>JAMADQ010000007.1:1111865-1711865 GCA_023624055.1 Paecilomyces sp. PK2413 | reverse complement strand
CGCAATCCATGCATGACTTCGCAACAACTCATCTATTATTAATAGATCGATGAACACAACCTTCCATATGACCTATTCAGGTAATCGTACATGCGTACAACCTGGGAAATAGCTTCTGGTACCAGTGAATACCAACTAGCAACCATACTGTACTGCTCTCCCACATAGAACGCAGTCCAATCCAGACTATCCTACCAAACAAAAAGCAGCACTGAAATATGGAACTACCAACCGACTCTACAAGGACACCACAGGATCATAACTATTTATCTTACTTGAAAAGACGAGATGTAACGCTTAATAGAAGTGGAATGAGAAGTCGAATGTAAAATTAATCATGACAATATACCATCCAGTCAGGATCTAAACCAGATAAGTAAAGAAAAAAGGAAAGGGAAGACAATGTATCAAACACCTCATCATACATTTGCTCGTGGGGATGTAATATGCCATTCCACTGATGCCTCTCCTAGCCTGTAATCGAGAGTAGAAACGCCGTACTCTGCTACTGCTCTTGAATGAACCCCGAATCCCGTGATATATATCGCATATCCATGTTAAAACTGCACCTGCTCCCAGACAGAACACTGACACCACTCCGATGATGAAAACAAATAGCCGAAATGTACCTCACTGATGATTATGTTATGCGTATTCTAGATTTATGAATGTATAAAGTTGAGAGAATATGTTTCCTGACATGAAAATAGAAAGTAGGAAGAATGGAGTTGGAAAACTCGATGATCATTCAGACTTCGCCCCAGGCACCGATGCCAGCGGTTGATAAGACTGCGCTGCCGCTCCCGACACTTCCGCCGATGTCCCAGTAGTTCCGACTAGAGCCACTTCCCAGACCAGCTAGGTGTCGTTTCGTCGAGACTTTGGTGCTCTGACTGGCACAGCTGGAACTTGGGCGACGGAAGCGGTGCTGTAGAATTGGGGAGGAGGTACCGGCAGGCCCGGTAACGAGACCGGAACTCGATTGTGTGTGGAGATGGAGTTGGCGCTGAAATTGCGTCTGAGACCGCGCATGGGCACGAGCGACAAGCGGATGATGCTGGCGGATGATGGCAGCACGGTGAGATGGATCCTGTGCACTATACAAGCTGGAGCTCGCACGCCGCCTCGGAGACGAGTTAACATTGTTGTTGCTACTGCGGCCAAAGCGGTTGCGAATATAGCGGAAAACCATCATGACATCGAGTTCTCGCTCCCAATATTCATGCTCACGCTGCAGACGCACTGATTCCGATAAGGGTTCGTCTGAGCTAGCTGCAGGTGCCTCCACAGCGTCGCTGGGGTTCTCTTCTTCGATGCCCCATAATGCAGCGTGTGCATCCCCCGTGGGATCCCGAAGAGTCGGAGAGAAATGCGGGGTATACGTAGAAGAGGCGAAGTTGGTGCTGTCGTCCGACGTTGTCTTGGGACCAGCCCGGGTCCGGATGCTCGACGAACGTTCAGCAGATGAATTGACCGGCATCCCAGCGTACTGGTTTGACACATCCTCGGAAGGTCGCAGGTACGTGCTGAAAGCACCGGGATGTTCGTAAATCTGGTGAACGAGGATGCCCAATTCGTGAGAGATACGATTCAAGAGCTTTTCCTGCCACGAGGCTGTGCTCTCGGAACCAGAGTCCGCCTCCATCATTATTCGATCCATCTCTAAGCGAGTCTGCACTTCTGGGGCGGAATATGCGTTCTCATCATATTTGCCTTGGTGAGATTGTTGCGGGGTTCCCGGAAGTGATTCTCCCATGATGACCGCCAGCAACGAGTCATCGATCCCTATCAGGTCCCTTATGACTTTCCTCGTGATCCGGCGCCAGAAAGATTCTTCAGGAACCGCATTTCTCTCACTAGATGTATTATGTTCGGTGTTGGAGCGGGTTTCGCTCACTGCTCGTGCTTCGGGGATTCCACTCATCGTACTGGACCGGCGAGAGTGACCCCTGTCACTATACAGACTGGCACGGCTGTTTCGCCGTCTTTTCGTCTCCCGCTCAATCTCCTCCAGCAAAGCTCTGCTCTGTTCCATGCGCCATTTTTCTATCCGCTGCCATCGTTCCCGATCTGCGTCAACATCCTCAAGTTCGTTCACCGTGTCAAGCTGTCTCTGCACACTTGATCTCCGTCTGGACAACAAGTCAGGCCGACGACGCGGATTGAACGGCTCGTACTGCCAGAGTTGGTCCTGAACTGTTTCACTGGATGCCTGAAAAGTCCCCAGGCCATCGTGCGTTGGCAAAACTCCGGCATGGGTCTGATCTACCCCTCCGGAAGGCATTCTGGACAGGGCTGGTTCCCGGAACGCATGCAGCCCGTCGTCCAGGCTGTCCAGCTCAGTGGCTTCATCCTCGAGAAGATCATTTTCGTCATACTCTTCATCTGCTTCTGAAGCAGTGGCAGTTTCTAGTGACCCAAAGTCACTCAAACGGGACAGACCAGCTGTCCGCGGGGTTCGCTCAGTGGAGTTTGTGTAGGTATGAGTTGTAGAGGGAGCTTGAGACGGCGAGAAGAGCACCCATTCTCTAGTGTCGTCTTCTTGTTGTTGTGGAGATGGGACCTGTGGGATCTCAAGGGTGGGCGGTTGCAGCGAAGTCGAATATGATGCCAGGCGGCGGGGAGCCTGGGTTGGGACGCGGAATGCCATCGCCTGGAGGCAGACCGTGAGTCCGCGATGAGGTAGATAAGGACGGTTGTGACGTCTCCAACCTTCGACGCGGTTGGTACGACAAGTTGGTCAGGAAATGATGGGAAAGTTGATGATTGAGAGGAGCAGGTGGAGGTCAAAGAGGATAATTGTACTCAAAACCCCCCTGCGCTCTGTTGGGCGACCAAAAGACCGGGGGGATACGGCGATACAGGGAGAAGCGCGGATATGATAAGGATGGGGCGCTGCGATGCGCGGAGTCGCAGTAGTCGTGACGCTGCTGGAGCTAGTCTGGAGATCGCCGTTTTTAGAAACAAACGCCGCGCCAACTGGCCTTGATCACGGTAATGGGCTTCTAGAAATGATCTGGAGATCGCAGAGAATCAAATAATAAGATAAAAAGATGAGGAGCCCAAGGAATCCTTTGGGAGAGAGTTGTGATCCTGGTTCTGGCGTGAGCAACTCCGACCCAGCCCGGGCGGTGACGAGATCAGGTCTGCAGACACCGGGCACGATATCGGAAAGATCGTATGTAAGGACTAGTAAGGCGCAATAACAGGGTGACCGGGTTTTGACAGCAGACGCCAGAGTGTTCACGAAGAAATAGGGCGTGGTACTAGTGGCAGCCCAGCAACAAAAGAGGCTGACGAGATCTCACCGGGCGGGGTTGTTGTCCTTGCGTTGTACTGCGCAGGTCATGGGGATCGACACTTCGACCACTCCTGGGCGTGTCCGCTTCAGATCTGATTGTCTTAAGAGATAGTTGAAACTCTCTATGCTCTAGCGACAGACGCGGTTCATTGCGATTGATAACTATGTCCCGCTTACCATGGGGGAGTAGAGTGTTGAACAAAGCTAATACAACAATACAGAATGACTACATCTTGATGTAGTCGGGCTTGGGAGACGGCACCCGATAGATATACTCGAAGGTACAGTCATCCATCCATTCATACATTGATACATGCATTTTATTTAATAATAGTGTCAGACGACAGCCAGGGCCAGATTGATGACTCGAGCAGGCACTTTCGACCCCATTATTAACCAGCATCCAGCACACGGTGAGATCAGCTCGATATCAGCCCTCTGCAGGCACCCAGCCCAACAAAGGAACAGCTGCCAGGTGTGATACCAATTTTCTGCAGGGGCTCAGTCATCGTTTCAGCTTGAAAGAAAACTCTTCGAAGCTATTCTAAGGCCAGCCTCGAAAGCAAGACATCACTGTGCCCCTGACAGAGCACAATGAAAATACATCAAGAGGCGTTCTGACAGATCCCTGATGCATGGCATCTTGACAGCGGCCCGTCCAACCCTTGCAGAAGGGCTGCCCGGATCTGCGTCCCTTAATGACTGTATCACCGTCAAGGATCGCGACTTGCAAATTCAAATTCGTATTCGGTTTAAAGTCGGAATGCGCATATTCTTCCCGTCGCAGGACTGCTTATTTAGATCAAAGTACCTCGCAATACTTCAGACGGTGGTATGTTACTTTCTCAACTCTGTGCACCCGCCAGACGGGCGTGGAATTTACTCGGCCAGTGGCGGTGGACATCCTGATCCGACATCGGTTTTCCTGGTACATTCAGCCTACTTGAGACGTCCAACAAGGCATGGAGACGATCATCCGCCGGATAATCTGGTGCACCCTATGATAATCTGGTCTTGTGGCGTCATTGTTCCCTCCTCTTCAGAATCTGGCAACGCTGTATTTTGAAGCGGTTCACCGGGCTATATTCTCATACCACTGACTCTGCCAAAGCCTTTAATTATTGCAGCAGGACACATCATACGTTCGTGCTGTCCACCCTTCTTACCTTAAATAGCAGTGTCGACAACAGGTGACTGCGGCAGATCTCCCGTCGTTATCACCCACATGATTTCAACCCTGCGCAATACGGGAACATCAATGAACAACTCGATCGAATTCTGCTGATAAAGACGTGATCGAGGTAATCAATAATCTCTTTCTCTTTCAATTTCGATACTCAATATTTCATCTCGAAACCTCTTTGTAAGGCCTAGACCGGATGATGTCAAATGTGGAAAAGATTACGTCGAATCCGGTATGGAATCACGTGTAGTATACGAACAACTTCTTAGTCGCCATCGCATGATGATTAAGCGCACTCTCCCTTCTCCTAATATCCAACCTGAATTTATATTGGTTCGTTAGACAATAGAGACAGAAAATTCAGTGGATTTATCGCCGTGATTGGCCAATAGTTCCGACCTGCTGAGTCGGCTAGAACAGCCTTATATTGTGTTCACTGAAACCATCCAGAGATTAACTGCTGACCAACACAGAGCATCGTTACTAAGCTCAGTCTTTTTCTAGCTCTGCAAGGATGGTGCTGGAAAGATGCGATATGCTTACATGGTATATCGCCGTTACGCAGGTGTAGTAAATCCCGACCATATCCCGTCTTGATATGGTGGAGCAAGCCTATCCCTGCTCAGTTCTACTACGTCCTGGCATTGATACAACATTCCAAAATACAAATGATAGCTGCTAGCTACTCTCGTAGACGCTATTTTAGATATATGAATGTCCTTTGAGACTATTTAATCATACGATAAGACATTGTAGGTGGAGGGCACACCAAATAAATGGATACGAAGCCCTTTCATATGTGCAGAGGCGCAAAGATACTGTTGCCGCCCTGAGATTCAAAACTGCTTAGTACCAATCAAAACCCAAAAAGGCAATACGATTCATTCTCGTTGCTGTCTCCGGAAGTCTCGCTGTAGTCAAGTCATAGTTACCTAGCATACCGTACTCTCCGAACGTAGTTGCATTGGTCAATGCCCCGTTTGACAGACTTCCTTGCCCAATGACCGTAGCAGATAAGCTCTTGCAGTCGTAATAGCAATGAGCTCTGGCTGATATCTAGTACGTACAAGAAGCAAAAAGTGATTGCCAACTTTCGTTGGCTGGTTGTCTCCGATAGGGGGAATCGAACCCCCGGCTGCTGTGTGAGAGACAGCGATGTTAGCCACTACACCATATCGGATGTGGATGATTCCCATAAGTCCTGTTTGGTTTCAATTGGGGTGAGGCTTTTTCTGTGCTATTGAAAATTGAAATTGGGTTATGTGGGTCTGGAAAGCGTACTAGTACGGAGTACTTAGAACGAACCCTTCTACCTATGGTACAGCGTTGTCTCGCCTCGCTTTGCTAGTGGACCTAGGTCAACTAGCTTCTCTGGAACGTATTTGTTTAAATGGCTCTAGTGAGATCGTAAAGATATTGCTAATTCTATAGTTTAAGCCTATACGGGTTTCCTCTCTGTCAGCCTATGTAGATGTCAAATAGTATAAAGGCTGCTCAAGAGCTTTCACTATAGTGTGCTATTGTAGTATTTTTTGAAAGTATTTCAGTATTTATTAACAATTATGAATGTTATCGGAAGGTCCTTTTCCCCTTTGGGCGTAAACGGTCTCTTGACAAGTAGATAAAGTGGAAATACATAGTGTACAGGTACGACGCCAGTATTGGTTGGGTTCAATAAAGTAGCTCAGTCTATGGTAATGTTCCAAAGAGGAGTATATATTTTACTTCAATTTTTCTCCCACCCTTCTAATGGCGGGTATAGCTATAAATCTAAGGATAGAATGTGCAATGTGCACAAGAAGAAGAAAAGAAATTCCAGTACGTCATTGGATATGTTAACAACAGGCACAGTGTAGTGTGAGAATGATGAAGAAGTTGAACTAAAAGAAATGAAAGAAAAATTAAACTCCTCGTCCTATGATTCCCCAGAACAGATCAAGTTTATGAGGCTCGGTCGTGGTGGACCAGTATCTGACAAACGAGAGAAGCCAATACGTGTAGTGAATAACAGGAGCACTGCTATCGGTATAGCATCCCAAACGTTCTCTCTAACTATGTCCAGTACATAACTGATGATACAGTTCAATATGTGCTTGCCATAGTCTAGCGAATTATAATACTAGGTCATTGCCAGGTCTGGTGAGGAGTATTGATGTTGAATGTTTCTTCAGCAAACGAGTCCCTGGTGTTCCCAACAACGATGATATAGATCTGGAAATGAAAGAAGTTGCAGGAGGCATTGAGTGACACTGTGATCACTGATATCGTGTCCTGTGAACGGATAGGTAAAGAGACCGTATGAGGGGAAGACGCATCGTAGCTCTCTGCTTGAGCCGATGAGATCAGTTAGGCCAGCAGTCTCGAAACAGCACGATAGGGTTAAATATATTACCGAGATGAGCATTAGAGACCTCATATCTAGCACGGCGGGCTTCACTGTAAGTTAAGACCGCAAGAATAAGCGAGGGTATGCCCAAAATGAGAGAGATAAGAGCTTCAGCGGAGAGCGATGTCATGGTGTGGTTGACTTCTACGAGAAGTACTCAAGGTTATTCTTGCTATTTGGATATAATCGCAAACATCTCAAATGGAAAGAAGAAGTAATCTTGAATGTAGAATTTATAGAGTCTGTAGAGCTGAATATCAATAGCTTACTATATACGAAGGTCGCTCATATTTAAAGAGTATCTACAACTTCTCCGCAAGGGCCAAGCGGTATTTTCGTACAACATGACTCCGGAAATGCGCAGTCTATCTCAGGGTATAGTTATTCTACGTGATCGTGAAGATCTAACGTAGGACGGCGTCCTACGTTACTTAGAATAGTTAGCAACTAAAGATCTTGGTGGGAATCACCTAGCAGGCACTCGCATCCAGCTGTAGATGCGAGGGCTTCAACAATCACTAAGCGCCTTTATCGAGTAACAAGGTTAGTTAGGTAAAATACTATAAGTGGAGAAAACTGACAGCATTTCCTGCAGCACAAGTAAAAGCCTTAAGCTCCGAGATTTTGGTGGAAATTACCTACTTTAAATTATTTGGAGACTCTTCATTTCTGGCCATCGTCAAAGATGGAGACTCCATAGGCTTGAATGAGAAGATGATTATTACTTAAGAGTTGTAATCTATCTGCAGCTTGACTCATAAGGAGGGGCTAAGGGAGAATGAGGGGAATAACTCATCATGATGGTCAATATCTACCCGGGTATACATTGACCACCAAGTATTCACGCCCGTGTGCATGAGCAGGCCAGCCTTGCTGACCATAATCTGACAGCAAGCTCTTTTTAGTTCTGCATGCTGACCCTCCGCGATCTACCTTGTGCTATCCAGGAAGAGATAGCGTTCAATTCTATCTAGTAGACCAACAGCGAATCAGAAATATTCTCAGGCCCTGACCCAACTTGAACCGCAGTCTCAGTAATGGCCGATAATCTCCGTTCCTGGTGCCTTGCCGTTATGACGACTAGCCTCTTAATATAGTAGTCCGTAACAAAAGAGGTTCTATAATCGGGTCCTAGGTGATATTGTATCGTTTTGAGCACAAACGCGTTAAACATCATTATCTCACTACTTGTATTTTCTACCCGCATATACTAACTACCAGATTACTATTATCTCCGGTATGCATTTACTCCCTTAGCAAGTGGAATGAAATAAACTGGACGCAAAAGACGCTTCTTCGCGCGCTATTTGCACGGGTCGATGCTCTGTTTTTATTTAATACTCGTTCAGAACTTATGTAGTATATTCGAGACGTGTCCGCTTGTTCCAATAAATATGGAGGCTTAATACACATTCCAGCAGTTGCACCATCGCTAGGGCAAGGGAGAAAGTTGGCGTGCACCTGAGATTGCGTATTTGCGCTGACGGGCCTCAGGAGAGGCTGTTGTTAAACTTCTGTAGAAGATGTGACTATCCATACCGGATGTGATATCAGATATAGGCTGTAGCATCGCTCTTCTTGTAAGCTAACTGTCCAGTCTCAACATCTTGGTGTTTAGGAGACTGAACGGGAATTTGCACGTAATGGAGTGAGGAGCTCTTTCAGCTAACTAATTTTATTTGGGGCGGTGTCCAATGGGGATTATTGTCCATAGTATAGATACTATCACGGCATTGAAAGAGATAAATCTCCATGGACAGTGAAAGGGCATATTAACCTCCAAAGCTGGACGATACCCAGTGACTATACAAATAGTTAATTCGGAGGCCTTCATCGAGATCCTGCCAGTCACTTGTCCCACAACCAAAAGTTTCTCATTATTAACGAGGTACAGTAGCTAGTCAACCATTTATTCTTTCGCCTTGGAGATACTTGCTTCAACATTGTTCTGAGTTGGATGCAACACAAACTTATTCCTGAGCCAAGTTCATCTATGTCTGGAATATAATCTCCATCACTATCAGAATCTCCTAGGATGACCAGACGCAAAAGCCAGAAGAACTCGCAAAAGAAAAAGATTAGAGGTGTGTCTTAACAAAGGCCACTATCTACCAGATTGCTCACATATACCCCACTCTTTTATCTATATCAATTGTCAGCATAATCTCAATATCTAGATTCTGGAAGCTTCTGAACGCATTTTTAATTCTGGAAAAACCAAAAAATAGCAATCTGGGATTTTCCAATACCCTAACAGAACTCTCTAAATTATTTAATAAATACTTTAACATAATCTATATAAATTTACAAACCCACAAATTATGGAATAGGGATCTTTTTATACTAAGACCAATCTCTCTTTCAAAGGACCAGAAAACTCTAATAATAGAATTCCATTGGCAGCTATAGCCTAACTATATCTAATTTAATATTATTGTTGCTCTACAATGCCCAGGTTCATCCAAGGACCTGGAATCTATGGGAGATAACAACTGAAATTGGTGATAGTACTTAAAGACGTCCTATCAAAACTGGCGGAAAATCTACTTACACATTCTCTTCCTAGCCGGGATCTTTTTGACATGAAATGGCATTTAACACAGGTAGTCTCGATATCTGGGGCAGCAGGTATCTGCAATAATAATAAATACAATGACAACAATAGCATCAGGGGCACTCGTCGCCATATTCGTTTTCCCGACGACGAAGCCAAGTTAGATCGTGTCCTTGCGTCGTCCGAGCCGACTGCCCCTCGTCCTTGTGTCAGCTTTCCTGACTTTACGTTGGAGCAGAGTGAGTGGTCTCTGACTGAGCTTCGCAATCTACGAACCGAGCTGATGGACTTTACCAACTATGTCAACGGCATGATTCATGGCATGGAGGCTCTCGAACAGGGCGATAAGAACAAGGGTAAGGATCGTGCATAGTCGGCATCGTGATCATGTGCGGTAGTGGGTTTCTCTTCGGGTTTTCTTTTCGGGTTCATTCAAAATACCCGATCAAGTACTTCGTCTCCCTCCCCTACCTTGCCTAAACGTACACCCGTGCGTCTGCGTTCTTCCCATTCAGCCCTCGTCATTGATGAGAGTTCCGAATACGATTATCCAGATATCTTTTCCTGGATCCAATCATTACTTAAAGTTTTCAATGATCCCAATAAGACAGCGAAGAAAGCGAAGACAGCGATGAATTCGAGGATTCATTTACTACGGCCTCAAACAGACCTTCTCATTCTAAAGTACAAGAGATGCAAATGAACATTGCCACAGAGGAACCAGAAAGTCCTATTGAGGTATGATATTCTATTTTATTTTACGAATATGGATCATATGTACCAACCAATCGGTAATGACACATACAGATATGATGATGCCGCTATTGCTAATCACTGTCCCGCTAAAACTTCACCAACCCAATCCATCTGCACGGCACTCACACCTCGGGCATAACTCCGATTCGTGAACACGAACTCGTTATACATGATAGCTTCGACTTTCTTTCCGAATAGTACACTGGATGGGTGGATTGCAACTGTTTGGTTGCCTACAATAGTGCGGTAACTGCCGTCTGGGACAATGCGAGCGGTGTTCGTAGCGAAGCCGGTGAGGAAGCTCTTGAGGATAAGAACGGGATCTGGTTGATTGTTGGCAATCGATGCGCATGTATTGGCGTCAGGGAGGAGCTTGGCCTGCCGGCACTGTGTGGTGAGTTGTTTGCGGACGTCCTATGTGTATCATTAGTTCGGCGTCCTTTCTCTGCTGGTGTATTTCAACGGATATGGGAGATTAGGAATAAGCATACCATAACAGACTGCATGGCTCGATGAGAAACCATATGTCTTTCAGCCCATGCCTTCCGGTCCGTATTCTCCGCCGCGTATGCCTGAACAGTAGCCAACATAGTCAAGTGGTCTCCTTCTCTCCGGAACAGATCACGCCTTGCTTTTTCTGCCTCTTCCTTCTTCTCTTCAGATGTAGTATTCAAGAAGATATTCTCAACACTTAGGGATGATATGATATCGATAACGTCTAACAGACAATTAGGCCCATTTTGCGCCGCTGCCAAGAGAACTCTTCCCAGTGGTGCTGTCAGAGGTAGCTTGGCGATCTGCAGTCCAATAGAGCTGATCTTTCCCGATTCTTCTAATGCTTGGATGTTGAAGAGCTGCAAAAGAGCCTTCTCAAGCGCCTCTCTAGGAGGTCTAGTTAAGAAGGGAAAGCCCACAATGTCATCGACGCCTCGTGCTTTCATCGTTAGGATGGCCTGACTTAGATCGCAACGTAGAATCTCGGGGGTATTTGTTTCTTGTAGAGTAAGATAGTCCTTTTCTGTGTAGAGCCTGTAGCACTGTCCTGGTGCTTCTCTTCCTGCTCGACCCTTCCGCTGGATCGCTGCAGATTTGGAAATAGGCTTGACTAGCAACGAGTCGAGACCTAGACGGGTTCGGAACAGTTTCATTTTTGCTTTGCCGCAGTCAACAACAAACCGAATCCCGGAAATAGTAACGGATGTTTCAGCGATGTTCGTAGCCAAAATGATCTTTCTCGTCCGCGGAGGCGCTGGCTGGAAAACCCTCTGCTGTGCAGCTTGAGGAAGGGCTGCAAAGAGCGGCAGAACCTGCACCTTCGGCAGAGCAGGGTCCATCCCAATCGCATAGTCATTAACAAGATACTCCAACGCTTCCACGGTCTCCTGTCCTGTGAGGAAAACTAGAATATCGCCTGGCATCGGCTCCTTGCAGTGGATCTGGAATATGACTTTGAGAGCCGCATCAACAAAATCATGGACCGGCTCAGGTGTATAGATCGTTTTCACAGGAAATTGTCGGCCTTTGATGTGACAGACTGCAACCTGACCCTGTTTTTCGTCTCTCTCCGAGTCCTGATGATCAAGAGCACCATCCGAAGCGTTGGTACCGTCTGTACCAGTGCTTTGCGCATTATCAAAGCCCTCTTTAAAGAAGGAGAGAAGACTCTCCATATCCGCTGTGGCACTCATAGCAATGACCTTTAATGGGATGCCACCTCGTCCTTCTTTCTTTCCAGAAACAATATTCCGCAGGAAGCCTAGAACGAGATCGACATTGACGCCTCTTTCGTGAACTTCATCGACCAGTACAGCGCTGTATTTGGTCAACCATGGGTCATGCAGCATCTCCTGCAAAAGCATTCCCTCTGTCAAGTATTTGACCTTCGTACTGGGTGATGTAGAAGTATCGAAACGGACTGAGTATCCCACTCTGCTGGCCGGCGAAGACGATCCTAAGGGTGTACCCATTTCATCTGCCACGCGTCTCGCCAGAGATATGGCAGCTACTCGCCTCGGTTGTGTGATCGCGATACATCCACCCACACTCACATCCTTCTGTTTCCCATCTTCCTCCGTCACTTTGACCGTCTTTGGACGGCACCAGCTCTCGTCAGCCAAGAACTGAGGGATCTGAGTACTCTTTCCGCTACCTGTCTCACCAACAAGAAGCATCACATCATCCTTCTTCAGCTGCTGACGGATTTCGTCCGCATGAGGGAAAATGGGCAATTTCTTGCGAATTTCGTATAGTGCCCTGGCCTTCTCCCTTAGTGTAGATGACGGTTTCCCCTGCCTGATCATCTTCTGATCTTTTGATTGGTGCTTCTGAGATTTGAACCCATTCGATACCTCTTTCACATCTCTCTTCTGGTCACTCTCTTGAGCTGAAGACGCATTCCTGGACTTCTCTCCATCCCGAATAACGACCCGCTGGGTATTCGGTTTCACATCAGCAGTCTCTTCTCTCTTTCGCTTCTTATTCTTTTTCTCGCGAGTCTCCTTGATTACAGGATCCGCAACATCAACCTGCTCTTTCTTTTGAGGACGCACGGCAGCCTTCCCCGCATCATCACCGTCCGAATCCTCAAATCTGGTATGCAGCTTTTCGGGCATTTTGCGCTGCACCACTAAAAGACCACGGGAAATGAACCGAGATAATCGTTACAAATGCAACAACAAAATAGAATAGAGCTTGACAAGTATGCAAAATAGTCTAAACGTGAAGCAATAACATGCTGAGAGGGTATCTGAAGGTGTTTCACACTGTCTGGGGAAAGCGAGAGAAACCTCGGGCGAGGCTAAAGTTTTATGTTCCGCCCCGAAATTTTTCTGCCGGAAACAAAAACAACTTAAGCTTATCGATAAGCGTCCGCGCCAAGAAATTCTTCCTTTTGTCTCGAACTGCATCTACATCTACATATGTACTCCTGTCGCGCACTCCACATCTCAATCTGAATGTCAGTATTTATTGGTAGTCAGATTGCGTGTGTTTTTGCTGCTTATTAATTATCGTCGAATTTAGTGAGCAGACATTTCAAACATAGATATTCGTTAACTATCTAATAATTCTTCATGCAATCATGTCGTTCTATATCCATTTTGCACAGGTTATATATGTGCGGAATGAGGTTTCCAGATGTCGTCAGTGATACACGACTAACTGCCTCAACATACTTACATACTCGAGCCTTATGTATGTAGCGTACTTACATGTGAAAGCGCATGTCGACTACTTATTGTCCATTCCCCAGCCGCGAACACGTCTAAAGACATAGGCTCGGTCATTCCGCAGTCCAAACTCCGCCCAGTCGTCTGTCAATTTGTTGTAGCTCCAGAACCCCCTCCATATCAGTTTAGTGTTCTTAGAGACGTTGGGAGGTGCCTGGTTTGGACCGGCCGGGCGTGAAGCAGTTGGGGAACGAAGAGACATATGCATCACGTAGGTGTACTTAGGGTCTACGCCTTCCGTTTCGATAACGAGATCGCGCGGGTCATGACCGATGCCAGTATTCTGGCCCGCCTTGTGTGAATGAGCACTAGGCCTGGATCTTGACGGCTCAAGGTTATCCGTGTTTTCAGCCGCGGTCGGAGTTGGAGAGGTCAAATGCCACCTCCCATGCAGACCATATTTCAGAGTCGCCATCGCCGTGGGGGGAACTGGGTTAGTGGCAGCATCCGTAGACAACGTGTTTCCAGAATCGGAAACATGTCTCTGATGGCGCTGGTGGGCGGAGGCAGCTGCTCGGGCCAGTTTCACGTTCTCCTTACTGATATGAGGCACTACTTCAACCGGTTCAGTTGTCGTCAGCAATGATATAACGGTTCCGTCGCGGTAGAAACGAAGATATCGATAGTATGTCACAATGTGGATCGGTGTGTTCCAAGAGACGGTGGAATAAGCAGATGCTGCTCCAGGTCGGGTGTAGTTGACAGTGCTGATGTACACGCCGGTAAACCGGATCCTGGGGAATGTCTGGAATACCTGGCTCCACGTCGAGAGTGGCTTTGGAATTTCGACAGGGCGGTCTCGAGGAAATGGAGTGTAGCGCGTTCCAAGAGTATGAACCGGGTTTCCCATGACGTCGCAAACAAAGGAATAGTGCATGCTCGCAAATCCAAACTCTGGACCTTGGCACAATCTCTTCCAGATGTGTTGCTCGTGGGCGACGTGGTAAGCAAATCGCTTGCATACCAAGGCGAGACGGGGAAGCAATGCGGGATCCATCAGCGCAACATGTCTTAAGATTTCCACGATGACCTCGGAAGGGACCTCGGAGATAGGGCATGGTGGCGGTGGAGTGTTCTCGATCAGCAGTTCCGCCTGCGGAATCTTCAGATTTGCGAACGAAGCAATCAACTCAGGGGTAGACAAAGGCTTCTCGTCATCTCGTGTAACTGATGAGGATCCTGGGATGGTGACTGGTGCTTGAGAAGCAGCGGACTGTGTTGACTTCCAGACATGGGCGAAATGCTTCTTTCGGTATGTCTTGTCGACGCTGGAGTCGAGCTGGGAAGCATATTAGCCTAGAACAATGAGCACAAAGGGACTGTTGGCTCATACCCTATACGCCTTGCGATAAAGATTCAAACTGTCCCCCAAACTCCCCTCAGCCTCTTTCTCCACTGCCTTCTCGAAGTGCTCCAGCGCAGAGCTTGGCTCCGTCTGAGGTAGGGATTGGAAACCATCTTCATCTTCCCTTCCCAGACTCAATTTTTCGACCTTGTGAACAAATTCGCCATAGGATTGTGATCTGGAATCCTCCTCCAGGAGCTCATCCTCCTTGCGGTCCGACGCTTCGTGCCGTGTGGGAGGAAACCGTTCAGAAGACGAGACTGTCTGATTCTGCGACTGCGGCTGCAGTTTCGTCTGCTGTCTTGACCGGCGGGAAACCTCTTCGCGCCATTGGCGTCTGAAAGACTCGAGTTCTGTATCGTCTGCCATCGTCGATAGCACTCTCTATATACAGTGGCGACAGACTAGAATTGATAAGACACGGGCCGGGCGGTCAGAGGATGGAGGTGCCGCTGAACGACGGCGCAAAGAGAGGACGAGTAACACGGTGATGCTTCTGCTCTATTCCATTTCGGACGGATAATCTCGAGGACTAGATGCCGCCCAGCGTTGTCAGAGAAGCACCTCACAGTCTAATAATAATCATAATCCTCTTGATCTGACAGTCGTCGTCCTCAGGTCTTTAGGGTCCGCGGCGGTCACGGGCCTCCGATCTCCTATCTCCGCGGCTAGCCCGATCGGGCCAAGAGCCTCCGCGCCAAACCGCGCTGACTGCATCATGATCTTCTGCAGCGAGGCAAAAACTATTCCTCCATCCTTCTTCTTCGCATCGACGCTCCAGCATCTGCAACAGCGGAATAAATAGTGCATCTCCTGCGTGAGGAACCATCGGACCGCGATCGGACGTTCCATCGTCGACTAATGCATGTCCGCCGTCTGGTCTGAGTCGACGGGTGCGGGCGCAGGCCGATACCGCTCCGACCTTGGAGGAACAGCACATGGCACTCGAGAGGGAGACTGGGATTACCATGAAAGATCAACAATGGCTTCTGCATCGAGTAATCGGGGCCAGGAGTCCATAGCAACTGCTGCCCAGGAAGGGAGCGAGAATATCTCAGTTTCCCAGAGGATGATCTCGGCGACGTGGGGTAGTCTTCTCACGTCTCTTCTCGGTAAGTACACGAAGAGCCATTGTGCCCTCACAAGGTGCACTACGATATAAGATGAGATGCTAATCGTTGCATGTGCAGTGACCCCTCTCGATGTTGTTCGTGTTCGACTCCAGTCGCAGCCGAATCAGGCCCGCGGATTTGCAGCACATTCTACCAATGCGTTCAAGGAACTGCCGGGGGATCTTGGTGTCACGGCATGCTGTCGAGAAGTATTTTGGGTCGGTGATACGGCTCAGATGTGTATGGTGGGGCCCGGTGGCGGTACGATAGGAGGTAGCCCTGCCATTATTCACGAGTGTGCGGTGGAGGAGACGCAACGGCGGACATTTACTTCCACCTTCGATGGATTGCGAAAGATCGCGCGGAACGAGGGGATATTCACATTATGGCGAGGACTTAGCCCAACACTGGTCATGGCAATCCCAGCCAATGTGATCTACTTCACCGGGTATGACTGGCTGCGTTCGGATCCCAGGAGCCCAATACCTCGATTCTTTGGGGATGCATGGGCGCCTTTGGTTGCTGGGTCTGCGGCTAGAATTGCTGCAGCCTCGGTGATCAGTCCTATAGAGATGTTCAAGACCCGACTGCAAGCTACGTCTGGTACCGGTGCCAACCATTTCAGTGCCACACTGAAGGGCTTGCACCAGATGACTCAAGTTACTGGGTACGGTTCACTCTGGCGTGGTCTTACATTAACCTTATGGCGCGATGTGCCGTTCTCTGGACTGTACTGGTGGGGTTACGAGGAGGCACGAAAGTCACTAGCTATCATGAGGACGAAAGCTCAGTCCTCACCCGACGACCTGAGCTACAAGGATATGCAACTGCATGAAAGCAACACCTCTACATTCGTCGACAGCTTCATCGCAGGTGCATCATCAGGTGCATTTGCATCCTTGGTCACGACGCCGTTTGACGTCGGCAAGACGCGCCAGCAAATCTTTAGACATAGCGGAAACGAGATACCAATGTCTGCCGCTAGTCAAACCACAGCCAAGGCTGTTGTTCATCCAGAACAGCTCCCCATGCCAAAGTTCCTCCTCCATATCTTCCGCGAAGAAGGCCTCTCTGGTCTCTTCCGCGGTTGGGCAGCTCGCTGTCTCAAAGTGGCACCTGCGTGTGCTATAATGATCTCTAGCTATGAGGTTGGGAAAAAGATGGCAAGGGGAGTCAATGAGAGACGCGCTCCTGAGGGGGAGACCGCATGATTGGCGGGAACTCTTCTAGATGTTCGCATTTCTTTCGGTGATACCAAACGTCTTCAATGCCGCATGTGTCGGCTGTAATATGCTGTTACCTGCACAAGCAAGCTTTGTTTCTGCTGCAAAATTCGTTTCATTCTTTCTTCTCGATTTGCATCTCTATGTTGGCATTCCCATGCAATAGAGCCGTGTTTCATTTTTGCATTGCGTGGCCTCTCAATTCTTCTGGATTAACTTTTCGTTTATGATACCGCGACGTTTTCATTTGACTGGAGATGTATTTTTATGTTTCAAGAAAAGAAAACTATAGAGCGTAATTCCTTTCCTGTTATGCGTCGTTTTCGTCATGTATATAGTTCCTTTCAACTTTGGGCCAAGGCACCTTGCCAAGCGACCAACCAAAAGCTTGGTTTTTCAATAATAAGCAATTCCTCCACTCACTTCTCTTTGGTAAATATAAGTAATTCTTTCACTGGTCATTTCATACTCAGCCTATAGCCCCTTTGCTTGCGGTGGACAAATATAGTTGGATCCTAACCCGTCTAGATCAGCCAAATATCCAGGTGTAAGCATTGCAAGTCTTCAAAACTGGACAGCCTGAAGAAACATAAATAAGTTCCGTTTTTACACATATGCCCTTCAGTAATCAGGATTGGGCCGTTTTATGAATATGTTGCAGATGGTTCTGGCGTTTATGCCTATGTTCATTTCCCCTTCCTGCAACTGGGCACTTTGCAGCTTGCCCCGGTACAACTTCCTGAGAATAGGAATTTCTCTATTGTAATATTGATAATATGACTGCGTTAATCTAAAGGTAGCTCTCTGTGCGAAGATGTTTTATCATAACGGCATGGCTGAAAAGGGGAAACCCCGAGTTTAATAGTTGTGCGCGTATTATAGTCGGCTTCGGTTAAAGTCCGGATCTAAGTACCTAGGTAGGCAGATTTTTGGTCTTCCATAATTTTAGTTATTGTCGACTCATCGTAAATCAGCAGAGTGTTAGTACATAGTAGCCGACTAGGAAAAGGTCCTAATAGGTCCTAATCACTACGAAAACTTTCCAAGTATGGTATGGTGTCGTTCAGTAACCGGTATTGTTATCGCCCCCAAATAGTCTAGACATACGTAGGGTCCCCAAAAAGCAAAAGAATAAGATCAGTAACTAGGTATTTAGTACATTTTATTTAACGACCCTCCATTTCTCTTCACTATGTGTGATATGCCAATAACATCCGATTTCTAAAGGCTTTCCCGTACTTCTATGTATCTAGATCTCGATGCTCCGTGTCCGCTTTAACTGAAGTGGAACGTCGGAAGTAGATTAGATGCGTACTTAAAATCCAACGTAAGCACGGCATTAAATATTAGTTCTTTAAGGGCCTAGTTGGATACCCCACGGCAATAAATCAGTTTTGGTCTCGGTAGTTACCCCCACCTAACGTGTTTGATAATCATCTGGTTCTGGACTGTATATATAATGGGGGCCGCGATCTCGACGCGTGCTGGTCAGGTACCTGCACCGGTTGTCTGCTATTCAAATATCCTTCATCATTTCCCACAAACCCAGCTGAAGGGAACAATAGCATCGAAATGTCTTCCGATAGTTATGACGTGGTCATTGTTGGCGGGGGCACAGCTGGACTCGTGCTCGCTGCCCGCCTCTCTGAGGACCCTAACCTCCAGGTGCTTGTTCTTGAAGCGGGAGCTGATCAGAAAGACGATCCACGGGTCAATATCCCCGCCATGTGGTCAACTCTAATCAAGAGCCCTGCGGACTGGGTCTTCGACACGGTTCCTCAGGTATGTACGGATAGTTGTCCCTGTTTTGATATTCAGGAATCCTGACAGATCGTACGCCTAGGAACCTCTCGGGGGACGAAGGGTCCCATTCCCTCAAGGCCGCATCCTTGGAGGCTCGAGTGCTATGAACGGACTCATTTTCACTCCAATTCCAAAGTCCAATGTTGAAGGATGGGCAGAGCTTGGAAATCCCGGCTGGGACTGGCCAAGCTTCTCACGGTCCTTTAGCAAGGCCTTTAGATTAACTGACGGGACTGAGAAGTCGTCGGAAGTCACCACAAATGACGGCGCACTCCATGTGTCCTATCCTGATCGCACTGACAGCGAGTGGCCATCGATCTGGAAGGACACTCTTGCTGGTCTTGGATTTTCTGTCTCTGGGGATCTTTTTACTGGCAAGGCGAATGGGCTGGTGGTCAATCCCGAGTCTATCAACCCCACAACCAAGCAGCGAAGTTATTCCCAGAACGCTTACCTCACCCCTGCGTTAAGCCGAAGTAATCTAGCTGTCATAACTGGCGCTGAAGTCAACAGAATTGTCTTTGAAGAGGATCAATCATCTGATGTCGTGGCACAGGGCGTACAGTACACCAAAGATGGTCAAACCAGGACCGTTCAGGTCCAGAAAGAAGTTGTACTCGCAGCTGGAGCTATCGGCTCTCCAATGTTGCTCGAGCGCTCCGGTGTCGGTTCAGCAGAACTGCTGCAACGCCTTGGTATTGATGTAGTCGTGGACAATCCACATGTCGGTGAGAATCTTCAAAACCATGTGATTGTCACTGTCAGCTCTGAAGTGAAGGACGGACTCAAAACGATGGACCCGCTTATAAGGCGGGAGCCCGATGCCCTGGCTGCTGCTACAGAGGCTTACAGCAAACAGTCTGGACCGTTGGCAACTACTGGAACTTCTGTCACTGCACAGCTGCCGTTCCGCGGTATCCAAACAGACGAAGGCAAGAAAGAACTCGAGGAGATATTTAACAGTACTCTCAGTGCTCAAATCGACAATGGTAAGCAGAATGCAGAATTCGATCAAGCACACAAGAAGTTTATCCGTTCTGTCTTGTCTTCCCCTGACGAGGCTTCTGGCTGTTATATAACGCTGCCCGGATGGGGTGCATTCAATCCGGATGGATCGCGGGCTCCTGCACCGCCTGGAGAGAACAATTTTTTCACTATTGCCCTTCTCAGCACGCACCCGTTGTCTCGTGGTTCAGTCCACATCACGTCTGCATCTGCCCCTTCACCAAACGCCGTGGCGATTGACCCAGGATACCTTAAGCACCCTCTCGACATAGAGATATTCGCTCGAAATTTGCGTCTCCTCGAGGAGATCTTGGCTTCCGAGCCTCTGGCCAGCCAGCTGAAACCAGATGGCAGAAGAAATCCTTCTGCTCCTCCGCGTGGAGGCTTCGCAGACCTTGAAAAGGCTAGAGACTATGTCAAACGTACGGGACTGGGCGGCAACCACTTTGTGGGCAGTTGTTCAATGCTCCCTCGTAAGTTGGGAGGTGTTGTAGACCCGCATCTCCGAGTCTATGGTACGAAGAATCTGCGCGTGTGTGATGCTAGTATTGTTCCTCTTATACCCCGAGCGAATCCTCAGGCTCCTATCTACGGTGTTGCGGAACATGGTGCTCACATTATCAAATCTGACCTGCAAGCCCAAAGCACGAGCCCATAGTGGTTTTTGCTCAGATGAAACTGTTAATTTTATTAGCTGCCGGGTGTCCTATTTGGGAGAAATAATATGATGGCTGCTAGAGGGGAAAGGACTGGTCAAGGGCTTGTATTCTCTAGGAGAGCTCCAGCCCCAGCAACTATCTAGCTATAAGCTGTGCGCTGGCCTAGGCCCGAAAGCGAAGGAGGTAGGCGACTGCTTACTAGGCCCTAGGACCCAAGATAATACAGCATCTATACTCTACATGCTAGGACGATAGCGGGTAAATATTAGCAACGTATCGTGGTGTATATCTGTTGAGAGATGTTATCCTGTCACCTCATCTATATCGTCGTAATAAAGGCCCTGTGTCCCCTTCGGAAGCTGGAGGTCTTATCTCCTCTCGAAATTAGTAACAATCACAAGAGTCTCTACATGGAGGTATGGGCAAAATTATCCACTGCTGTCTATCCCAGAACTGGTACATGGAAGGCCTACTCTAACGCCACGAAATCTAGCGTTCATGAATATAGAAATACAAGAATTCCAGGCAGGCATTTTGAGATACTATGACACCTTAAATTCAGTCAACTGAGACTTGACAATCAGTTACACTACAGTAAATTCCTCAGATTCGGCTGACGGCACCATGATAGTTGGCCGACCCCCGTTATCACGAGGCTCACGAACAAAACCCCCGATCCAGCAGGGCAATGTAACCATAGTATCAATGTGATCTTGTTTCGTGCCAATGTCCCACCAATCAATCTTCCTGTCCGTGAACGAATACTTGAATACATCTCCAACCTTTGCGTAAGAAGGAATCTCTAAAGAATCTTCCCGAATCCATGATTCCCCTGGTTGAAGGCTGACAAAGTCTTCGTGTTGACCTGGAGAGACCTCTTCATCAGGATCATCATATATTCCAAACCCTATCTCTTCGCTTTCACAGAGTTCCCAATTTCCATCACGTTTCCGACACAGAGCTCCGTCAAGGAGGGTCCAGATGTGAAATATGATTGGAGGAGAGTCACCACTGGGTGACGGTTGGTAAGTGATATGGACTGTCGCATAAGCTGATTTGTTGACCGGTACGGTTGGAGGACATTCTATTCTCATATTGAGAATTGGAGTTGGCCCATTGTATCTATAAAGCCCTGGTTAATCACATTATAAGTTATTTATGTGGTGTTGAGTATACTTACACGCTGGACGATTGTCTGGTGTATGGAGGAGTATTGTGAGTCGAGGAAGGTTGTTGACCTTCTTCCAGTCTTGGTCGCACTGACTCTAGTTCTGGTGGATTGTCTTGACTCATGATTTCTTATCTAAGGATTTCTGAGAAGCCTAAGACTCGAGAGCGAGTAATGAAGTAGTGAGTTTGCATGGACCTTTATATAGACGTATTATTGGGATGGGCTTTCTTTTCTTTTCTTTTCATTTCTTTTTTTTTTTTTTTTTTTTTTTTTTTTTTTTTTTTTTTTTTTGATACTGCATATGTCCTATGTGATACTTGTGCGATTTGACCGTGTATGGGCGCCACGAAAACCATGAAACTTCCTTGAAGCTGCCGCCTCTCCTTTCATGTGCTCTCGATACTAGTTACGATCAGCATATCGGAAAGCGCCACAGGATACTAAGTGGAACTTAATCAACTCGACTCTTTGGAATCTGTATCTCGTTCTTTCTTTCATTCTTTGTTTTTGTCCCTCTCCAAGGGCAACAACATCTGATCTTTCAATGCTCTGATACAGTGCCACAATCCCGCTTGCAGCACACCTCTGCTACCTTCCTCGAATAGAGGATATGCGAATGCACCAGTGGCCTCGTTAAAACACACATGAATAGAAAAGCTATTCCGCAGGCGACATGTGGCATATGGCATGACTCCTGCGGCGGTGGATTCCATTAATTCGAGATGCTCAAGGGATCAAAAGAAGTATACCTTGAAAATACACTACATCTGTATTTGACCCTGAATAGATCTTTTTCTCCAAGGCTGCTAAGTCTGGTATGAGATGCTTAATATCTTACTAGTATTAGAGTACCGGTCCTCTGTACTTAGTTGAACAACATAACTGTCTTAACTCTCTAGGTACACCTAATCTGATAAATTGGACCTCAAACACCAAACTCCACACTGTGTAAAAAAAAAAAAAAAAAAAGGGAGAGAGAGAGAGACAAAAAAAAGGTGTGTCAACCAAACGTTTGTAGAGGTAAAAGAACTCCGAGGCTGCACGGAAATGGCTTGATGGGTCAGGGGTAGGTGGCAGAACTGCTCCAGGATGCGAATTCATGTAAGGAACTACGCCACTCGATCTGCCAGCAAGGTTCATCATTCTATGTGAATCTTCCTGCCAGTGTTTAGACCTCCTATGAACATGGAACCGGGTTTATGGTGGTATTTATGACACCACAGTTGGAAAGCCCAATCTTCCCCAACTGCAGTTCAATGCTTCCTTGGTCTAGGCCGACATGGAGCTATGAGACCTGCTTTCTTGGGGATTCATCGTACACGCGCTCACTGCTTAAACAACGACCAGTTGATAGATGGAAGAATAAGGGCTCGAAAGCAGATTGCCAAATAATCTGAAACGGGTATCGCTGTCCCTATTAGCCGTAATAGTTTCGTCCAGCAAAACAGAGACCCACGATTGCAAAGCCTGTTCTAAACTGTGTAATGAAGATGTCGCCATAATTGAAGTATCAGCTGACATCGATATGCGGGTTGGTAAATGCGCCCTCGGTGGTTCTCTTTCAACAGATGGCAAGTCGCCGAACGGTATTTCCTTGTTGCATTTTTGACTGAAGTAAATGCCGGCAGCGACAAAGGAATATGTATCTGCATTTTTAGAACACAGATCCTTATTTCAGGGCCCTTCTTCTCCATTGGCGTCTTTACACAATGGCCGTGGCATTTTTTTCCTGGCATCCAACTGGGCCTTCTCAACCTCCTTTTTCCACCAAGGGGAGCAGGAGCGATCAAAAAGGCCTAACGGTAGTAGATAGCAGCTGTTCAAACCATAGGCATAGTCTAGTGCTCTGCTTCAGTCAGAGATTTGCTCCTTTGGATAATAATCATGAGCATCAGGAACTTACCGCCGTAGTCCACTCATGACATACGTTGTATGCGCTGCTTCGTGGATAATGATAGCTGATCTAGTCCTTTGAGCTTCCCTTAGGTCCCTCGGACCTCTTTCAAGGAGCGCACTGGTGCTGGATATTTCTGGGTTACTGAAGAAACTCTTGCAAAAGTTTATGGTTCTTTTGGCATCGTTTGCATGAGCGAGCCAGTTCTTTCCCTTGCACCTTGGAGTGGTATTGTCACAGCTCAACTGGATTTGGTAGTCATCTATCTCACCCCCCATAACATCGTACATTCGCTTGTAAGTCTCAGCTATATCAGTGGCAAAGTTGGGATCCTCGCGGAGACATTCGGAGAAAAAGGTCTCGTAAAAGGGGCCTTCTTGCAGGTGCTGGGCGGCAGTCAACGCCATTTCTCGAGCATGGCGAAGCTCCTTGAGGATATCCACCTTTTCGGAATCACTGCATCGTTTTTTCGGGTCGTCCACAATCCAGTGCGGCGTAATATGTATATCTTCACCCGCTTCAGTGGGCTGACAAGGAGAATTGAAAGGAGATGCGGACTGTGCATATGTCTGCTGGACGGTTTGAATCCCCACAAGCAGGAGCAATAAGACTGATAATAATGATAACATTTTTTTACTGAGAGGTATTTCGTCCCTTAGATGAGTACGATCCCAGGAGGAAAGGAATACCAAATTTATCTCTTAACTACACAAAGAATCTACGTCCTAGTAATTTAGTAGTATGCTGTGACATAGACATATTTGCGGATAACAGACAATATAGAAGTTAATTGTACGTTTGATGTGATCTGAGACATCCCGTTACACAGGAAGCTTTGTAGCTCCGTATCTTTCCCAGGTAGGGATATCTGAAGCTCTTCGGGTCATAGCATATTCAATCAATGTCTGGTATCCCAGTCCAGAGAGCGCATGTTCAACTTCCAAAATCTTACTTTGCCTTGCTTTCCAGTTAGAATAAACATACTTGAAGACTTTGAGTTCTGAGTATACTCACCTATCAACAGTAGACGAAATGATCACTACTTCTCTCTGTGCGGTGAACTGCCCAAATACATGGCTTTGTGGATCAACCAATGATCATTTTCTCAGAGCTCACGATAGTCTATGAATTATCTACTGCCTTTACAAAGGGGAATCAACCTGGGGTATCGCAACATGTCATTATTGTCCCTTTGCCTTTCTTATCCTCTTTGTATTGGAAGTCTGGGTCAATATAGCTATATAGACTCTTTTGGACTACTAGACAATGGAAGCAGCATTTGTTGACAATCAGTATATCACGAAAAGCGTAACGGAAAGCGGTGGTTATTACAGTACTTGTAGCAGACACTTGGTCTTAGATGTACAGTTTGGGAATTGAGGGATTACTTTGTTTTGAGACCCTGCGGGCTAAAAGGATGCTAAAGTAGATGCGTATCACCTGCAGTTGGTCTAATAATAAATTAGAGGCGTTGTTCCTCGAGAAATGATAAATGTGAATACTACACTGGACGAATTAATACGTGAATCTTGAGACATAAGAGATCGGGCCCCTCCTCATGCTTTTCAGTGTATTAATTAGATCAATCGAGACTGGCTAGTGGCCATACCTCGTGTATCGTGAACTATGAAATTGCACGGGCCTTCTTATCCACTCCCAACTACTTATCAGATCTGGCAGTACCCATCACGGGGCAACCCATGAAGAAAACCATGAAGATGCCGAGTCCATGGCGTATTTGCCAACAATCCACTCGAGCCGTATGACCACATTTATAGTTACGCGCTCAGAGTCGGCGATCCATGGACGGCCTAGTGCTGATGCTTGGCCGCGGCTTGACACCGCCTCTAACCCCCGCGTCGTCCCATCACTTCCAGGAGCTCAGGAGACATCGAAACATTCATTCATTTAGGAATCTCCTGCGCTTCTATATCCCAGTAATTACACAGTAGTGTCCATGATATAGCAGCTGGCGGCTGGACACGACGTGTTCATGATGGCGACGGCTACCAGTACTCAGCAGGCTGCTGCGTCAAGCTCAAGCAGAGCAACGCCGCAGGGTGGCATACTCGAGGGTGGAAATCCTACCCATTACGACCCAAAGAATCCGATAACATTGTTCATTATTCAGGTGAGATCTGGTCAAGTATGGATATCAACATCACGCTCATGGGGTGCTCCAGGCCGGCATCATTATCATCTTCTGCCGTCTCCTGCACTGGCCTCTATCAAAGATACGCCAGCCGCGCGTCATCGCAGAGGTTATCGGGGGCATTCTGCTGGGTCCCTCGGTGATGGGAAGAATCCCTGGCTTCACAGATGCCATTTTCCCTGATAAATCGATTCCGAATCTTAATGTAGTGGCCACGCTGGGCTTGGTTTTATTTTTATTCCTGGTCGGTCTGGAGACCGATCTGCGCTTCCTGGCGAGAAATTGGAGAATCGCAACCAGTGTCTCGGCTTTGGGTATGATCCTTCCCTTTGGTTTAGGTTGTGCCATCTCATACGGACTATATAATCAATTTCGAAATGAGCCCGGTTTGGCTCCAATCACATTTGGAACATACCTGCTGTTCATTGGTATTGCAATGGCAATCACGGTTGGTGAATGCCCCGCCCGAACTGTTGATATGCTCCTAACTATCATAGGCATTTCCCGTTCTCTGTCGTATCTTGACTGAGCTCAAGCTGTTGGGTACCAATGTCGGTGTGATTGTTCTATCGGCCGGCGTAGGAAACGATGTGGTTGGATGGATTCTACTTGCACTTTGCGTTGCATTGGTCAACGCAGGAAGTGGTCTGACAGCACTATGGGTGCTTCTGGTCTGTGTAGGGTACACTGCTGTCCTTGCGCTGGTTATTCGCCCACTGTTCCTACGGTTCTTGGAACGTACTGGGAGTCTCCAGAAAGGCCCGAGTCAATCTGTCGTGGCCGTCACGCTACTTATGGCGCTCACATCGGCTTTCTTCACCCAGGCCATCGGGATTCATGCCATCTTTGGCGGTTTCGTCGTTGGCCTTATTTGTCCGCACGAGGGAGGCTTCGCGATCAAGTTGACCGAAAAAGTCGAGGATCTCGTGAGCACTATATTCCTTCCCCTCTATTTCGCGCTATCCGGCTTGAGCACCAACCTGGGTCTCCTCGACTCGGGCATCATATGGGGCTACGTTGTCGGGATAATCACGATAGCCTTCGTGGCGAAAGTAGCGGGTGGTGCCATAGCTTCCAGGTTGGCAGGTTTGCTGTGGAGGGAAAGCTTCACGATTGGCGTGTTGATGAGCTGCAAAGGTTTAGTCGAGCTGATTGTCCTGGTAAGTAAAGCTTACATATTGGCCATCATCACTTCCTAACCTAAGTAGAATATCGGATTACAAGCCAAGATCCTCAGTCAAAGAACCTTTACGATGTTTGTAGTCATGGCTCTTGTGACGACCTTTGCGACGACTCCTTTGACATCGTGGCTGTACCCGAAATGGTATCAGATCAAAGTCGAACGCTGGAGACGTGGTGAGATCGACTGGGACGGAAACCCTTTGAAGCCAGATGGCGATGACGATAGCAGTTCGTCGCCAAACAAACCCACAGCGTTACTGGTTCAGAAATTGGTTGTCTATCTTCGTCTCGACACTCTTCCCAACGTGTGCACATTTCTCTCGCTTTTGGGTCCTAGCAGAGACTCCAAACCGGCTTTAACTAGGGTTCATCATTCGAAAGTCACTAGAACTACGGGGAAGGGCTCCGTCGCCGAAGAATCCGCGGTCATTCAGACTCCAACGAAGAAATGGCCTCTGGAAGTGCACGGAATCCGTTTGTTAGAACTGACCGATCGAGACTCCAGCGTCATGAAGGTTTCAGAGGTACATGAATACACCGTCACCGATCCAGTGGTCAATACCTTCCGCGCATTCGGCCAGCTCAATGACATTTCCATGCTGGGCGGAGTGGCTGTCGTCCCCGAACGTTCCTATGCCGATACAATTCTAGACATGACCCGCGAAGCTTCTGCAGATCTTCTTCTCATTCCATGGAGCGAGTCAGGAAGCATGAGCGAACTCCAGAACTACTTCTCCTACGATAGGGCAGCGCGATTTATGAACGGACCCTATACTAACTTCGCTCATGATATCCTCAACGGAGCTCGAACAAATATCGGCATCTTCATCGACGAAGGATTCGGTCAGCCCGAGCAGAATCGGCCACCGGCCCCTAAACGGGCCCTTAGTGCTATGAGCGTGGGCAGCTTCAATACCAGAGCGTCAAATTCAGCCAATGCGGAGAACCACCACATATTCTTCCCTTATCTGGGAGGCGACGATGATCGATTCGCTCTCCGATTTGTACTCCAACTCGCACAAAACGACACAGTGACCGCAACAATCGTCCATGTGAAACGTGATGTCTCATCATCATCACTATCAACCTCCCCAGTAAGCGACTCTGCAAACGCAAGGAATACGAACAAGGGCCAAGCATCCACCCATGCTGCTCCCCATCCCAATCCAGACAGCGACTCAGACAACATATTTTTCGCAACCATCCGCGACTCTCTCCCGCAATCACTATCTTCTCGAGTTCTATTCGATACCCTCATCACGGATAACAAAACCGAAGACCCAATTGACCTAGTTCTTAAAATGGCACAGCAGGAAACCGGCCGCTCTCCCGGCCTCACGGGGGATATTGTCATCGTTGGACGTCGCAGCCATCACTCTTTGGAGGATCTCACTTCCCCCAAACCACATGTAACTGTTCAAGATGAATTGCGCTCCGAGACCCGTAGGGCATTAGGTGTATTAGGAGAAGCGATGGTGCGGGGAGACAGCGGTATCAAAGCGACAGTTTTGGTTCTGCAGGCCGGGGCTGTGGGAGAAGGTGTGATTACTAGTTCTAAGGATTAGATATCCTGCGATATTTTACGCTGAATCAATTGGTATGTTTTGGAGAGCTTTCCCCAATAACTAGTAGTATACTGCGTATATCTACTTGATATCCGTAGACAGTAGTTCTCATTGGTGTCGAGACGTAATTAATCAGGGCATGCTACTTATTGGACGGTACCATACAGTAGTTACTGGGCAATTGGCTGCACAGGTCTCCACTGAGGCTGGAGCTGGCTGACTGCAGTATGGTAGCTACATTCCTTTGCATTGCTGCATGAAAATTTTTTTCTTCTAGTTCCTTTCCAGATGGCGATTGTCTTCCGCCCCAGGGACGATCTTGGTTAAGTATATTGCCAAATTCTAGCCAAGTGTGCTAGGGAAGTTGACCAATTTAGTGGTAAAATACATCTGCTCGCAGTTGGAAAGTTGTATGATGATGTATATCGATATGATATGATTAGATATGTGCACGCGCCGATTAGATAAAGATCTCGAGGAGTTAGTTAACTAACTATACGATAAGGCCCACGAGGGGTTTATCAGTCGATAGAGTATATCCTCTATCAAACCGTGATTCCCGAACTGTCTGAGAACTGTCTGGGTCAATTCATCATCTAGTCCTACCTTTAGTCTTGCCAGAGAATAATCTTAGTGCCGCTAGAAAATTTTTATTCTTTCAGCTAGCTGCATATACTCCTGTCTGGTTGCTTTTGCCCTACGGCCAGAGCAGGATTCTCGTAGCCGAGCGGCAAATCACGGAAGGGCGGAAGCCGTGGCGCGAGAGAGTGACCGCGGTGAGCTGCGGGCGCACCGAAGACGGTCGACCGGTCGACTGGAAGCAGCCGGGCTGATCTCGAGGAAGTAATGCCGTAGAGCCAGTTCGACAAGGCGAGGCTGCAGGGGTAAGTAGGGCTAGTTCGTAGTTCGTACTGTTCGGATTGGTTGGTCTAGAAGAGGTGGTTAGTTAAAGGGTTGATAGATATTTTCCTCCAACCGCGGGGCCATCCTGGTGAATGTTGCTTGCTCTGACGCCAATGATAGTGAGTCATGTTGCAGCAGAAATGCCGGGCCTTGCAGTGATAGTACTTTCGATGGCAGAATGCAATAATAATCTAATCGTTCTTCATCGTCCCAGACCATTCTGTCTCCTGGATACGCGTCACGGCGGACCGCAGCACGATCTGCTACTGCTTGTCAAAGGTCCAAATCGTGTTAGCCCGACATTCCTTGCGCGAGGGTCCGGTGGGGATCTGGCCGTGTGGTGAATCTTGCTGATAGCCGATAGCAGAGCTTCAGCTTCGTCTCTCCACTGGGAATCGCTCCAATGGCCGTTGTAACCGGAGCGTTCGCAGCCCAGAACCAATGGCCATCCAGTCAAATGCTGCCGTTGCTCGAAGGGCCCGAGGCTGCTCCAGAGTCGACGATGAGATCCGTTCCACCAAGAGACCCCTGGCTCCTGCGGCATAGTTTCGATCTTGACCGGCATCGAAGCTGCGGTGAAGGTATGCTGCTTGTATGGTGCCGCAGATGAGTGATTCAACATCTCAGTATTCCGTAATGCTCCGTACTACTAGGAATTTCTAATGGAATTCCTCTCCTGCGAGCATCGGATCTCACGATCTCACGGCGAGGAGGGATTGATTGACAAGAGAATTGGCCGGAGCTCTGTGCGCTCGCTCGTGGACGGATTGGGCAGCAAACTCTCCACCACGTCCAGACGGCGCGGCCGTTGGAAAAGAGTCTAATCATTCCAGAGGCTGTCATAGGCGATTGCCTCACTCCTCCAGGGCCCGTGTCGAATTTTCCACCCTTCTTCTTTCCTCCCTCTCGACGGTCAGGCTGGCCAGGCACGGGAACAGGCGCGGTGGAGCTGGCAGGTTGCGGTGCAGTCGAGTCGTCTGTTGGAGTTTTCGCATCCAGCCAAGTGGGCAGGCCAAGTTCGCCACCGCAACCCGAAGCTCGGGTGAGCTCCAGCAGCTTGGGAGCTGTCGAGAGCTGGGGAGAGCTGCGAAGCTCCAGAGACTAAAAACTAGAGCAGCGAGAGGGGAGTAAGGGGGTCTGGCGGGGCTCTGGCACGGGCAAGCTCGTCGTTTCAGCGCAGCTGCCGTTCCGTCTAGCACCAGCAGGATTTTCCTTCTAGATTTAAAAAAAGAAAAAGAAAAGTCTGAGAGATTAGAATTTCCCTGGAATAAAAAGGAAGAAGTAAATAAAAAGAAAAACGTGCATTGCGTTGGATGTAGATCGGATCATGACCGCGGGTTGGAGCTCACGAAAACCGAGGAGGGGTTTTCCGGAGAACAGGAAGGGCATCGTGCTGCGAGATGCAGAACAAGCAAGCATGGAAGGGATTAATTACCATCATCTCTGTTACCGGTGGTTCGTTCAGATGGATGGCATTCCGTTTTCTTCCAGTTCCAATCCTTCCACGAGACGATCGCTCGCATGCCAGGAACCCCTCCTTTTCCTTCGCTGCGTCTTCTGTCCTGTTCTTCGAGCGCCAAACCCCTCAGTTGGTCCATTATTATTCCTGAGTAAGACTGAAGCAGGAAGCATTAGAGTATGGTAGTGCCTCGTGCCCGTGCCGCACCCGGGCGAGGTAGCTTGATAACTAGATAGTTAGCTGCTGCACATGCAGCCAGAGAATCCAGAGGATGGGAGATGAAGATGATCGGACAGCAGAAGCAGGGCCAGACTGGTGATTGGCCTTGACATGTTGGATCGGGTCATCTCGTGAGTAGTAAAGTAATATAGAGTAGATATGGTAGAGTAAGTGAAGCAAGGACTCGAGACGGTTATCGTGATTGTCCCTCGTTCACGAGGTTATCGATAAGTATACTGACACCGTCCCGCCTGTTCTGCCACACCGTTGATTAGAAGAGCATACCATAGTCTAACTAATTATACTGGATGATCGCAGTAGAATAATGCTTAATTAATTCAATCCATCCTGCCCAGCTAGCTTGGGGCCTCCCACTAGCCCAGATGAACCAACCCAGCCGGAAACAAACCCCCTGCGAACTGAGTTGCCTCCCGATAATAGCTCAGCCTCTCTCCCCTCCCCCCATCCGCCCCCTCTGATCGCTTCCTTTTCCTCTCATCTCCGTCCTGAAAAAAAATTATCTGGACTATGCCCCAGCTCGATCTTCTTCTCTTCTACTGATCCAGCTAACCAAGAGATTTCCTTTCCTCACCACGACCGTTCGATTCCTCGAGAGCATGCATAGCGAGCATTTGTGGTTCTTCTCGTCATTGACGTCCATCTGATTGATCATTCCTCTCTCCCCTCTACCCATCATCTACTCTCACTCATCTCGTCTCATCGTGAGATCTCGAGTCGCTACCCACCAGCGCTGCTGGTGTGCTCAGCTTCCCGCCCAGTTCATCCCCCTCCTCCTCCCCCACCTCGGAGCAGAAGAGGTCGATACATGCAGACCATGCCACCACGAGCTTCCCTGACCAGCTCCTTTTCTGTCTCTGACGCCAACAACGAGGTCGTCTGCCCGTTGACCAACAATGATGGCTCCAATTGCCGCAAACGATGCTTGGGGGTGAGTGCCTGTCTCCCTCCCCAGTCCTCACAGTTCTGCATGCCCCGAAACGAGCTGCTTCCCGCCCCTCCAGGTCACGGAAGCTAGTGAGCTCCTCGAGTGCACACAGAACAGTGAGGGAGAAAGTACAGAGGCGAAGAACAAGAAAGAAAAATGGTAGACATCTGACAGGGAACGTTGTCATCTGTAGGAGAAACGCTATCGCTCCATGCAGGAGCATATTCGAAGAGCTCACCCCAGCCACTACATCCCCAAGCTTCCTGCCACGGAGGAGAGCTTCCAGCTGATGGTCAATACCCCGCTGGACCAGCGGGCTCATCTCAACCCGCCCAATGCGACTCAATCGCGCAGACACCATGGTGCGTTCTGATTCCGGCTGGGTCTGCCGATCGCAGGACGGACGCTGACAGGTGCTAGATATAGCGGATCGAGATATCTACGTTGCGGACGCCAGCTCTCCCGTAACCCCGCGCACCATCGATGAGGCGCACCCCGCGGCGGCTACCGCCGCCGTTGCACTGGCGCAATTGCATCACCATCGTTTGGCTTCAGATTGGGATTCTGAAATGGTAGAGTGCCCTCTTCTGGCCTCCGCCGGGCACAGTCCGTCCGTCAGGAACTTCTTGCTGACCCTGCTGCGCATGGCAAAAGGATATGCATTCCGATAACGACATCGGACGGGACCGCATGCGCACCTCCATTGAGCTGCCGCCGCTGCGCGACCATTTTAAACAGGAGTCTCTCCCCCCGTTTCAGTCCCCTCGACCGCGGGAATTGCTGCCCTCCATCCTGGGCCATTCGCCCCCGGGACGTTCCTCGACGTTGCCGCCCATCCAGCGGAAGGACAAGATTCAGAGACCGCGCAAGTCCTCAATCACGCAGAACGCTCGGAAACCGAAGCATGAACGCACCAAGTCCAGGGAATATGGACGCCGGCCCAGTCTGAATGACCGTAAAGCACTCTCTGCAGAGCCGCAGACGGCGGCCTGGGTACAGGGCAAGCGTTGGGAGGATCTCATCGAAGCGGCGACATCTGCGACAGAAGTGGATGATGATCGTGATCTTACTCCGGTACGTACACCCTGTCATAACAGATCGATATCGCATCTGTTTCACATGTGTCTTCGAATCATGTAAAGCTTCCTCTGTCCTGGTCATTGACGCGGATTATATGAAGGTGCCGCAATCACCCTCCGTGCCCCCATTGAGCAGCGCCACGTCAGCGCCATCTGGCCTCAAAAATCGGGCTTCATTGCCTCCTGCATTTCAGTCAGCGTCTGGACTACCACCTCCGTCGTCGCACCGGCCCTTCGCGCCCCTTTCGTATACTGCGTCACCCCTGCAGAAGGCACACACCCCTCCTCCATTCGACATCCAGCGAGGTCGCGACCAGGATCTAGAGCCTTTCCCTTCGATTGAATCCTCAATTGATTCGGGTTCTTCAGTATCTGGGAAGAACTTCCATATGTCAGGCTCGGGACTGCCATCGTCAGCGAACTCGGATTCGAGTCCTGTCCATTCTCTAAATATGTTCCCCACCTCACACGGTTACCAAAACCACCAGCGTCCACAACATCGTCTGTCGAATCCTACGCCTTCTTCTCACAGGAGCAAAGAGATACAAATCTACTGTGCCAACTGTGCCCGTCCGTGGCCGTTGGCGGATTGTTACGCATGTACTGAATGCATCTGCGGAGTTTGCAGAGAGTGTGTGGGGATGTTTATCAGCAGCCCGACCACATCGATCTTGAACCCCATCAATAGTCCAGGAAATGGGCCCGCCGGAAACACGAGCCATCGCAGCACCCCTGGCCCGACCAGCTTTCCTAACCCGAGAGGCTGTCCTCGGTGCCGGACAGTCGGAGGGAAGTGGAAAGCCTTCCAACTGGACTTCAGGTGAAGTACGATCTTTGTCCGCTTTTTCGTTCCACTGACTCATGACCACGACTCTCATTGATGAGAACTTTTCCTTTTACGATTTTATGGGAGGCTATTGTGCAGTTCTGATTCAACATACCCTATGACTAACGGTCCTGGCGCTTGTTAAACTCTTAAGCTTTTCTGGGTCCCACGCTGTATATATGTCGCTGGAGGATGCACCTCTGTGTTGATCACATGTCTGGCTCCTCTGCGGCCTTGCCTCTTGACCGAGTCCGCGCAAGTCAGGATACTGCCAGGATCGGCGAGCACTACACAAAGAATCAGCGTCGTAAGGCGTATCGTCAGGCGTCCCTTGGTTGGATTGAGTTTTCTATTTACACAAAACAGGTCTTCCTGGATGCATAGCAGCACTACGCTCGAATTTGGATTGATTGCATTCTGCTTTATTTCTCCTGCTCTTATACGTTGGGCTGTTGATTCTCTTTAGGCATACTTGGGACGATCAAAGATAACATCCGCTAGGATAAGATACCTCGTAGCAATCTATTGTCGATTTGTATATGGTCCTGCAGCAGTATTCGGCAAGCTACACGAACACGAACATATGCAGTTTTATCATTTGAAACAGTTCTTAGTTATCCAATACAACTGAGATATATTCCTTACTGGACCATTTGGACTAGTTATTCTTCCTTCGGGAGCTGATTGCCTAATCGGGAAGTTGGTTGCGACGACAGCAATTCCAGGGCTTTGAACATTGAAACATACAATGCAGTTTGGAACTGTGTAACAACTAACCTACTTATATACTGTGATTTATTATGGTAGCTCATTGGTCCCTAATCAGTGCTGACGTCTACAACTCAGTCTCCTTGAGAATGTAAATTCCGTTTCCAGCGACGCAATACATCACAGCTGCATCTACATTAGATTGGACGTTGCTATACACTTACACTTTGGTTCTATAAATTATGCATCTTGAGATGTGTACTGTATGAAGTTCACTCTCCAGAGGGAGTTGGAAACGCTGTTCCTACTCATTTGACTCCAGTGTTCGATACCAACATCATGTGTGGGCGCGTGCCTCTTGAAGAAATAGATGAAACTCCAACTATTCATTGTTGAAGTACAGATCTATTCCGACAGCCCTTGCGAGTTACTTGATCTATCTTACGATGGTTTGTTCTCTAGGTGGTTGGAATGGACCGTACCATAAACCAGAGAGGCCACAGCTCATGAAACGGCAAACTTCCCATGGCTGTCCCATCACGAACCAGTCAATCGAAGGATATGAAGGTAAATTGATATATGCATAACGTAGTTCCTTTGCCTTAAGTGGAGAGTGCGATCTAGTATAATAGGCCTTTCTATTCAGGGGAGGCGATGTATGAGGTATAGCATTCGCCGCCACGACCCACCGACTCTCTATCTTATCAGGCATCCCGATCCGAATTACCCCCTCTTCGATTTCCCACACATCAACAACTTCCAACGACTTGTACAGATTGTGTGTTTTTCGGTTCTACATTCACCAGTTGAATACAATCTCCACTCCTTTAATTATAATATCGTTCTCAGCGAGTCCGGCTTAGCCTAGTAGCGCGTAAGACCTGGTATATTCGTGCAATACCGATCTCTTATCTAGTGATAAGCACTTCCTTTCTTTTCTCCTCTTGAGAACGAAATCATATCTAGACTCCTTCATGGGATCGCACCGCATCCATATTGCTGTCCTCGACACGGACGTGCCTGTCCCACGTGTCTACGCCGCTCGTGGCCTCTACAGCTCTCAATTCCGAGTCCTTTTACAAGCTGCGTCCGCACGACTGAATGCGTCTGGTCTCCTCAAGAATGGCCCTCTGGAGATCGAAACCACAGCATACGATGCAGTCGGCGGGGTCCTACCACCTCTAGAACTATTAAGGACCAAACCGCGCACAGAGCATGAAGATGCAGACCGATCCTTCGGTCCACTGGGCCCAATTGACGCGATTCTCATCACTGGATCATCCGCATCGGCATATAACCTCGAGATGTGTCCATGGATTGTGAAGCTGCAATCGTTCATTCATAAGATATACGACGACTATCCCGAAGTGAAGATCTTCGGGTCCTGTTTCGGGCACCAGCTCGTCGCTCAGGCGCTGCTCTCGTATCACAATCCTCGATTCGCGGCCCAACAGCCAGAATCGACCTTCGCGGCAGGTTCTGGTTCTGATATCGCCGCGAAGAAAGGCTACGTCTCCGTCGTGGCGTGTCCGCTCGGATACGAAGTAGGAGTCTTCCCCATATCGCTCCAGGATGAATTCGTGCGCGCATACCCGCCCCTGACTGCTCTTCCGGATGGTAAACTCCGTATGCAACTCATCCATGGAGATCGCGTCATGGCGTTGTCTGATGAGATGGGTCTTGCGAACCCTGCTCTCAGTACGGGCTTGAGTCTTCCCTCTCCGTGGATCAATATCGGAAGCACCGAGAAATGCCCCATTCAGGGCCTGTACTACCCGGATCGCATCCTCACGTACCAAGGACATTTTGAATTCGACACGTTTGTTAATCGTGAGACGTGTATTGAATTCGGCCGGAGGGCCGGATGGCCTGCGGGGGATGTGACTGCGTTTCTGGATCAGATAGGAGTGTTGCCCCAGCCGGGTCTGGAGGACGATGATGACTCGAAGTTGGCCGCTGAGGTCGTGCTTCTGTTCCTGGCTGGGGAGAATGGGGCGAGAGATTCGGTGGGCGAGGGAGTCAGCAGTGATGTGAAACAGGGGATTGTGTCGCCGAGCGGGTTGATAACGCCGCCTTTGATGGATGTGCGGTGAGGACTATGATTATTTATGATGGTGTGTGATGGGTATGGTCGTGATTGTATAGATGTGGAACGTGGAGGGAGATTGCACCTACGAAGCGAACAGCGCGCATATAGAACACAAGCTAGCCTAGATACTTAAGCGCCATCATTTCTTTTTCTTCTGTGTCTTTCTTTTATAGGAAGGCGAATACTTAAATACTTTCATTAGAGATTGAATAGATCTGAATAGAAAAGTTTGCATTCTTATTCATTCATTTCTGTGTATGCATCGACTTTCCTGCTCAGGTACTCTAGAACTTGAAAGGAACTAGTTGATATGTCTTCTGTCAAGGATATATTTTCTAATCAATCTAGTCAGCAGAGTAGTTCATTCGGTACAAATAATTGGATGTTTGTATTCTTGATTGCAAATATTGCACATAATTGATCTGATGTGGACTCAACCAGTGTGTGCCAGAGAGTTGCTAAAGTGGATGCCCAAATAGTCACTAAGGTTGTCAATGGACTGCAAAAACTTATCTTGCACAATTTTTCTTTCTGACTAATGCTAAATTCCATTTACTCCCACAATGCTCCTGTTAACTGTTTTCGCTTGCATTTCGTTTTCTGCGTTGTCTCCTGAAAAGCCCAAACCCTAATGATGGAGGTACTCAACTGCCACTTTTGCCAAGCTTAGTAATATGGATCAGTAACTAGTTAACAGATAAACATGATTGCTAATTCATTTACGACACATGAGTGGTTGCTTCCCATTGCCGTTGGGAGCGAAGCGAGGAGATGATCATCCCAGGGGGTTGCTTTCAGGCAATCCTCTGCATGCTGCCTGTGCCAGAACAGAAAGTTGTTCGCGATATCCCTCAAAGCGTAAATGCCTCCCAAACCTCCCTCATTCCCTTGGGTTGCAGGAAATCTGGTGTGAACGTGGGATGGAGCGTGCAAAGAGGGGGCGTCCCAAGCTATACACTCCGGAGCAGGCTGTCCAAGTATGTGGTTCAATTATCCCAGCAGGACTGAAAACGAGTTGAATATCTAAAAAGAAATAGGTCCGTCGGACACGGACGCGTCTGGCTCAACGAGCGTTCCGCCACCGTCAAAAGTCCGCCTTACAGTCACACGATGCCATGCTGGAGTTGATCGTTGGGAAGCTTCAATCTCTTAGGACGCTTGCCGACGAGAGCGATCTATGGCAGTGGGCACCTCGATTTGCGGCAGAGTTCTACGCGACCTCGGAGCAAATACTGTCTGCCACTTTGCAAACGGCCGCGAATGAAGCCCTCAATCAAGGCCATAGTGGTGCGACAGCGTGCGATGGCGAAGCTACACCAGTGACCACCATGTCCAAGAGCTCCGGCATAGCATCTCCCCAGGTAGTTTCGTCCTATGCTCCAGAAATGGTAACCGCGTGCCAGCAGATTTACCGTATGTCCAGCCCTTCCTGGACATTTAGTTTTCAGGAAACCAGCCTTCCCCGTCGTCTAGCTCGGTCCTATCTCGAGCGCAGCTACCATCTACTGTCGAACTTTCAGGAGAACCAAACAGAAGCCTCACGCCTTTTACAGCTCCTTCTGGAGGACTGTAGCATAGACTACATACGGTCGTGGACCAAAGACCTTCTCCTACGTTCCACCACCGAACCGTTGCAATGTGAAGAACGACCCCGAATTCCCACAGTTGAGAACGTGAGGCACACAGTGAGGCTAATGGCGTCGTCTCGCTATCTACGAGGGTTTCCGGTTGCTAAAATCCACGTCTCTGGATGCGAAGGAGATTGGCTATCGCCCGATGCCGTCGTTTCTTACCTTGAAGAGCTGGGGATCTCTATCGAGAACAACCACAACAGCACTTACGTACAGTGGGTCATCCCGAAAAACCGTCTTGGAGACATATTGAGTGGTGTGCCCGGCGCACGGCTTGCTGCTCTGATCACCTCCCGTCATGGAACCTTGAACCGGCCACAGGTCGACGTATCTCGTGGGACTGCCGCACAAGATATATCGCCGTCGTTCTACTGTTCTACATCTGCCAGTGCTGAGCTAGAGGAACAAGACGTGGCCACTATCGATATTGACCTTGACGCTTTGATCAATTATTTAACAAGACGGTCAATAGGTGTGACATCAGTTCCGGTTTACCGAAAAGACCACTTGGACAATGCCTTGATGTATACAATAACGAACTGGTGTCGAGACCAGAGTGTGGTGTCCTAGAACCAGTGTTATATGGAAGGATATCATGGCCATTCACTCACTTTCCTGGCAATAAAGTAACGATATCTCCAGGTGGAGCTGGCTGCAACAAGGTCATTGAGGTGGGCGGAGGGCAAACAACGTTCAAAGAAAGCCTGGCCGCGGTTGCAACTGGCGGAGAGATCGCCGTAGTGGGATTTCTGGCGCCGGCCAAAGAAGCAGATGAGAAGGGGCCGACATTTTTCGACGTGTTGATGCGAGCGTGCAGCGTCCGAGGCGTTCAGGGAGGAAGCCGGGAGCACCTGGAAGAAGTCAACCGTGTTGTCCAAGCTGCGAATATCAAGCCGGCTATCGACCAACATATTTTCCACTTGAGCGAGCTCAAAGAGGCGTACCAATATTTGTCGGACGGAGCCCATTTCGGCAAGGTGATTGTCAAGGTACCATAGTATCGACCGTCGGGGTCCTTTGATGTATAAGAGCGCGATAGAGACAATTGTGGCAGAGATTGGGGCCCCAACCTATTAAACCGGAATTGATCTATTGTATTCTGTGCATTGGCTCGGTTTCAGATGTCTTAATCACTTTATAACTAATTGTACTTTGTGTGCAATCTCTGGATGGAAAGTAGTCATCAAGTAATAATCGGCAGGATAAATGCTTCTTGGCAATGTGGGGGATTTCCCGGCCCTGCAGATCTGTTTGCTGTTTGTTGAATGGCAAACAGACATTTGTTTCATGTGTGAGGATATACAACAGCTAGTTAACTAATAATTGCTGTATTAATAGCCCCCCACGGCCCCTCATGCAAGTAGTACTCTGTGTTGCATGCAATGCTACTCTACTTGACGCTACTGCTCTACCATATACTACTCCGCAACAATGCCAGCATGCTCCACAGGGTACCTACATAAGTCGCACTCTCCACGTCTCCTTTCTTTTTCGGGGTTTCTTTTTCTCGATCTTTCTGATCAGTGAAGTGGTTACCTACTGTAGGTAGGCGGGTGAATCCCATCTATCGAGAATCGCATTCTTGATGCAACTGCCCGCCTGCGATCTCCTACATTCCAGAGCGCTCAACGCCTCGTGACATTCTCTCGAGTGAATCCTCGCGGAGAGGGATAACTTCAGGTTCTCCTGGAACTGAGACAGCCCCGCTCTCTGGAAGTTATCATCCACCGTAGAGATAATCCATTTCATCCCTTTCTTTCATATTAAAATCAACGTGAGACGATAACGACACCATGCGCGCTCTTTTCTCTCTGCTATCTCTCCCCGCCCTTGCGGCGGCAGCTAACCTCTACGTCTCTCATTACAATGGCAATGTCTACTCTCTCGCTCTTACCTCTATTCCTGGCGCCCAGCGCCGCAATGAAGAGGCTGCCGCTGTCAATTACACGTTGACACAGACAGCAGCGCTGAAGACATGCGGCTCCATGCCCAGCTGGTTGACCTTTGACGCGTCCACACGCGTGCTGTACTGCTCTGATGAGACTGGAGACAGCACCTCTCCTGGCTCGCTGACAGCATTGGCAGCTTCAACGGACGGGAAATTGTCGGAGATCGCAAAAGTCGACACGATCGGGGGTGGAGTGAACAATGTGATCTACAACAGGGACGATGGGAAGAAGTTTATCGCGATCGCGCATTAGTACGTGAATTACCCACCTGCTTCCCCGTACATTCATTGTCTGGTGTAGATCGCTGATCTGTGGCCTCCAGCGAGGGCTCCGCTCTGTCAACGTTCCCACTGCCATTGAAATCCAACACGCAGCCTCTCCAGACGTTCAACTTCACGCTGTCCAAGCCCGGTGCTGTCCCGTCGCGTCAGGATGCGCCCCATCCCCATCAGGTCTTCCTCGACCCCACGGGGACTTTCCTCCTCTCTCCCGACCTGGGTTCGGACCTGGTGCGCGTCTACAGGATCGAGCCTAATTCCGGTTCTCTGAAGGAGTGTCCTGGCATCAACGTGACGCCTGGGACGGGTCCGCGACATGGGACCTTCTGGACGCCGGGAGCGTCGTCGCTGCGTCTCCGTAAACAAAGAAGAAGCCTTGCAGAGACCGTCCTGTACATCGTGGGCGAGCTCGGCAACAAAGTGACAGCGTATTCAGTCACGTACGACATGAAGAGCAACTGCCTCGGTTTCAACGAGACGCAGGCCCTCTATCCCTATCCCAACGGTACTGCTCTACCCAGCGGCGCCTCCGTAGCGGAGATCCGCCTGGAGCAGCCGTATCTATACATCTCCATCCGCAGCGATCACGCGTTCCCGCCCAACGATTCTCTGGCGACTCTCCAGCAGAACAACACGGGAGGGCTCAGTTTCCAGCGCCTGAGCTCTTCATATGGCACGGTCCCTCGCACGTTTGCGATTAATAAGGAGGGAGACCTGGTCGCTATTGGGAACCAGGCTTCGTCGAATGTGGCCATTGTGCAGAGGGACCCCCATACGGGCCAATTGGGCAATGAGGTTGCGAGCCTGGCTGTTGGTGATCCAGGAACGGTGGGAGCGGCGGAGGGACTGAGTAGTGTGATCTGGGAGGAGTAGATGAGAAGTAGCAGTGAGTGGTCAAGAGATAAAGTATTAAATTCTGTATTGATTCTGCTGGTAATTTCTGTATTTGTACAATAGCGAAACTAAATACAATGTGACCTGTGGGCAGCGACAGGAAGTGTGTATCAAGTATCTCATGCCCGACCACACCAAACAATCATTGTTGTTACAACAAAGTAACCAGTCTTTAGATATACCATATTCCAATCTACTAGCACGATAACCAGCTATCCAAAAAGAGCAAAACGCTCCGTGGAATCCGGCACAGTGGAAGCTTCTTTAGTGTATTGTGTTGGCCCCAGAGGATATGGCGCAATCGGGGAAGTTAATATCATGCACCGCCGTTACTTGTGGATTGCGCCAGTTGGTTTATTAGTTTGCATAGTTCTATCAGATCATGATCGCTTGAACCAGGGAGTTGAGCGCTGTGTAAAGCTTATTCTAGATATGATCAAATAATCAGTAGTTAATGGGGCTGGTAGTATTACTGGTAGTGGTATATGTATTTTTCGCAGAAGATGCAGATAGCAAATACAGACAATTACATTTATCTAGTTCATGTGAATGCATACCATAGTTTGTAAACACTGTCTCTTTGGAAAGACCAGTGCAGATATAGGCCTGATCAGAGTATTGGAGCAGACGTCAGACCGGTGTTATGGTCGAGTAGGCATTTATGCATCTACGTTCGATAAGTGAACTGTAAATACCCAATTAATATTTATAGTACTCAGTGATCAAGTAGCTTATACTACATGGACCTCACGAGTAATGCAGGAGAAAAAAGATTGGGAGATTATCGCATATAGTTATTGGCTTGTATACTGGTATAGAACTAAATCTGACACACTGCAGCAGCAGCTGGACGTATTACGTTACGAATCTGCTTATTCTTCCATCTTACCTTTTCCATGCCATTCGATACGTTATGAGACCGTTGAATTGCGTGTGCAGGGTTTAGAATCTTGGCTCTGCTACTGCGCTGTCACAGATGCCGATTGTCGAACAATATCGCATGTTGATAAATACTCCGTATAGTCTACTTACTACTACCCCTTCCAGACCACCCTGTCAAATCTGCATAAAGAACAGGCATGACAACGTACGATCGAGGATGATCGTTTGCCGTGCCAAATCCACCTCGTCGTGTTCTCCCGACAGGACGGTTGAGAGATGCGCGAGGTGAAGCTGTCGTAGCTGATCGGCCGGTCGCCCATCACAACATCGGGGCCCCCAGATTGCGCCATCCTGATGCCAACCAGCGACGATACAAGACCGCACAACCAGCATTTAACCACCACAACTGGATACGCATTCTCGGCCGATTTGTGGATGAGGCCAATCTGGAGGCCGCAATCCAGGAACCCACGCGGGCTTTCCCCTCCTCCGCTTCACCTGCCGTCGGCGCTGTCATCCTATGGAAACAGACTCGGATCCAGGCCACGATATCGCCCTCGGTCATGTGCCGCTGGAGGGGTCGAGGACAGATAAATGGAGGGGTATTTCCATTGGCTTTGGCTTCGGAACATTTTTTTATTTTTCTGGCTTGAATACCTCGTTCTGAAGGGCTGCTGTAGAGAATTGTTGCTGCTATACATCCGGATTACCACTTTTATACTATATAGTCACAATGGCTCCCGGCCTCACTGATACCCTGCCCACGCCGGCGCACCAGCTCTACAGCAATGCCCCGCGCGACATCTTCCCAGATGGTCTGAAGACCACCGGCCAGCATGCGCCTCTCTACGACCACATCCAGCCCTTCGAGAAGTTCCCCAAGGAGATCACCGGCCCGACGGTGTGGGAGGCCGAGGACTACAAGAACAACCCGGAGAAGTGGACGCACCGCTTCTCTGAGGAGGAGATCGAGGAACTCAGCACGGCTGCTGACAACTTTCTTGCTTCTAAGACGCCATTGACTGGTATCTCGAAGGTAGGTCATGGATAACCCACTGTATAACCAATGGTATTGCGAGTGATTCTAATAGAAATGGTAGAGCAACTTCATCCTCCCTAAGCTGTCCAGCTTCCTGATCAAGCTCAAAGCCGACATTATCGACGGCAAGGGCTTCATTCTCTTCAAGGGCTTCCCCGTTGAGAAATGGGGCAACCACAAATCCGCTGTGGCGTACATGGGTCTGGGAACTTACCTGGGCTACTTCGTCAGCCAGAACAGCCGTGGTCACGTCCTCGGCCATGTCAAGGATCTGGGCGAGGACTCATCCCAGATTGACAAGGTCCGCATCTACAGAACCAATGCTCGGTAGGTGGAACGATTCCATATTTGCCTGTTCAGCTGCTGACTGCTCCAGTCAATTCTTCCACGCGGACGACTCTGACATCGTTGGTCTGCTGTGCATCACCCGTGCCCTGGAGGGTGGAGAGTCCGACATCGTCTCTTCGCACCACGTCTACAACACCCTCATGAAGGAGCGTCCCGACGTCCTGAAGACCCTCACTGAGCCGATCTGGTACTTTGACCGGAAGGGCGAGACCAGCAAGGGCCAGGAAGAGTGGATCAAAACCAGCGTTGTCTACCTGGAACGGGGCGATAACCCCCGTGTCTACACGAAGTGAGCATACCCTGCCCCCAAAAAAAGGAAGAAACAAATATGCTAATACCACCTCCAGATGGGACCCCTACTACGTCCGCTCCCTCACCCGCTTTTCTGATGCTGGTATCATTCCTCCTCTCTCCAAGGCTCAGCTCGAAGCCATCGATGTCCTCGAAGCCACCTGCAACCGACTCTCTCTGCACATGATCCTCGAAGTGGGTGACATCCAGTTCCTCTCCAACGCACACGTCCTGCACGCCCGTACCTCTTACATCGACCACCCCCCACCTGCTCCCCGACGACACCTCATGCGGCTGTGGCTGGCCACGCCCGAGAGCGAGGGCGGCTGGAAGCTTCCCTTCTGGGACAGCAACGAGAAGAAGAGAGGTGGTATTCAGGTCGACGACCAGCCTCCTGTAGCGCCGCTGGATGCCGAGTAATCGGGTCTCTGGGTGGTTTTGGTGTTTGATGTAAAAATGTTATATATCTCTGTAATGCGCTAGATGCATGCCATGCAATCTCCAAGGAGATGATTTAGACGAATTAAAATTTATGAACTTGAAACTACATCGGAAATTCATATCTGCCTGGTAATGGAATAAAAATAGTTCCATTGAAATGAATTGAAATTATTCCTCGGTTTAAGAGCTGACCTCTGATCCGAGTACGTATTTTCACATTTCCTTAGCAATCTTCTCACTAAGTTCTATGCCCATTGGCGAAAAGTAATATTAAGCACCTACATAGCAAGGAAATTGTCTGGGCCAGCCAGTGCGTCCTTAATTGGCTCCAGCCCATCCCTTCCTTCCAATCAACGCCACCTAGAACTATATCCAAGTAGCAGGCTGAAACACGAAGATAAGCTTAAATTAATGAGTGACAGGGGTGGATAAGAACACCTCGCTTATCGTTACATCACATACTGTTCACAATATCTTTCCAAATACTGACCTTTCTGCTGCCTTGGGGCGATTTCTGTTTGGTTTGTTCGTGGCTGGTTTAATGGACCTCATATATCAATGGACGAGTTCCCACTTGCATGCAGACACTCATCTACTCTACACCATTTTATTCCGTAGTTATATTGATTGCTACTACTTTCCATTTACTAGAAAATGTGCTAGAAGCTTTCAACGTACTATAAATTAAGGTATATAGCTAGCTACATTTTCTGGTTTCTCAGCTTCATCGGGATGACAAGTCCTTCACTACGAAGAACATGTTCCCGAATAAAGCGGACTATTATCTCTGCATTATATTTCTTCATAACATGGCGTGATCATTGAGTTCCAAACTGGTATCCGAAAGAGGAGAAAGAGGGCGTGTGTGTCGAGGGTCAACATCCCCAGAGTCATCAGCGCAACTGAGCCTCTATCTAAGGCAGAGCAGCCGGGGTGTAGCTCTGGTCAGGCGTGACAACATTGCCGCCCGCCAGCTGCTTATCGGTGTAGGCCGGCCAGATGATCTGTCTGAGCGGGTTGTCGACAACAGACAGGGTAGTGAAGCCATTGCCAGGGCCGAACTGGCCGCTCCAGCCGGAAGTGATGGTGAAGTCGCCGCAGTCAGAGGGGCCTCCGTTCGCTTCGGAGGCGTTGGTAGCATCAACGACGTAGGTGCAAGCCGTAGGGTTGCCTGAGCCGGTATCGATTCCGAAGGTCCAGGTGCAGGAGGTGTTGGGCTCGTTGCAGACACGCTTCAGGCTCGTGATGGTCCATTGAGAGTCAGCAGCCATCATGGACTTGCCAGGAGCCGGGGCCGGAGCAGCCAGGACGGCAGAGGAGGCGAAGACGGCTGTCAGAAGGAATTGAGTGAGCTGCATGGTTGCGATTTTGTTGATTAGATGTGGGAGATGTTTGTATAGAAGGCTCTTTTTGAGATAGAGATGTTTGTACTGTAGAAGACTATGTATTTGCAGATGAGAACAGAATGAATACTCACATCAATCGAACAAACGAAGCTATTTATGCCTTTCCTCGCCCTCGTTGAAGTCATTGAACTTGGCACTTCCAACTCCCAGCTACACCGCAATGTATCCTCGAAATAGAACGACCTGCCTGAAAGCAACTCTAGCAAATGTAACATCACAGTTTCCAAGTAAAATCCAGCAAATACCCCACCAATTGGCGACTAGCCAAGACTTATTTACTCCATGAATAGGTGAGACATCCGCCTGAGATAATATCCGAGGGTACTCTAAATATCACAAATCTATACGGCGTACAGCTACTTGGGCCGAGACCTGACCAATCAGGTTCAGATCGCCGTTGGCGTGCCCCGCGTTTTGTTAGTTCAGGATATATTCTTCAAGTAATACCTGCCAAGAGCCAGCTGACTTGTTTACCGATGGTACCGATCGCTAAGTACCAACCTGAGGACAGACAGGTCCTCCTCTCGCCACTCCGGATAGAGAAGTGGTGATGAGGATACTTGTTTTCGGGTACAGCGGATGGAGATGACTAAAGCCTGACTCCAGCAGCATCTCACGTCCGCAGCTCGCTTCGCGAACTATTTCGTTCCCCGCGAACTGTGGCAACGATGTCAGATCAGGCGCCCTTGTTCTAATTAAGGAACGGGATCAGTTCGGGCTGAGTACCCTCGTGCTGTGCCAGTTCTCATCTCATCTGACGAGAATAAAGTTGCCTAACCGGAAGAAGTATCTTCATATGAGAAGTTATTAACCAAACCTTGAGTATATCCTTGATTCCTACAACCCGGGATCAGATGGTTGCAGACATAAAAGAAATGAAACAGGAAGGCTACTACCGGAAGGATAGATCTAATAGAGCAAGATCCTTAATGCTACGTCCAGGACCCACAAAGGATCTAGATAGGTGCTCTTACTACCAGTTATGTCAGACAGCGTTACTCATGCAGGACATTGTCTCGGGTAAGCGCCAACATGTAGTATATCGATCAATAATAATGTTTATTATACGACATATGCGAATCGAGCGATTCATAGATGAACCTGATACATAGTCTAGTACCCACTTAGCGAAGATCGATATACCATAGAAAAACACATACTCCACAACTCACACGCTGAGACTCACTGCACGCACAAGAGACAAGACATGCAAGTACAGTGGATCATTTTCTACTGAAGCTATGTTGATTAAATTCGACCCAATTCTATTCCATTCCTTCAGGATGATTTCAATTCTGTTTTCAAACCGCCAAGTCTTGGCCTCATAGTATGGTACCATCGAGACGAATAAGTGATTGGATGACATGGGTAAGCTTACGCATAGTTGAGAGAGCATATAAGTCAATGTATCACAATTCAATTGCTGGGGAGTAGTATTGAGTAAGGAATTTCCCTTTCTAGTGCTCTGATACGTGTGAATAAGATCTTAGGAGGCGATAGAACGTGTCAACAGAGTCTATTCGAGTCTGGAGCTTCTATCCGTACTACAGCCGCAGCAACTGGCCAGTCGACGTAACAAACATGCTCATACTTGTAATATTCTACATACATTTACCCATCAGACGCATCTCGTGCAGACTAGTGAATAACTAATGCGGTATGATCTTGTAGCTCCCGCCGCTGACTATTTCAAGCTTTCCTTGTGCCACCATACCAGCCAGGAACTCCCGAAGCTCTTCATTGCTGAACGGGAATCCTCCCGGGACCGCAATCTGCAACATCATCACAATCCGTTGCAGAGGCATGGCTCCCTGGTTGGTCAACATGCCGACAATGAATTGCCAATATAGCTTCATCTTCTCGCTAGCGGCGGCATCTGCCGTCTCCTTGGCTGCTGCTGCTTCCGCTGCATCTGCCGCAGCCGCAGCCCCGGCGGTTTCTTCTCCAGTTTCTGCTTCAGAGACGCCCATCGCGTCGTTATCTTCTTCAGACGGGAGCACTTCCAGCACGCGGAATGTGTCTCGCTGGGTTTCGACGAGAATGCGCTTGCTCACCCAGAACAGACAGGCGCTGCGGACCAGAGAGGTAGACATCTCGAGCTGCTGCGACAGTTCTGCGACGCTCTTACCTAATTTTGCATCGTCGTCGGACTGAAACGCATATATCACAGTTGCTTGCCAGGTCGTCACTTCATCTGTAAAAACGCGATCTTCCAGATCGAGCTCAACTGTAACCTGACCGAGGCCGTTCAACCATGTTAACTTGCGGGATTGCTTCAGTGACTCAAAGCCAGTGGTGTAACGTTGCTGTAGAGACACGATCTCATCTGGAATCTTGAAGGTCTGTTCCTGAAGACTAGGCCAGAAAAATCGAGATAAGATCTTGGCATGCAGTTGTGGTACATCTTCTGCAGCTGTTGTTTTCTTTCCAGGAGAGCCACGCCGTGGTGACGGCTGCCTGCGCGCCAGTTTCTGGTCGTTCCGGATGACTGCATCCACTCTCTTCGAGTCAAAGATATCGCGCAGCATGACTTCGCAAGCCTGTAGAGCCGAGTCCCCGAAGCGGACCTTCAGCAGCTCCAGGACTGACGTCTCTTGCTCGAAATCGGCACGCTTCTTGACCAGGCGGTCTGCAAGCATGTTTTGCAACTCTCTCACAAACATTTCTTTCGAATCAAATAAACTTATCAGGCTGCCAATGACGTCTGAATTCTTAGACTTTTTGTAGTCAGGAGCTGCGTCGATAGGATCAGGCATCCAGTTCATATCATCCCAATCTAATTCACCCATATCAGGCCGGAGAGACGCTTCCCGTGCCTTCGTTAGTTCAGTGGCAAGCTCCGCCAGTGTATCGCTGTTTGAAGCAGACGGCTGCCCGTCAGCATCAACTGGATCCGCCAGAAGTCCATTGACAATGACTTTGACGGTATCCTCACGATCCCGTAGATATCGGCGGATCGGGCGAGCGACTCTATCAAGAATGACCCCTCTGGGGTCGAGAAGATTAAAGGCTCTGATTATCGAGATGTAGACCTGCAGAATCTGGACGGTAGAAGCCCCTGGTTGCAACAGGCGCTGATTGAGCATAGCAATGAACGAGCCTGCTATGTAAGACCGTGAAGCGGGATTGGTAGCAAAGTGTTTGAGATCTTCGATCGCGCCACTGCTAGCAGGCCATTCCACAATGACGTCGAACAGTTCACTTGTCCGAAGAGCGCCCAAGCGAGCAATGGCGATCTCCTGCCATTTCTCAACATCGCCTAGACGAACGTCAAGATGATCCTGTGGTTTCTGACGACCATCAGACACGTTGACGATAGCAAGGACCTCCACCACCAGCCGGGCATAGACGTTTTCCACCCAGAGGCGTAGATGTTGTATGACCAGAGACGGCGCTTCCCACTGGCGCGAGTACGCATGCTTGACAAACTCCGTCATCATGCTGCTCATAACGCCCGCAAAGACTTTCTGGGCTCTATCTCCACCTAGCCCAACGGTCTGTAGATCAGCAAGCAGGGGCAACAGACGTTCCCGGGCGGTTCCCGCTTGCTCCGTTTCGCCCTCTATCAGCATATGGATACGGGCCTCTTCTGAAGCTTCTGCCCTGTATGCACGGTATGATGTCGTGTGTTTTCTATCGACATCTGGATCATCTCGCATGGCATCCTGGTCATCTTCCTCCAAGTCGTCTGGGTTGGCAGTGTCAATCTCCAGGATAACGTAGGCTTCTTTTGCGAATTCCACAGCCAGAAGCGAAGAAATCGGCGCAGCCGGCAACGAAAACGCAACAATTGCATGGAAGATTCTTTGAACCTTTAGGAAAACAGCTTCCTGCTGATCCACATCCACCAGGGGCAAGGCATAGTCCACCAGATGCGTGAAATAGATCCTGCGCATCAAAAGACAGTAGCGAAGGATCCGATGCAGGAGTCCCTCTTGCACTGGCCCTTTCAGCAGCTTCCAACAGAGTTAACGAGAATACACAAACTTACAAATGCCATTTACACAGTACATACCTGAACAAGAGACCTTCTGAAATTCACCAAGAAATGCCTCCGCATCTCATTTCCATACCATTCGAACAAATCATGCTCTTCTGGCCTAGCCTGAGGGATTTTGCTCAGCGGTGATGACTTCAGCAGATACGCTAGAGCGTCCGCAGTCTGCTTTGATGGTGGATCGTATCGGTTCCATTGCTTTAGAAACTCGGTTTCATCCATGTCGTCTGAAGCCTCCAGAACTGCGAATCCTCTGTCCGGGACGGACATAAATGAAGTAGCTGCGTTCCATGCTTTATCCCAAGCAGCAGCCAGATCCTCATCTCGACCGGATAGACGGCGGCTCTGCGACGGGCTAGCAATCTCAGTTGCAGAGTCGAATGACTGGCCTGCAGCAAGCAGACTCAGCAGCGGAGTGTTGAGGTGAGGAGCCGGGGCGTGGTCTAGCGACGCGGGAGAAAAGACCGAGTCGAAGACACGCTTGCGGCCGATGGATAGAGGGACGTTTTGAAACATGCTGTATGCTGTGTCCCTCTAAGGGTCATCATGCACAGATTGGAGCACAAATTGTTAAATTATTCTACATACATGCTTCGTTTTGTTCACTGAGAGATACTGAGAAAAGAAATATCTCTCTCCAGCAGTGTACTGACTGATGTTGTTGCTGTTCTGAGCCAGAGCGGAACGCGCCAAGAAGTCGCGATATCACGTGATACAATCGGAAAATGGTAGACAGGACTACTGGAGGAAGAAGATTTGAGAGATAATTCTTTGCATGCTAATCAAGTAAAGCTGATATGAATATGTGCAATAAGTCGTAAGGTCTATCTACATTTGGCGTCATGTTGTCTCAGGGCCATCATCTATCGGGTATCGTGCGCATCCTGCCGCTTGAAAAGATCAAAACACAAAAAGCATTCTACTCCGTGTGAAGTAAGAGAGTGATATCTAGATTGTAGGGCGTATACCGGGCGATATATAGGGTATGCATAGCAGCGCGTTTATCTTTCTCCTGGAAATAACCAGAAACGCCGCTACCGTCGCGAGGCTCAGCACTCGACCAGCTCACGCGTTCTTGTCATCGACCTTTTCCCATTCACTATCCGTACTGACGTATCCAGAGCTCTCGCCCAGGCTACGACGCTTCCTCAGCTGTTCATCTTCAGAAGAGGACCCCAGCTTGCCAGCGGCGGCACCACTTGAATCAACCTGACTAGAACCCTTGAGGCGCCTGCTTCCAGCAAGACTCTCTGTCTCCGTGTCACTTCCAGCGTTGTCCAAAGCGGCAGATGGTCGTGTCTCGTCCGACTTTGTCTTGCCCTCCCGTTGTTTTGTTTTTTCGTCCTCACGCGCCTGCGTCTCACGGACCTCCCGGGCGAACCAGTTAATCGACCACCATAGGGAACCGGAGAGGAAGGACAGGATGACGAAGTGGATGCTGTAGGTTGCGAGGAGGAGGGCAAAGAGCAGCACCTGGAGGGCGGCGAAGGTCGCGTTAGTCGCAACCAGAAGGGTCGAGGTTGGCCCGGGGGTGAAGATGCTGGACCACAGGTCCTCGACAAAGGATGTCATGATGAGAATCGCGGAGGTCGAGAGTGGTTTGGGATGACGTTGTTTGTTGCCGGAGGAGGGGGTTTGTGCTCGCCGGCTGTGTCGCGGAAATCGGTTTCCGCGCCCGTCCTCGGTTGCTGCAACGAAAATACGGCTTGGAAGCTGCAAGAAACGAGATATTATGTTCTGCGCGAATAGTCTGAAACTGGAGGATGATCCTGGCTGATTTCCAGAGAATCTGAGTGGCCAGCAGTAGAGGGGATGGCGGTTTGACGTTGCGATAACCTGTGTTGGTATGTCGGAAATCGATATGCGAGGATGTCGGAATTCAGCCTCTCAGTGGAGCGACGAGCCAACCTTCCCCGGAAAAAACGTGCAGATCGATGGAAATCGGTTCTAAAACCCCGTGGGGAAGCGGAGGACCACTATTATCGTTTCTGATATGCGTTTTATGTTGTGGTGAAGTATATAGATGATGTTGTTGAGGTCTATCGTCAATAGAGGGGCACTTCTCGCGCACTCTTTGTTAGGCCAACACATACGACGATCCTCCGACCACCGCCACAGCAGCAGACACGTTGCTGAGGCTGGTGCAGCTATCAGCCACAGCTGTCTGTTGAGATCTATTATTCATCTGTCTTATTTCTGCAGGCCACATCCGGACTCGGTGAGATCTGGAAGCCAAAAAATTAGTTTAGCGTAGGGGTAATATGGCCCAAACTACTCTGTACTCCGTATTCCGTACTCCGTACTGAGCCGCGCAAGCCCATCAACGGGATGGCAAGCCACCGAGTGCTGTTCGGCTTCCCTTGTTGAGTCTTGTCCGGGTGCTCGTCCATTTTGACGTTGATTTTCTCGTCCACAATTGCAAAGAGACGAAATGCAAGCAATCTGAGTGGCTGCTGTTACCGGGCTCGTGGTCTACCAAGTATCTAGGCTAAATGTCTCTTCACATTATCGGCGAGCGCTCGAATGAGCAGCGGAACGGAACACTCCGTGAAGTCGATCGTTACTCGATTGCAATTCTGGCGCGTGCACTCTGCGAGTGAGCATATCATGCCGGACCCCGCATTATTTGTGCTGGAATTGCATTACCATACGGAAACTATCCGAGATTTTAAACATCGCCAGGCGAAAACTCGTCCGGTTAATGGCGGTTGACAGGAAGGTAGAAGGACAGTAATGCCATAACGACAATCACGCGACAGATATTTTTATTGTTCTCACTCGCCTCCTAGGTCCTATCCACAATCGATCCGGTTGAGCGGTGGGTTAGTCTCGTAGCGCAAGATAGCTCCTCCATCGCACTGAAAACTTGCTGGCCCATTCCGAGCACGTGCCGCCATCCCGACTTTTCAACTCGCGACGGAATCACCCAACACACGCGGGGAGCTTCTGCTGTTCTCTCTTGACGGCTCTGCGATTCCCCGGGCTTCTGCAGAGGCTCGAACGGCTTCCCTCCGACCGGAAAGCTGTGGTAGACCGTGTTCTTGGCATAGGAATTCTAGTAGCTTCCCGACGCTGAGATGGCTCACTTCGGGAGAGGTCTATCTTAGCTTCTCCGGCTCGAACTAAAACACTGGAGCCCGTTGCCCATCTCACCAAGTAAATTGGCCCATCACCAGAACCCTGGTCCACTGGCGCCGCTAAAAATCATATTACAGCAATCTCTCATTCGATATTGTAGCCAACAGCACTACGGGGTCATTTAGTCGCCCAAGCATCGCTACCCAGACCCCTTCTTGCTCCGTCTGCTCGCGTTTAGGGTAGTCTTCTTTCTCCTTCCGCGCTCATCCTCTGTCTACTATGCTGTCGGCTTCTGTCTCACCATCTAGCCCTGGGCGGGGTCTCAGTAGCCGATAAACTAACTCAAGCTCCACAGTTATATAACCATGCTGCCATCCGGTCCGTAGACTTGCTTTTGGTTCCCAGTCTTTAAAAATCTGGGGTCCTCGACCGTAAAGTGACTTCAGTCAACTTCCTTATACGCTTTCCTGCCCAGCATGGCTGACAAGACAGACGCCAAGGATACCGTAAACGATCCCTTGGATAATTCTATCCAGGGATTCAGTCACCATGCTGAGGCCGTCTTTGACAGGGAGACCTATGGCCCAGCCGGTCTGAAGGGTCTCGTGGCCAATCCCTATGTCTTTCTGTGCGCCGCATGCTCGACCTTGGGCGGTGTCCTCTTCGGATATGACCAGGGCGTAGTAAGCGTCATTCTGGTGATGGATCAATTCTTGGAGAGATTTACTCGCGTTGCGGACGGCCATCCCGGTTCGGGCTTTTGGAAAGGACTGATGACTGCCATGATCGAGTTGGGTGCCCTCCTAGGAGCGCTCAATCAAGGGTACATTGCGGACAAGATCTCCCGCAAGTACTCGATTCTGGTTGCTGTCTTTGTCTTTATTGTTGGGTCTGTCCTGCAGACTGCTGCAGTCGACTATGCCATGTTGACAGTGGCCCGATTTATTGGAGGTCTGGGAATTGGCATGCTCAGCATGGTTGCGCCACTCTACATCTCAGAGATCAGGTCAGTTTGGTGTCTCTTATATCACGAAATCGCTGGGCTTTGGCATAACTAACCATATATATAGTCCTCCGGAGTGTCGAGGAACACTGCTGGTTCTGGAGGAATTCTGCATCGTGTCCGGTATTGTCGTTGCATACTGGATCACGTACGGCACGCGCTTTATGGCGGGAGAATGGGCATGGAGACTGCCATTCTTGCTGCAGATGGTGCCTGCATTTATTCTGGCTGGTGGTGTCTTTCTACTGCCGTTCTCCCCTAGATGGCTCGCCTCGAAGGGGCGCAATGAAGAAGCGCTGACCAGCTTGACAAAGCTGCGCCGCCTCCCGAGCTCTGATAAACGTGTTTACCAGGAGTATCTTGACATTCGTGCGGAAGCAATGTTCCATCAACAGGTTTCTGCGGAACGCCACCCTACTCTGCAGGACGGCAGCCAAAAGAGTTCTCTGCTCCTGGAGGTTGCGTCCTGGGCGGACTGCTTCAAGCGAGGTTGCTGGCGGAGAACCCATATCGGAATCGGGTTGATGTTCTTTCAGCAGTTCGTTGGTATCAATGCCTTGATCTACTACTCTCCCACTCTGTTCGAGACCATGGGTCTAGACTACGACATGCAGTTGGTGATGTCTGGTGTCCTGAATGTCACGCAACTCGTTGGTGTCTTTTCCTCGGTGTGGACCATGGATACCATTGGTAGACGCCCGCTTCTATTGACCGGCTCCATCTTCATGACCATCTCTCACATCATTATTGCCGTCCTTGTTGGTCTGTACGACAAGGACTGGCCATCCCACCGTGCACAAGGATGGACCAGTGTCGCATTCCTCTTCTTCTACATGCTGTCATTCGGAGCCTCGTGGGGTCCAGTGCCGTGGGCCATGCCTTCAGAAATCTTCCCATCCTCTCTCCGTGCGAAGGGAGTCGCCCTTTCGACCTGCTCGAACTGGTTGAACAACTTCATCATTGTAAGTTTACCTCCTCTTCGAATCGTCAATTTTGTAAAACAGAATACTCACAAAACCACAGGGTCTCATCACTCCCCCTCTCGTTCAAAATACCGGCTATGGAGCCTACGTCTTCTTCGCCGTCTTCTGTCTCCTCTCCTTCGTCTGGACATTCTTCTTTGTCCCTGAGACTACGGGACGCACCCTTGAGCAGATGGACCATGTGTTCAAGGACAGCACCAACGAAGCCGACGAGGCACGTAGGCATGCCATTGAGGCTGAACTGCTGAGGCAGGAGACGGAGATCCCACCAACTCCGTGATACGACATGTCTGTATATAAATAATGATTTACGCAGTATGGGCGAACGATCATTGCATGTAATAATTAATGAATCAATCAAATAAATAATTCAGAATCCTCACTTTTTAACAATGCAGTTCTTCCAGTAGTTCAGATGCCAAATATTTGACATTCTCTTTGGATGAGATATATTCCGCCCAGTAAGGAATAATTCTCGACGGGCATAAGGAATGGTCTGACTGGGAGTGGTGCTCACAATTACAAATAAGCAACGAATACTTCTACGCTCGGGCTAATATGAGATACGACAGTTGACCGCTACTCATTCCGTAAGCCGTGACCATGTCATCATTTTTATATATCGCGATAATAAGCCACCACGTCATACAGCGTGGCTGACGAGTCTACAAAGTCAGTAATAACTAACTAGTTGATAGCTGATTTGTTAATCAACATACAAGTTTATTAGTAACGCACCCATATGTGCTGTAGAAGCCTTCTCGAAAGTTCAAAGCGCGCAGTTCCAGCAGCTTAGCGCAGCAGCATAACTCGCCAAAACCACTTAGCTGATGAAGATTGGCTGGCTCAGCTTGTCCGCCAGGTTGCGCTCTGACGTGCAGATCCTCCGATCTGGCAGTGAGAGAACCTCCGTGCAGAAGGGATTTAAATAGAAACGCTAGCGGAACTCCTAACCGACGAGCTGAGGCTTAGTCCTACGGGACCGTATCAAGTAATTATGTATTATGCATCATGCGTCTGCGGATACGATATTGCTCGGGATGGAAGTAATTAATTATTAACTATTTCTGGTGATTCCTGGTCCCTGTCCGCACGTGCCGTGTGGGCCCAAACAGGCAAAGCCAGTAGAGACCCTGGTAGATTTGGACGACAAGACACACGAGGACCTTTCTTTCTTGAAGGATCACGAAGCAATTTTTGACAGTCTTCGAGCCGGATAATTTGCACCCGAAAAAGGCCGATTGGGTCTGTCTGTAATAAGCAGTAAATCACTCCCGCTTTCCTCTTTTGGCAAGTCCTCTAACTGAAGCCGTGATAGAAAATGTATCAACAAGCAGATTAAGTCTACTCTATCGATACCACGGAGATCTTGAAGTAGTCTCCGGAAGTGGCTTATCTAGCTCGTATTTCTTCCCGCTTGAGAAAATGTTCTTCGCCTTCGTATACCTCCGTTATCCAGTGGGAGGTAACTTTAGAGGTACCGTGCCCTTCCAGGGTGAACCCACATTGGGGAAGACGGAATCACCTAGGAACCCTGAAACAGAGCTATGGACTTCTGGAATACGGGAAGAAGTGCTAGAACGGTGATCTACAAGAAGGAAAAAGATGAAACGCGTACTACATATCTTCCTTTGATCGGCATGATCTCAAGCTTACTAAATTAGTTCTGGTACCTCTTTCCACGGTACGGAGTACACTTCGCCTGTCTATGCTCGTACTCAGCGACGGTCAGACCTCTTTGACAGTTTGTGAAGAACACTAACTTTGTTTTTATCTATTGCTAGCCGTTCTGTGGATGACCCGATGGGGCGGGTTGAGCGTGGGGGCCAACGAACACTGGGAGAGCCACCTACTAACGTGCCTCGATAGCCTAGTGCTTGCTTGTTCTTCACACGACTAAAGTCATCATTCCTATGTAAGCAAGTTCTCGGAAACGGAAAGTGGCTATCTGGTCTACTAGACTACGCTGAGTGTCATCGTTGATTACGAGGTGTTCCACTAAGTCCAATTCAGGACGACGTAGACGGCCCCCAAGTGTGTCCTATTTACTAGTAGTATTCTGAGATGGCCTGGATGGTGTCTCCTCCATCTATTCTCAATTCAGCCACTGGGCGCAGACGCTTTATTCTCGGGTTCAGGCCGGCCTTCTGGACTTGAGGGGGGGCTATCTGAGAGAAGTCTGTTGCTTTGGCCCGCTGACGCTTCCTCTCCAGATGGTACTCGATCTTCACCGACCCCACTGGAGTTGACCGGTGTTCAGAGTGCACGTTGATACCGCTTCAGACAGTGGATCTCCTGGGACATGCTCCTGGGATTGATCCGTCCTGACTTCGTGCGCTATATCTCGGGAGAATCCGAGGTGTACGGAGGGGGCCAGTAGAAGTGCACTTCAAGGCTGTTGGCCCTCGATACTAATTCGTGGCAGTGAAGAGCTGAATTCCATATTTTCTGCATTGTTTCATCTTTGGTACTGCTTTATCCTCGTCACAAGTATTACAAGGAAACTGTTGGTATCTTATATTTATATGATACTGGACATCTCGGCAGTTGTTCGAACTTAGTCCTCTGAGAAGAAACGTATGTTCGCGTTCTGAAGTTTCTTAGTCATTGTCTCATTCCTCTCTTCCACTACTACAATGCCTCGAGGGAAAGCCAGAGACTTACATAGTCGTAGTCCTCATATCAGGACAGACTCATCTACAACAGAAGCCGAGTTTGAAGCTTTCAATATCGCCGTTTCCCACTCATCGACATATCCTACGCAAGGTCACCTCCTTCATCCTCCGCCGTTTGATCTACACGCAGGATCAAGCAGCCCTTCACTCGACTTAAACAATCAACTATCGGCTCTGTCCTGTCACGACATTGATCTATCCGAAATCCCTCCAGGGATAAGCAATGCAGATTGGCACTCATCCTTCCCTTCCGATGGTGAGTGAGGGAGCTTATAGTCCCTATCCAAACTGAGACTAATATAATATCAAGAACGTCCCACAGACATACATTCCCAACCATCTCAGATACCCCCCGGGAGTACGAGGTATGCAATCGATGTACGTCTCTACGTTTCCTTCTTGTGAACAGAATCTGATACAACGACCTTGCAGTATCTCTTCCTACTCAGGAGACTTTAGCCGAGACCCGTACTTCCAACAGTCAATGTACTCTTCATTACAAGGTAAACTCAGACTCAATAATATATATTGTGAAGGGATTATAACAATAGGAGTAGGTTATGATTGGACCAGCATGTCTAACTATCCTAACGACCAATTTCCGCCGAACCCGGAGACTCCCATGATACCTACGTCGAACTCTCCTCTCCACTTCAACGGAAGGCAGCGAGACAATCGACAGAACTTCCTCTCTTTGCAAAGTCAGCAAGTTAGAAGCATATCTCCTGCTCATCAGATGGGCAGCTTTGAACAACAGTCATCCCTTGGAACCAGGGGTGGCATACCAGTTTCATCGGCTTCCCTGCCAGCCGCCTCACCGGAGCCGAATCTGCGAAGGCCATATCCAGTGGGAATGGCGCCTACAAGCATGCAGACCCCAGCAGGGCAATATATCCCTTCGTGAGTACTCATTACAGCGAACTATGTCTTTCAGGCAATAACTAACAGACACAGACCTCCGCAGTATACATCTAACCAACCACACTACGACTTCCCTTCGCAATCATTCCGATCGTAGGTTAACCACCATATCGCAAAAGGGATCTTCCAGGCTAATAATATAAACTTCAAGGTCCTATCATGCGTCTGCCAGCCCTGAACCTCAGCGATCGAGTATACCAACGTCATATATACCCACCAGCTCCCCTGGAAGTCAGTCAGACCCAGACAATCAGGTTCGGGTAATCGAGGCTAGGCCAAAGCCTCAATGCTGGGATCACGGCTGCAATGGCCGTGAATTTTCCACGTTTAGCAATTTGCTACGGCATCAGCGGGAGAGAGCAGGAGCTTCCACCAAGGCCGAGTGCCCATATTGCGGCACCGTTTTCACGAGGACAACCGCACGAAACGTTCACATTTCGCAGGGTAAATGCAAGGCGGCTAGGGAGGCTACTGGTTAATCGGATAGCCAGGTATTTGCATTACCAGTCTGTGGCCGTCGAATATGGTGGTCTTCCTACGTGTCTAGGTATCGTTCGTTTTCTTCTACAACAAGGGGCCAAGAGCTTGATTTACATTGTCTTGTGATGCAGCCAAAAAGAATGGCCAAGACGCAAATTTAAGCGGAGTTAAAGGTTGGGATATTTGGTATAGAGTTTGTATATTCTTGCTTGCGTCTCATTTCAATTCCATTCCCAATGTATATATATCTTTCCAGAAACTGTGCGAGAGCTATTGTGATTTCATCCTATACAAGTGCCACAATCTCCAGAAATCGATGTATTAAACAGGGAGATAAGGCCTGCCGAGCCCAGTGTTTACCCAAATTAACGTCTTGTAGATACAAGATATTTAATCACCTTATCGGGAACACGCATGCTTCGCAACCTCCGCTTTCTGTTAGAATAGAAATCTCATCCCAACAATTGTGACATAATACCCACTGAGCAGCGTTGAAACACGGACCGTACTTACTTTCGTATTCCTGGCCCCAGTCAACATATGAGATAATCCTTCTGGTTCTGGCCCCCATCCTTTCCGCCTGGAAACCTAAGCTTGAATTCTCCGCTTTCGGCCCCTTCACTCACTACGGGTCTACGTTAGGCAGGCTTCTAGAAACGTCCGCCCTGGTTTAGGTACCTAGGCTAAATTTAAGAATAGCTTTTTTCTCCATTCTTTTACCCGGTATGCACGGTGATCATCCCGCTCAGGGTTGTTTAGGTAGTAACCTTAAGAGGCAGATAAATATGGGCGTGAACGATCAACAACGCACAGGTACGGAGTATCTACAAAAGTTTGGCACGTCGCATTTGCTGTCATTAGTAACTAACTAACCACTCCGGACTGCGTACTTACTGTGGGGGATGGTCGAGCACCAGTTTCAACTTCCTGTTTTGGAAGTTGGTTTATGTGATCGTCCGTAGAATCCCCCGATTATCCGCTAAGTTCAAGCGCACCGTTCGTTGCGGGGACCGCTAAGATGGCTTTCTATTCTCAGTTGAAGCTATTCTTGGCGAAGGGGCGAATATGCCAGTGGTACATGAAACATAGCATAGTTCTTCTTAGAGTACATCTGTGGGGAAATCCGGTGTATGAAGATATGTAAGTTGCAGATCAAGAGCCCTTGGTTTGTTTTGACTGCCTGAGGCAGACTTTTATAGTTAGAATGCCTCAAGACTGGATTACGTCATCCGCATTATCCCGGCCCCGCATCACCTGACTCATGGCTTGGATGACTGAGCCACGTCCTCGTTAACTAAGGCATCATCTGATATCGACTTGTACTCGATACAGTCACTCCCGAATTGCATTTGACTCGTCTCTCTGTGTCCCATCCCATGATGTTCAGTCATTGATACACTGTTCGTGTTGCGGATGACAATTCTCTGTTGAGCGTAACCACTCGACATTTAGTACCTAGCTGCTCATCGTCTTTATTCTGTGCTGGACCTAGTCCCAAGATGACTCACTTTGATGTTCGATATCACAGGTTACGTCGGTATCACATAGGGATTTTAAGATTAAAAAAGATTATCTGAGAAATAAATTGGCAATTGTTGCTCCAGACGAAGGCATCCTTTCAATTCCCTGGACGGTGCTTGTCCGCGTCCTTATTGAGCGAGAAAACAAGGGTTGAAACTTCCGTTGCTACTTGTTTTCGTCCGTTACACCAGGCGAGATGGCCTCTGTGTTTACATATGACCCTGATCCTCCAAGGGTATCTTCGCCTTGGTCAGCATCGGGCTCGTCAACCCCTCAGCTTGCAGCAGTTGGGCCTCGAGGAGGCGTGACAAGAAGACAAACAGGCTCTACTCCGGGAGAGAATGAGCCAGGCTACTTATCTGATTATGGAATTACAAAATTAGAGCCCGAACCTCAAGAGGGCCCTACCGAGTATAAGTTGCATCTTCTTCTACGGCCGCGCAGACTGTTCTCGTCAATGTCTACGGGCAGTCTCGTTGGTGGCTCGTACCATTCCAAGTCGAGCTTCCCGACTCTGTCTCACTCTCATGGGATATCGGATATGAGCCCAAGGCTTCCACAGGCACCCTCAGACCAGAGTCGACAACAACGACTTCAGCAACTCACAACGCAGTTGCTATGGCGTTTGCAGCAGTCTTCGCCGTTTCACTCGTCTTCTACTGCTAATCTGGTACTGCCCGTACTCCCTGAAGCAACACCCCGGTTAGGCGTGCCTCCAAAGCCCGCTCGCCTGCTTCCGGGCCTTGAAGAAAGCCAAGGGGCTCTCTATGAGATTGGCGTTGCTGATGATGGTACCTTTGTCGGTCTTACCGAAGATGAACTTGAGGAAAGTATGAGCAACCTTCAGGCAATGGCAACTAGCCTTGGATGCAAAGTGGAGGTTCTTCGAAAAGTGGTTGTAGGAAACTGCGAATGGACTGAGGATCTTCAGCTTGAAGGTTCCGGAACGCCCAAGACTCACAGTGAAAGTCTATGGGTTGCAGAGGCCCTAGTCAGTCCAGATATTGATTACTATAGATCTTCCATATCAAGGGACCCAGCTGAGACCAGAAATAGCTTGGATACAGCAAAACCGGGGGCAACCCATGGAGCTTCAGCGCAAGACGACAGTTCACACACTGAGCAGATTCGTGTGTCCATAACAGGACCCAGCGGAGCAGGAAAGTCCTCTCTCCTGGGTAGTCTCAGTACATCAGCCTTAGATAATGGGCGAGGAAAAAGTAGACTCAGTCTTCTAAAACATCGTCACGAAATTTCCTCCGGCATCACGAGTTCCGTCGCGCAGGAACTGATCGGATATGGCCCAAAAAGCCCCCAGTCTGGGGAGGTGATTGATGTGATCAATTATGCATCACCAAATACCACGGCGTGGAACGATATACACGTGGCTGCCGATGGCGGACGTCTTGTTTTTGTTTCAGATCTTCCTGGCCTGGCGCGGTATATCAAATCAACCGTGCGTGGACTGATGAGCTGGGCTCCTCACTATGTCCTCCTGTGCATCCCAGCAAACTGCTGTGAAGAAACGACGCCGGAGTCAGCACTGCCTGGCCTGGAACAACCACCAGAAATCGACATCTGCTTGTCGTACTTGGAGCTCTGTGTCAAGATCGAAGTCCCGATTCTGCTAGCAATCACGAAATTAGACCAGGCATCTCGCTCGGGCCTCAGACAGACCCTCACGAAAGTGCTATCCGCACTCAAGGCAGCAGGTAAAAAGCCACATATGCTGCCCGTTCCGAAGGAAGCCGACAAGGGCTCAAGTTTGCAGTGTATCTCCCCTCAGGACAGTGAAGAGGCCATGAAGACCGTCGCAGCTGCTGGTGGGAACTGGTCTCAAACGGTACCCATCATACTTACCAGTGCCGTTGATGGATCCGGAATTGGGAAGTTACATGCCCTACTACGGCATCTTCCTATACCTCCCAGACCCCCGTCTCGCATGACCCAACTAGCCGACGACGGAAAGTCATATCCTACTACTCCCGATGATCTTTTCGACATCGACGAGGTATTCACAATACCACCATCGAAGGTTTATTCGGCCGCAGCCGAGAATGGACAGAATGTCAATCGTGGAGTCGTCCTCTGCGGGCTTATGCGTCATGGAAGCATTTCTGTAGGAGACGAGCTGCTTGTAGGACCCTTTTCAGTGGATCTGCGCACAGAGGATGGCATCCTTAGCAATATGCAACGGAATCTGTCATACACCAATTCTGGGCCCACCGGCCACAGTTTACCTCACTCTCAATTTGCTAACAGTGGAATGTCTGGTGAATTCTCTACATCGTATGGGCAGGCTTTATCTGGCAGGTCGTACCTACGCCTTCATGGTGAATGGCAACGGGTGCGCATCGTGAGCGTTAGGAATCTACGGTTTCCAGTTCGAACCCTTTTAGAGGACCAGGTCGGTACGATTGGCGTGGAGCCTGTCTGCCCAGTCCCTGACAAGGAACCTCTGCAGCTTGAGAGAGCTGGAAAAGGCATGATACTAGCACGTATTCCCAACAGGCGGCAGGAGGATGCTGTTTCATCAATACCGACGTCGCTACCATTCCATGTTGGCTTTATAGCTACTTTCCCCGCCAGCGACTTCTCTTCTGCTCTGTCTCCACCTCTGGTTCTTGGTGGCATTGTGAAAATATACACCTGTAACATCCGTGCCACTGCCAAAGTGACCTGCGTCGCATTAGCTGATCAGGAGACGTTCTCAACCCCGCCATCGCCTACCGAGCCTGGCTTCTTCAGTTTCGATGGTGATGATGTGGATAAAGAGTCTAGCCATACCACGTCGCATGGAATTGGGGCAGATCTCAGCAAGGCATCCGAGACATCTGATTTTTCAAACCAAGAAGGCATTAGGATCACATTTGCCTTTGTCTCCTCCGCTGAATGGCTCGAAACTGGCAGCCAAGTGTTGGTTATGCCAGGCATTTCAGCAGGCGCCTCTGTACCCGACCGACCGATATCTTTGACCGGTCTTGAAGGCTTTGTAGGGAGAATATCCGAAGTATTGGAGGGCGATGCTGCGCATCCAAGCTAGTATAGTTGTACTTGATATCTCTAAGCATCGAATACAACTCCCGTCGTGCCTGTTCTAGCGTCGAATCCAACAGATTAGATGTATATATATATAATTCACGAAGTATGGTCGGAAGGATGTCCTGTTGCCTATATTACTTGCTTTTCTTTTCTTTTCTTTTTTAGCTGATGCAGTAGCGAGGCTGCAAATGAAATATGAGTATGAACATATTGTTGGTTTGTAGTTTCACCTTTAGGAAGTTAAGCATTCCTTTTCAATATTTAATGGCTTTAATATGCCGTGCACAGCCCCGCGCTACTTAAGAAATAATAAATCGGGCGGATCGCGATGACAGGTGACGGGGCACGTGCAATCTGGGGAAGCCGCAGGAGCTCTCCGCACTCGCGCCAGGTGAGTTGTTGTTTGGGATGTTGGAACTTGCAGGCTCCCCCTCTCCGAAAGCATTGCTTCTGCCTTAAGCGTCTGCATTGGAGAGTTGCCTTGTCTACACAACATCGAGCTTTTAATCTCGAGACGTCCCTTGGGTGGGATATGGAACAGTTCATTATCGCATAGCTGTAGCTCTCCGCAGTGAAGCGGCTACCTGTGGCTTGTCCGCTGCCGTTGAGATATTGTCTGTGAACTTCAGCTCGACCATTCGCAAAAGAGCAGCGACCAGCACGAGGCAATATGTCGGCTAGCAGCCTGTCCTCTTTCTTCGCGTTCGGCTCTGGTTCAGGACATACTTCAGACAGCGATGATGACGATGGGGTCTCTCTGTCGAACACAAGCACTGCGTCCCCAGATCTTGAGCATCACCCGATTCCAGACCAACCTCATGATGCAGAAGCAGTCGTCAAGCAAACAATGTCCTCAAAACTTCGTGGAGAGGAGCGACCATTAGCTCGGGAACAGACTTCTGGGCATACTGCGACCGTTCAGCCTAAGAAGTGTCTGCAGCTGCTCGATCTCCCAGTCGATATCCTGAAGGAGATTGTTAAAGAGGTAAGAAGCTAAGTTGATGATATCAAACTAGAGTGCCCCTACTGACTCAAGGCAGGTAACGCATACGAATGACCTCACATCCCTGGCCCTGACTTGCTCTGCCCTGCATTCGCTCGCCATTCCTCATATGTACTCACGATTCGACATTGTATGGCCGGATACATTATCAGCGGCGGAGCACCCCGCTGGTGTGGACGCGCTCTCGTACGGACTCGCGACGTTAGTGATGGGCGAAGATGTTTTTAGAGAGATTCCCCAGCAATACGCCCAACCCTCCAGTCGCAGTTCTTGTCCACACTGTGGCTGCAACAGCTACCATCCTACGATGTCGAATATTACAAACCCCGTTCAGACCAAGAGATTTCGTCGTGGGAACTATTTTGCACAATATACAAGGAAATTCTCTGTTGGAAACGGACCGCTCTCATGGGTAAACGAATATTCAATCACCAAAGAAACTGGAAAGATGCTGGGAACCCTGGTTGCGCTGGCGGTCGCTAGGATGGTGAACTTAGAGTCCTTCATTTGGGATATGCCTACGGGAGTTTTACGAGACGTTTGGATAGCACTATCTTCGTTGGCTGATCGACCAGGACACCAGTGCCGGTTACAGCGTGTCTGGGTCCGGTGGCACGACAACTCTGAAAATCCCGCGAGTATTATAGCCTCAAATTCTCCCGGTTTCCACACCTCGCTACAACGATATAGCCATGTGGAATATCCAACATTGTCAATCCTACCACCTCTGAAGAGCCTTAGTGTCTTGGACATAGATGAGCCGTCATATCTCGAGGAGATGGCTGTGCTGATTGAGCGTTCACGGGAGAAGCTGCGTGAACTCCGTATCGGAATCGCTATGAAGGCACATCTGTCCCCATGGCTCAGACCGTTGGATGATCAAGAGTCCGATGAGGATGCTGGACCTAGTGATATTGCTAACTGGCCAAAGATTGGAGGAGTTCTGGACGTTCTTTTGGGTACACAAGACCAACGAGACAACAAACCCGCAGTTGGCGTTAAAAATACGGGACCAACCAGATCCCAAAAACCTACTACAAGCGATAGCGAAGGCATAGAGAATCATGAGTCTGATGAGGCAAATAACCCTGGCCTGTCAGACGACACTCCTCCTCTTACCAGCCAGATCGTTGTTCCTATAATAGAATCACCGGGAGATGGAAGTTCAGACAAAAGCCCCAGCTTTGGTGGTGATCTCAACCAAGAATCCACGCAAGTATCCGCAACGTCGCAGCACATGGGATCGTCGGATAATGCTTCGAAGACTCAATCCATGGCCTCAAAACATGCGATTAAAGTATCATGCGAGGAAGACAGTTCAGATGCCGATTTTAAACAGTCTAGACTGAGATTGGAGTTGCTGGAGCTAGAACGCGTTATCATTTCAATCCCGACCATCATGAAAGCTCTGGACTGGCGTCAATTGACAAGGCTTACCATTCTTCGCTGTGAAGGCCATGAGAAGCTCTGGAGAGCACTCCGCAGACAGTATGCCCCCTCTGTATCATCATCCACATCCGGGAGACTCGGCGAGCGAGGCAAATTGCAAGAGCGAAGGGATTCACGATCATCAACCGAGTATCCTTTGCGGCTAAAGTCTATCCATACAGACGCAGTATCTCCTTATTTGATACTTTTCCTGAAGGAGACTATCGCTCCCAACAGTCTTGAGAGCATCTATCTGCAAGAGGGACCTATGTATGAGTCGGTTGTGCCGATCGAAGGGATCTTTCGGCATATTATCCGTAGGCAACGCGCGAGCCTGAAAAAGATACTTGTTGATAGCACCCAGAGAACAGCTGCTGGCATTGAGGTCTCCAACGGTCATTGGAGGAAATGGATCTTTAATAGAGATATGCTATCCTTCATCACCAGCGGACGAATGCCACAGCTACACGAACTCGGTATGGCTATAAACTATAAGGATTGGGTGAGTGACTTCCAGTTTCTTATAAACACGTTCAGTCTGACAAGTGTCCCAGCATTTCTTCCTGCAGCGTCTTCCATACGCGTTTCAATTGCGCTCTCTGTATTTACCGAATATCGATCATGTTGAACATCGAATGCATGTTGAGCCTAAGGAATTGGCTCTTCAAATATTGGATATTGTCACTTTACGACCTGAGGTCCAGCTGTGTTATTTGGGTTTACGGACAAAGTGCTATGAAATCCTGGAAAGAACATCGAAGCAGGATACTTTTGATGGCGTTGACGTTTCCCAAGATGTCATTTCGCCCGATTCTGGCGGGCCAGATGACGAGGACGATATAAACGATGATGATGATGACGATGATGAAGACGCTGATGGTGATGACTTCTCGGACGGCCACAATGATTACGACTCTGAAATTTTTGCCTCCGGAAGCGATAGTGAGTCTGATGACGGCTTGCACGCTAGTAGAAGCCGGGTCAGCTTCAGGCTGCGGGAAATCCTCTTCTACGATGACAAGGTGTCGATTTTCAGAGCTCGCCATGGTGAGCTATAGGGAGAATTAGGTACCTTTGAGCAGGGCTCAAAGACGGGTGAAGATACCATTAGCAGGTTGGTGTTCTTGGGACATTTGAGATACCACTGGAATCGCACTTATGAATGTTTATACGAGCAAAGAGCGTCTACGCATAACGATATCATCTTCTTTTGCCATGTATTGTTATGTTTCGTAGAAGTGATGGTTGTAGCTGGTGTTGTATGTAAGATGGGATGTCACGTGCCTCTCCGGGCCCAAGCCGAGCGCAGCTTCTTTTGAGCCGCAACGCCCACTCGAAGGACCAAAGCTCGCGCAGTACACCACCGGCGACCACTTGGCCGTATTATTGTCTTACAACCCATTTTTAGTGAGACTTACCGTGTGCTTTCTAATTTTTGAAGAAATTATCCGCGTGTCTACGGGCGCGATCTATCTGTCATCATGAAGCTCGTTCGGTGAGTCCTAACAATTTGGTCCCAGAAGCTCTAGATCTTCAGCTTCTGCTCTCTGATGTCTAGTATCTTGGGGGCTTTGAAATGACTGACGGCTTTTTGCTACGCAGATTCCTTATGAAATGCGCGAACGAGACAGTGACGATTGAGCTCAAGAACGGTGCGTCCCTTCCCAGCCCTACGTCGCGATCGAGTCGCAGCGTTGCTTGATATCCTCGTTTTCTCCCTGCGTGTTAGGAAGCTATCTTGATCGAACATGCGAGCTGACTCTTTACAATTGCAATCTCCAGGAACCATCCTGCATGGCACAATCACATCCGTCTCCCCGCAGATGAACACTGCTCTGCGAACGGTCAAGATGACCCCCAAGGGCCGCGACCCCATCTCTCTCGACACCATCAACATCCGAGGCTCCACGATCCGTTACTACATTCTTCCCGACAGCTTGCCGTTGGACACGCTACTGGTGGATGACCAGCCTAAGCCCAAGAATAAGGCACGAAAGGAGGCTGCTGACCGCGGTCGCGGCGGTCGAGGCGGTCCCCGTGGCCGTGGAGGTCGTGGACGTGGACGCGGACGTGGCAGAGGATTCTAGAGAGGGAGCAGCGAAATATTGTTTCTGGGTTTTCGTGATCATTTCTACCCTTTCCCCTATGGCTAACTATTTTTCTCCTGGGGGTTTATGTCTCTTTTACTATTCCAGAGGACGGATGGCATAATTCATTATCCTACAAAATGTGCGTCATGGAGTGTGGTTTGATCCTGATATACGCGTCAAGGCGTGGCCGGAGAGAAAAGAAAAGTGAATTCGAAAGATTACATCGATTCGGCGACTTGCTATGTTACAGGGCCGTTGGCACGGAGGACATACAAACATACACCTACCTGCGAAAGTTTGAAACTGGTGGCCGCCCGCGATTTACCTGCTGATAACTAGTTTCAAATTTTTGTCGTATAACTGTATGTTTGGCTCGAGGACGTGGAGGATCAACCAAGGGGTTCTTGAAATCTATGGGAGTCTTACGCCTGGATCTAGCTCGGGCGACAATGCGGCCATCTTGATTCGAGAGTTAGTGATTCTGAGCTGGCAGTCGGTGTTTGAACATCTGAGATATAAGCCGTCGAATGGACACCAACTGTGTGATCTACATGCCAAATCAAAGGAAAGCCCTTGCAAGAGGGAAGGCAGAATAGAATTGGAAATAGTCATCACCAGCGTGGATCTGATCTCATTACTTCGTAACCTCTGGATGCGCCATAACTAACCTAACCCATGCATCAATTTCACTGCTCCAGTGGGACATTCTTATCCCTCCATATCCGCACAATCACCAACTTCTCCCATCCAGCCTGCATCCCACTCCTGCCCACCGTCTCCGCTCTCCACCCAGGACCCCAAGCCCGTATCCCCTCCTTGACCTCCTCCGGCTTATTCTGCGCACACAGCAGAACATACGCAACCCCTCTCCCCGAATCGAGCACAGCCGGCACTTCGTCCAACAACCGATTCGTAGTCTCCATCCCATCCGCTCCGCCCGCATATGTCAACGACAGCAGATAGGACTCATGCTCAAACTTTTCCGAACGAGACATTTCCTTCGCTTTCTCCTTCTGAATATCGGCTTCTAAAGGAAGACGCGGCAATTCCGGCGTGGGCACATACGGTGGATTAAACAGTAATACATCCACGCTATGCGGACGAAGCGGACTGCATAGATCCGCCGTCACAGAGGCGAGGAAGTGCGACGACAAGCTCGACTCTCCGGGAGCGTGGGCCTGTTTTCCACGCTCATCCTTCTCGCGAATCGCAGTCAGTACCGTCTGCTGCGTCGCGGCACACGCATTGAGATTCACATCCGTCCCCAGCGTGATGATATCCGGACGGCCGAAGATCTCTTTTGCGTTTGCGGCTGCGAACGCAAGAACAACACCGGAGCCTGTCCCGACTTCGATGACGAGAGGAGGGGGTGAGGAACTTGAGGTTTTCTGTTCCTTTGCTGGTTGTGATGGTGCAAAGCGCTCAGAAAGCCATGCCGCCTCAGAAGAGGAGGAGAGCGTGTCCAGAAAGAGAAATGAGTCTTCTGCTGGTTCATAGATTGTGTCGAAAGACACGTGGGATGTCGAGGGCGTAGGTAGCATCCTCTTTCTCTGTTGCTGCTGCTTCAGAGGAGTTTTCGTTTTATATCAATGTTCCTGCGCTTGGTTGTATGTGCGATTGTTCTTGAGAGAAACAAAATGAAGCCCGGATACGCAAATATGTAGGAGACTGCTCAGAAAGAAATGCAGAGATAGATATGTGGGTATCAACAATGAGTAACAGTAAAGGTGTATAGGAACTATATCTCTTGATCTGCGTCCAGGACGGAAATTTCTATAGCCCCTCCTTCAGTATTTGGCGCCGTAAAAGCAGTAGAATCGATGCTCACCACTGAAATCGCAATGACGAACGGAAATAATAATCAGAAATATATGCCAGATCTAATGCGATACTCGTCAAAAGAACCCCTGCAGTAGTACGTCGTTAGATCAAGCTTGACCGAAAAAGCGATCAAATTCCGCTCTGATGATTCGATCTTCTCTCCCGATAATCTTAGCGCGGGATCTCTTGCCGCGGAAGAAGAGCTTCCCTTCTCCCCCGGATTTCTGGCCGCAAACCTCAAAACACCTCGAACACTTTCTTCTCTTGTTCCTCTCCCCTGCAGAAGAGGACCAACAGAAATATGAGAGTCTTCCAGCGTCTCCTGCTGGCAACGCCATCCTCCATCGGCTCCAAAGCCAATCTCGGTCCCGCGCCGCTGGCTCTTCTCCCGCCGATTCCGCTCTATCGCCGCATCCTCCGCCTACATCGCAACTTGCCCCCGGAGCTGCGCCTGCTGGGCGATGAGTACGTCAAGAGTGAATTCAGAGCGCACCGAGACGTCGAGAATCCGATTCACATTGTACGTTGAACTCCTCAATACTGGACCTGTCCTGGAATCGCTGCAGATGGGACCCACCGCGCAATTGAGATATAGTGGATTGGGTTAGAGAGGAATCTGAGGGGAGAAGGGTCCTGGAACAGCTGCTAATAGAGCGGTTTTATACAGATCGGCTTCCTAACAGAGTGGCAATTATATGCGCAACAACTAGAGGGAGATAAGTGGAAGGGCGAGAAGCTGGACAAGGCCAAGCTGGACAAGATGAGCGGTGAGTTGGGAACCGCTTTCTGTTCAGGGAATTACAAAGAAAGAGTGTATCTCGAGTGATCTATGAATAATTGCTGACGCTAAATCGCTACAGACCAGCAGCTCGGACAACTATACGAACTCATGCAGGCGATACAGAAAAAGGGCGGAGAAGATGGCAACGAATAAGCCTTTTCCAAACTCCCAACCTTAATACACTATGTATGAGACGAAATTCTGCCCCTCTCAAAAAGCGAGGCGTTACGGATGATACTACATTCGATTGCTGGACTCGGTTGCGTGTCGCAAAGCTGGACGAGCTGGAACCGCCTGCGTCCCAAAATATATCTAGATGATCTTGTACTATATACACATTGCATATTTAGCGGGATATGGTATTTCTTCTAAGATCCTTTGTTTCATACCTTCATACTCTTAACTACCTAATGACACAGCGTGGAGGTGGAATGTCAACTAATAACAAATCATACCGATCTCTCTTCTGTGCACTTCGAAGTCCCTAACTGTAAAGAACTTGCCTCGCGTCAACGCATCCAACAACACCCTGCACCGCGGATCCTCATTACCTCGAGACCTCAGGCTTTCAGTACAGTTTCGAATGTATTCCGTCTGTTGTTCTGCAGAAGATGGTTGTGCATTATTTTCATCATAGAAGAATCCTATCGGGAGGGTGACCAGTGTGTACTGGAACTGGCAACAGTTTAATATAGGCTCTTTGTATCGAAACCCAAACAAGGGGATTCCGCTGAGGATATCTTCTCCTTCGCCAGAAAGTGAAAGAAGAATGGCAGCATGGTCAACGGGGCCGCGCAGAAGATATTCTTCCTCGTTCCATGGCATCTCCGTAAGGTTGGGATCATTGAAATATTTGATTAAACCTGTTACTCGATAGATTCTCGTCGCTTCAGGCAGAGCCGGCGTCAGGATGAAGTGGATACGGATATTCCTCACGCCTGCCTGTTTCCATGTTTGTATTCTTGAGTTAAGGTGGTACCATGTTGTGAAAGAGAGGAATTGTGTTGGTTCCCGTGAGTTCTTGTCCACGTGCCAGCTAAGTTCCTCACTATCGAAAGGGGGGCATTGGCGATATCGAGGCCACATGCTACCGTCGGGGTCCAGTTGGCTTGTTGGTGGGTAATGTCCATTTTGAGATCCATCGTGTGTGGCTCTCACAAGGAGCAGAGGTAGATGGGGTCTGTCTTCGTATTGATGAGATGATGCGCAGGTTCGAGGACAGAGTCTGAGCATTGAATCAACTAATCCGACCATGTTTGCTGTTGTAACTGTCACTCTAGTATCTGCCAAAGTCCGACGATGACAGCACTGCTGGGAGAAAACAAAAAGCTGACGGGCTGAACGTGATCGTACTGTAGCAACAAAAAGACTCGATCAAATGGAACGAACTTTATTGATTTGACTCAGGCTCACCCTGCTACTTATATTATGCCTGTACGAGGATACCTCTTCCAGTTGAGCAGGGTGTAACCAGCATAGAAATTACATGCTATCACACCCTCGCCACCAGGAACAAGGATACCTCCCAACATGCAGGTTCATGTTTCCTAGTATGAGCGTCGAAAAGAGCCTCCGGAGGCAGAAATCACCAAGCCAGCAGTGTGACAGTGAAGCATGAAGCGCCGCAATATGGACGAGGGGGCTTAGCGCCCTCGTGGCGGAGCAGTTCCAGAAGCGACATTGGATACTAGAAGATGGGAATAGCCGCCATGCCCCTGACATTTATGCCTGCGACGAGAAGCACAGCCTAGAAATAGAGACTTGCGGCTTTATGTTGAGTGGTCTGGAATTCTTTCGATCGTTGTATGCGTGGGGGTTGAGTATACCCCACGTGTACGGAGTACTTCGATCTAAATTACAGGGATCTTTGATAGCTCCTGTATCCAGGATCGAGGGTATAGATGTTAGACTTACTATTCATGCAATATTCCCAAGAGCGCGGTATGGATATTTAGCAAGCCACAAGTAGACACACTCCTATATCGACAATCTAACGGCCATACACTGACAACCGCCAAATGGACATCATCCCACTCAATGCATCCCCATCTCCATATGAATTACAAATGCCTCAAAAACAACTGCATAAGAAGAAAAAGGAGACACCCCCGAAACAAGCTAGCTATCCCGCTTTCCTCCACGATGCGGAGAGACAGCTGCCAACAAAAGAGACAAACCTGTTACTTCGTACTCGGGGCAGAGGAAAGTGGATACACATCTCGAGTCGATGTTCTATGCACAGGCCACATGGAAGAACATGCCCAGTGCTAGTAGATCTCTCTAACCGCATACAGCACTTTCTCTTCTTCCAAACTTCCGTTACCCCGAAATGTTGATAAGCATGGGGGATGGGCAGGAATCTTGTACGGACTCGTCTCACTAAATAGCAACTCGTGTTATGATTCGGTTTTATGCTGTCACTACTGTGCTGGAAGGTATAGTCAGCATGTGGCTATCGGAGATAAAGGGATCCCTGTAAGTACTCGGGCGAAAGAGATCGTCATCCCGCATAGATAATATCTGCATAGTAGAGATCTGGCAGTCAGAACGATTTGTATACGACACGCTTTTGCAAAGTCGGGATTCTTTTGCCTACTTTTTTAACTTTTTACCCGAACGGACACCGGAAATCGGAAGAGTTCGATCTGGGCGAATCTTATCAGTTCGGCTTGCCGATTATCATCCCGAAGCCAGACGAAAAAAGTAGAAACTCTGTTGGCAAAGACGACTCCACCAGCCACGCCTTGATAGAAAAAAAGTACTCTAGAAAAATGCTGAGGGACCCACCAGCTAAATCTCTTCTCTAATCGTCAGATTAAAGGGTTCCACTGGGTTCTGGTGCTGAGACTCTAGGGTGCGCGATCATGTTTCGACATCTTCCTTTTTCTGACTTCGAGGTTGAGAGAGATCGTCTGTCTTGAGTAGAGATTGCCTTTCTCAAGTATATCAACTGCTCCAATCTAACCGGCTATCTCCGGAGGTTTATTTCTCGCGCCATCTTCAACTAAAGCGACTAAAAGCACGGCATTTGCAGTGCCGATAAGCGAATACCTCAGGTACGTTCGTCCTGGCAATGCTTGCATCTGCGATTCTATACACGAAGAAGCAAGTTCCCTATCAGTATCTTGTCCATGCCCAATTTCATACCACTAACCAGCCAAACAGCATATAACTTATACACACCCAACATCCCACCAAGCGCATACACCGCAATGTTCCTCCTCCCACGAGCCTCGCGACTCTCGTCGCGACTGCGTCCCCTTACCTCGCAATATGGCACGCAGATATCCTCATCCACCACTACCCGGAAGCTCTCACGACCCATGCAGATATCGGCAGTGGGCTACGACGAGAACAGCCCTTCTTCACCACCATCAGCAAACCACACTGCTTCACCCTCAATAGCCAAGCAACACTCTCCCTCCACACACGCGCTTGAAGCCCAAATCACCTCTCACCCCCTCTTCCAATCTCTCCGTCAAAACCCCTCCTTCTACGAGACCCGTCCTCACGAAACCATGCCGCCGTCCCTGAAACCATACCACCTCGTGGCTGGCGCTTTGGCCGGTCCCGCAAAAATCCCGGTGGCGCCGTACATGTTCTACTCGAAAGCGTCGAACGAGCTCATTTCCATCTTCCATATCGGCGCCGAACTATGTGGCCATCCGGGGTTCGTGCACGGTGGATTGCTTTCGGTGATGTTTGACGAGGTGTTTGCGCGGTTGGCCATGCCGAATTTCAAGAGCAAGTTGGGAGTTACGGCGAATTTGAGCGTGGATTATCGCGCGCCGGCCCGGCCGGGAGAGTGGTATGCGTTGAAGTCGAGGACGGTGGGAGTCGAAGGGAGGAAGGCGTGGGTGGAAGGGAGGTTGGAGATGTTGGCGAGGGAAAATAATGAGGAGAGTGTGTTGGTTGCGGAAGGGAAGTCGTTGTTCGTGGAACCGAAGTTTGCGGATGTGAGTATTCCAAGAAACAATTCTCTTTCTGTATCTGGTTTTGATTGTGTGGTCTTGACTAATCCCGGTTTGTATACGCAGTCTATGCCTTCGTTATATAAGAGTTGAATGACGAACCTAATGGATTGGGAGAACTCCCTGATCGATCCCCCGTTTAGGCTGGTGATTGAACCTCCGGCTGGGACATATAATTCAGTTTATACACTGCTACCCTTTGATTTACTTCTTTGAGTGATGTTATTTCAATTGCATGATAGATAGACATAGACATAGACATAAATAGATAGCTTATTGATGAAAGCGATATTATCAAAGACAGTCTGAGTGAGAGGGGAATATGGAAATAGAGACGACTTCCCACATCAAGTCGTCTCAAGCAATCAATTGCACAGGAGCTATTGTTCATGTATTCATTGCAGTCTAAAATCAGTTATTACACGCAGCCGATGCGCCTGAGCAACAAAGTTCGGACCTACAACCGGTCTCATTCAAGACAAACCCACCAGCCCTAGATCCTGATTGACCATGCTAGCAAAACAACCTTGTCCGTTCCGAAATAAGCAGGGTATGTTGATGAGGTGACAATGGGTAACTTTACTATCGGCCCGGAAGACAAATATGAGAAAATATGCATGTAAGGAGAATGAGGCAGGATCAACGAAAAGGAAGTATCACGACAGATGGAAAGCTCCCTGGCCTTCCTTGATCGCTACGGACAGCCGTTGTCGAAGAATGTCCAAGCTGCTATAGTCAGGCAGCTTGAGATAGTTCACGCAGGTCATTACGCTAGGCAAGTAGTCATCAGATGTATATGGTGGTTCGCTAGGGCGGCAAACGACGGTAAACATTGGCGTGAGACTCTTGAAACCTACAGGGACATGTTAGCTTCGTGCAAATACCATAGGAACGCGGGAACTTCTACTTACCTCCAATTGGAAGCTTAGGACTACCTGTCACAAATTGGAGGAAGTCTCGGCGCTCTTGAGGGCTAAGTTCGCTCATGGTCTGCAGTAGATTCCGCACGCTTCTGCTGTCCATGTTGAAACCGTGGTCTGCCTTGATTGAATCCATAAGTGCTGGTGGCGATGTTAGCAAAGAAGAGATAGACAAGAATGACCGTCGCTGCTTACTTTCAATGGACCAATCTTCCTCTATCCGGCCAAATAACATAACCAGCTCATTCGGGGTGAAGGCACGAAGTGAGGAGTACGGGAAGACCTGTGAGAAACCCGATCGGAAAGCATCCACTTGACGTCTAACGCCACCACCGAGAGTCATATCGATCACCCGATCAAGGTAAAGGTCCACATTATCGATCATCACAGGGATGTTGGCACCGTTCTTGATCAATTCAATGGCGGGGTAGCCTGGGAGAGTGAAATCAAGCGCCAGATCCTCTACCTTAACGCCATCGACCTCGATTTGTCGGAGATACTGAGGTTTCTGCGACGGCGACAAAGTCTTGTCTTCGTCGATTGCCTTCTTGGCGTTGGCAAACCGCTTCACCAGGAGAAGAGAGTTCGCAAGATCTTGGTCGACAGCCTTCACGGTACCCAGCGATGGTGTTACTGTAGATGCACAGTCGCCGATACGGAAGAACGTAGGATTGAACGAGATGTCGATGATTCGCGAATCAAGCATCGAGCGAGCAACGAACTTGCCAAGAGTTTTGAAGAGCTGCAGTTGCTTCTTGCCTGCTTCACTGTTTGCCTGTTCGTCGCTCATTGGAGCGGGGAAGAGACCTAGCTTCCCGAAGGCATATTCATCCCGATCGTTGGACTCATTCTCCCTCCAGATCTTAAGTTTCTTCTTTGAGAATTCCTTAGAGACCGTAGAGTAAAATTCAAGAGTGGGACCCAGGCCAGTGCCGACCTCCTCAAAGTATTCGACCTCCAGCACACTAGCCGACGAGCCATAAAGCTCCATGACCTTCATGGCCGACTCTAGGATCCGAGATCTGGAGATTCGAACCTTTTGCCTCTGAAGACGCCCGAGGAATGGACGGTCATCATGTCCCTGATCGCGGCGGCTGTCATCCCCGGATTGAGAATTCTGCCATCTCATCATTGACCGGGAGTAGCCGAAAGCAGTCGACTGGAGGAACAGATGCCTTGTTTCAAATGGGAACAAGAATGGGAACTGACGCGCAAGGTCTTCGCTCCAACTCGGAAGACAGCTGCTGGCAACTATCAACGGCTCCTCAAGCTGTCGATTCAGCTTAGCGGTAAGCTTCGTGTTGATGAACTGGTTTAAAGGTTCCGGTGTGATGGCGATCAGTTCCTTGCTCTCTGCCAGTATATCATCTAGATGGACGTTGATTTCGTGCAATACGCCGAGGAGTTGGAGAATAGAGGCAGTGGTAGGGTCCTTGTTAAGGGACGGAGGCAACTTTGAATCATCCTCGTGCGCGGGAGAATCTGAGTCCGTAGCCGCGAGTGTAGAGGGCTCAGGAGGCGGGGGTCCAGGAACACGCCTGAACTTCACCGTGTGCACTGCGGACCAGACATTTCTGCCATAGGACTCCTCCAGAGCCTCGCGTTGCTGGTGCACTGCGCGATAGATAGTCGTCTCGTTCGAAATTGGCTTGCCATCCATGGTGAATTCAATATGCCAGTCCTGAGGGATCGAAGCCATGGCCGCAGCGTATGATGAAAAGGGGCGACCGGCAAGGGCCAGAGAACTACCGCCCATCGATTGTAATCCCGAGGTCGGCGCTGATGAAGAAGGCTTAGAAGTGGGCGTCGACTGCGAGGGAGTTGCTACGCGAGTACCATCCTCCTTTCGCGCTGTGATTCTCCCGGTAGAGGCAACTTCCATGTTGACTGCACTAGGATCTGGTGCGTTGTCGTCAGACATGTCATCGTCCAGGTCATCCACGATAGCATTGAGCTCATCCTCGTCGGCACCGTCATCCTCCTCATCTTCGCTCATTTGCTTCTCATCAGCGCACTCTAGTGGATCATTTGCTCGCGCATCCTCCGGCGAAGAAGACTCTTGGCGGCTTGACCGCCTACCAGTTCCTCGACGGCCGCGAGAGTTATCTGTGGATGAGCGCTGGGCCAAAGGTGGCTTTGCACTGCTGGTAGGTTCGCCATCATTCGTACCAGAGCTGATGCGTGATGGTGGTTGCTGGATAGACGAATCAGCTCCCAGGAGATCACTACCGCCACCCGGGAAATCACGAAGTCGTGCAGCACCGGCAAGCTGAGAGAGAATGGTCTCTCTCGTACGTGTGACTCTAGGCCGGTCAGACAAACTGATGCGAGGACGTAGAAAATCATCAAGTGACTTGAAAGTAGCAATGGCGTGGATAGAAACCATGATGTTCTTGTATGGTCTGGGAATATCGGAGTCATCATCTGCCACCAATTTAAGTCGAAGCTGTTTGCCAAGCATGTAGGCGGCATTACTCCGAGTATTCTCCAACGAGTTGTGACTGACGGTGATGACTTCGAAATGTTCGGTTCTACTGAGCAAGTCATGGAGCTTTTGAATGAGTATCGAGAATGGCGTCGTAGCAGAGGTCTGACTCTTGGCCTTCTCTGAAATAGTCTTACCCATGAACGCCTGCAAGAACGCGGTGCGGGCAGTACGCATAGAGGGGACTGAAAATTGCCATGAGTTGTCAGTATACCACGGAAGCGATCCAAGGGGAAAGGTTATAGCCATACCTTGAGGGTTACCAACAACATCCAGTAAGACCTTGATAATACCAGAATTGAGCAACTCGGAGCTGGTAATACTTTCCAGCGCATCTCCATCAAAGTAGGAAGCCAACTTTTGGAAAAGAGCCGACCCATCACCACTGGTTCCATGCAGATAAGATGCCTCAATGTCTGCTGCAAGTTCCTGTAACTCATCGAGAATCTTGGTGGCTCTATCATGCATGGCCTTGCCCTCGCTTCCCTCGTATAGCCGCAAGAAGGCACGAGCATGACGGACAACTTGGTCATTGATGACGGCATCCATAGTCTGTGACAGAGGACGGCCAGAGAACGAGGAGGTTTCTGAATCTGACATATCATCGTTCTCATCATCTTGGTCATCATCCTGGTCGTCTTCGTCCTCTTCACCGTCCTGGCCCTCCTCATCATCGTGGTCGTCGTTATCAAGAGTGCCGTCTCCGGGATCTGCCGTATCCTCACTCCCACTGGGAGACGCAGAGCGCTTACCCGACCTCGTGTTCTCAGAAGTGGTGGCCCTGGGAGATTTGGAGTGTCTATCGGTTGACAAAGGCTTCTCAGCTAGTTTGATGACTTCCGATATCACCCCTTCACGGTGGAATTGGTACTGGTAGATATTCTCCAAGCGTTGAAAGAGTATCTCCGCACATTGCAGGGCTAAGGAAACCAGAGAAGGGTGGTCCTTCTGTGAAAGAATAGCGGCAAGAAAAGACGCGTAAGGCACCGTACGGAGGGCTTCTTCGATGACAGCAGCGTCGAGGTTCTGCAGCATCTTCAACTGAGCGGTGAGGACCTTCTGTCGGACGCCCAGGTTGACCGTGCTAGAGTAAGCATCGGTCAACGTTGGCATGAGAATCATTGCGAAACGCTTGAGCTCCGGTCGACATTCCAGAAGTAGCTGTCGTCGCTTCTCTGCAGTTTCCCGTGCCTTCGCTGATTTGAAAACGATGTCACTGTCCGCACCAACACGCAGGAGATCGTCGTCCGCATGCGAGTGTCCACGTCGAGAGTTATCCGGCAACAGCTCACAGATTACATTCAGCGTTTCAAACACCTGCTCGCGCGGTCGATGGATTAGGGCCTGCATTATGAGCACATTGTCAATCTTGATCGGTGCACCTTCCACGTTGGGCGGAGCAGACACCCCGGTCAGGATCTGATACAACGTATCAACCACATCCATCTTCAACAGCTCCACGGAAAGACGCGGACTGGCTTTTGAAACGATGGCCAGGACACGTAGAAACTGAGTGTGGATATGGGGTCCGATCAAGTTCGTAGTTCCGGGCAGCAAAAGCCGTAGTACAGCCTTTAGCATTGCAGGCTCGATCAAGTCCTCCAGCTTGTCGGGCTTATTTTTGAAACTTTCCACTATCCTGGAAACACAGAGACATCCTTGCTCAACGACCTTCTGGTCATTACTGGAGAGGACGTTAAGAAGCGTTGGCATGACGTCGCGTACCACGGGGAAGGCATCATGGGGCAGATTCCGGCAGCAATTGGCAGCTGTTGTGACTGCGGTCCGTTGGGTACTAGTCGGGAAGAAATCGAGATATGTCAGACAGGCCGTCAGGCCACCTTCGCGAACAATAGATGCCGGGAAATCAACAGAGATCTTGGCCAGTGTCTGTGATGAGATTTAGGTCAGTCATCTATACGCCATTATTGCTAACCGTAGGTGGATTGACGACTTACACTCAGTGCTTGCTCAGCCAAGTCGATAAATTGGATGTCCAGGAGCTTCTGACACAGCACTGGCACGGCACCCCCGTAAACCACGTTGGCCACCGAACCACGCAGAGCTTCCATCAAGTTGGCCAAGCAACGACAAGCTAGAAGCATAATCTCTGGATTTTCTTCCCCAAAATCACTTGGCTGCATCAAGGCTACCAGTTCTTTGACGTAAGGGTCCGGTGAGAACTGCCCAGAGAGATTATCTTCATTTGAGACGAGCAGGAGATCCGATAGCTCTTGTAGTGCAATCAGCTGCAGTGATGGATCGTCTCTCGTCCGGAGATTGCTTAGTATATCTCGCAAGCGCGATGACGTGCCCGACATCATCCCACTTAACGCACGTAGAGTGCTCTGTAGACCCATAGGACTCCGGGATCCGAAGAGACTGCTGCGGAAGGGGTCGTCATCATCATCATCGTCCTCCTCCTCGTCGTCGAAAGCCGAATGATTCGTGCCGTCGTTGCTCTCGCTCGGTGGCGAAGAATCTCGTTCCTCCCTCCGCTCTCTTTCAGCATAATCCTCCTCTGATTCCTTCATTATAAGATCGGAGCTTTGCTTCGACGGTCGTTTCTTCTGTCGCCGTGCGGGAGGCGATTGGGTAGCTGTCCGAGCATCTGTAGAGGGATCTCTGTCAGTCGACCCGACGGATGGTCCTCGAACCAGAGCCCGCTCATCCTTACCCTGTGTGGTCTTTCTGTTGTTGCTCGATTTGCGTCTCGACGCAGACGAGGATGCAGGAACTCTCGAGGACTCATCGGAGGGGCGAGATGAAGAACTAGATAACAGCCGCTGGTCAGCTCGATGGTCCGGATCCTGATCAGGAGGTGAACGAGAGCTCACGCACCTCTGCTGTGACATTGCTGAGCCGTTATGAGGGCCACGCCGCGGGTCCGCTGGTGCAGCGATCTGAGCGGAAGCTGCAGTCCGTTGTCTCTTTGCTCTTCGGGGAGGTGATGAAGGTCTTGGTCGGTCTGGTTCGTCTAGGGAACGGTCACGTCGTACAGGGGCTTTCCGCTTCCGAGATGGGGCCGGACCGGCGGCGGGAATCGAGGCGGAGGGTCCGGTGCTGGTGGACACAGGGGGTTCAGCTGCCAGTCTCGCAGCGGAGCGAGTGATCCTGGAGGACATAAGCAAAGGGTTTTCGGATAGAGAACGGGTGGTGGTGGTAGTGATGGTGCGAGAAGGGACGAGCAGCGATGGCGGAGAGGGGCAGTCTAGCGGGCGATAATAGATGACGAGCACGCAGATGGAATCAGGAACCAGAGGAATGCCGTCACCGCTGCGGAACTAAAGTCGCCAGATGTAGGAGATAAAACACCGTCCACCTGAGCCCGGTGACAGATTTAACAAGAGAGAGACGGGTGCACAGCGAGGATGGCGGTCAAAGAGCAATGCATCAATCAAATGAATGAATGAATCAATAGATAGGAGATGGGCAGGAAGTAGTACCTCAGTGAAGGAGAGGTGGCGGAAGCTCCAGCAGAGGCAGTCGATGCAGTCAAGGTCGACGGAGGAGAGATGATGGGAAAGTCCTCGAGAGGGTCCTGATGATCAAGCGTGGCCGTTCGTCTGGCCATAAGTTTATCTGGGGAGAGCTCGATCGATGTGCTCGCTCGGTCGTCACCGTTAACTCGCCATCCGCAGCTAGTCGGCCGAGCAGCGAGACGGTGAACACTTGGTCGGGATCAGACGGGGTTGGAACGACCAGGCAGAGGTGGAACAGCGATGCAGAGATGGTCGAGAAGCCAGATCGAGATGGAGTGAAGGAGGTGTTGGCAACGATGGACGTTGGGCGACGTTGAGCCCGTTCGTGATTCGAGTGATTGATTCGTCTGCAGAAGTTCGGAGACCGCGAGACGGCGAGAGCGCAGCGAGAACAACGCACTCCTCCACCGCCCGCGACAGGACGACGACGGAGACGGAAGTCGACGAGGACCTTTCAGGTGGGATTTCAGGAGCAGTGGGGAAGCAGAGCATGTGGAAGATTATTCTGGTCTACAAAGGGAATACGCTGCGTCCTGTATGGCTATCTACAACTAGTTACATCTTGACGGTGTTCTACTACAATTAACTACTGACGGAGGATACCATCTGAGATATGTACCATCGTTGAGGTTCCTCCAATCAACCTCAGATAGCTGGCACGGCAGAGACCTTTTCCATAGTAATGCCGTTGTACGTTGATCTAAAGTAGTCAGGTTAAAAGGAATCATGGCCTCTTTGTGTTGAAACGACTAGAGATAGATACCCTCAAGATATGGTATGCGGAGTATACTGCACTTCATAACTACCTCCTGCACTGATAGATACAGGATCTTCCAGACTCTCACCAAGATGTACCATACTCAAGTGCATTGGGCCAAGACGGCGAGAAATCAACGAAGGTAGCTATCAAATGGCATAATTAATGCTCCAACGGCTTGTCCTGACCTGGCATGTCCGGATCGGTCGCATGAATGCTGCCTTATCGGTTGCCGCACCGGATCGTCCCCGCATTAACATATTAATTAATTAATTAATTAGTATCAATATCTCTCCGTACTACTACTACTAGTAGGAAGTAAGAGGCATCAATTATTAATTTATCCATTCCTTTTGCCTCTCTGCCTTTCTCTCCTGGTGTCCTGACTAAGGCATCAACTGCTCTCTCTCCCTGATCTATACTTACCATACTTACATCTCTTTCCTCTTCCTTATTTGGTCACTTCTATCAACAACATCTTCCTCGAGCACTGATCTGTCATCGTCTTCTCTCATTCTTGTTCTCATTCTCATCTTCCCCCGCTCGCGTGCTCGCAGGCTGCTTTTAGCGCCCCGCGCCTGGCATTCCTCGGTGACCGACAGCCGCCTAGTGTAGGCTCCCCTCCCCCACTCGGAGAAGACGACGAGCAAGTGCCTTTTTCCTTTTTTGAGCCGTCGCCAGCATCGGCCATTATTAGTTATTAACCTCGGGGCCGCAGAGCGATTTATTGCCATTTAATTATCGAGACGAGAACTTTGCCCTTCTTCTTCCATCCAGATCCCGCTGGCATCGCAGTACTCCCGCTTTCATCTGGTGTTGCCTCTACGACTGATCCGGTCTTCCGCCCGTCCTCGCCATATTACATACCTACTCCTACAACCTCGAACGAACTACTTAGGCGGCTCCGCTTCATTCTCCTCCCCCTCACTCACTCCAAGTCTTCTTCTTCCCCCGACTACATCCGTCCACCGCTCTTCGAATTCCGGTCGATACCGGCTTTAAAATCCATCGAGGCTTCCAGCGGAGAGCCTTTCGAGATCAATCTCATATCCGTCCACGGCCATGGCGACCGCCGGAGAGAAGAGTGACGACGTGCACCAACTGCCACCATCTCTCCCTCCAGCCCCAATGGAGGACTACGCCTTCCCCGAGCAGCGCCTGAAGAAGGTGATGGATGACCCCGAGAAAACACCACTGCTCCTGGTGGCCTGTGGCTCGTTCTCTCCCATCACCTATCTGCACTTGCGCATGTTCGAGATGGCGTCCGATTACGTCAAGTTCAGCACGGACTTCGAGTTGATCGGGGGCTATCTGTCCCCTGTGTCCGACGCCTATCGTAAGGCTGGTTTGGCTAGCGCTGAGCACCGGTAGGGCGCACTGTTGTTAAATTACTTTAGAGGGCAGCTACTGAGAAATTCTGAGCAGAATCGCAATGTGCCAACTCGCGGTCGAACAGACGTCCGACTGGCTGATGGTGGATCCGTGGGAGCCGATGCAGAAGGAATACCAGCCTACCGCCATTGTCCTCGATCACTTCGACCACGAAATCAATACGGTGCGGAAGGGCATCGATACCGGAAATGGAACGCGCAAGCCCGTCCGCGTGGCCCTGCTGGCGGGTGCGGATTTGATTCATACCATGTCGACACCCGGTGTGTGGAGCGAGAAGGATCTGGATCACATCCTGGGCAAATATGGAGTGCGTGCGATCATGTCTGGGAGCATATGCGGCCCTTGCTAACCTTCTCTCTCTAGTCTTTCATCGTCGAGCGCAGCGGTACCGACATCGATGAAGCGCTTGCCAGCCTGCAGCCGTGGAAGGACAACATCTACGTGATTCAGCAGCTTATCCAGAATGACGTCAGTAGCACTAAGATCCGTTTATTCTTGAGACGAGAAATGAGTGTGCGTTATCTTATCCCGGTTCCTGTCATCCACTATATCGAGCAGCATCATCTCTACGAGGACGACGGAGCAGCCGGTACCAAGACAAATGAGAAGGGCAAGGGCAAACAAGTTGTGAGCTCTGATTGAATTTCGAGAACCGTGACCCGCTGGAGAATCTCCGGCTTGAACGGATTTAAAGAGTGCAGTCCTGGAAAACACTTATTATAGACGATCTCAAAGCTCAACGACTGTCCTCGCTGAGCCTTCATCGGTGCCATGAATCTGAGTCGCCGCTGCCAACGCCGCGTCAAGATGTCCGAACTATCGACGTCGTGTGCACGCAAATAAGACTTCTGTTGCCAGGGACGACGATTGGTTCTTTTTCTTGGAAGTTTCATCACCTATCGATGGAACGGCAGTCCTGCACACGATCCCTTTTATCACGCGTCCATGATCAAGGACGATTGATCTGTTTCAGTGTTGTCTTCTTCACATGAGATCGACCTTATATTGCTAGATATTACGGCTTCCCTGGGAGGACTTGTTTTAAACTGTTTGCGTGTCTGTGTGGCCAGTAACTGCAGCACCTCGAGGATCTCGAGAAACATTTCGGCTTTCCAGAGTGTACACAGAGTGTTTTATGATTTGCAGCGTTGGATACCCTTTGTACATATATTCCTCGTTTCCTTACACAGACGAAGAAGGCCCGGTGCTACAAAAAATGTCTCAGATACAAAAGACTGGCGCATCGCACCTAGATTAATGGATTGGATCTTGATTTTGGACATCAACTTCATTTTGGTCTGGATTTCACTTCTCACGAATGATCTAGTTGCGACTTGTAGTTCAGCTACATAGGAGACGGTGTGTGGGGGACTGCTAATTGTTACTCGATAGACATGAGGGCTCGTTGAACTACAATCTCCATGGTTAATACTGACCAGAATTGTCGATCGTGCGACTCATTTGTTCATTGGCTCGGCCACGGCGAGCTATTATGGCCTTTTGAATGAACAAACAGAGTCAGTATCCATATCACACTGAAGTTCAAAAAACACTAATCATGTCCCGAGATCACTCTGAGCGATAAGAACCACGAGGGCCACTTGCGATCTCGACTGATCTGGTATGCAAACCCCGCAGTGGATCGAACGCCTACTCCCGCACTTGCAGCCAGCATGCAGTTGCAAGTACATGCTATGCCACCGAGATACTGTACTGGAGATGGCTATAATTCCTTCCTTCTGTTTTCTCTTTGACATGCCAGTGGATCACAAAACAATCTCGAAATCCACCACGGAAATGATGTGATCTGCCGTTCCAGTTAACCAATTCTCGTCTGCTCCTTTCCCCGCTACTTAAGTACAGCCGGTCCGGGGCCCGAAAAGCAGCGAATCGTTTTGCCGGAGTGCCCCTCCCCCTCCGTCGGTCTCTCAAATCGGTAGGATTGTTGCGCGCAAAATTATCGTCCAGCGACAACGGACTGTTGTCTTCTATCCCGTTGCGCGTCCGCGTACTGTCTTATCCCCGTTGCTTGCATAATCTCGGGTGGGGCTGCGTTTGGTTCCAGGAGCTGTTATCAATCAGAATCACCGTCGGCATGGCCGTATAGCGACTTCCGGCCTTGGCCGCCCCTCTGCACTCTTCAACTTGATATTCTCACCTCAACTGGGGGTTTTGCCTGTCGAAAAATACCCTAGGGCATTTAACGAGGGGAGTACCGGTCCCTTCTATTCAACAGCCCTCAGGGCGTCGCCTGTTTGCTGGTTATTGCGGCTGCAGCAGTGAGCATGGCTTTTATCGCAACGGCGCCTGGCAAGCAGCCGATAACTCCAGTATCGCCTTCAATTTCGTCGATTTCGTCTCTCCCGGACGCCATGCCACCTCTGACAATGACTCCGCCGGAGGCAGAAGACCCTCGATTACGGACAAACGACGATGCTGCGGCAGTGCTCACTGCCATCCATGTGATTGCCACGGAGAAAGCTGCCCTGGCAAATCTTGAATGCATCTATCAAACGGACAGACTAGCTCAAGAGAACATGGCTCGTGCGGCAAATCAAATCGTCAGGACAATCAAGAACGGTGGCAAGTTGGTGGTGTGTGGAGTGGGCAAGAGTGGAAAGATTGGAAAGAAATTGGAGGCGACGATGAACAGCATGGGCATATACAGCACATTTTTACATCCAACAGAGGCCTTGCATGGGGACCTGGGGATGATTCGACCGGTAGGGGATTCCTCCTCGATTATTCTAAGAAGTCCTGCATGGATCGAGCCACGACTGACTTTAATAGAACGATACGCTGCTCTTGATATCCTTTTCCGGCAAGACCTCAGAACTTCTCCTTCTCCTCCCTCATATTCCATCGACGGTACCTGTGATCGCTATGACGTCCCACATGCATCCAGATACCTGCCCGTTGCTATCATTTCAATGCCCAGAGATGGGTATTCTCCTCCCGGCGCCTATCCATGAAGATGAGGAGACCTCGTTCGGAGTCTGCGCTCCGACCTCGTCTACTACCGTCGCCCTGGCGCTTGGTGATGCACTCGCAATAGCTGCAGCGCGCAAGCTGCATCCTCTTCCTGGGAAGGGGCCTGCAGAAGTTTTCAAAAGCTTTCACCCAGGCGGCGCCATCGGTGCTGCGCTGTCGCCCCCAACGCCTGTCTCAATGCCAACCTCGGCCCCATCGATATCTCCCACTTCTATGCCATCCGATTACCTTCAGGCAAAGCCTCTAAGGCCCCATACTTTCAGAGAAACCACAAATCCTGACAACCTATATGGACCATTGATATCGGATATTGCAGTCCCACTCGAAAGCATTCCTACAGTTTCTTCAGTCAGCGATGTACGAATATTGGATATCCTTCTCACTGCGATCCAGAACCCCACGGCCAAATCCTGGGTGAAGTTGTCGTCTACAGGGATCATTCCTCCCAGCCGTGTTCGCTCTCTGTCGGTAGGCAGTAGCGTAGATATGAACGTATCAGATATCTCCGAGCCGCTAGCTGTCGAACAGAAAGATTGGTTATTTGTGCCTGCAGTTAGCGCGCTGGAAGATGTACGGCAGTTGGTGTCGGATACGAGCAGGGTGGGCTCTCACGTCTCTGTTGTCGGGTTGCTGAACATCCAGAATGAGCTCGTAGCTGTTGTCGAGCCGGAGCAGGTCTTCGACAAGAGCAACTAACACTCTTCATTCGATATGTTTTTCATTTCTTAATGATTTATCACGAATTTCACGGCTCTTCTTACTTTCTGCATATTTTCCATCTTTTTTATCTTGATATGTTATAACTACTTGTTGGAGACGTCAAATCTTTGTTGATTCAAGCACATCTTATATGCACCGAACAGCACAGGTGCGACGTATATATTACTGGTGAAAACAAGGTACCTTGGTGGAGATAGCCATTAGTAGCTATTTGTCGTTCTAAAACTCCCAAAATTGGTGCAAAATTTGAACTTTGCGCATTCTGGCTGGAGCATCTCCTTCAACCTCTATTTATTCGACGGTCTGTCATGGAATATTTAGTTCTCACCGTGATCACCTACAAATAATGAACCTTATGGTGGATGAAGCTATCCATCAATATTATAGATGAAGATTGTCTTTCAGCTCTTCGTAAGGTATATTTTCCAAATAGCAATGAGTATACCAAGTCATCACCTTGGACATAATGCCTGTAGAGCAATTGAACATCTTCAGGAGCACGCTATGCTCTGCGATAGGATCGCGAATGCGCGAGAGAACAATACTCTCCACTGATACGAAGACAAAAATAACAAGATGATATGAGACTCATAAAATAGCACCCAGCATAAACAGCATAATCAACAATTTACGATATTATCTCCTTGTTCCTGACAATCTCAGCTTATCCTTGTACCCAGCAACCTCCGGACGAATGAGAAGCTCGGACTCTCCGGCAGAAAACGAGAGCTCCGCAACGTCTGGATACTTACGAACCTCAACTCAACTCAACCTCCGCAGCCGTATACCCCCCTGCAGCACCATCATACAGCTCACAATGGCCTCCAAATCAGTCTGGAGGAGCATCCAGCAGGGTGCGAGACGGAGCGCTGTCTCTCCTCAAGGCTCCTTCCGGTGCTTCTCATGCTCAGTACGCGCTAGACAGCAGCAGACGCCCGCGCCCAAAACCGATGCTGATGGTCGCATGACCCATTTCGGATTCGAGACTGTGCCGGAGTCTCAAAAAGAGACGTTAGGTATGCTTCTATCGCTTCTATAGCAGGATTAAGTCCGAGTTGGACTTCAATGGCGCTCGCCAGCTCAGATGCTAACTGTCAAAAAAAAGTGGGAGCGGTGTTCAGCTCCGTCGCTGCATCCTACGACACGATGAACGACCTCATGTCCCTCGGAATCCACCGTCTATGGAAAGACCACTTCGTCCGATCCCTAAATCCAGGCTCCTCGATTCCCTCGCGACTAAACGAGACCGAGAAGGGATGGAACATCCTCGACATCGCCGGCGGGACCGGCGACATCGCCTTCCGCATGCTCGACCACGCTACCAAAATCAACAACGACCACAAGACGCGCGTGACAGTCGCGGATATCAATACGCAAATGCTCGCGGAGGGCAAGAAGCGCAGCATCGAGACCCCTTACTACAACACCGACAGGCTATCGTTCCGACAGGCCAACGCGGAGAAAATGCCGGATATTCCGGACAACTCGGTCGATCTGTACACGGTTGCGTTTGGAATTCGTAACTTCACCGATAAGCAGGCGGCGCTGAATGAGGCGTTCCGTGTGCTGAAGCCCGGTGGTGTGTTTGCGTGTATGGAGTTCAGTAAGGTCGAGAATGACCTGTTCAACGAGGTCTACAAGCGATGGAGCTTCAGTGCCATTCCTATGATCGGACAGCTTGTCGCGGGTGATAGGGCCAGTTATCAGTATTTGGTCGAGAGCATTGAGAAGTTTCCCAGCCAGGAGGAGTTCCGCGGCATGATTCAGAAGGCGGGTTTCTTGATTCCGGGTGTTGGGTATGAGAACCTCACTTGTGGTATTGCGGCTATTCACAAGGGTGTGAAGCCGCTCAGGAAGGAGTAAATTGTACCATGACAAAATGTGGCATTGATCTTGAAAGATTCTGCGGGACATTATCATGTCCCCAGGTTAGCATTTCGTGCTGAATTATTGCAGTGGTCTCATTTCAAGAGAGACCTCTCTATCGGCAGTGGCGCGAAACCACAAAAGTCCTATTGCATGCCACCTTTGTGGAAGGAAGCGTGCATGCCGAGGGCTATATACATCTGTATTATATCATCAATTTCGACTATCATGTATTACTGGACCTAGAGAATAATAGGAACAGGCTCCCTCCATGATTCAATCCTAATGCTTCTATTCCATCATGCTCCATAGTCTGTATTCCAGCAGCTAACTTTTGCTTCTCACAAAGTAGGTCAAGGTACCATTGGATGATTTGCAGTCCTACATCAAAGAGGCATTCACTTTGATAGTAAAAGCCTGGAAGTTATCTACGCACGTCTTTGAAAATTCCTACGTACTATTCTTGATTGGGCATTACTTTCTGTGTTTGGTTCCACTGTGTGCCGCACGAGGCATGATGCCTATTCTTACTGTGTGATGCCTAAACATGGAGAGTCAAGTATAAGTAGGCGTCATCTCCAACTAGGAAAGGCCTAACTACTACTTATTGATTAATGATCCATACACATGCTAGCCCAGCACCATGATAATAGCAGAACAGCCGCACTTTCTGCGTCTCCCTTATACCATCCGCCTCAGGATATACCGTGAAACAGGTCTCGTCAGTCATCGTGAGATTGATGTCAGTACCCCCTATGCTCCCGGAGAATGGTCGTCCCGCCAGAAAAGGCTTTCTAGGAAGCATCAGTTCCGCCCACAACCTTGGCTCCCAAATCAGCTATTCTTTGTGTCACGCAGCATATCTGAAGATGCTCGTCGCACGTTCTATTCACAGAATCGTTTTCTCTTTCAATGGGGCGCGGACTATGGTTTACGGAGTCTATCCAATATGGGCCGCATTGGATGGGAGTCCTTAAGGTGTTTTGCAATCCGGATCGGTGCTAATCCCTGTCTTGTTCCAAACGTTCCGGGTTGTCATGGTTCGCCTTGGCATATACTTGAAAACGATAGCCAGCTCGAAAAGAACGGTCTACTCGATATGTGGAAGCACACATGTCACCAACTAGCAACGCATATCAAGCAAGATGACCTACTAGAAATCCATTTAACCTGTGATGCGGCTTCTCGAGGGACCCTTGCCGCGTTGCTAGAGCCATTGCTAGAGCTTCCTCGCCTCAAAGAGCTCTCCGTCCGTGCAGGGCCTTTACGAGATTTTCAACTACAACAAGCTTTGATGGAAACAATGGGTAAGAAGACGAGGCTTTTCGTACTTCAGAGGCGATCTGGAGTATTCCGCTTCTTCGATCTTCCGCTGGAGCTACAAGTCTGCATACTTGACTTCACGGAGCTAGTGACACCCAAACCGCTAATACTGATATCATGGCACAAGCGGTTCATCCCTTGGGATTGCTATCATGGAATATGTAATGCGCGACGTCGTCCATATCGTTCGTATCAAGGGTGTTGGTGTCCTGCAACACATACCGCCTTTTCTACTGCTGATCCGTGTTGGCAGCTTTCAGAGACTCGGTATTACCTTGTCAATAAAAGAATGAGAGAACTCGCGCTGTCTGTGCACTATTCCAAAAATATCTTTGAAGTTTGGTATAATTTTATAGACTCTCCGTACACGGCATGGTCTCCACAAACGTCGGGGTTCTTGTACGGCTTCCCTGAATATTCGTGGAAGTATCTCCGTCGAGTGCATTGGGTCCTTCTTTCTTCTCCCTTGAACGCATTCTATCCAGATCAGCGCGAGACATTGGATTGGACCAACGCCATGGAAGTCGTTTCCCAGTCATTTAATCTTTCTAAGTTTACTCTGGAATTGAGCCTGTCTCCTTCTACTATCAATCGCCGGACTCCAGAGGACCGAAGCAAATTTGCTCGGAAGTGGAAACTATATGATCGGATCATCGAGCCACTCCGGTCATTGAATGGTCTTAAGGACTTCTTTGTACATAACTACTTCCCCATGCATGAGACGCAAGAAGAGACTCGGATCAATCAAGAACGAGTGTTGGAGCGTAGAGTAATGGGGAGTGAGTATGACAGCATGGCGCGGGGAAAGACGTATTCAAAACCATTGGAGCCGATTGACTATGATTACTGATGTCGATAAGTGGCAAGCATATCTAGTAAAATAGACTGATAAGGTTACGATTAACTAAGTGCTAATTAAACAGCAGGAGTGCCTAAGTGACTGCCAGATCTTCTCAGAGCATAAGGATCTTTCCTAACCTAAAGAAAAGCTTCCAGTATCAGTTAGTAGGTATATATGCTGGGATGCTGCCTAATCTTTCCAGCCAGTTTAGCAATCATGGCACATGTCTTTACCTGTCTTCTAAAAGATTTCTGATAGAAGGAGTGGATTTCATAATTTGTATCTATGTAGCGCGTTCCCTGCTGAAACTTGTACCTGATTAACATGGCCAGCTTCCACTAGCAAGGGATTACTTTAAAAAAAAAAAAAAAAAAAAGCATAAATCGCATGGCTTTTATAGTCCATCCAGCAGAATTCTAACCGCTAACTCGGCTGAAACAAAATTTCTGAAACAAGCCCGTCCATCAAGGTAGCATCGAATTCACCTTATGGTACATGACTAACTATCAATTAGTCCGTAGTCCGTAGTACTCCGTACAGTCACATTTAACTAAAACTAACTCAATTGCGCCTCGGCCGTTCCTCCTCGGTTGCACCGTTCGAACTAGCCGAGTGTACGATCGTTACCCGATAAGTTAACTTTACGTCTGCGATCGACGGTGACATTCGTTTCATCAGTCGAAACGCTCCCAATGAGAACCGGCTGGTTACGTAGATAGTTTGGTTCGGTCAGCTTTGTGGTGGACCCTTTGTTCTCATTGATTGTATTCCATACGAGGCACTCCATAGAATCCTCTATGGCACTCTACCTTCCCCGCAATCTGCGTGCTTTAAGCTGCTAGGTAGAGTCCCTGCAGCGTAGGATGGGATCGACTAGTTTGATTTTCTTGGGCATTTAAACTTGGAGCTGTGTCCCTGTTCCTTTGAGAAAGCTGGGAAGATAGACGCTACTCAAGTCTTACACGGTGATATCATACTGCTCAGGAACCAAGCTGCAGGTATAGTCCGGAGCTAGCAATAGGTCCATACGTACTTTGTCCTACCTTCGTGAGTAAGTGGAGTGATATTTAGATCCTGTGGTGTGACTGACCGACTGACCGACACAACCTGCTCAGGCAAACACATAAAGAACAACACATCTCGCTCACTCAGCTCAGCTCAGCTCAGTTAACTAGCCAGTACTTCTTACCTGGCTTACTGGCAGAGACAAAGTCTTTCACATCTGTTTCAACCTTCTCACAAACCTTGTTTCGTCAGTTCGTCTTAATTATCGGGTATACAAGAACGAATTCTTGTACACACGATGCAGCTCAAAAACCTCTCCTTCTACGCCGTGGCTCTCCTGCTTAGTGTCGGCAATGTCGCATACGCCGAATATGAGGCTGAACAGAAACAAGACCTCGCGGAGGACTCTACCCGATTCGATTTTCCTCCTTTGACCGATCCATTGCCATCTGGATGGTCAACTCTTGCCGAGTCGCATACCGCGTCTGGTTCTGGTGCCGGAGCTGCCACAAGCACTGGCACAGATGCCGGTACAACTACAGGTTCTTCCTCGCCTACTGCATCTGCATCCGCTTCATCTTCGGGCTCTTCAGTGTCGTCTTCTGCCTCGGATTCATCTTCAGGAGCCGGCACTTCGCCCTCTCCAACCGCATCGACTCCTAGTACACCATCCGCCACTGGCAGCAGCAGCGTCAGAGTCACTCCTTCAGGCAGCCAGTCATCTGGTCTCTTCACTATCCAGACTACCTCTCCCAGCTCGACCCCAGGGCTCAAATCAACTGCCACCTCGATCGTGTCCGCATCTTCTACTGGAGCAGCAGGCGGAGGCGCACTCACCAGCACCGCGACCACCATAGTTCAGCCATCCAATACGGCAGGCGGTTCGTCGTCCCCGAGCCCATCCTTGAATTCCAACAGCGGAGCTACCTTGGATTTGAGCGCGTGGAATGCAGGGATCATGGCTTGTCTGACCGGTCTTGTGGCTGTGATGCTGGGATAGCTTGATAAGATTCGTTGGGGAGAATGAGATTACGGACATGGATCAGACGGGTTTATGGAAATTGTACACATATCACATATGGCTACGAGAAAATGATTGTATCAAACCGATAGCGGGTTCTACCGGCAAAATGGACAAAATAAATTGGGTTTAGTTTTATGGTGCTCAATTCCATGTGGATAACCCGATGATAACTTACAGTTTATCATCCGCCGTATTCCATATACTGTCTGCCATGGTGCTGTCACTATCCGAGAAGTAGCAAAACATCAATTCTCACATTTAGCGATAACCATATTTCTGATCCCATAGTGTTTTATTATGGCTCTCTATGATCCCAGAAACCGATACATGGATGCCGAAATCATGTATTCTCGATCCGTATTGAATCCAACAGCTAGTATCAACTGGCCAATCAAAACTATCGGCAAAAAGAACGAGGTATTTTCTGTTGTCAGGGTTCGTTTGTATATTCACTCTAACGATTGAGGTATTCCTAAATACATTTCATTTCATTTTTTTCAAGTGAGACAGAAATACATAGCTATTCAGGTGTATCAGATTGACATTGACTGTGTCATTGTTCGATTGGTTCCGGCTCCTTGACTGGTCGCAGGATATTGTTCAACTTACTACACTTACCATAGAGTGCTCTGTAACGCAACCTCAGCGTACGCACTCTGTAGCTACGGACTGATCTGATCACTTTTTATATAAGATCCAAAGTTGCGTGTTTAAAATAGACAAACACCGTGTGTCGGGATTTGGTTTCCGTTGAATCAGCACCAGGTTATATATGTACATGAGGGGTCGACTACATCCTATGGGATAGACACCTCTACAACTGGTTTCACCTTGTCCAACCTTGATTTATAGGATATTCTCAACATGGCTCCTCTAGACAATAAAATCGCAATTAGTACCTCCTCTCTCGGTCTACACCCCTCTCACAGCCTCGACCATAAAATCCGCCTCGCAGCACAGCATGGCTTCCAGGGTATTGAGATCGTGTACAACGACCTGAAAAACTACAGCGAAACACACAACATAGCAATCACCACGGCGGCGGAGCATATCCGGGAATTATGCACACAAAAAAACCTCATCATCCTCTCACTGTGTCCCTTTGAGAACTTCGAAGGAACCCGATCTCCTTTGTCGGATCGCCTCGCTCAAGCAGCGCACTGGCTCGATCTCGCGCGTATTCTACGAACTGCTCATCTTCAAGTCCCCGCGAACTACCTCCCCGATGCAATCGGTGAAGAAGCCGTGATCGTCTCTGAACTGCGCCAACTAGCCGATCTAGCCAGCTCGTCCTCGCCTGTAGTTTCAATAGCCTACGAGCCAATGTCATGGAGCACGCACGTATCAACATGGCAAGCGGCCTTGAAACTCACTGAGAAGATTAACAGGCCAAATTTCGGAATCTGCATGGATAGCTTCCATCTCGTGAGCAAAGTATGGGGATGCGCGACATCTCCGTCGGGGAAGTATCCGAATGCAGACCGCGATCTGGAAGAGAGTCTCAATGAGTTTGTGAGGGAGTTCCCGATGGAGAAATTGCTGTATGTGCAATTATCTGATGGGGAGAAGTTCGATCCGCCATTCTCCAAGAGTCATCCGTGGTATCTGGATGGCGAAGCGGCGGAGTTTACGTGGTCGAAGCATGCGAGGCCGTTTCCCCTTGAGAAGGAGCTAGGTGGTTATATGCCCATGGTGGAAGTGGTGAGGGGCTTGGTGATTGAGAAGGGGTTTAATGGGTGGGTTTCGTTAGAGAGTTTCGATCGAAGGATGAGGGAAGAGGACTTCAAGCCTGAGATTGCTGCGAGAAGGGCAGAAGAGTCGTGGAGGAAGCTGAAGAAAGAGACGACACAGAGTAAGGCAGTATTGTAATCGGCGGTTCACCCTATGTGCAACTGAATAGGCAACTGAATAGCCAAAATATCGGAAGTCAGATAGATCATCGTATGCGCTGTCATTAACTATGCATTATATATGGAGTTGTTCTTGATATACTATCTGTACCCATATCTTGACTCCTCACTGGGTCGTCTGATCCCACAAACTGGACGCTGTAACATTATTTGCCCATTCCCCATTGCTTTCATCCTCCAACACGGTAAAGCCCACTTCCTTCTTTTGGCCAGGAATAAGTACAAAAGCATTCTCATCAAAGTGCCCTACTGTACCGGCCGGATAGTCTAGCCATGTGTACAGCGACACGCCAGATTTGGCTTCCACAATAAATGTGGTACCGTTGTCACCCTTTGTGACTGACAGGCCTGGATCTACAAGTTTCAGATCATTCGGAAAGACTGGTGTAAAGTGATTCTCGTGCTTGAAAGTAATCGCAGGCGAATTTGGCGGCGTGTTGGGTGTGTGGCCTGTTGCTTCGACAGATAGAATCAGAATTGAATCGCTGGGGCTAGATAGGGTAAGGTTTTTGACGTTTGTCGAGTAAATGTTGGTTGTGTTAAGCGCCCCGACAGTAAAGTTGGTTGACGATGGTGTCCCAGCATTATTTGGAAGTGGTTTGCCTTTGAGATCTAGCCAAGTCAAGTTGGCCCTTCCTGAGACTGAGACCCACAGGTCTGATGTAACATAGATTTCGAGGTCACCAGTAGTATAGTTCCAGAATGGTGAAATGATCACAGGCTGGTAGATATCTTTAGCAACATAATGAAGGACCTTCCAACGGCCATCATACTCGATTCCAGCCCAGGTGGGCGCTTGCCAGATGTCTTCTAGTTGCCAGTACAATGACCCCAGTTGTCGTTCTGGCATACCACTTCCCCGTCGATAGAACTGAATTTCAGATTTATACATGTCCGCTTGAAAGATCTGAGTTGCGTGACACCATGCGCTGAAGTTGGCTACCGAATCTGTCTTGTTTGGAATTGGGTAATAACGCTCTACGGCGATGGTCATCTCGCCCATGCCCTTGGAACTGTTCTTGTAGTTGTCAGTACTCAAGTCCCCCGAAGGATAGTGGTGATTTCGAAGCATGATGACACTGCTGTTGAAGTGAAGGTCTTCGGGGTCAACAGCCTGCTGCCACGTCTGGAGACTAGGCATACTGTGGTAGCCGAATTCATTGGCGAATCGTCCAACGGGGTAAGCGTCATAGTTAAATGAGATGCTGCTGTCGTAATTGTAGAAATCGGTGTCACCGTAGTATGCGCCAGGAGTGAGATTCCAGTATCGCTCAACCATGGGGACCGGAGCAGACAGGTTCACTTCGAGGTATCCGTTCGTTGTGCTGCTAGGGTTGTACGAGATGGACCGTGTGTTTTCATAAACCAGCGGTAGGATGAGACTGATGAAAAGTTTCTCGTATTCTCCTGCATATCTGCCATAGTGATCGGGATCAGCCTCATACGCTAGCTGCAGCATCAGACTTTCTATCTCGTTTCCTCCGGCCCAAAGGGCCAAGGACGGGTGGTGGTTCACGCGTCTCACGTTGTAAACGACCTCTTCAGAAACGTTTTCAAGGAATTCTGGATCTGTGGGATATAGGTCATCGCTGAATTCGAATTCACTCCACAGCAAGACTCCCCGTTCATCTGCAATATCGTAGATAAAGTCGGGCAGGTAGGCTCCTGAGGCCCAGACTCGAAGCATATTCTGGTTACCCGCGACGACTGAATCGAATAGCTTGTTCATCCTTTCTTCTGTAACTCGGGGCCAGAACGCATCCGGGGGAATGAAGTTCGAACCTTTCGCGTAGAACTCGTGCCCGTTTATCTCGAAATGCCAGTTCGCTCCCGGTGCAATTCCCAGCTCCATCTGCTGCTCAGTAATGTTGGTCCGGTTCAGTACAATTGTCCGAAAGCCACTTCTCTTTGTGATACTAGCAAGTGTACTTTTCTTCTGATCGATGACGCTGATAGTTATGTTGTATAAATTCTGCTCGCCCAGACCGTTTGGCCACCACAGCTTCGGTACGTCCGGTCCAATAAGAGTCGTCCCGGTAATGGAATTTCCAGAAACAGTCACATTGTCAAGCGAGGTAGTCCCAAGCCCGAAGTCCGGCTTATCGGCTTCTCTAATCTCGATGGTCATAGAAGAGCCCTCTGGAAGATCTCCCAGATAGTCGATACTTGCATTCACCACCCAAGGCCGGCTCTGGTCTGGGATCAGGTGATTGATCTGGCCTTCTCTATAGATATCAATATCCGTATTGAGAACGTAGACAGCCTTCGAACGTTGCAGCTGCACAATATATGCTGGCTTCCATGGTCCGGCTGGAGCAAATGCTGGACCCCAATCCCAGCCAAAGTCCGACTGCTCCTTGCGCATGAATTCCCTATTGGGATATTCATAGTCCAACTGGATTCCATATGGCCATTCTACATCGGTAAGCACATTTTCAGAACTTCAGTAGCTCGTGGGTGTGAACTGACCTACTTGACCTGGCTGGTTTGCGATACCATTGACGATGTTCGGTGCGCTTCCGAAATTGAGACTCACAACGGGATCACCGCTGCAGTTCTTCAATATATTGGATACATCGAAGTGATATTGCCGGAATTGATTGTTTGTTGCTGCAACGAATTGCCCACAAAGTTCGACGGTGGTGAATGTATCTAGCCCGTCAAAAACAAGCCACGACGAATCGTACTCGTCACTCCTGCGTATTCCTCGTGAGTAGCGGAAAGCCATACGCTAGATTGATCGACCTACAGCCCCTTTATAGGATCGCTCGTATACGTCCAATTACGAGCTGCTACCCAGCGGAGGTTGAAGTCGTTGAGGCCATGGTAACTGCCAAATCATCGGTCAATTCTCGCCCCATCGAGCAGTCGCAGTAGAACTTACGGATCGCCTAATGGTAATTAGTATCTAGAACAAAAAGAATATATTCTAGGAGGTCAGACTTACCAGTGACACCAGCCGCATAAAGATCCAGTTGGACATGAGAAGGCAATTTTCCAGGAACCGATATAGCCAGTTCCTTGTTACTTACCGTCCACCCGTCACCGCTGAGGTCGACAACATTCTGCGCTGACACGAGGCTTGAAAGGCCGGCGGCCGCCAGGAGGAGTACGGCTTGAATCCCCAAGTACATGGTGAAAATAGCCGGGATTTAGTCTGCCTTCGAGAACAACCAGAATTCCAGCACCGTAGAACGACGTTGGGTCACTGGCAGGGAAGAAGGGGGGTTTTATCATCCGTCCCTTTTTGAGAATAGTGACACAGCCATAGCTAAGGTCCAAACATTTCTACGGCAATAATTTTTCCGCCATCAATTGAGGACCAATTTTCTCTAACCAGAGCAAACATGGCATAGTCTCTAATGCAACGGTACATACAATAGTACCTAAAAGCGCAGAAGTGACATCATGCAAGCTCGAAGCTCAGGCGCTACAACGATCTGTGCCCTGATAAGCCTCTCCGGATGGAGCTGGATAGAATGCGGGGTTTGCTAGGAACACCCGTGGCTTAAACTAGGAACTTAGCCCCCACGAAAAAGCAAACTAGATCCAGTCATGTTGGCAAGGGGTTTACCCGGTTCCTTTCACGGCGACCAGAGCGAGTGTTGAATTTAATGATTGTGAAGACATGTATGCAGGCTTTTATGTAGTCGATCTTGGTACAAATCTCTACTAACTAGTGAATGACGAGAACGAGGACGTGAGAATCCATGTAATGCCCCGATTCTTTATTTCCATGGTGAGCGTGTAGTCTGGTGGTACCAGAAGCCGATGCTAAGACCCCCAACTCTTGTTATTTCTTCAGAATAACCTTTACATTATTCGAACAATGCTGAAAAGGAGCTGATGAATGTACATTCAATAATGAAAAGAGAACTAATATAGAGATAAACAGAGCGATACTCCACACAATCAACTGCACAGTCTACATTAAGTCGTCATGTTAATTTGCCTCGTTGGCTCATTCAAATAACAATCATCGTACATACATGCCAACTAAGAAGAAACAGTGAACAGATAAATCAAGCAGTCCATCGCCAATTCGGATCCTTCCACCCATCCACCAAACTCTGCGTCGCAACATCAGCCGCCGTAAGATTCACGCCCTGCAACTTGTTCCTTCTTCGGTTATCATATCGAAACCACATCCCCAAACAAAGGATCATGAATATTCCCACCATTTGAAAAACACAGTTCACGATAAGCGCGGGCATGTACTTTGGGGCGGTTCGAGAATCGAACGCAAGACTGGAAGGGATGCCAGCACAGTTGGCGGAACCAACAAGAAATCCAACAATGGCGGCACGTTGGCTTTCGAACGTTACGTTATTGGCATGCCAACTGTGGAAGATGCAACTGGGAGCAAAGGCTCCGCTGGTGAGAAGAAAGCAGGCAAAATAGGCTACGCCCTTGCTTTTCTCGGCGTCAACGGTTATGAGGATGATATAGCCGATGAAAGTGATCATTAAAGAACCGGCCAGGTGGAAGGAGCGCTCCCGGAAGTAGTCTGAGGAACGGCAAAGAGACCATAAAACGACGGTCCCTACACAGTATGGTGCCACAGTGTACAGGTTTGTCTTGACGGTAGAGTAGCCCAGGAGAGCAACCATCTGAGGCAAGAAGTTGCTCACGGAGGACTGGGCAACCCCGTAACAGAAGCAACTCATGGCCCATACCATGACGCGCCAGTCAAGAAGCCCCCGGAGGGCATTCTTCAGATCAAAATCTTCGTCCGATTTGACTGAACCGTCATGCAGAAGACGCAGTTCGGCTACGTGGGATTCTTCCTCATTAAACCAATGACACCGGGAACCGCTCAAGGGGAGCCACCATGCTGCAAAGCTAGCGCAGATAAGAGTAGCGCCGCCTTCGATTATGAAAAGATACATCCATCCTGGAAGATGATGCTTGATCTGGAATACTCCGAAAGAGATCAGTCCGGAGAATGCACCTGCGATAGTGACTGTTCCATAGAATATGGATAAGCGGAAAGCCAGCTCATTTCGTTTATAGAACTGAGTCAAATAGAATATCACTCCGGCTATATCGCATTGGTTAGTATTATTCGCCCTTATAGTGTCTTTCTCACTATAGCATTGCACTCACCAAAGAAACCAGCTTCAAAGATTCCCATGAAGAACCGACATGCGAGGAGACCAGCAAAGTTGTGCGCAGAGCATTGGAGAAGTGTCACAGAGCCCCTAAAAGGTGTATCAGAAAATGTTTCGTTCATCTTTACCAAGAAGTACCTACCAAGCCATCATCATCGATGGCAACATTCTCTTGCCACTGAACCGTTTCAAGAGCAAGTTTGAAGGCAGATCAAACGAACAGAAAGTGACATTAAAAACAGCTAGGACAACACTGTATTGGTTTCCCACCAGTCCAAAGTCTTTGTCCAAGCCATCTGTCTTTGCGTTTCCCAAGTTTGACCGGTCGAGGTTATTGAAGAAGTACATAAGGGAAAGGACAGGGAGGAGTCTAGAGAAGAAATCATGAGTAAGCGTTACATTTGTCAACAGAAGTCTCGACACGTTCATACCGAAAATCCAGCTTTCTCACTACCGATCGTTCCACGCCTGGATCTATAGCGAACGATCCGGCAATGGAGAGACCGGCTTCTGAGATGGAGGGACTCTTGGTCTTCTGGAGATCAGATTTGGATAAAGTCGGGTCTGCCATGACGGTCTCCAGTCTCCCATGTGACTCTAAGAACAGAGTATAACTAGAATCAGGGAGGTTTTAAAGGCTTGTGTCGACGTATATACCCTGACTGTAGGATGTGGCATTCTCGAAGAGCTTCCATATTCTGCTGCTTATCGTAACTGCTTAGTCCATCCATACAGCAGTTCTTCAACTCCAACGCGATAAGTAGTTTCACCGCGCGATAACATGAACAACGATGTCGATCGAGACCACTCTGCGCAAGATTCTCGAACCCCTCTCGGCCGACCAGCAAAAACAATGCTGCATGGTTTCCAACTACTCTACAGATAACGGAACATGTAGGTCGCTATTGGCGGAGATACTTCACGTCGGAGACAAACCGACAGCTCAATTTCCCAGGTTAGCTCTAGTGAAAACTGTCATTATCAAGATCGGCCAAAAGCGAAGACGAGCTGCATGGCGGTTCCAGCCGCGACAGAACCTTCCGAGAAGAGGAAGGCATCGTTGCTGTTATCGATTATGGAAATCACGATAGCGCCATCTTCCCCACAATTTGGCTTGTCTCTGTGGCGCGGAGAGGATCCTTCTCTCCGAATACCCGCTGAGCTTAATCGTGGAGGTTCATGGGTTTTGGACCGAGATAGGCATTGCGGTCCCGTCTCTCGACAGTTTTGTATGCGGATGCTGCTGAGCGCAGCCTATCAACCAAACAGGTGGCTGGTGATATAGAAATCCATCGGGCTAGTCCGCTAGGACCTTCCCTCTCATTGTTAATCAATACACTCGACCGAGACCAAGGACCTTGGGTGTTCCGGATCAGACAACACTTTCTTGCAGGTATATGGACTGAGAGCTCATCTTCCCTTTGCAAACGAATCCATAAAAAGAAAATACCCTTTGCTTGGAAACACTCCGCCTGATCACAATGGCACCTCAACCCCTCCTCACGGACAAAGATGCCCCTATCGTGATCATTGGCGCGGGGATTTTTGGTCTGAGTTCCGCCATCCATCTGGCAAAGAGAGGCTTCAAAAATATCACCGTGTTCGATAAGCAGCCGTATCACGAAACACTATATGATTTTGATCGAGGATGTGACGCCGCATCAGCAGGTACGAACAGGCCCTTAAGTTTCGAATATACACCCCACATCAGTTAATGGATCATAATCCGCGAGCAGTATAATAACTAATGCTGGCTCCAGATTGTAATAAGATCATTCGCGCAGCATATGGTCATGAGACGTGGTACCAGAACCTCACCTTCGAGGCGATCCAGGACTGGACTTCCTGGAACGAGTCTCTAGCCAAAGGCACAGATCTACCGCCAGGAATGACGACGAAGGACCGCATCTATGTCAACTGTGGCAATTACCATATCGGTGATGAAAAAGGAGCGAACGGGTTCGAGGAACTCTCTATCAAAAACATCACCGCTGCAGGCCACGGCAACACGCAATATCTCCTCACTGACCCGAAGGAGGTTACGCGGGCGCGCCGTGATGGGCTTAATGCCGCAATTGATCCGTTCAATAGGCATAAAGGCCAGGACCGTCTTTCCGGTCATCTCGATATGGTTGGCGGTTTCGTCTACGCGGATAAGGCATGCCGTTTTGCACTGCATAAGGCGCAATCACTGGGTGTTAAATTCATCCTCGACCCATCCGCAGGCCAATTCTCCCGCTTCGTTGAAGAAAAAGGCGTCGTGACTGGTATCAAAACTGCCGATGGGAAGACACACCCAGCTGCATTGACGATCGTAGCTTGCGGCGGCTGGACGCCGACTCTCCTCCCGGAGCTTGATGGTCTCTGTGAGACGACGGCGGGCTCCGTGGCTATGATTCAGATTCCTGAGGAATCTCCGCTGCGCGAACGCTTTTCCGCTGAAAGATTCCCCGTATGGCATTACAAGATGCGCGGCGGCGCCAACGGCAGTCTATACGGCTTCCCGATCGATGAACGCGGCGTCATGAAGCTCGGATATCGAGGAACGAAGTATACGAACCCAGCACTGGCCAGTACGAGTGATAAGAAAACGACGATCCGAAGCACGCCAATAACCAAATACACTAGTCCATCTATCCATACCTTGCCTGCCAAATCAGTAGAAGTCATCCGCGGCTTCTTGGATAAATACCTCCCTGAACTAGGTGCTGCTAATCTCAAAGTCACCACAACTCGCCTATGCTGGTATACAGATAGCTTTGACAATCATTTCGTGATTGATTCTGTCCCTAGCAAGCCTGGAGTGGTAGTTGCGACAGGAGGGAGTGGGCATGCGTTCAAGTTTCTGCCCATCATCGGACGATTTATTGCGGATCGTGTGGAGGGCAAGGAGTCGGATATGCTAGATCGGTTCTTCAAGTGGCGCTCCTTGAAGCCAGGTGAAAAGGCGCATAATGTGATTATGCAGGGGAAGGAGAGCCCGAATGCCCTTCAGAATGTGCCAATGAGCGAGGAGCGTGATTTAGACCTTGGACAGGGGTATAGAGCGAAGCTGTAGTTTATAATCTTTTTTTATTCTGATTTTCTCACTTTCTTCCTATGAAGACAATCGCAATGGAATAGATAAAGCGAACAGAAGATAAAATCAGCAAGCACCAGTACGCAGGCTAGGAAAGGACAGAAGGAATGAATAAAAGGAAAGAATAGCCCAGCCCGTTTCACTTCCCGCCATGATCTCTAATAAGAAATCTAAGAACGCAAGGGAATCTATCCGACTCTATGACGACTCTATCTCAAGAGCTTCTCTTTAGTCTAGTCTAGGCATGCCAGCCAACCATATGACTATTGAAAAGACACGAAGTCCTTTCAGTAGAAATATAAGAGAAAACAGTGGATCTTAGAACCACTTTCCTCTCTTTGCCTCCTTCTCTTTCAGGGTCTCGATCTGAGATCTGATAGCAGACAACTCGTCTCCATGCCGTTTCAGCATGGCTATGTGTTCTGTCTTTAGCGCCTGGAACTGGTCATCGAGGGTCTGGTGCCAGGGTTCCAGAACGAAGATCTGGAAGCCGAGCGCAGAGGAGGCGATGACGAAGTTGGTAAGGGTGATAACGCGGGCAAAGAGCGGCATGATGGCGGCTTCTTTCCTTCTTAGTCTGATGGTAAGAATACGCGAGATTTATATAGTCCGCGACGGATTGCTTCTCTCGTCTTTGGAGGTTCGGAGAGTTGTCCGTGATTTATGTGATAGGGTAGAGGGCAGCGATGATTATCGGAGTGTAGTCAAGATTAGATCTGGCCCTGCATATTAGTATCACTGCTTTCAACCCAGACGATCCCAATATGCGCAGCTGGATAAAGTGCACTTACTTGGACTTGAGCCTTCGAAAGTAGTATCGCGGTCACCACCGAGTGTTATGACTCCACTCAGGCAGGTGCAGTGGCGGTTAAACTAATAAGAGAAGAGACTGCTGACCTGGTTCCCAGAGAGGAGAGTTAAAAGTGGGTAGAAAGGTCTATTATTAACTGTCGCAAACGACTGACTGAACTCTTTGGGAACAGTAAAGAAAAGAAAAGAAGAGATGGAAGGGGTCTTCGGGCACGCGACGATGTTATCAGATCGGAGCAGACCCAGGGATGGGCGGAAAAGCGAAAAGGAAAAAAATTGCGCAAAGAGTCAGGCAGGTGAATACCCGACGAGGGAATCTCGAAACGAGATGCGTTGCGAAGTCCAAATCGTCATTTTGTTCGGTCCAGCGATCTAACATGATTGGAGTTGCCAGATGGAAGCTATACTTATTGTAACCTTTTGGGAAAGTCTCACGGGCTGAGCGGCGACTAAATCAAAGTGGCTCACGAGAGAATGCCGAAGTCTTTCTGCTCTATTCTCTGGTTTCACTCGCCATCAGCGGTGTTTTATCCAGGCCGTATGCAATTCTAGCAAGCATGGTCTTTACATCCTTCCATGCAATACTGTGTTGTTTTTCTGTAGTTGTGTTTCGCTGCTCTGCTCCACTTTGTAGGTTCCTGATAATCAATCGTCGTGATCGCATCCATGCCGAACGAAGCTTGTGAAAGGAAGAAGCCGGCGAGTTGTCCGATCTAAAATCGAGCCGGTCCCCGTTAGTCTCCGCGCAGGGACTCATCGGCCCGGGCAGAGGGAACCGATACAAAACCCGATCAAACGTCTGATCTAATAGATAGACATCGATCATAGTTAATGAACAATTTCAGTCAGGAAATCTGCGGTGAGACACTCAGCGCAACATTAGTCAGGATCCAGCCCCAGTTCCGTTCGATGTGAAGGTCTGGTAGACGCAATAGGCCGATAAACCAGGCAGGACCTCATCAGTGAAGATAACGGTATCGTCAACAATACACAGTCAAGATCCATAACATGTATTGCTGCTGTTTTTGCAAGTGGACGATGTCTGGCAGTCCAGGATGTGAGCCACTCGGGATACACTCGGGATAACTATGCCTGTAGGAATGCCTCAACTGCCGCTGATGTCTCCTGCCTGCAAGTACGATATCACGGTCATGCCATATGAAATAATGATTCCATGGCTTACCAATTGCGTAGATACTGACCACAGATAGAGTGTCAGATGGTTGAACCTGCGACTGGGCCAGGTCAGTCTTGCAAGTTGTGCCCATCACGTTGGCGCAGCCACGTGATCTGCAGGGTCTCAGCATCCTTGTAAGATGATATAATATATCACTCCAGACATCTTCGAGGATGAAGCTATCTCGAAGAGCTGGGTCCCGGTATTATTATAAGGAAGATGTCGAAATTGCAATGGAGAGCGCGTACGTCTTGAAACAACACAGTGTTAAATTTACAAGCGACAGAATCAGAGTGACTGTCGTATTTACTCTGGAAGTCGAGCAATTCTTGAAACCCGGAGAGAAAGTCTCGCAGGTCTATAGGATAAACCGTCCGCTTATAATAATAATATTCATTATTTCGAAACCTAGTTATCTGTAGACTGCATTATCGTATTGTCGGTAGAATAGCTTTTGCATACATTATGGCCTTTAGTTTCTAGCTAAAGCTAAAGATTCTATTTAGTCTATAGGCATACTTATTAGTCTACTCAAGGAAGAAAGTCCACTTACTGACGTCTGGCAATGCTTGCTGATAAAGACTGCGTAGAATCAAAGGGCTGTAGAGGCTGTGGTCGGTGGTCCTGCAGGTTCACCACTGCACAGCCGCACATTATGAAAGTCCAAAACACGATTATATATTATAATTCGAACCAGACCAAGTTATATGCAAAACTCATATCGAATCCATACTCGATATCTCATGAGTAGATTAATTCTCCCCAGATTCTCCAGATCTACAAAATCTAGAAAAGGCAAAGCCAAGTGGAGCAAACAGACCCACCGAGTGCGCGGGCATTCGCGGAGATCCACAAGGCTCAACCGACGCCAACCGAGCCTCTCCGCATTCCCCAGACCATCATCTCGTCTGTATCCTATCTATCTATCTTCTGGGGTGAACTTCTTCTTCGCTCTCTGTTCCTTCTCTGTCGTTTATGATACCCTTAGACACCCAATGGCGGCTTCATTGTTTCGAAGGAGCAGCTTGTCCAGCTCTGGCCGGAGAGTCTTTGCTCCCTTGACAGCCCCGCGGATTGCCGTACGATGGAGCAATTCGATCTCTCAGAGGCCCGGTTCAGACCAGTGAGTGAACTGATCGAGACACGCCGTTCTGGGTACTGTCCGGTGCTAATTCAAATTTCCAATCCAGCGTGCGATTCCCCGGCGCAGTGGACAGCAAATTCACCACGGAGATGTCATTTTCGAGACCGTCCAACACGCCTGCCATGCCTACGTATCGAGTGATGGACTCGGACGGAACCATTGTCGATGAAAAGCACGCTCCCACAGATGTCTCCGATGAGGAGGTTCTATCGTGGTATAAGAATATGTTGACGGGTTCGTGCTCCGGTCATACCAGCCATGGAGCATTGCTGATAAGCTCAATATAGTGAATATAATGGATCTGATCATGTTTGAGGCCCAGAGACAAGGCCGGCTGAGCTTTTATATGGTATGTACCACGCTATGTATCAAATGACGAAGAGTGAGGGAGCTTCTGCTGACAGAGTAACCCATTGCTAGGTCTCTGCAGGTGAAGAAGGAATTGCCGTTGGATCGGCGACAGCGCTCTCTCCAGACGACGTCGTGTTCGCTCAATATCGAGAAGCTGGTGTTCTCCAGCAACGCGGGTTCACATTGAAAGAGTTCATGAGCCAGCTGTTCTCCAACAAGAACGATACGGGTAAAGGCCGCAATATGCCCGTGCATTATGGAAAGTCATATCCGAAACAGGTAAAATCCACTCACGCCTCAGAAATGATCTCTGCAACCAGTTCTAACGATATATCCAAACACTGTAGTACACAATATCCTCGCCATTAGCAACCCAAATCCCCCAAGCTGCTGGGGCCGCATACGCCCTGAGACTCCAACATCTGCAGAATCCAAACACCCCACCACGCATCGTCGCCTGTTATTTCGGCGAAGGCGCCGCCAGTGAAGGCGATTTCCACGCCGCGTTGAATATGGCTGCCACAAGGTCCTGTCCCGTGGTCTTCATCTGCCGCAACAACGGCTACGCCATCTCCACACCGACCCTGGAACAGTACCGCGGTGACGGCATCGCCAGTCGCGGAATCGGCTACGGAATCGACACCATCCGTGTTGATGGGAACGACATCTTCGCAGTTCGTGAAGCAACCAAGGAAGCACGCCGCATGGCCCTATCAGATGGCGGTCGGCCCATCCTCATCGAAGCAATGAGCTACCGCGTCTCCCACCACAGCACCAGCGACGATAGCTTCGCATACCGTGCCCGCGTGGAGGTCGAGGACTGGAAACGGCGCGACAACCCCATCATCCGATTGCGGAAATGGCTCGAGAACAAAGGCCTCTGGAACGAGGACCTGGAGCGCGACACCCGCGATGAGATCCGTAGAACGGTGCTCAAGGAATTCAGCGCCGCAGAGAAGGAGAAGAAACCTCCTCTCAGAGAGGCCTTCACCGACGTCTATGAAGAATTGACTGAGGAAGCGCAAGAACAGATGAAAGAGCTAAAGCGGATCCTGGAGACATATCCAGAAGAGTATGACCTGCGGGAATTCGAAGATGGGGTTAAAGGACTAGAGGTTTGAGGGATCTCCTCGGAGACGTTCATGAAAGACACGCTCAGACACACGTACATACATATATATTGAATAGAATTATTCTACACAAGCGGAGTTTGAGCTCGGAGAACTGTGGAGTGAAATTCTTCCTAGGACGCATCTGTAGGTCTTTATTTAGAAGGCTGAGGACGCTTCAGAGTTTTCCAATCGCGCAGTGAAATGAAGAATAAATAAGATGATATTCAATACAGCGATGAGAGCCGATATGTAGTGTACACTGACAACAATAAGAGAAAACACTAACGCCCATCACTCGAGATAGAAAAAGAAACAAGCACCTGTGGCCCAAGGGGTATGCATATTAGAATTGCCCATTTCCGTTTCATCCCATGCCATCCCATTGTCTTCCGTTTCCGTCCAGGTTCCATAAATAAAAGCGCCTCAATAATGTTTTGTAGTACAATATTTCTCCAGCAGGACAGGCTTACGACGCCTCAACTGTCGCCGCCATTGCCTGCTGCGCAAGCTTCTTGTTGCGCTTAATCAGCGCCATCAGCTTCTTGTCAATAGAATCAACATCCTTCCGAGAAGACTCGAGCTCGCGTTGGGAACGCTCGATAAAGGTACGGAGCTCGTCGTCGGACATGCCCATGACATCTTCGAGATCAGGAATATCGCCTACGGCTATTCCAGTCACGCCAAGCATGTGCTTTGCTGTCGCGGCAGCGAACGAGCGGACAGACGCAGCTGTCGCATTCACAAGTTCGGCTGTGTTGGCGATAGCCCAGTTGTGGCTTCGAGTGGTGTCTGCCTCCATAGCGGAGAGGACATTGGGGGGCGCAGAAGCGGCGGCCGATATCACAGCGTTCGCACCGTCTGCTCCGACACCAGCACCAGTTGATCCGGAAATGTCAGCTTCGGAGGGTTCGTCAACCCAGACGATGTTGAATCTCTCGGGTGTAGCAAAGAGAGCGTCCAGACCACCACCACGGTTTGTAATGTCTGGGTCCGTGATAGAAAGCGCAGGATACTCCTGCATTGAATCAGCAGACAACGAGAGGCTATTTTCCAGGGCGAGGTAACGATCCTCCTCTTCTGCAGAGAGGTGACGCAGGATACATCCGCTTGGGGTTATTAGGCATCTGCTCTTTAGCAGAGTCGACTCTCCATTGAGGCGAACAGGTTCTCCGCGGAGAAGTTTCTTCCTATGTTCTTCCATCAACTCGATAGGTTGCTTGAGTGTGTCGTAGTCATCTGATGAGCACTTCATATCCGAGCGCTGGCTAAGATTAGGCGGATTGAAGAGGGGATGGCTGTTGAGATCAAGCACTCCGGACTGATGCAGTTGAGCAAGAAGAACAGGGAGGGGAGAAGTTCTCTCCAGGAAGAGCTCCTTCATCGGAATACCCTTAGCTTCAGAGTCCTTGATCATCTGCTCGATAGTATTGTTTCCACGCCATTCCTCCAACGTCTCTCTCTCGCCACTGTCAATAGGTTCCTTCTCAGGAGTAGTAGACTGTGCATCTTTTGCAGTCTTTTCCTTGGATTTGGCCTTTTTGCCAACGTCAGGTCTTGGCTCAACTCTGTCTTCAGCAGATTTCTCAGGAGACCTGCTGGCCTCTGAGACAGCTCTAGTCGCTGTTTCTGTCGTGCTAGACGGCTCATTGTTCGAAGGTGTTTTCTTAGTCTTCCTCTTCCTACCGATGATTGGAGCCTGTACCGGTTCCTCCACAACAGGGACTGCGACTGCCTCTTTGGCCTCTGCCTGCTTCGCTTTCAATCGTCTCTCCTTTTTCGCCTGGCTCTTCGTGATCGCACGCACCGGTGCCGACCCAATCTTTGAAGGGGGAGGCGAGTTTGCCCGGGAGACAGATGCCGATGTGTACGGATCGTAGTCAGAACCAACTTCACCAGGCGTCTCAGGCCTGCTGACGGAAGAGATACTCAATCTTCTGGAACGGCCCTTAACTGCTTGAGCAGAAGAGATTGATTGCGTCGCAGAAACAGGAGGTGGCGTCTCGGCCTTGGGAGTATCCACAACCCTGAGTACGCGGGTTTGACGTGGCCCAGAGGAATCGGAAGTGCGAGAGATACCAGTCAGAGGGGTATTAGGACGTGAGCCAACTACTGACGTGGTAGCACCAGGGACGACCTGGCTCGGAGTATCCGACTTGCTAGGGGAATGATCTTGCAGGTGCGAGGCCGTAAACGTCGACAGGTTCAGCTTGATAGGCTTTGGTTTTGTACTCGACTCGCGCTCACTGCGCTGGGGAGTATCAGGCGTAGCTTCGATATCCTCTTTCTTCTCACGAGTGCTGAGATTCTCTCCCTTAGACTGACCGCGAGTCTTGGCAGGCTTCGGTCTAGGCGAGCCAAGGGAGATTTCCGATGCGTTCTTGATCCTGTCAGTTCCCTGAGCGAGGTCAGGGGTCCCTCGAGCTTCAGGTGTAGCATGTCCCGATACGTTTTCCTGCAGTTTCTGTGCAGGCGTGCCGATCCAGGGGGCAATAGGAGCAAAGCCCGGGGGGATTGACGGCGAACGTACAGGACTTGACGGATCCAGCTCCTGGAGGAAGGCAGCGGCGGGATGTGCATGCGGCAGAGGCAAGCCAGGAGGTAGCGTTGGGGTCCCAGAGCGAATCGATGATGCACGCGAACTGTCAGCAAGGTACGGCCGGAAAGGAAAGCCAAAACTGTCGACAGTCGGTCTGTCTTTGGCGGACATATCCAGCGGTGGGAATTCTTCATCGACTATGGAGACTAATTAGCAATCTTCCAAAGAAAGGCGACGTGAGTGAGATGATCATGAGTTGCAATGGACTGGAAATAATCTGAGAAGAAAGCAAGAAAAACATAGCCGCGACGAAGCATACAGACGAGGCGACCAGACAATACGATAATAGATAGGCATGATGACAATTACAGGAAGATTTTTGGCCGGGCAGGATGGGCAGGCCAAATGTCTATATGAACATTAAATGTGAGAATTTGCTTTCGGCATATGACCCTGCTTGGGTACAAGACAGGGCGGGGAGGTTAACGTACATGAGCCATGAACCGATCGACCAAAGGTCGACCAAATGCTGTAAATGAAGCAGGGCCGGATGCAACAATATGGCGTCCACCAAATATGTAAGGAAACCCAACGACATTAGATCTCCGCAAAATATGACAACGCCTCCCATCCAACATTGCCCGTAATGCGCAAAACAATCCATAAAAAAAAAAAAAAAAAACGCCAAAGGCACGCCCAGCCCATTATCTTTTTTTAGGAGCCGTCTGCCTGATGCTTCGCTTCAAAGGTGAAATCGACAAACATGAGTTCCAAGAAAGCGTACAGAAAGGTCACGGCCGTGCCCGCATGAGGGGAGCATATCATTCATGGGAATTTGGTAGAGAAAAAAACACAACATCGAACGCAACGAAGACAATAAGGGAGGAAACTATCATAACAAAAGGGAGAAGGATGGGTCAAGATGTAATCACCAGCGGTTAAAACCAGTTCCATACATCATGGAGTGATTGTACCCACCTTGACCCTGACTCCCGTACAATGCTTGCCCAGCAGCAGTGTTGGCACCAACTTGATGCATTCTCGCCTGCAAGATACTCGGGTCCGCAAGATCTACTACACCACCTCCGCCGGAGGAAGTGTTAGCGTGTCTGTGCTTCTTCCCCTTCTTCTTCTGCTTCTGTGGCCCCTGTTCGGGGTATGAACCCGCCTGGGAACCATAGAAAGAGCTGAGAAGGCCAGTAGTAGCGGGAGTCAGGGGAGGGGGTGTCTGGTGTTGCTGGAGGAAAGGAAACATGAACTCACGCTTAGCAGCTTCGTGCCCTTGCAAACCACCTGCGCTACCACGGCCACGGAGAAGTTCCCGCATCAGCTCCGGATTGGCATCTTGCTTACCAAGGTTTGCTCCCAAGCCAAGGCTCGCGTTGGCAGTGAAGCCATGGCCCTGTGCAAACATTCCGCCTCCGCTGATGGGTGGAGTGCCGGCAGTCTTCAAACCTGGGGGAGGACCTTGAACACCACTTGTATAAAAGTGGCTCGCAAGGCTATGCTGGGGTGTAGGAGCCGCCAGAGGGTTGGGTGTTCCTGACTGCATGAGAGACGCTTGCTGGCTCAAGAGCCTAGCGTTAGGGTTGTTCTTCGCATTGCTGTCACTTGCGAAGGAGAACCGGGATGACTGTCGGTTATGACCTTGCATGCCGCTCAGCTGCGGCATCTGATTCTGGAACAGACCCTGACGACCCTGGGAGGTATGATCAAAGCCGGCGGAACCGAAGCCCGTCTGCAATGGATCCATCAGACCAGCCTGTTGGCCGTTGGCGGACTTCAGCAACATTAATTGCTGTTGCTGAAGAGGAGTCAAACTCCGGCCACCGACGTTTAGATTCTGGAACTGATGGCTAGCGGCAGATACAGGAGAACCAATAACCGAGTTTGTCGCTGTTCCTTGCTGGGAAGGAGGTTGGATGGCTCCATGGGACTCACGGCCACGATCTCCGCGAGCGGGAGGATGGGCATCGTCAGGTTCACCACCCAACTGCAGGCTTCCGCTTTCCCGGGTCTCCTCTTCGGCAACAGCGGACTGGGCAGCGGATTGTAGAAGTTGCTGCGTCTCAGCCTCCTGCTTTGCCCGTTCTTGCTCGGCCTTTTCGCGCATGGCCCTGCGCTTCACTCCACCGTACGGGTCAATAAATGACGGGTGGTTTTCGATGAAAGCAGCGTCCTCTGCAGGTAGACCAGCTGCAGAGAACACGAACTTGAAGTCGGGAGAGTTGACGGCCTTCACCAGTTCATCTAGAAGAGAATTTTCAAGACGCGGCGGAGGTTGCTCAGCGCGAGTTTGACTTTGAGACACAGGTTGGACGTTCGCGGGAGCAGGCGTGCCGCGACGTGAGCCGGCATCTTGCGAGGATCCAGCCTGTTTCTTTGATTCATCTGCCTTGTTCGCTATGACAGCACTCGAGGGTTTGGGACTCGGAGAGGATCGGCTCCCAGTCAAGCTAGTGCGCCTCGCACGGTTCACAGGCGCATCCTTGTTTGCCCAGCTAGCAGATGAGGGGAGCGCCGAACCGTCGTTGGTGCCCGATCGAGAGATGGAATCTTCCTTGCTTCCTTGCCGACGCATCGGTTGAGATGACTGGAGAGGCTGCGCGGAGGGTCGCATCTGAGACAGGTGATGCTGTTGACTCGGCCCGGCTGCCCCATTGGTATACCCTTGGCGCATGTTCATCGAGGAAAGGTCCTGTCGACTGAAGCTGTCGGTGTCTTCTCCGGTCTCGTGCAGGAAGGTACAATTTCTGTTATTGCATTGCTCGTTACGAAGGAACGAAGAGCAATATTTCGTAGTACCATATTGCGCTCTAGAAAGAAGTAATCAGCATGATGCCCTAGAATGAAGAGGCACTTTTGGACCCACCTCAGAACCCGATCACCGTTGGCCGACCCATCGACAGCTGCGATACAGGTCGCCGCATCTGCCTTCCTAGAGAAAGTAACATAGACACCGATTCCTTGGTTTGGATTTCCACCGGGTTTAGCCTTGCTGACTACTATCTTTTCGATATCTCCGTACTGGCCGAAGTATTCGGGACCTCGAAGCGTCTGGAGTAACTGGTTCTCGTCACGTATGGTGGGGTTAAGGCCGATCACGTAGACGAGGTTCTTCTGGACCACTCGGACACCAGCAAGGTTCTTCCGGCTAGATGCCTCGATTTCGCGCTTCTCGGCTTCTTTCTTCTTCGCAGCAGCAGCCTTGCGATGCTTCAGTGCTAAGTCCGCTTTGAATCTGTGCGACAAATCACGGTTAGTATCATGGTTCATGGCGGCAGTAGAAAGCAGGTAGGCCACTTACTCGTCCACGTCAGGGACCTTATATTGTATTGTACTTTCATCGTACACCCGTCTGCAGTTCGGACATCGGCCTTCTTCACTGTGGGTCTTGATATTGTTGTAACAGAACTGACATATCTGTGTCGCGTTAAGTCAGATCACTCATTTGCGCAGAAAATCTCGGGGAAGGGAAAGCTAGAATAGTTCGCCACAGCGTTGCGGGGATCCGGGTACGCACCTGATAGCCACAGGGACAAGGTTTGAAGTTCTTATCCGAAAGATCGAACTCTTCGATACAGAGAGGGCTACATATAAGTCAGCACAGAAAGCGAGTACAACGGGGCAGGGAGCTCTGTCCATACCAGAACTCATCATCGTCATCAATGACAGAGTCGATCTGTATACGATTTGACATGGCTGCGACGGGAGGTTTGACAGCGACCGCTCAGTAACTTAGCAGCAGGTTCAGAATGCCAGCAAACATGAACGGGTGGAAAAGTGTGAGGAAGGGAGGACTGCGATGAGAAAATTATGCGAGGTAGGAGGTAAAGAGTGTGAGAGAGGAGAAGAAGGGCGATGAAGGTCCAGAGGAGGGGTGGGTGTTGTTGAGAGATGAGGATGAAGACGCTAGAGACGAGGGAGAGAGAGAAGCGAAGAGAGAGAAGAAGCTCTTCATCTTTGCTGCAACGCCCGCTGGTGTTCTCTCTCCCTGGGCGCGCGGCGTGGCTGCCACGATTAGCTAATTCATGAGTCAGCCACACGTGACCGTCCGTCCCATTCTCAACTTCCATGTCGACGTCGAGCTGCTGCAACGCTTCGCCCTGCCCTTTCGCCGTCCATTATACTCAATTGCTCCACAACAATGGCGTCTGCACGCTCTCTGATGCGGCTGGGGAGCAGCCGCTCCTGGGCTTCTGCATCTAGGGTGTCCGTGTGCGCCCGCGCCTTCTCCTCGACCCCTCTGCAGCGTTCTGAGGATGTGCCCAATATGCGGCAGGCTCAGCGTCCTCGTATGTTCTGGACGAGCGCGGAATCGTATCAATATCGGTGACTTACTGACTTACTCTATAGCAACTGGGCCGCTGAAGGCTCCTGTCGTCAACCCCGCTGACAAGTACGCGGACAAGGCCGAGAGCCTCCACACCTACGGTCAATATATTATGTCCTGCCTGCCGAAATACGTCCAACAGTTCTCTGTCTGGAAGGACGAGCTTTCGATCCACGTCTCTCCTTCTGGCATCATCCCCGTCTTCAGCTTTCTCAAGTACCACACCGCGGCCGAATATACCCAGATCTCCGACATTACCGCTGTCGATTACCCGACCCGCGATGCTCGCTTTGAGGTCGTCTACAACCTGCTCAGTGTCCGTCACAACTCGCGTATCCGTGTGAAGACCTATGCCGATGAGGCCTCCCCCGTCCCCAGTGTCACCTCGCTGTACGATGGTGCTCTGTGGTACGAGCGTGAGGTCTATGACATGTTCGGTGTTTTCTTCAGCGGACACCCGGATCTCCGCCGTATCATGACCGACTATGGTTTCGATGGCCACCCGCTGCGCAAGGACTTCCCTCTTACCGGTTACACTGAGATCCGCTACGACGAGGAGAAGAAGCGCATTGTTGTCGAGCCGCTCGAGTTGACTCAGGCCTTCCGCAACTTTGAGGGAGGCACGGCCGCCTGGGAGCCGGTTGGACCTGGTACCGACAGGACGCCTGACTCGGTATGTGATTTCTGCGTATGACTGCTTTGCAACCAATTGCTAACCTTCTGTGATATAGTTCAAGCTTCCTACGCCCAAGCCCGAGGAAAAGAAGGAAGAGGAAAAGAAATAGAGCGTGGGCCATGTATACGTACTTTCCGTCTTTCTTCATTTACTATGTACATACCGCACGTGCATGTTTGGAATCGAGTGCAGGTTCAGTTCACTTGTTTTCTTTGCTATTTCTAGCCCCTCAGTGTGTGACTAGTATTCCGGTCCTAACCGATGTAGAAGTCCAACTACTGTGACTTCTTCACAGCGCTTTCCACGCCAGCGCCCAATTCATGAGAGGAAACTAACTCATCCCTCTCCCACATCAATTCTACCGCCGCACCAACAGGCCCCGCCAAAACAAGTAGTAGACAGGTTTTGAATCCCGCTTCAACCGCATTCACTCTGATCTTCGCTTCTGCATGAGCCTTCTGATATAGTGCCACAGCCCATAGCATCAGACTGATTGATCCGATGATATTATCCCACTGCAAGAACCAGAGACTACCCTCTTCCACAGAAGAGACCCGCACAGAATTCGACGGGATTTGGTTAACAAATACCCGTTGCGGATGCAGTTTCTCGACATATTCTGCGTTGAACAAACCAGGATACATCACGGTCGCCAGGGAAATCGACCAAGCCGCAAGGTGCGGGATAGCAGCGCAGACGAAAGCGAAGGCGTAGAGGTATCGTAGAGAGCGGATATTAGCACGGCGGTCATTGGTGCTGTTTACTGAAGTAGAACCTGGAAGGAAGTATTTCACGAGAGTAACAAGAAACGAGACAGTGAGTGGCCAGAGCTGCCATGTCGCAAGGAAGGATTGCTTCATGTCCATGTTTAAGATTGACGTAGGCACGGCCAGGAGAGCCGTTGGGATAAAGTAGCCTACAGCTAAAGCAACTGGTAGCGTGTTTGAGATGATCTGGGGGATGGTAATTTTCTCAAAGGTCAGATTTGAAATTGTTCGTGATTTCCAGAGGTTGAGCATGCAGTAAAGCGTCATGGATAAGGCGTAGGTGATTGTCTGGGCCAAGAAGCCGAAGCCAAATACACTGCCATTCCAGAATTAGCTTCTTTATTTCTTAGAGACAGTTCGTTTATGATCCAGTCTCTAATATAGCAAAGGTCAGACAACATACAATGACATGAGTGTCCCCGCGTTTCCCTTTCTCCATCCTTCGACCGTGATCAAAATCCAGGCTGCACCAAAGGATCCCGTGAACGCAAAGGCATAGAGAGACAGGTCAGGCGCTTTCCCATCAACCACACGCAGGAAGAATGCATTCAGGTGAATCAAGAGGTTCTCGTCCAGCGTTTTGATACCAGTGAGATTCGTCTTGATGGGACCATCTCCACCGGGCATCGTTCTTGAGTAGATGGCATCATCGAGGAGAGTAAACAGGCCGTTGCGAGACGAAAAGATGAATATAGCGTAAATGCCAAAGAGAAAAATAAGGGGTAAAATGTAGGGGATTGTAGTGGCCATTGCTACATTCGCAGGTCGTAATAAATGCCAATTGAAAGTTCACTGATCGAGCTGGTGCCAAAAAATAATGGAAACAATTTGTCAATATGCAAAATATATATTTGCTGCCAGCGCAATCTATTCACGTCTGACTGCCACTGCCGCAGTTAATGGAGACTTCAATTGAATAAATATGGCCGCAGAAATCTGGTACTACCTGCAATGTAGTACAGTTCAGATACAAATGGCAACAAAATGACTATTATTAGCATGGAAACATGGGCATTGCCGCTCTGTTCTAGTTTTGGCGCTTAGGGACGGAATCGAGCGCGGAGAAAGACGAAGAACAAAGTCTTGGCGTCCGCGGCAGCTTTCGAATGTTCTCCGCGAAAACCAAAAATTCAAGTCTCGCCCTACATACTTTGGCAGAACAGCTTAATTCGACTCTTCCAATATCGCTCTAATAATCATAACTATGCCGAAGCGCAAGCGAGCCGAATCTGAGGATGCGCATGACTCCCCTGAGAGTCGCGAGGAACGCAGGACCGTCCTGCGAGTTACTCGTTTGACGAACAAATTCGACTATGAGATACAGACGCTGTTTCGCGCTCTAAAGACCGCTCGGGGGTTTGAGCGGCAGAAGATGGGCCGGAGGCAGAAGACTGCACAGAAAGAGAAGAATGAAGGAGCGCTGGCACGCTTACAGGAGGAAGTTCAGGTGCTGAAGGTATGATAATCTTCTATGCTGTGGAATACAACAGAAGTCGTCTGCTTTTGAGGGCTATTATGCTGATTTATTGAACGTTATAGACTCTCGATTTGGAAATTACAGCTCAAAAATACCTTTTCAAGCAACTGGCAAAGACGAAGCGCATAGCAGAGTCTCCCGCATTCATTCGATTCAAAGAAGCAAAGCAATTATCGTTGGAAGGCCCCAAGAGCAATGCCGAATCGAACGTAATTGCGCGACTTTTCAAATCGACTCCGATAAAGAATGTTATGCCAGGGATCATGGATGGGTTCCGGGCTCTCTTGGGTGTAGACGCCGCGCCTAGTGCGAAATCTACAAAGGACTCGAAAGAGAAGGATCGCGAGCAAAAGACAGAAGCCAAGGCCCCGAAGTCGAGGGCGGACGGACAATGGAACGAAGAATCAGAGAAATCCTCAGATGAGGAGGCTGGTGCGGATGATGTCAGTATGGCCGACATACAGAGCGATGATTTTGCCCAGTTCGATTCTCGACTCGCAGCATCATCAGACGAATCTGAATCCGACGGAGCATCTGGCGATGACGGTGATGGCGATATCAGCATGGATGATTCCAAAAAGAACCACTATGACCACGCAGCCGACCTCTCTCTGTCGCCCACCCCGTCCGACTCAGAATCAGAGTCACCCTCCGCAACATCCGTTAAGGCAAGCAAGAAGGCCTCGGCCACAACCAAAGGGACTGTAAAAGATACCACCTTCCTCCCCTCGCTCATGATGGGAGGATATTGGTCTGGCTCCGAATCTGGTGATGAACCCGCTGCCGACGAACCTCCCCGCCGCAAGAACCGCATGGGCCAGCAGGCGCGTCGCGCTCTCTGGGAGAAGAAATACGGAAGTGGAGCAAACCACGTTCGTAAGGAGCAAGAGAAAAAGAAAAACAGCCGCGACAGTGGCTGGGATGTGCGCAAGGGAGCTATGGATCCCGATGCTGATGGCAGGAAGAAGTTTGGCAAGGGACGAAGCGGCCCAGGTGCAGGCAGGCCAGCTCACAGAACAGGAGATAGAGGAGCGTCGAGTTACCATAATGGCAGGTCCTCGTTCCAGGAAAAGAAACCTCAAGATGACAAGCCGCTTCACCCGTCGTGGGAAGCGAAGAAGCGCGCAAAGGAGCAGGCGGCCCAGGTTTCTTTCCAGGGAAAGAAGATCACATTTGATTGATTGTCCATGTTATGTGGATTAGTTATGAGAGACGAGAACCGTGTCTATTTAATAGAATCACTTCTTAGGAGTAAGGAGTGATTTGCATTCCGTTATGTGTATCTAGTTGCATCGCGAGGGCTTCCAAAAGGGAAAAGTTATTTGTCTTTCATACACCGTTCCGCATTGGATTTCATTACTATACATGGCTATGGTATGCAGAGTCTACATCTCCCGGGAGCGGCCAAATAAAGTACATCAACCCATTGAACCATGCACATTCGACCCTGGCGTGATGTCGTGGCTCTGATCTAGCGGTGTACTCAAGTCCGGAATAACCGTATCAAAGAGATTCATAATGTCGAATCCCGCTGGAAGGTCGTCGCCCACGACGCTTGTCTGCGGGAAAGCGGTCGGATAGAAAAGGTAATCTGTGATCGGACTGGAGTCACTGACTGGACCTTGATTTGAAGCGCTATATGACTGTTGCAGAGACGAGTCAGTATTACATTCCTTGGGCTCAAGATCAGCACAAGCGTACAGGTATAAATGCTGACGGATTGTTCGCGGTATTGACTGCATTCGTCTGTAGTATGCTTTCCGCAATCTGTGTAGTGGCCCCTTGGCTGCTGTTAGAATTCCTGGATTGCACATCTCGTACGAATTGTCGCGCGATATGGGCGAAGTCCGAGAGAAGAGAGCTCGGAAGTGACCCTCCTGTTGCATATTCTAGACGGCTAAAATATCCAGCTGCTACGTCCAATAGAGCGAGATTGCTTCTTGTCTCACGGTGATTCGGATTGTGGACGACGAAGTCAAATAGGATGAATAAAGCTGAAAGCGGCATTACACCTAGGATCCTACAGTTTATGATTGAATAAATGTACGGGGCGCTTTCAAGAGGTGCTGAAAGCTTACCAGATTGGAGTATATGCTTCAGCATCAATGTATCTTGTCAACTCGATGATGAATCGAGCAGCGTTCATGAGTGCTTTCTTGCTCTCAGATTCTCGAGGACCTGGATTTGCTGCACCAACGTTAAGGGTTAATCGAGACAGAGCGATGACACCGCTATAATAATAGTAGTGTATCCTCAGAGCTACCTGTAACGCGCAGGAACTCACAAAATGCTGGGCACGGAACGGCAAACCGGGGCGGAATTGCTCGGGAATTGAATTCCTCCAGCGTTCCAAATCATCACTAGTCATGTCAATAGCTGAATAGTATGATTCTACAGAATTCATCCTCGCGGTGACAGAGAATAGCATCTCAAAGGCCTTCGAGAGAAGTCGGCTAAATCGGGCTGAGGACAGAAACCAGTCAAAGTCCCCAAATGTCGCCTCAGGGGTGACTGGAATTGGAGCACCAATATCGTAATCGATGAGGATCTTGAGCTGTTAGTCATGCTAAATTCCGTGCACGGTTTGTAACGATGATACTTACTGAATTCCTACCACTGTAAAAACTGTCCATTTTCTCTATCGTGTATATCACCCAGAAAGTCCTATGGTATTCTGCATTATCATTGCAGCACGTTGCTCTCCCGAATCCGAGGGATTGAGCCATCCTGGCAGCTTCTGAGACCATAGTCTGGCCAATCTGGAGACATGATAGATTAAGAGCGAAAATTGCCTGGCTCAATGTACTCAGTCTCTACGAACCGAGATCGCTAAGACCCTGCTTACCATTGCTGTAACAGCCTGAGAATAAAGTCAGTTCAGCCACAATAGAACAAGCCAACCATTGTGTGACCTACTTGTACATTGACTAAAGTCTCCCGCGGAACTAAGACATCTGGAAATAGACCAAGGGATATCTGGAATAGCTTCCATGCCTTCCCCTGACCCGGATCGAAAGTACCCCCTTCCTGATATTGACATCCTAGAGCAAGCACTGTGTGGTACAGGGCCGAGAAGGGAGCTGAGGTCGACAGTAATTGCTGTAAGTTGGTATTGAAAACCTGGGCTTCGAATGATTGGCGGTCCAAGAAAGGATACAGAGGATGGACATGCTCAAAGTACGCTGTTCTTCATGTTAGAAACAGTGGAGCAATCATAATAACTGACAAGGATAATAACCTCTAATGTAGGAAGCCGCCGACTCCGGCGGGATCTGCACCGCCGATGACGGTCCTTTGAATTTGATTATCGAACCAGAAGGTCTGCCATTACGGTTCATCCGTCCGTTGATGACCGATATCATTGTTTCAATTAAATCTCGCAGTTTTGTGTGCCCAAGCAGCTCGGATACGGATCGTATCCTGCTCTCTGAGAAGAAAGCTAGACTAGAGCTCGCCACTAAGAGGGGTTAATTCTGTCCCTCAGAAGATATACGAGGAGAGGACGGTTAAAAAGTACCATAATTTTCATGGGCCTGCACCCCGCTTCATTGTCAGTTTCGTACCACATTGATAAAGTATAGGCGCCATGGTCTCATACGTACTTTGAAGATGCAGTCTTCATTTCTTGGGAGAGCCTCTACATGCCTGTCTTCCAAAATGCGTTCCATATACAACTTCTGTGGAGCACCATAAGAGTAACCCGGAGAGGGAGATGTGTCCAACGATCGTGCGGGATAATCATCTTGCTCTGCAGACCATCGAATTGGGGAATTGGTTGCGGTTGACCGTCGCTGTCTCAATTTTCTCTTGGTGTTACTGAAGTGACACCGCACCTCTCGTCGCTATGGTGTACATGTACTAATCAGCGCGTGTCGCTCATGCGGGGTGAGAAATAGTGCCATACCAAACAATTTGTACAACTGCTCTTGCCATGATCGCCTATGTAGTGAGGTATTTTTGTTAATAGTTTATGTAAAAGATAAAAAACAAATGCATTGTCGATCGAGCGAGAGAGACGGGTACTACTTACGGATGCAGCGCACTTTGCGGGCTTTGCAGTCATCGCATGACTTGGAGAGCACCGGCTGCAGCAGCGAGGTGGCGTCGATCATCCTTTCATGTCAGTTCTAGAAGGTGATTAGGTTATCACACGAATTTTGAGCTTCATGGATCGATCACCGAGATGCGAAGTATAATCACCCTTTAAGTTGCGGACAGATGGCTCGGGAGTCGGAAGTCCCGGAAAGGAAAATAGTCAGGAGAGGATAGTATCACGGGACTCGGGTCTCGGCGGTCGATTATCTGCAATAAATATGGTAATTAGATGAGATCTTTAATATTCCAGGACCTACTAGAGTCGATGTCATTTTGGAAATCACCCAATAGTGCACAGCGAATAGTTGGGGATTTGAGGGTGTACAAAATGCGCTGCAATAGATCGATAGCAAGAAGTATGTCGTAGGTGCATTTGAATACTTGCAACTCGCATTACATCGACGACGACCATCTCCATACGGCATATCTAGACGGTGGCAATGCCGGAAAGGTGACAGAAACACAACAGTAACTAACTATCTGCCAGTACCACATAATAAGTATTCTAGAAGTAATCATCTGTCCTTATGCCCTAGAACAAGCAGGCTCTACCACCGGTCAACACGCTGTATTAGTCTTAGCACGTTCCTCCTGCCATGTCTTTCTGCATCCATCCATGTCTGACAGTGTTAATCGTGGACGATCGCGTCCTACCGAGGCAAGTGCCAGCGAAGTCTATAGACTTTTAGTAACATCTGTCTCATCTCGTTCCCCTGTCTTCCTGCCAGTGTTTTCACAGTGGAGTATGCGTATTGCTTGGCATCGAGTTGTTAGGGTTAAGGAACCGACACCACCAGCGTATGAGTAGATACGATCTGATTCTATCAATTCTATCCAGCAGCAGGGGACAAATCATCGACCTAAAAAACAAATGAGTGCCGGATTTCTTACCTGTTCCAGTGCCCACTCTGCCGATTCTCGGGGGTCGGGACTCATGATATGATTCGGGCTGCCGGAGCAAGACATCAACGGCCGCCGAGGCGCGCAAATCGGCCCGTGTCAGGCAACTAGAAGCAGATGTTAGTACTAGTTGTAGACGAACGCGATAATGGCATCCCAAATAGAACCACTCAATGGGTCTTTGGATCCCTGTTTAATAGATATTGTGGCTATTGGACAGTTCCTGAATTGATTTGGGCCGTTCACATGCAAAAGCGCGATGGATGGCAAGCTGACCATGTGTTGGGCTGTTTGTAGCAGGCAGTCACACACGCTTCCTTTATGTCGTTTGCGCCTCCCCCGTGAACACTGACCTCTTGTCTCTCTGTTTTCTGCTTTTCACCATCGATGATCATCCTCTCTCTCAATATCCCTTTCAAACAAATTTTCACATCCTGACAGGATCACCTCCTGTTTCCATTGAGTACACTCCAAGCCCTCTGCAGAACTTCTGACAGCATAGTCAATAGTCATCTGAGCAGTGAAGGCACAATGGTCTCTCCAGGGACACCTGATGAGGATGAGAAGACAGAGCACGGGGAACCAAGCAGTCCTGAATTCGACCCCATCTGGTCTGACAGTGAGAGAGACCAACTGAAACGCATCGCCACGCAGCAGTCAGAAAAGTTGTCTGAAGCCCAGACACATGCTGGAGATCCAATGCCTGAGGTTGACATCAATTCCCCAACTCTCAACCCCAAGAGCAAGGAATTTGATCTCTCCAAATGGATGCTATTCCAGCTACGCAAGTACGAGTCAGGGAAGTTCAAGCCACGTCGAACGGGTGTCATCTTCAAAAACCTCTCTGTCTATGGATCAGGGGCTGCCATCCAGATTCAGCACACGGTCACTTCCATGCTCACCTCTCCATTCCGCTTGAAAGGTGTGGATCAGAAGGCTCGAAAGACCATCTTGCATAATTTCGATGGCTGCCTCAAGCGTGGAGAGATGCTTATGGTTCTCGGACGACCTGGTGCAGGATGTTCAACCTTTCTCAAGTCAATCTCAGCTGATCTTACAGGTTTGGACATCGACAAGGCTGCGGAAATAGCATATGATGGGATTCCACAGAATCTAATGAAAAGCGAATTCAAGGGAGAGATCCTTTACAACCAGGAGGTGGAAAAACGTAAGTGGTTCGTTTGTGATAGTTACTATTCGAATGCTCACAGAAGGATGCAGATTTTCCTCACTTGACAGTGGGAGAGACGCTCCAGTTTGCTGCTGCTGCAAGAGCCCCAAGAGCTCGCCATGAAGGGCAGACACGAGACGAGTATATCCAAGAAGTCAGAGATGTTGTAATGGCTGTCTTTGGACTCTCACACACCGTGAATACCAAGGTCGGCTCTGACTTCGTGCGGGGCGTCAGTGGGGGAGAGAGGAAGAGAGTTTCAATTGCAGAAATGGCTCTTGCAGGGCCTCCTCTCTGCTGTTGGGACAACTCCACTAGAGGCCTTGACTCTGCAAACGCGCTCGATTTCGTTAAGGCGTTACGGCTAAGCTCCAAATGCTTCGAGACTACTCATCTAGTCGCCATCTACCAGGCGTCTCAAGCAATCTATGAGCAATTCGACAAGGTTATTCTACTCTACGAAGGCCGTGAAATTTTCTTTGGCCGTACCTCTCGAGCTAAGGAGTACTTCGAGAATATGGGCTGGTACTGTCCCCCAAGACAGACAACCGCAGACTTCCTGACAAGTCTCACTAATCCAAGCGAACGACGCGCTAAAGATGGCTTTGAGCACCGCGTGCCCCGTACAGCAGAAGACTTTGAAAAGTGCTGGAAGGAGAGTGTCGAATTCAAAAACCTACGAGAAGAAATTCAGGCACACGAGGAAAAGTACCCGCTCAATGGCCCGACGCTCGAAGAGTTCACGGAGAGTCATCGGGAAAGACAGGCAAAGCATACCAATCCGCGGTCTCCATACGTGATAAGCGTTCCGATGCAGGTCAAGATTTGCACAGTTCGTGCCTATCAGAGAATCTGGAATGACCGGACATCAACCATAACCACAATTGGTGGCCAGATTGTCATGTCATTGATCATTGGATCACTGTTCTATGGGACGCCATTTGGCACGCAATCGTTCTTCGCAAAGAGTTCGACGCTCTTCTTCGCTGTCCTCTTGAACTCTCTCCTGACGGTATCAGAGATCAACGCTTTATACAGTCAACGTCCTATCGTGGAGAAGCATGCTTCCTACGCTTTTTATCATCCTTTTGCAGAAGCCCTCGCTGGAATCGTCAGCGACATTCCGATCAAGCTGATCTCAGGAGTTATTTTCAATACGGTCCTATATTTCCTTGCCAGTCTGCGATACGAGCCAGGGCCATTCTTTATATTCTTTTTGATTACCTTCACAGCCCTGCTTTGTATGAGTCAAGTGTTTAGGACAATTGCCGCTGCCACCAAAACTATCCCGCAAGCTCTGGCTGTCGCGGGAGTCATCCTCATCGCGACAGTCATATACACCGGATTTGTGATTCCGAGACCAAATATGCATCCTTGGTTTGGGTGGATCATGTGGATTAACCCTCTCAGTTATGCATATGAAGCGCTGATTGTCAACGAGTTCCACGGAAGGAACTTCCCTTGTTCGGATGTCATCCCAGCGTACCCGGGATTCTCCACAGGCTCAAATCCGACGTTCGTGTGTGGTGAGAAAGGGGCTATTCCTGGTCAACTCTTTGTGAATGGGGACAAGTACCTCTATGCTAGCTATCGATACGAGTATTCGCACCTATGGCGCAACTTTGGAATCCTGTGTGCCTTTACTGCGTTCTTCATGGCTCTATACTTGACAGTCACCGAGTGGAATTCTTCTACCTCGTCCACAGCTGAAGCTCTCGTTTACCGTCACGGACGTGTCCCGAAGCGCGTTCTGCAAGCACTTACAGAAAAAGACTCCTCAAAGGTTGTAGCTGACGCTGGTGAAACTCCTGAGCAGCAAGTAGAAGGCCTCCATGAGCAAAAGGACATTTTTACATGGCGAAATGTGTGCTATGATATCGAGATTAAAGGAGAACCCAGGCGCTTGCTAGACGGTGTCTCAGGCTGGGTTAAACCTGGTACTTTGACTGCTTTGATGGGTGTTTCCGGGGCCGGGAAGACAACACTTTTAAACGTGCTGGCTGAGAGAGTCTCAATTGGCGTCGTGACTGGTGATATGCTTGTTAATGGAACACCGAGAGATGCTAGTTTCCCCCGGAAAACGGGATACGTGCAGCAGCAGGATCTCCATCTACATACATCAACCGTTAGAGAAGCATTGCGCTTTTCGGCTTTGCTACGACAACCTAAGTCTGTGCCTGTGAAGGAGAAATATGAGTTTGTAGAGGATGGTATGTACTCCTACAATGGAGATCACGTACGGCTACTGACCATCATTTAGTAATTCGTATGCTCAACATGGAAGATTTTGCGGAGGCCGTGGTCGGAATTCCAGGTGAAGGACTGAACGTCGAACAGCGTAAGCTGCTCACCATTGGAGTTGAACTTGCAGCTCGTCCAGCCCTTCTCTTGTTCCTTGACGAGCCCACGTCTGGTCTTGATAGTCAGTCGTCGTGGACTATCATCGCCTTCTTGCGCAAACTGGCGGATAGCGGACAGGCCGTGCTCTCTACCATTCACCAGCCATCCGCTATCCTGTTTCAACAATTCGATCGTCTGCTTTTCCTTGCCCAAGGTGGTAAAACGGTTTACTTTGGAGAGATTGGGCAAAATTCAAAGACACTGCTCGATTATTTCCACAAGCAAGGGGCTCGTCCCTGTGGGGATGCAGAGAACCCCGCAGAGTATATACTAGAGCTTGCGGGAGCCGGAGTATCCAACGTATCATCTCAAGACTGGCCAGCATTATGGAAAAATAGTGAGGAGGCGAAGGAAGTGAGTACTGAGCTCGACCGTCTCCACGAGGACCTAAAGAATAGGCCTCGCGAACGGCCGGGGGAGACAGATGATTCGAACACGGAGTTTGCGATGCCCTTCTGGTATCAACTTACTGCAGTGATGATCAGAGTGTTTCAACAATATTGGCGTACCCCCAGCTATATCTATGGGAAGTTTATTCTGGGAGTGGCATCGGCGCGTGAGTACACATTTCGACCGCCATCGAGGTTCTGCTAACGTGTCATAGTCTTTGTCGGTTTCTCCTTCTACATTCCTGGTACTTCTCAAGTGGGCCTGCAATCCCTTATTTTCGCCATCTTTATGATTACGGCTATATTTGCTGCCCTGGTGCAGCAAATCATGCCGCAATTTATTTTCCAGCGCGATCTGTATGAGGTTCGAGAACGTCCTTCAAAGACTTATCACTGGGCAGCTTTCATCATGGCCAACATCTTCGTCGAAATTCCCTACCAAACGCTTCTCGGGATCATGTTGTTTGCCGCCTTTACTTATCCGGTATTTGGCATTTTAAGCTCGGAGAACCAGGGCGTTATCCTTCTCATCTGTATCGAGTTTTTCATTTTCGGATCCACTTTCGCACACGCTGTGGTTGCAGCCCTTCCGGATGCCGAAACGGCCGGCCAGATTGCAACACTCGTGTTTTACTTGACGCTGATATTCAATGGCGTGCTGTTGCCAAAGGTCGCCCTTCCCGGTTTCTGGACGTTCATGTGGCGAGTATCTCCCATGACATACATTGTCAACGGCATTGCGGCTGCTGGGATTGGCGGTCGTGCTGTCCAGTGCGCCAATGATGAATTCAGTGTGTTCCAACCTCCTCCTGGAGAGACATGTGGCCAGTATATGCAGCCATATATGAATGCTCTGGGTCAAGCGGTAGGGACTCTGGTGAATCCAAATTCCACGAGCGATTGCCAGTACTGCTCACTGAGCGTTGCGGACCAGTTCTTGTCGGCGCGCAACATAGAGTCGGGCCAGAGATGGCGCGACTTCGGTATCGTGTGGGCATATATCGCCTTCAACATTGTGTTTGCTGTTCTCGTTTATTATGAGTTCCGGGTGAAAAGCTGGAAGTGGAAAAAGAACTAAACCTGGCAGGACAGCTTCAGCTACTGGTCACCTGTTGCTGATTCATGAAATATCTTAATATTGTAATGTTTATGCATTGTCAGGGATGTGTCTTTAGCTACCTCTTACGTTATTACGGGGCTTGAAAGAACAACGATGCAGTTAGTTCCATTTGATAAAGTACATAGAGATAATCTATTTTACGCCCACATATCTGATGGGCCTTCATTCCAACAAGTATAAGCTGATTCCATGCGAAAAGAACAGTAGGACAGAACCTGAATCTAAAAGAAAATATATATCAGATCAGACCATGAGGTTATGATGGGAATTTAGTTATGACAAACCTTTGCCTAAGCATATAGATTTTCATCCACAGTTCACAGAAATTTGTCAAATTGTATCGTCATCCATTGCCATGATATTCTGGGTAAAGCACTAGCATAGTGAGCACTTCACGGAGAACCTCTAGCACAAGTTTAATCGTAGTGTAACGCCGTAGTTTATCAGGGATGCTGAGATACGCTGGATGCAGATTGAATGGAACCCATGGTGAAGATTGGCTGGGAAGTAAGAAGAAAGTAGGTTCGTATATCGTCAATCGTTGTACTCAGTATATCCTTCGCTGAGTACTTCCATCGATTTTGACATTGATTAAAACTATTGGAGCTTCACCATTCGACAAAAAAGGTGAATCTGGCCAAAGTGGGTAGAGATCTTGCGCATGGTTATTTTCGAGAAATGCAAAAGCATACCCACGCAGTGTTATGTACTTCGTGAGATGCTTCATAATAGAAGATAAGGAAGTGGGAATCTCTAATTCGAGTAGAAGGAGTTATTCCTCAAGACACTCACTACCTAGTTTGGAGGCTACTGAATAGATTCGTCCATATCTTTGTCGCGACGAGCGCCACCTAGGAGAATAATGACCCTCGGCTGCGAGAGAATCGACGGGCATTAGGTACATTCTTCCTGCGAGACTGTTACTATCGAAAATTTCTAGGACCGGCTAAGTGGTCTAGCCATCATCTTAGAAAGGAAGTAAGTTTTCATGTAGGGTAGGGATAAAGTTGAGAGTTAAAGAAGTAGGGGAATAACAAAGCATGACAATTAACTATAGCTACCCTCTTCCGTGTCACTTTATTCGGTGAACGGCATGGCTTTTCTGATATGCAGATTTATCAATCTCACATTCCACGTGGCGATACCTGGAACATATGGTGTAAAGCCCCAGCAATAACGTTCCCGTTAGTCCAGACAAACGGCTATTGGAAGACTAAACGGTTCATTCCAGATTAGAGTAGATAATATAGGGATGAACAAAGTTCCGCAATTCACACATGTCAGGGAAGCTTAGATGGTTATTCCCTATCTGGTTGGTGCAATTGTCCAGTTCCACTGTTGCTTAGTGCAGCGGCTAAATCCCCGCGTTCACGATAGATCCATTTACCTCGGACAATCACTGCGGGAAAGCATTATGTCCGAGCTTGTCAGGATGATGATTCGCTCCAGATGAATATTTCTCATGTTTATTAAATGATCAGTCAAAAGCGGTAACGCTAATCTCGCGCGTTCTGAGACGAACAACCTTGCCGCAATGGTGCAGCGCCGCCATCTTGAAGGGGCTATCAATGGCTAGATCCGGGGATTAGCATGGTCAATTCTTACCTCAAGCTGTTTAGGAGAAACTCTCTCCTGGGGCCCCGGATCCCGTCCTCTGCGATTTGGCAGCATAAACCAGGCGAATTGGCTTCTGTCGAGACCCCACATGTATTCTCATAGTAGTCCAGCCCGCGTGTGGGAGCAAGAGTAGACTCCTGTCCGACCCCACAGACCGATGGACTGTGCGAAGAAATCTTTCGCTTCATAAGAGCTGACTGTCGCGGGGGAGTAAGCTTGAGATTCATGCCACCAGCCTGGTTGTGGGGATTCGTCAATATATAGTCCTGCGTCCACCCCTGCTGGCGCAGTTGCTCTCCGGTTGGAGATACATAACAATACAGTGTATCCCAGCATGTCGCACGAGGACTCCGAAAAGGGCGATGTCGGCCTCAAGGTCGACCAGGAGCAAGCACAGCGGGGAGTTGACCTAGACCGCTTGGGCGAGAAGGAAGGCTATGTCCTGGATGCAACGACTTTCCGTACCGAACATGGAGGTCCAGAGGCGCCTTTGAAACTCACCCCTGATGGGAAGACGGTGCTGATTCCCCAGCCCAGCGATGACCCCAATGACACGCTCAATTGGAGCAGGGCAAAGAAACACTTAGTTCTGTTCATCATCTCAGCTGTCGCATTTCTGCCTGATTATGGTAGCGCGACGGGCGCCGTTACTCTGCTGCAGCAGGCCACGGTTTGGGACATGAGCCAGGACACAGTAAATCACAGCCAGGTTGGAAATGTCTTCATGCTCGGAGCTGGTGGTCTTCTGGTCACAATATTATCGGCATACTTTGGGCGACTGCCGGTGCTATTCTGGTTTCTGATCTTTGCTGTGTGGACTGCGGCTTGGTGCGCTGGTGCCCATGGGTTCCCGGATTTCATGGCTGCCAGAATATTGAATGGATTCTTCTCGACTATTGCGCAGGGTGTATGAATGCCCTTTCCTGTCTGACGCTTTTGACTTGAACTGGACAAGGCTGACGTAGTATCAAAGGGCGGTCTCATGTTCATTAAGGATATGTTCTTCTTCCACGAACAAGCGTAGGTCTTAAGAAAATCTACATAGATCATGCATTTATTCTGACTGTGACTAGGCGAAAGATCAACATCTGGGCGTCCTTCATCGTTCTCTCGCCGTACTTCGGTCCTCTTTTCGCCGCATTCATAATCTCAACGCAGTCCTGGCGAATCCCCTTCGTGGTGTATACCCTTGAGACATTCTTATGTCTGGTCCTTGTCGTCCTGTTTGTCGATGAGACATATTACAACCGCAGTATCCCGCAGTCTGAACAGCCTCCTCGGAATTCCCGCTTTATGCGCTTGATCGGCGTCGAGCAATGGAAGTCTCGAGCACAGCGAAGCAGTCTCAAGGAGGCGATCATGAGACCAGTCAAGGTGGTCCTCAAACCCACTGTTGCAATCAGTGTCTTCTACTATCTGTGTACATTCGCATGGGTGGTGGGGATCAACACGACATTGGCGATGTTTGTTACTCCGCTGTATAACTTCGGGCCTCTACAAATCGGTACGTTCCTCTTCCCTTCTCAGCCGTAACCTATAAACTTGATACTTCAATGATATCAGAAGCAACTTAGCTAAGAGTCGAAAACAGGCTACTTCTACTTCACCCCCATCGTCGCCGCCATTCTCGGTGAAATTGCCGGTCACTGGCTGCACGACTGGCTCGCCTCTCTCTACGCCCGCCGCCATAACGGACACGTAGATCCTGAGGCCCGTCTCCTCGCGATCTGGGTATCAACACCGTTCGTCCTGGCCGGTCTCATTTTCCTCGGATTCTGCCTTGAGCGTGGGTACCACTTCATGCTCACAGCTCTCGCATGGGGCTTATACGTCTTTGGAATCATGATCACTACCGTCGCTGTCTCTGCTTATAATCTTGACGCCTACCCGGAAGGATCTGGTGAAGTCGCAGCATGGGTAAACTTTGGCAGAACTACCGGTGGATTCATCATCAGTTATTTCCAGGTCACATGGGCACAGAAGATGGGAACGGAAAGAAGTTTTGGAACTCAGGCAGGAATCTGCGCGGGTGTGTTCATCCTTTGTATTCTGCCCTTGCAGATGTTTGGCAAGAGGTTGAGACATTGGTCTGGAGAGTTAGATTTCAAGACTAATTAAAGGGTGTTGGGGAGGTCGGCTAGCGATGAAGGGGCCGATTCCGAACGTACGGTAGGTATTATTGTATTCTACCATGCGAATTTATCGTGTAGTTATTCATTGTCATTGTATATGATCTAGCGCAAGCCCGTGCTCTTTTGTAAATGACAAGGTTAGATGAATAGAATGAGATACGCTAGTTTACGATTGATTATGAGGAAGGACATCTTGGGACAGGATGTAATCAAATCAAAGACAGAAACCAGTATGTATATTATTTTCCATATGTATATATACAACAAGGGGTGTATACATGTGTATGAGCGCAGCTTTGGATAGAACCAATCATCCTCCTGTCTTGCCTATATATATACACGCATTTATCCAATAAATCACTACGCACTCCCGCACTCTCCGCCAGCCTCACAGACGACATTAAGGTCACCTACACTCTGACCGACCCAGATCTTCACGCCATCACCATTAACAGGTGCTTTCCAATCCTGGACCACAACATCCCAGACACTCAGATCCTTTCGGGTAAGTTCCATCGTGACGACCTCACTCTGACCTGGAGCCAGCGTGCGTGTCTTCTCAAACTGGCGAAGCTGTAGACGGGGAGTGTCAAGTCCTAGTGACGAAGGTAGTTCCACGTAGAGCTGGGCGACAGCTTTGCCAGATCGAGAACCGGTGTTTCTCACAGTAACATTGACGGAGTATGCCACGTCCCATAAGGCAGGATTGCCACCTTCAGCACCGCCAGCACGAGGAGCAGGTTTAGGGGTGGTACTGTAGCCGGATGGGTAAGGGTAAGTTGAGTTCTTCTTCGCAGCTGCGGAAGGATTGTCGAGATACGGGTAAAGATAGCGCCAGATACGGGTGAAGTTGGCCTTGGGCCAGGCCACTTCGGATGGAGGAGGGATGACGCTGCTGTATGTTGGAGTGGCATTCTTAGCAGGTCGTGCGGCAGGATACTCGGTGTCTAGAGGTGTGACAACGGAAAGGGTTGGATCGGTGATGTTGAACGTGGTGTAGGATAGACCGTGGCCGAACGGGTATCGCGGCGTGATGTTGGCACTCTGGAAATGGCGGTAGTCGATGTATAGACCTTCTGTGAAGGTGTCCTGGATCTGGCCGAATGGCTCATCAAGAAGGCCCACACTTGCAGGGTAATCGGACTCGTTGTGTGGGATCGTGTAAGGAAGATGTCCGCTGGGACTGTAGTCTCCGAACAGGACATCTACGAGGGAGTCTCCGGCTTCTTGGCCCGGAAGATGAGCAAAGACAACACTCTTCACTGAAGGCAGATCGATCCACTTCTCGAGTATGATGGGACCAACGGTGTGAACGACAACGACGACTTTAGAAAATTTCTCTGCAGCAGCTTGGACCAATTCGTCTCCATTATGCCATGCGTAAAGACCAGATACTGTGCGGTCCCCAGGGTTACCCTCGACAGTGATATAGTTCTCACCAGAGTCGGAGTTAATGAAAACGACAGCGACATCATTCGAGTTTGCAGTCACATCTGATGGGAATGTATCCGTGATATAGAACTTGGCGTTGGAGGATTTGTTTGCAATAGCATCCTGGGGAGTGATAAGGTAAGGAAGTCTGGACGTGCCACTTCCCCATCCTTCTACAAGGACACCTTTGTCGCAACCATGATCGCTGCAGGAGTTGATACCGTCAGGGTTCCCGCCAGCATCAGTGCCGAACACTTTCAGAGAGTCATTCCTCTTCAGGGGTAGGACGTTATCGTCATTCTTGAGAAGTGTGATAGCATCTCTAGCAACGGCCCTGGCGACAATGTTGTGGTTGCCTTGGACATTCACGAATTGGTTGACAACACCTATAGGGGAGATGAGAGCGCCCGGATAGATCTCTCCAGTCTTGTCTTGTGTGTTGCTGGAGAAGTTGGGCAATGGGAAGTCCTTGTCCTGGCCGAATTTGAACCATGTAGCGACAATACGGGTTACCTATGTTGACATTAGCGGCTATACATGGCACTCATGCATGGAATTGTTCAGGTACAAACCATATCGTTCAACCGGTCCATTGGAACAGTGCCGTTAAGGATCGACTTAGAGAGCTCTGAACCCCAGTAGCTGTCACCAAACAAGGGAACAGCGCCATCGCCAGGCATGTTCATATCAAGACCAGCAAGTGCAGACGAGACACCACCGATTTGAGCGAGCCAGTCAGTGACGACAAACCCCTGGAAGCCCAGCTCATCTTTCAGCACGCCATTGATGAGCTTGCTATTTTGACTACAGGCGGAGCCGTTCACCTAATTATACATCAGCAAGTTGAACATAAATGATAGTGTAAGAATTGCATACATCGTTGTAGGCAATCATGACAGAACCCACGCCAGCTCGCACCCCCTCCGCGAATGGCCAGAGATAGAGCTCATGGAGAGTTCTGTCATCGATATTTGACGAGTATCCTTGCGTGACAATACTGCTCATCCGGTGCATTTCCTGCTCATATCCGATAAAATGCTTCAGCGTCGCGATAACACCGGTGCTTTGCATTCCCTTGATTGTCTGGGCAGCGCCAATGGCCTGCAGACTGGGATCTGTGCCGAATCCCTCCCAATTACGACCACCTCGTGGCTTGCGGCCAAGCGGTGCGACAACCGGACCCATAAGGACATTGACACCTTTTCCTCGGGCCTCTTCTCCAAGTGCGACTCCTCGAGCATACATGAGATTCTTGTCAAAGGTCGCTCCGACGGTAATACCCGCGGGGAAAGCCGTGTTATGATCAGTGTTGCGAATGCCTAGCGGGGAGTCCATCAGACAGATATTCGGGATACCAAATCGTTCAGCGCTGCCTGTTTGACCGACACAGGGTCCCATGAAGAGTCCTGTGCCAGTGGTCATGTTAACCTTCTCGGCCAGAGTCATGTTGCTCACGACATCGTAGGCCTTCGCATAGGCCTCAGCCCAGTCGGATATCCATCCTCCTTTAGGAGTTGGATAATAAGGCGGCGATTGATAGCCAGCTGGTACGGCATCTCGCTTGAGAAGATCCGCTGGGGCGACGGAGGATTGATGGACTGGCGAGGACGTGATAGGAGAAGCCAAAAGAGAAACTATAGTAAGACAGGCGAGAAAAGTCATGGTTGAGAGAATGTTGCCGAATAAAGCCGGAAAGAGTGGACGATCAAACCATTAAGATTAATCAGTATGAAGATTGTATATAGAATAACGAGTGACAGTAATGAAGAGCGAGCGGACGGCAATGAAAGAAGACCTGTCAACGAACGGAGAGCCTTCAGCCCTGAAGAGCGCGTGATAAGAAGCAAAAGTAAAGCAAAGAGGGGTATTAAGACAACATTTTGAATAAAGTAGTATTAAAGACCAGCAGCTAAGGCTGACTCTCCTCATCCTCCGGCCCACGCGACCAAGGCATGTGCCATGTGCACCGATCCCCGAGATACTTTAGAAAGGAGATCTAAGTGCAGGCTAATGAATGCATCTCTGTAAGCGAACGGCGACCTTGCCAGGAACAGGAAGTCGGAACGGTGCTAGACTCCACGATGAGGTCCACAGAGCATAGAGTTCAAGACTTAAATCGACATTTTGGAGAATATCTGTCGATCTCGCGTCGTTGAAATTCTATATTAAGACCAAGTTTCATGCGTCACAGTCTGTTGTTGGATTGGAATTTGGAGACTTGCAGTAAGCATATCTTCGATTAAGAACGCGACCAACATACCCCCCAGTAAGTGAGATCCAATTCCAGCTCTTAACTATACTGCGTATACGGAGCGTTGCTGTTTCAGCGAACTTTACTGTGGTCCCAGATAGCGCCAACTATTTCTTTACCTCGGTTTATTGGCTTAACTGCAACTGAGATGGGATTTCTAGAGAATAACGCGCCTCTTGAGTCACTTTTCCCTGGGAAGAGCTGAAGGTTCTACCAGATGTATCGGCTCGGGGATCGACAACGACGAGACCAACTAACTAAACGTGGTGAACGCGCTAAAGATTCCATACGGCTCCATGGGTCCACCGGCCGTTGGTTGAACTAGGAACCCCCGGATATGAAGAGGAATTGGAATAAAGTAGGGAGTACAAGCGATCCTTCAACGTTGATCGTGTGACAGGGTATATAGTAAGCAGCGACGAGTTCACCGTATCAAATGACAGATATAATGTTAGAAACAACAGAGGATAAGTGTTTATTGCCGACAGTCTTCTTGAGGCAGTGGGTTAAATATCGGTTAAATAAATGTTAATATTAACCGTTCATTTGTGACCGCATTATCCACATCAAGAACTGGTGCCGTGGCTTGATCAAACATGGTAAAGTTGCCGGTGCCCCTGATATGCGAAAGCTGGGACGATCTTATCACCAAGGTGTACCCCGTACACCACTGGCTGCGCACCTTATGCGTTTTCATTCCATGCAAAGTGGGTAATACAACAAGAGTGCATCGGCAATAAGACTTCATATTAAGCAATCTCAATACTAGTGCAGCCGGGGATGTTCACATATTGGACAACAGGAACCTTGAGCAGCTGTCCACGGATGCTTGCAATAAGCAGGTTCTATTTTCTAGGTATCTGACATGGAAGCGCTATCTAGCGAAATGAGGACGGAAAAGGCAACTCTCGTAATCGTGTTCACATAGTTTAGTCAAAGTATCCGGGAAAGAGCCAGGTTAGCCTCTCGCGAGCTTCGGCACTCCAGTGAGGAACCGGGGTGCTGACTCCGAACTTGACAGAGCCAGCGATGTGCTTGGCTTGCACAACTTCGGCGTGCTCGTCCTTGGCGAGCTCATCGAGGACAGCAGTGACAAAGTGCTTCGCGTTGACAGCGTTGGCCTTCATGTTACCCATAACCATCTCGACGGTGACATCCTCGGTCGACTCGTGCCAGCAGTCGTAGTCCGTGGACATACAGATCATCTGGTATGCGATTTCGGCCTCGCGGGCGAGCTTGGCCTCCGGAAGAGCGGACATGTTAATGACGCTGCCACCCCAAGAGCGGTATAGGTTGCTCTCAGCGCGAGTGGAGAATTGAGGGCCCTCTGTTTACTCGTTAGTACAAAAGTATATTGTAAATGGAATTACAACAATAGTCAATATCATACCCATGCAGACCAACGTGCCGCGATCATGCAGCACGACTCCCTCTCCCTCCAAGCTGTGTCCACAAGCCCTCACCACATTGGCAACGCGCTCATCGAATGGGTCACCGAAGGGAACGTGAGCAACAGCGCCTCCCTCGAAGAACGTAAACGGTCGGATACCCTTGGTCCTGTCAATGATTTGGTCCGGAACAACGAAGTCGCGAGGCTTGATGTGCTCCTGCAAGCTTCCCACTGCAGAAAAGGCGATGATGGTTCGTACGCCAATAGATCGCAGAGCAGCAATGTTGGCGCGAGCGGGCACCTCGTGCGGAGCAATCTGATGGTGAAGGCCGTGACGGCTCAGGAAGGCAACAGCAACATCCTGGCCATTGTTCGAGCACTTGTGGTGAAGAATGGTAATAGGGGCGGAGGGCTTGCCCCAAGGAGTGGTGATGTCCAGAGTCGCAACCTGTGTAAAACCCGGAAGCTCCCTGAGACCAGTACCGCCGATGACGGCGATCCGAACGGGGTCTAGATCGAGAGAAAAGTTAGAATGCCAGAAATATCAAGTAAATCGCACGCGGTCTGTGACAATAAGGAGGGGCATTCGTAAAGACGAAGGCGGTCTGCATTGCTTCGACTGGCTTACCTGTGTATTCCTTGGGGAGGGCAACCATCTTCCTTGCCAGTTGCTTCGGGGATTCTATTCGGATCCTGGGTTTTGTAATGAGGGACGAGAACTGGCGCAGGAAAGATGTTGCTGACATCCAGAAAGATGCTCTGAGGGGTTTGGAGGGGGACTTTTTTTTGTATCGGACAGCGGGGGCACGGGCTGCCTGCCGCTTCCCGATTGGGTTGTGCCTTGACTGAGCTCCGGCGCATCTCTGGAGGCGAATCCTTATCAACGATCTTCTATCTGCTGCTTCACTCGCAGTCGTTTTACCACAGGAGCTGCAGGCCAGTCTCTACATACACAGACAATCAGATATGGCAGAGAACAGGCCTTCAACGCCTCCCCCGGCGTCGGATGCCTCCGCGCCTGGTCAGCTCCCTCGAGCGCCACTCACTCCGGAGCAGTTGCGGCGCATCGTATGTGGTCCAGGCTACCCTTTGAAAGACAGAAGTCATACTCACGTATATAGGAAATAAACCGCATGAAAGCGAAGGCAATCCGGGAGCAGCGTGAAGCAGAAGAGGCCAAGAAAGCAGCGACAGCTCCTTCGAAACCCGTTGGCCTCGCTGGCGTGAAGCGATCCTTCTCCTCGATGACCGCAGATACTCCAGCTACGGTTCGAGATGCCAGCGCAGCCTCCGCAAACAGACCACTGGACGCGATCCGACCAGCTCGGAACTTCACTAAATATGTCGACTACGACTTTAGCAAAATGACCGATACGAAGGGAGGATTCCTGACGGAGGAGGACGACCCGCATAACAAGGCGCTCCATGTACGCGACGAGACTGTGGAACAGAAACCAGCACACATGACGCAGAAGGAGTGGGAACGACAACAACTGCTCAAATCATTACGACGAGAACGTGCAGGCCCATTCGAACCGGGGTTGAGCGTCCTGGAGGAGAAGAGTGACCAGAAGGCGTGTCGCGAGTGTGGGACATTGGAAATCGACTGGAAGTGGGAAGAGGCCTTTGGGTGCTGCATCTGCAATTCATGCAAGGAAAAATACCCGGAGAAATATAGTCTACTCACGAAGACAGAGGCAAAGGAAGACTATCTATTAACAGATCGTGAGTCCACCGTCTAGGATGCTTCTGTCGGACAATTAGTAACTGACATCTCTTTACAGCTGAACTCCGAGATGAAGAACTCCTGCCTCATTTAGAAAAGCCAAACCCTCACAAAGCGACTTGGAATAACATGATGCTGTATCTCCGATATCAAGTTGAAGAGTATGCCTTCTCGCCCAAGAAATGGGGCTCGCCTCAGGCGCTGGACGCCGAGTTTGAACGCCGTGAGGAAGACAAGAAACGACGGAGAGAAGCTAAATTCAAAACGAAACTACAAGACCTGAAGAAACGCACTCGCGTGGAAGCATATCGACGAAATCGCAAAGGTGCCGCAGGAGGCAACTTTGGTGACGATTTAGGTGGTGGTCGACATGTCCATCAATGGGGTCGTCCGGTTGAGAATCCAGAAACTGGAATTTCAGTTAAGAAATGTGTTGATTGTGGCATGGAAATTGAGGAATTGGAATTTTAAATGGATAGATGAGTTGTACTGTACTATATGAAGACATTTACGAGTTAATGATACCTAATCACGAACCATACGCTTGTTATATACCCTTGCGGTTCAGTCATGGTATATTACAAGACCAGAACAAGCTGTAAATATTAAAAGATTTTCTAATTCACTGATGCTGATACTGATACATAAAATAGGAAAGACATGAACAATCTATTATCTCAAGATCAATTTTCTCATATCATCGATTGGTTTACTGCGCCGGTCGCCATTCATAATGGTGCGCTCCCTTGGCCACCTTGCCGGGATCTTCCCCAGGCACACCTGGCTTGTCATATGCATGGGCACCGAAGAAGTCCATCTCAGCTTCCATGAACTTGGTCGGCAACATCGTGCCTCCGCAGTATTTGAGGTACTCCAGAGTCGCAGACATGGCAGGAATATAATGGTCTCCCTCTGTAGCCAGCATGACGATCTGCTTAAGCGAGTCATAGTTCCGGTGCAGCTCGGCCGCAACGCCGTCAATCTGCTTGATATTACGGATAGTGGTCTTGGAGTTGGAGAGCACGGGTTGGAGTAAATCAGCGATGTATTCCTCCTGGATGATACAGCCAGCTCGCCAGATCTGAATGCATTTGCCCATGTCGATGTTCCAGCCCTCGGCGTCTGAAGCGTTGGAGATGACCTCCAGACCCTGACAGAAGGAGGCAAGGAAGGTGCAGTATACTGCACGACGGAGAGTCTCGACGAACTTGCCCTTGTCTTTTACTGAAGACAGGGGGCGTGGCTTGGGCACGCCGAGCTTCTGAGCGACCTTGATCCTCTCCTCACGGTTTCCACTAGCAACACGGAGATAATGGCCTGCTGCTAGAGTTGGAGCTGCAACATGACGTGCAGCAGTGTCCATTATTGTCCAGAAGGGAGTACCTTCGGTCCCGTCGTCATCTTGTACGACTTTGTCAAGGACATCGTCCAGGACATATCCGTTCGCCTCACTCTTGCCTTCTCCTTTGTAATCACCTTGCGGCGTCTTCTTAGTCCGACAGATTTCCGATCCAATCTGGACCAAGTACGTCTCTTTCAGCTCCCCGTGGCTGTTCCACTGCTCAAAGATATCACCAATCTCCTCATACTGGAGTCCGAGACCTTGGTTAAGCAGTGCCCACGCTTCACACACCGTCGAGAGCATTCCTCCCTCGATTCCATTGTGGATCATCTTGACGAAATGGCCTGCACCCCCGGGGCCAATGTACGTGACGCAGGGAAGGCCTGTCCTGCGATCCTTGGCCGCGTACATCTCAAGGAATGGAAGGACATCCTCAATGGCATTACGATCTCCACCAGGGGACAAGCTAGGTCCCCGGCGAGCAGACTGGTAACCACCAGAGACTCCCATACCAATCCAGGAGACCCCAAGAGGCTTCAGCTCCCTCTGCCGCCGTTCCGTCCGACGGTAGTTCTCATTTCCGCCGTCGAGGATAATATCTCCTCGTTTCAAGTCGTGCTTGATCATAGACAACACAGAGTCTGCTGGGTCGCCGTGCGTGATGGAGAACATGAATAGTTTGCGTTCCGCCTGGTCTAGACTCTTGACAAATTTGTCGATATCGTAAAACCCATCCACCTTGCCCTTGCTGGTTTTGGCCTGTTTGGCATACCCCAGGACTTGGTCGACATTGTGCTTCTGCACATCCCAGACCGACACGTCCAGTCCCAGTTCTGCAAAGGCAAGGGTCATCATTGACCCCATGTTGCCGGCGCCAACAACGCCAATGCGTTTAAACTTCGAGATTGGATCAGTCATTATGGTGGTCGATACCTGAGACGAATGTTCCTGCTGTAATCAGTGAAAGGAAGGGGAAGAGAGAGCCATGTTGACACGGCCTTGAATGTCTACTTGAAGCGGCGACCGGGCAACACCTCCGGCGAGCATCGTAGGTACGCTGTAGTTACATCATGGTCGGTGAGGAGGGGAACATGTCCGGCCGGACGTCACTAGCTATATATCACGCGTCACAGACTGTCTGTATGCTTCGCAAATATACCTCGTTAGGGCGCTGATTTCTGGATTAAAATCGACACTCAATGAGCTGCTGCCACGCGCTGCGTAGTCGGGTATATCTGCCTGTTTGCTTGGCAGAACTGATGCGAACCTCGCTAACTATCTGTGTCAGTAACTAATAGCCAGTTATCTGGGGAATCAGAGAATGGATATTCTTCCAGACCGAGTATTCTGTTGTTGCACATGATGTTGCCATTACGCCATTCCGCTGATACCCGTTGCCCCAACCCTAAGCCCTAACAGCGCCGATCGAGTAGTCCGGATTGATTCCGGTTGGCGTCAATACATCATCATCCTATGACCGCAGAATAACCTGATAGATAGAACAGTCCATTTGTTAGGAGAAAGGGGGGTTGTGTTACGGTTGCTAGTAGTTTGTACTTGGCTGTCTTACCTGCCAAAGGACCGCCTACTCACATACACCTTACCTACCTACATTGGGTATAACCGAACTATACAATATAACTGTTCCTTCATACATCCTTATATAGCCCCTTCAAACAAACAGGGGGATAATAATACCATCACCATGGAGTCCAAAATCCCTCTATCCCCCGTGAAAAACATCCCCATGTCCTACGCCTCCTGCTCCATCGGATGCAAATCGTCTCACACTCTCCCGCAGAAGCTCGAAGCTATTTCAGACGCAGGCTTCACCGGGATAGAGCTCTCGTTTCCTGATATCCTCGATTACGGCTCGCGAATGTACGGTCACCAAATTGCCAGCGACAACTTTGCCGAATTAACCACAGTAGCGGGCGAAATCAGGAAATTATGCAAGGCGAATAATCTGCAGGTGATGATGCTGCAGCCTTTCAGCAACTTTGAAGGCTGGAAGAGAGGGTCGAAGGATCAAGAAAACGCGTGGTTTCGAGCGAATGGCTGGATGGAGATCATGAGGGTTGTAGGGACGGACTTGTTGCAGGTATGTTATCTTCTACATTCCCCACGAATAACTACACTTATCTATAATACTTTCCATCTCCTATATGTGTCCAATGCTAAATTACGGTGTTTCTTTCCATAGGTCGGATCATCAGACTCGCCTCCCGAGAAATTGTCCGGAAGGCGCGAAGACATCATCCAAGACCTCCGCGATCTCGCCGACAAGCTCGCGCAGAACAAATTCCGTATCGCCTACGAGAACTGGTGCTGGTCGACACACGCGCCCACATGGAAAGACGTCTGGGAGATCGTCAAGGAGGTCGATCGACCGAACGTCGGGCTCTGCCTGGACACATTCCAAACGGCCGGTAGCGAATGGGGCGATCCCACCACCTCGTCCGGCTTGATAGAGTCGATCCCGCGCGACGAGCTCGAGAAGCGCTGGAAAGCGAGTATGGATGAGCTTGCACGGTCTATCCCTCCGGAGAAGATATATCTGCTCCAGATATCGGATGCGTATAAGCCCGTTACTCCGATCGAGAATAAAGAGATTAATGGACTCAGGCCGAGAGGGAGATGGAGTCATGATTTCAGACCCTTGCCTTACGATGGGGGGTATTTGCCAATTGAAGACGTGACGCGGGCAGTTTTGAAGACCGGATTTAGGGGGTGGTTTTCTATGGAAGTTTTTGATGGCGGTCCAGAGGGGAAGGGCAAGGACTATGAAATGTCGGATTATGCGGCAAAGGCACAGGATAGTATGCAGAGATTGATCCAGTCTTCGGCGCCTAGGTAGATGGATTTGGTTTAATCAAAGTATTGGAGCATGTCTGCACTAGTTGATTCATAAAAGCCAATATGAAAGAATTACATTCATGAAATTATATGAGGTTGCAGGATATACGTGTTTATTGCTCTTTAGGTAGACAGCAAATGGTACACTTGCATAGTGGGTCATCTGGTAAGCTAGGCACCTAAAAGCCATTTTACCAGTCCATGGATCTTTACGGACGAGACGTATTTCTGTCATTGAAGAAGCAATGCGCTTTGCACTACCAAAGTACCTTGAAATTTTCCACGAATACCGAGCACGTTCATCAAAAAATAGAAATTGGCCGAAGCCATGACTAGTAAACTGCATAATAGAGTATCAATGCTAATTTAACAGAGAAGTAATGCAAGGTAGCAACTCAATCCCAGAATCCGTGAATGGGACAGCTTTTGTTGAGGAAGGTCATAACACGCCATGAAAGAAATCTGCTTTAAGTGCGACTCATGCGTTGCTCGGGTATGCGACGCTGTATGTAGGAACGAATTCTTCTTTGATGGACCGGAGACTGACGAAGCGCGATAGAATGTTCGCGCTGCCAGCCTTGTCGTTAGTGCCACTGGCTCGGGCACCACCGAAGGGCTGCTGGCCAACGACGGCACCGGTGCTCTTGCAGTTAATGTAGAAGTTACCGGCAGTGTTCCGGAGACCTTCTTCGGCCAGTCGAATAGCCTCCCTGTCCTGGGCGAACACCGATCCAGTAAGCCCGTACTCGCCAGTCTCGTCAATGGTCTTGCAGATGTCAGCGAATGCGGAGGGTGTGGAGTCATCGTAACTGTAGACAACAAGAATTGGACCGAACAGCTCTCGGGAGAGAAGAGGGTGGTTGGGGTTCGTAGTACGGTAGACAGTAGGCTGGATGTACCAGCCCTTGGATGAGTCGTAAGTACCACCGGCCAACAGTTCGAGTTCTGGATCCTGCTTGGCCTCGTCGATGACCTTGGCCAACTTATTGAACGATCCCTCGTGGATCACTGGACCACAGAAGTTGGTGAAGTCAGATGGTTCACCGACCTTCAGCTTCTTGATCTCCGTAGCAAGACGCTCCAGGAAGTCATCGGCAATGGAGGATGCGACATAGGCTCGCGAGGTAGCACTGCACTTCTGGCCTTGGTACTCAAAGGCACCACGAACAGTCTGGACAACCGCGTTCTGGACATCGGCGCTCTTGTGGACCAAATGGAAGTTCTTTCCTCCGGTCTCACCAACAATACGGGGGTAGCTCTTATACTTGCCTTCCGCCGTGCCTGTAGAAATCTTTCCATATAGCGAGCGGAAGACGCTGGTACTGCCAGTGAAGTGCAGGGCAGAAAACTCCGGATGGTTCAGAACTGTACTAGTCACTTCCTCAGCATCACCAGGAACAAACTGGATGACATCCTTGGGTAGGCCAGCTTCGAGGAAGATCTGGTGGGTCAACCAGTTGGCCGCAATCGCCGATGGGGATGGCTTCCACACGACAACATTGCCCATGAGGGCAGGGGCTCCGGCCAAGTTGCCACCGATAGCAGTGAAATTAAAGGGACTGATGGCATAGACAAATCCCTCCAGTGGACGGTACTCGAGGCGGCTGCATACGTTAGAATTGCTGTTTAATCGCAATAAATGGCTTTTGGAGCTAACTTACTTCCAGACTCCGGGCGAGTTGTGCGCAGGCTGTTGCGAGTACAATTCTTCAGCATACTTGACACCGAATCTGTCATCATTGTTAGTATAATCTATTCAACAATATCTGCCTCCTGTGATAACTGACCTTAAGAAATCGCACAACTCTGCCGCAGCATCGATCTCTGCCTGCCAAGCATTCTTGCCTTGACCATGCATAGTCAGGGCCATGATCTCGTAGCGGTATTTTGTCGAGATCAAGTCTGCGGCCTTCAGGAAAATACTAGCACGATCGGCAAAGGAAGCAGATGCCCATGACTTTTGCGCAGCCAGAGCAGCTTCGATGGCAGCCTCGACGTCGGTACGAGTGGCATTGGAGTAGGTGGCTAGCGGGGCGTGTGACGAAGGGTTCGATTGTGTCTCAACGGAAGAGCTCTTAACCTACAAAAAATCAGATTTCCTACCCTGTATGAAGAGTATTATCACCATCGAAACCCACCTGCCTTCCCCCAATAACCAGAGGAACATTGATAGGAGCGTTCTGTTTCACGGTCGCGAGTGCTTGCTCAAGGGCCTGTCGATCAGGCGAGCCAGGGATATAGTGTTTCTATCCAACGATGTCAGAATGTTGAATGTTACTCCTCGTTAAATCATGACATTGGACTTACGTTTGGCTCATTATTGATGTGCGGCACCTTGAAATTGGCCAGCGATGCGATACCCCGCCTGCAGGGAAAGCTGGATGAGACTGTCTGGAACCTCGAGAGGCGCGCTGCGGCGCTGAGCGATGCTACCGATCGCATGCTTGTGAATGTCGGCCCTCTCGATCACTATATTATCAAATATCACTCTTAGAAAGGTCCGTATTGTATCCGTTGTCGATGAAACTCGTTCCCAGATGCGGCACGTGGGGAGAGTGTATTCTATATATTCAGCGGACACAGATGGAGCAGAAAAGCTGGAAATAGTGAAGACAGAAGCTTTAAGCCCACTACTGAACCGGCTGCGTGAACGGATGAAGTCTTCTTCTTTAGCCGCAGAAGCTCTTCTCCGCTGATAAGCATCATCCATCATCTATCTCGCTTTCATCTTTCTTCCCCAGAGCGATAAGAGAGGGGCCTCGTTATCGCCCGGCGAGCTTCCCGGGCGGAAACAGGAACACCGGCCCGGCTGTTGCCGGTTCGCCACGGACATTGTTAACTGCAATACGGGAGCAATAAAAACAGAACTCGAGGAAATGGATGGAATCAGTCATAGCGGTAAATTTGGGGATTCTGTTACTCTATAGTTTCCTCTCCCACATCCACACTCGACCGTGCTCTGGAGATGCAAATGCTGGGGACCCCGCATCCTGTTCTCAATCGCCCGGGGTAGTGGAGAATGGTGGCGATGTGGGAAGGGATACTATTGTATGTGTTCTGTTCGTGCAGAGGGACTCGTAGTGATTCTAAGTGCTGGGATCCATAATATTCTGTCGTGTTCTCAGGACTGTAGAGTAACTAACTAGACATATTGTATAGAGATCAGACGGAATTCGGCCTTGTTGCCTTAGGCATTACATTCAACCACGATGGACTTTGATAATGAAATGAGTAGAACTGTACAAGTGTGATGGCAGTCTGGTATATCCAGTATCTGGATTTTATCTAGAGATCCATATTCCGTTGACTAGCTTATATCTATCGGGATGTATAATGACTAGGTGTTTGAACTGTAAATCCCACGTCTATAAGGTGTTTAATCCATTGCCCTTGAATATCGGCTAGCTATATACATCGATCCTAATATCTTTTCGCCTCTACAGTATACGTAAACAGAAAAACATGCCATCAAACCCGTTAGGCAATCCAGAACCAGATCTTCTCTAGCCAATTCCGGGGTTGTCTTTCCACATCATCTTCGCACATCCTATCGATCTCATCCTTACCGGAAAAGATATCCACCTCTGATAACTTCACCATCCAGGGCGTCCGGTACCATGCTTTGTGGCCGAGGTATAGAACAATGAAAATGGCGAAGCAAATATAGGAGACCAGGAAATCCGATGCGGTGAACTTTCCTGGGAAGAAGACAGCGTACCCGTTGGTCAAAGCAAGGAGAGATACGATCAGTAGAGCGTAGTATGTGCTGTATGGCTGGAGGGGGGTCTTGAACGGTCTAGTGTGTAGTATGCCGTGGAATTTCAGTGCGCCTCGGAATCGCTGCAGTACAATTAGCATGTTGTGACTGGAGGACTAGAAGATAGTAGGGAACTAACCAAGTAAGCGACTAGGAGGACAATCCAAGAGATGAATCCTCCAACGGTTGTAATATTTGTGAACCAGTAGAAAACAGTTGCTCCGGAATCAGATACGTTGAGATATGAAATGCATCCGATAGCGAATGTGAGCAACACCGAAACGTAAGGGATGCCTTTGCGGTTGCAGCGTGCGAAGATCTTCGGTGCCTGCCCGGCGCAAGCCAGGGAGTACAGAGTTCGAGAGCCTGCAAAGAGCCACGAATTGCCCGAAGACCACGCTGATGTCAGGATCGCAGCGTTAATAACGTGGTTCAAGCCCTTGATGCCGGCGTTCTGGATAGCGATGACGAATGGACTGGCACCGGCGCCTTCACTACCACTTGCGACACCAGACAAAAGATTCTTGTCATTGTATGCCACCGTGACACCAATAACTAGAGAACCGAGGACGTAGAAGGCGATGAGACGATAGATGAATCTATTTGTGGCCTTGGGAATGTTGCGGCGAGGGGACACGGCTTCACCGGCAGCGGCTGTGATCAGTTCCGGAGAGAAGATGAAGGAGAATCCTGATTTGATAAAGGCGGTCCAGAAGGCGAGGAATCGACCAGTGTCTCCTCCTACCAGGTATGGATTGAAGGCACCGGGATGCTGCCAGTACCGGAATCCCAAACGATCGTGGTTGGGACCACCACCGAAGAATAAGACCACGCCCAAGATGATCAACCCAACAATGGCAATGATCTTAATGGACGCAAACCAGAACTCCGCCTCACCGAAAAATGATACGGCAACGATGTTCAAAAAGAGGATCACTACAGAAAGGTCAGCTAGGTTCTTCCATAGTAGTCATGATCAATGCATACCGACGAGAACGATCGTGATCCAGACCGCGACTGGAACCTCGGTCGTCCAGTACTGGATGATCAATGCAGCCGCAGTCACTTCTGAGGCAATCAACATGGAATATGAGTACCTGTTTGCAAAGTTAGGTCCATCGTGCTTGCTAAATTCGTAGGTGACATATCTCACCAGTAATTGTATCCTAGAGACCAGTTAGTTCAGCCATACGATGAAGCATTGCAAATGTGACTGCTAGACTTACCAACAGCGAATGCTAAACTGGGTTCCGTAAATCTGTTGACGAAATACGGAACTGACACTCCCTGAACTGGCAGATATGTAGACATTTCACCCAGCACGTTCATCACCGCCCAGACCACCGATGACATGGCGAGGTAACTCATGAGCAACGGAGCTTACACACAGTCAGCGTCCTGGCTCGCTCATTGTATGCAGTATCAAATTTTCCGTCAACTCACCTGGTCCAACAGTGGACAGCGTCGCTCCCGATCCCACAAACAGACCCGTTCCAATACATCCTCCCAGCGCGAGGAATTGAATATGGCGACTGCTCAAACCCCGATGCGTCTGGCCTTTGGCGATCTGATTCATCTCGCCATTGATGGACTTGGAGTCCATGGGCGCGACGGTATTTGTTGCGTCGGCCTTGGCCTCCTCCAGCGCTTTTGGTGAGGCACTCATAGTGACCATGCAATTTTCCTCTATGTTTTTTCCAATGGTCCCCGACGACTATAGAACGACAACAGCCGTGACGGGCGAGATATGGCTAGAAGAAGCAGCCTTCGCTTAGCCGAGTTATAAGGCTCGCACAGGACCCCCGGACAACACGCGGGGAAGTCTCTGAGTGGCCATTCCAGCGCGGCCCTGGCCGTGGAGAGTAAACCATCGCGTGTCTTGGCTCTGGAGATCGTCCGGTAGAAAATTTCCAGAACGGGAACGGCCATTGGCTTTGGGTTATCAGCCACGGTTACAATATTACGTCTCCGCTGATAGGAACGAGTATCTATGCGGGGATTATGAGAAACTTCAGGGCACAAGTGACAATTACATATGACAAACGGGTTGTAGTCAAATCCTTCCCAACCTAGAATAGCAGAACGAGCACGAGCAGTGGGAACAGAACGCATTGACCGGAATGTCAACCGGTTAGCGACCCGGCTCCCACAAGCGCTGCCGGTCTCTCTACTGAAACAGTAAAGTTAGAGTAACTAATTCGGACGCCACCGTCTCGGTCGACTTTAGCGAATCGCAATCACTCTCTGTTTGCAGCTTGGCCCGGGCGGAGCGGAAACATTTCTATGACTGTCCAGAGTCCAGACTGATAGCTGTTGATAGCTGTCCGCAGTATGGTATGCATAACTTAGTGCTATTGCCCGGCCCGGATAGCAGCTCGACAGGCACCGGGATCGGGATGGCGCAGTCTACCTTATCTTTCGGCCTTCTGAATGGCCCGATCTCCATCCTTTCAACGCGCCATGTTTCCGGTCAGAAGGCTTAAAGTAATCTCATAAGGGTGGGAAGTGTCAAGTGACCTGGAGGGACAGCTATCATGGAATCTTCCGCTGGTAACCGTACCGGCCGGGATGGGAATGACCGGGTGATGTAAGGAGACATGACCTACTCCGTACATAGATATCATTAGTATATCATAGAATCTTCTCATTCCACGTAGTAATTTGCGTGTGCCAACTTATCTCTGCTTTTCGATATAAATCGCTATCTACAAGTCATCGATAAACATTAAACACTAGTTGCGTGGGATTATACGCCCGTGCCTCTTCTCAACAAGCGCTCGAGCAGAGATGAATCCTCCGCTCCGCCCGTTAAGGGCACTGAAACTCAAGCCCAGCTCATATCCTAAGCCGAGATATGTGAGCAAGACGGGGACTCCTCGATCGTCTGTCGTCAGCACGACATCAACAGCCTCTCTAAACAACTTCGTACAACCATCAGCGACGGAGAAGCGAACACCGGAATCACCACTGGCAGTGCTCCCTCTTTCTACTGTCATTCGATCCCTCTTAATTCTTTCGATTTCGTCCTCTTCGATCCTTCTGAAGCCATGCATCCACACGTTATCTGCCCTGGCACACCCCAAAACTTCGATTTTGGACGTGGCGAAGAACCCAGTGTTGAACTGGATCATCAAGAACACGATATATAAGCAGTTCAACGCCGGCGAGAATAAACTCGAAGTACAGAGGTCCATACAAGAGATGAAAAGGTTGGGATATAGAGGAGTCCTTCTGGGATATGCACGTGAAGTTTTGGCTGGCGAGAGTGGCAGTAATCTCATAGATGAGAAGGTTGCTCGAGAAGAGGTGAACACATGGTTGCAGGGAACCTTGCAGACCGTTGATATGGCTCATGAGGGAGACTTTGTAGCACTGAAGTAGGGATTCCCGTATCCTTCATGAAACCAGAATATCAGACTAACGAGGCTTTTGTTTAGGTTTACTGGAATGGGAAATGAGGCCCTGAACCTTCTCCGACAGAAATTGCCCCCGTCTGAATATATGGACAAGGCTATCCGCTCAGTTTGCGACTCCGCCATTGCTCGTGGCGCGCGGCTGCTCGTTGACGCTGAGGAACAGGCTGTCCAGCCTGGTATCGAGGAATGGATCATGACTTATCAGAAATACATCAACTCAAAGACCCCTGGTCATGCCACTCTGTACGGCACATACCAGGCCTACCTGCGCTCCACTCCTGCCACTATCGCTAGACACCTCGAGACTGCTCGGCAGGAAGGCTACACGCTAGGCGTGAAGCTCGTGCGTGGAGCGTACTTGAAAACCGAGCCTAGACACTTGATCTGGGCTGAGAAAGAAGAAACTGACCGCTGCTACGATGGTATTGTAGAGGCTTTGCTAACCCGCCGATACAACGACGTCCTAAAGCCTGCTTCTGCTGAGCACACTGTGGAACTTCCCCCTGTCAATGTAATTATCGCTACCCACAACCAGGACTCCGTCAGAAAGGCTCACTCTATCCGCCTGCAACAAGCTGCTCGTGGTGAGCCTCGTGTGGAACTTGCTTATGCCCAGCTGCAGGGCATGGCTGATGAGGTCAGCTGCGAGCTGCTTCAGGGATTTCACAGCGCTGAAGCTGGCACAGCCGGAGTCGCGACGGAATCACCCAATGTGTACAAGCTTCTGACATGGGGCTCCGTCAAGGAGTGTATGGGCTTCTTGTTCCGACGCGCAGTGGAAAACACTGAAGCTGTTGGCCGGACAAAGCAGTCACAACTGGCTATGGCGGAGGAATTGAAGAGACGTGCTAGAAAGGCGTTGGGTTTCCATGCTTAAGAGCGTATAAATGTTAAGAGGTGTTTAATGATTTATGAGATATCCTGTTGCTTTTTAGACATAGTCTATACATATATGTATGATTTATTTTCTTACTGTGACTTTCTAAAGACAGCATAGCTTGTAGTAAATGCGTACCGTATGGGCATACATTCTATCTATCTCTTGAAACAAATGAGACATGTCTGAGGTATATCATTATGTCACAGTAGGACACGTCTTGATATCTTTATGTATGGAAAATCACCTCGCTTATTGCAAGGGGCATTCACAGGAGTATTCGAAAAGAGTGTCTCTCGAATATTGCTTGATCTCCCACAGCACAAACGCTTCGCACAACATCATCTAAAACCAACTCAAATGACTAGAGACTCACGCTTTTCATCGAGAAGCCACTCTTCGCAATAGGATCGCAGCCCTCAGCGATGAATGCCAATGCTCCCGTGTAGAACGCCTTGCCCTCAACTTCGACTAAGACTCCTTTCCCATTCTCCCCAATCTCCACCTCATCCACGATCGAAGCTGTGAAGCCTCCATTACCGCCATATGCATTTGACACCAAGGAGTGATAAGTCCATCGCTGACCTAATTTTCGATGTCCTTTCTTATGAGCAAGCGCCATGCGCGCTACGACGCAGCTTCCAGTCGGGGACCGATCGATCTGATGGTCCGCGAAATAACAGAGTCCTGTCTCAGCACCTTCAGAACCTTCAGGGACGATTCCTATTTCTTCATCTATCACCATGACCGAATACAAGAACGAGAGATCCGGGGTTGTTGGGTGTTTTATGTAATCCGCAAACTCCGGGGAAGCGAGGAGATGGCTCTTGAGCAATTTCACACATCTTCCCATTGCATCCATATCAACTTTGCGCAGACCATTGGAAAATCCAAGCTCTCTCGCTGAGACTATGGCATAGAATGTCCCCCCACAACTTACGTCAAGGATAATGTTTGTTCGACCATTCAATTCAGGCCACCGGTTCTCCGGAGAGATTTCTACTCGGACCTGCATGGCAGATGCAAACGCCGGCGTTGAAATAAAAGAGACTGGTCTTTGAGGATCTGCTGATTTTCCATCTGGCTTCGTCGGAACTGCGATTCGAACCAGCCCGCAGGGAGCGTGTAGTCTCACAGTAGTGATACCATTAACGGGGTCGAAATACAGCTCTTTCCGACGTGGGAAGATCTCCAGATCATGAGTATCGACAAGGAACCGTCCCAACGCGATAGTTGCATGTCCACACATAGTTGAGTAACCCTGGTTATGCATAAATAGCACGCCGATATCGGCCTCGCCGCTTTTCACCAATTCCGTTTCCTGAACGAGGAGAGCTCCATACATGTCCCAGTGACCCCGCGGTTCGAGCATTAGCTGAAGACGCAGGTGGTCATGATGCTCTCTTGCTTGCTGACGTTTTTCGAGAAGGGTATCTCCAGGGAGATTTGGATAGCCAGCTAGGATGATTCTAGTTGGCTCTCCAGTTGTGTGCATATCGATGCATTTTATAGGAGAGAATGATGGCTGAGAGAACTCGTTGAAAATATCCATTGCTCCTGCCGGTATATTCTAGGTGGAACCAGAGATGGAGCGACAGGATTGAATATGGCGTCTCAGTCCATGTATGGTTGTATAAAAAATTCACTTATGTCTTCTATCGGACATAGATAAATGGACAGAAACCTTGGTCTGTAGATGTTGATAATGCGGGGATCGGCCTACTTATCTTTATGCAGAACGGCGGACCAACGTTGTGCCCTATTGGTGATCAGACCTACCGGCGAAATTACGGCGTCTTTGCTTACGTTTATCGAGAATTTTGAGACGAATACTGCCGCGTCAAAACGGCACACCTGATCTTAGTTAAGGGATAGATGGATGTACAGACTTATTTTTATTCCAGGGTATTATGATATATGGTATCTAAATTGTCTCTATTTTTCCGCCAGCACGTCGTCTTCCATAGAACCAATCCCCGTGCGCCAAGATGCTGCTTTTAGAGGAAAATTCCAAATACTACCAAAACACAGGTACCGGAATACAAAAGCGGACAAACCAATTGTGTGGTATATTCAATGCAGGGAGAAAAGTCGTTAAAGTATAAACCGGAAGCAGGCTGCACGAGAAAGACATTGAAACTAGTCATTCATGAATTGCATCCATCGAGTATCTGCCGTGGATGAATTGTCTACATCGCCTCCAAGTCCATGCTGTGTTTCCCCTTCGAAACATGGGATTGCAGTGAACTCGCCCAGCTCTTGCGGGAAGTTAGAAACGAACCCTTCGAAAGCAAATGTAGGCATAGAATGCGACGGTGGTGAAACCGAGAATTCAGCGGCGGGTGGATCCTTGGGACCGTCGCTCGCGTGAGACGGAGTGTTGATACTGGTACCCAGGATAGAACTTAGTCCTGGCGTCGGCGTTGCTTGCATTGAGCTGCTAGGTGCCTGTCTGTGGATTGCAGCAGATGTAGCAGGTGAGACTGGCCCTGTCTTCCACAGCATTTCCCAGTTCTTAAACCGCTCGTACCCGGAATCTGCGGCCTCATTGTTTTGCCTCTGCATTTGGTCCCACGATTCCAAACGGCGGATGGCGCGTTCAAGGGCTTCGATTACATTCACCGCGGACCTTGCAGATCCAACCCCCATCGACATGATCTTGATCAACCCCATGCCTGTCTCTAATGCATTTCGCAACCGATCTGTTCTTTTCGTGAGACTCTGCGCTAAGATCACGAGAAGCGCTGCACGGCACGAACTGAACTCTGTATAGGAAGCACGAGCGAGACCGGTTTCGTCGCGTAGGAGACGGCAGAGATCGATAATTTCGAGGGCTGCCTCAACGCAGTCAGTCACCAGGGTAGAACGTCCTTTGGATCTGGCCGTTTGGGTCCTCTGTTGGGATCCCGCGGTTAGAGTGCGGCTAATGCCTTTCATGTTGCTGAATAGAAACGGTCGGCCGATAAAGATCCGTGTCAGACAGTAGTCAAGTCTCAAGTGCACATTTGAACGAAAGTGACCACTTAGAGGGTTCAGGTCCCGGCAATATGTTTCTTCTGGAAGTGTCGCCCACCACTCCATAAGATGCCTTCTACGGGACAACAATCTGTCCAGACAATCAGATTGCTGGCCTTTTCGACATCTTCGCAAAGACGATCTAAACAGTTTGTCAGTACGCGCTCATTGTTAAAGGTATTAAAGGTACTGGTGACTCACATTTCTTGTGCAATATCTGCGAGTCGCAAAGTTAACTTGATCAATGCGACCATGTTGGTATAGTTGGAGAGTTGTCCAGATGGCCGCAAACTCGGAAGGTCCACGGGAAACTCTGCATCTACGTCCTCTTTTGACATCGAAGAAGGTCGTCCATGTAGAATACTAATACGCCTATAAATTTATTAGTCACGGTATATCCCTTGCAAGTGGAGCCATCACTCACTTCTCTATCGTGTATGCCGTCCAAAACACTCGATTCCTCACCTCAACCATTCTTGGGTCTAGGCCCACACCGGTATACCTCCGGTGCATGCCATTCTGAATTGCCATTTTTAGAGCGAGCCCAAAGTATGTATAAGAGAGGCCTGAGGTATCAAGAGGTAGGAGATAAGTTCCAATGAGCAGGCATGCTTGGACACTCCTGACCGACGCTGTCGTGATGATATCTGGAAGAAGTTTGGACGCAAATTTATAGAAGGTAAGCCCGACCTCGTCTTCCGAAAAGCGATGGTCATCGGCAGAATTTGAATCCACAACCTTATTCACCTGTGTCGGAGAGTCCATGTGTGCAAACTGCGTGCCAATGGCCAAAACCATCAGAATCGCACAGACAGACGCTGCGTCCTTAGATGAAAGAACAGTCGGGTTCGTATAGCAAATGTTGACTTTCTCACGCAACCAATCTTCTTCAACATAGAAATTGTTTGTTTGCGCATATTTGAAAAACGTCTGTACTAAGAAGTCTGCGACATATCGAGGCGGAAGGCACGTTATCGATGCAGAAACGAGCGCTGACCCAGACTGTAATTGTGTAGACCGCCATAGTTCCTCGAAGTGGTCTGCCTCCGGAGCGTCCTTTTACAACGTGAGCGAAAATCAGAATGGATGGGAAGTATGACTTACCTCTGGAGCTGATGTTTGCATCCACTCGTCGATCTTCCGTCGAATTTTCATGGAGAAGTTCACGTACGAGAATTCACCAGAATACTCTGAGAAAATGCTTATCAGAATGCCAGTTTCTTGAAAGCATATCATTATTCAGCGGCTTAGATGACTCACGTGCTGTGTTATCAGGCAGAGCTTTAATGGTGAAGTCCTCGTCATCAATCGCGAGATCTTCTAACTCATCCAGGTCTACTTGCGTAGGCGGACCATCTGTATCGGATCCGCGATGTTGTAGTTGGAGCTCCTCAGCGACCTTCTTTAGCGACTGGATATCAAAGGAGATATTTGGCACGTAATGCGCCAAGATCTTTTCCATGTAGCGAACCCGCTGGGCCTCAGTGACATCGTCGCGACTGAGGCTTGCTGTTCGTTCCAGGTTCCTAGAAAGAAGTTTAATAGGCGAGTCTTCTGTCAGGAAACGCCTACTTACCGATCCACAGATGCTCTAGAGATCCTATCTCCGTGGTCCGGGAGGCTGTTGAACACGCATGGACGTTGATAACGAGAACATCGCCGACACGGTACACCTCCTTCACACTTCTCCTTTACTCTTCGACACCAGTCGCATCTACATGGATCATTTAGTTTTTTGTTTTAGACATGCACCAGCCAGGGACCAGCGCAGGGGGCGTGCACGTACGCTCGCACAGCTCTTTTGCGATTCTCTTCTGCAACGCGGGGCCGTTTCTGGCGCCCCGAATTGGGCGTTGGCTCATCCATCTGGCTTCTGGTGATTTAAGAAACCAATTTCAGATTCATCGGAGAAGCAGCTTTGCCTGTCTCCGCGTCTGTCTCATCCCGGCTAGAACCGATGGCACAAGACGGTGATCGAGCTGGATGGCAGCCGACATTTTGGCGATAAGCGCGATCAAGTGGAGAGTCTTCCGCCAAACCCCGCAAATTGCCTCGTTCGGTGCGCGCGCGAATGCAACGGCCGGCGATAAGCGAGCGTACGTGATGACTACTATAGATATGAGCTCTAGGATGATTTACCTTTGATTTTAACGAGTTTGCATATTCGTAGTGGACACTATCATGCCATACTTTATTCTGAACTGTTTCGACACCTAGATTAGATAGCCAAAAACCGGTGGTTTACCATAGACTCAAAAGCGATAGGAATATTCAACTTTCAAGACCCAACAATAGTTATCGCTCTCAAAGACATCGCCTGGGATATGAAATGTGACGCCGGTTCCTTTTTGAGAATCTCTCTTCCACTGTACTTGAGACTCACCACCCACTAAATTGAGAACCGTTACTGAATCGCCATCTAGAACAGGGATAGGCGCATCTATATACACCTCGTCTGAAGAAGGTCGCTCCAGGATCAGAATATAGAAGGCGTCATTCGTCTGTGTGAATCTAACATCGATGTTGTTCTCGTAGTCTTGATACTCCGACATGACAAACCAGTAAGTAGTGTTGAAGATGGCTTCTCCGTGAGCATGGATCCATTTCCCTGCCTCGCGCAGGTTTTGGATTTCTGCTTCGACGATAGACCCATCGGCTCTTGGCCCAATATCTAGAAGAAAGTTTCCATTCTTGCTTACGATGTCGACTAGGTCATGGACGAGACTGCTGGCGTTCATATATGACCCAGGGGGCGTGGCACGGTTATAACCGTAGCTGAACGGATCCATGCCTTCGTTAGTCTCCCATTTATGACGCTGGGCCGAGGTGAATGTCGTGTATTCTGGGGTGTCGAAGTCAGAAGCTTGTGGAATTCCACAGCGCGAGTTGATCGTGACTTGGCGGTTTTCAGCACGAGCACTGTTCCACCAGTTTGCAGCGAAGCCAGCGGTACCGTTTGCCGCACCACAGTCGCACCACATGATGTCAGTAGAATAGTTATATGCAAGGATTTCCATCTGTGGCACCATCAAGTCTGCGATAAAGTCGTTAATAGGCAGTCGGCCTGTATATGGCTCGTTGAGACCCGTGTAAGGGTTCCGGGCGATGATACCGGGCCAACTATTCGATGCATTCCCTGTCCCTGAAGCAAAGCCATACGGACCGAAATCTGGATTAAACCACTCTGGGAGTGAGAAGTATGTACCGCGGTGAAGGTAGGGATGGTATTCAACAGCAGCATCGAAGATGTCACGGACTAGGTCACGTTTAGGGCCATAGTGTAATGCGTTACGATGCGTGGTTTCTGCAGTGTCGAAGAGAGCGAACCCATCATGGTGCTTAGTAGTCAGAACGAAATATTTAGCCCCCGAATCGTGAATGAGGTCAACTAGACCTTTAGGGTCAAAGTTTGCCGCCGTGAAGTCAGGAAAGCTATCGTCGTAGTTCCATGTTGGGCCGAATGTTCGAAGACGATAATCGTATACATCAGATACGTCTGCTGCACGGTGTGTAGAGTACCACCTGATTATTGTGTGAAATGTTAGATATTAAATCCTGTGCTTGGAAGACAGAGATATGTACCAAAACCATTCAGCGTATGTCTCGTAAGGAGTAGAATTGCCCCATCCCGGAACGGAATATGGTCCCCAATGAATGAATATTCCATACTTGTCATCGTCAAACCATTGTGGGCTTTCGTGCCGTGATATACTATCATATTCTGATGTCCATTCAGTGAGACCCAGCTCAATATGTGGGATCTTATGTCTCGATACTAGACCGTCATATTCAAGCATGACTGTCAACGTGCTATTGGAGGAACCGGCAACGGCGACATCAACACGCTTCTGATCACCCGGACAAAGTCGACGAATCAAGCCTGGCTGTACTGTTCGTACACCGGATTCAGATATAGAGATGTTCAAACCCTCGTTAGATATACATACTGTCCCCGGATTATTAACTGTGACTTCAACCACCTGATATCCATTACCCACCCACTTCTGGGTTGGACGAACAAACTGAATCTCCGCACTAGCAGATGGCAAGTTTGAAGAGGGTTTCGATGAACCTCTCCAGAGTGAAATGGCGAATACATGGAGCCTTCCAGTAGTGGCGTTTGTAGTTGACGGTAGCGTAATTGAATTCAGCTTCTTCCCTGGAAGGAGCGCAGCGGTATATTCGAATATGTGGGAAGTATTAAAATCAGTCCGGTTAGCTGTATATCTATAAGGGAAGATTATTTCGCCACGATTAATCGTCAGAGTTGCCCACCATGGCAAAGCACGGAGCTCTGAAACAGTGTTCTCACTGCTATCGGTGTAATTGTAAGTGACATTTCCCGAGACAGTTGCGCCAAACACGTCTGAAGCAATTAGCATTGAGACAGAGAAGTACTCATCCGGTCGAATATCAATTTTTTGACCGGAGCAGATCACATTGTCGAATCCATCTTTCTGATATCCAGGTAAAGAATACACTATGCCGGATTGATGGGAAGTATATGTGCCATTAAAAGTCGCAAAGCTTGGATCGGGATAGGACTCATTTAGAGAGTTTATTGCCGCTTCCCCAGGAGATTGCCCAAAACATTTGTTGTTATAATAGCTCTGCAAAGGCACAAATACAGACTAGACGACAATATCAGCAGTTGAAATCGTGCTGGCCATAGAGGACTAGGGAGTATTATACACACCTCACCAAATGTTCCCTGCACTGTGGATGCCGCGACAAGAGATATAGCTAATAGAAGTAGATAATTTCCCATGGTGATTCTAATTATCATCTAAAGTATTCTCTGATGATTGTACTCATTGGTGAATATGGAGAGATCATCTATTCTATGTTGCGAGGGATCGGGGAAGATGCCAGCCGGCCATTAATCTACGTATGCCCACATATAACAAATCGAACAGTGACGTGGTCTACGGCTAGTCTTCCAAAGATATCATTCTATTCAATAGCAACTAACATGGTAACGAATGTCTATCTGTCCATTATCTCAGAGGTCGCGAGTAAAAACGTGCGGGGAAATGCGCTAAATTTCAATTCTTATCAACTCGGTATAAATTTCTCCGTCACTAAATGACAAGACCGTATGCCGATCGATAAGTAGATGTTACTTCCCTTGACGGAAATCTCCGACGCAACGTCCCGGATCTTATATTAGGCTAATATCCGGTTATTGTTTTAATGAGGAAAACACGGTGTATTTATAGCAAAACATCCAGGACGCTTGGAAGAAAGAGTAGATAAATGGAAATCCCCCACTTTCGCGTCTTGAAATATACACTTTACCTTCTACAAGGAAATACTGTATTTCTCATTACATATTTATTTGGACTTTATTTTACAACAAGCATAATTAATTCTCAACGCTCCATATCGTTATTGCATTCTCAATTTCAGGCCCAATTCAGAAACAAGCCAAAAACCATACATTTCATCTCGAGTTATACATAGTGACGAGGATGACTGATGAGGATGACGTTCAGAGTACAGGTCATCCTTTGTGGCTGACATAGCGACGTGGTGTGATATGCAGATAAATAGTTGCAGAAAGCAAACAACTGAGTTAAAATTTATTTTTAAGTGGACAAAACATACTACTAAACAAGAATCAAATGTGATTAATCTGGGAACAAGTAGATAGATATTTGTTTGTCAAGTTCTGAGGTTTCTGTTTTGCTCGCTATCTAACGAACATCTTTCTTTGAAGAGGAATGATATACATACTGTACATAGAGGAAAGCCATCGACAAAAGCCTATTGGCTATCTTCCGTTTTATCGACACTTATAATCACTTTTCCTAGACCCCCTTGATTGCTGTACACAACCTGGCATGCCTTTCGAACTTCTGCAATATCATGCATATTAACAGTAGTTCCAACTACTGGTTTCAGCTTACCCTCCTCAACGTATTCCCCCAATGTACTCAAATCTTCTCCACTAGGTTCCAGGAACATGTATGAGTATGTAACCCCATAACGCCACGCGCGGAGCTTGCGGATTGCATCTAGCGTATTCAAGGCAAGTCGGGGTACTAATGGAACAGTGGGTCGATGAGGAAGTCTCATTACGGCAGAGTTCTGTAGCTGATATCCCGACGGTGCGGTCGATATTGATATAATGCAGCCACTTCTTGGCCGCATTAAACAGAGGTAATCCATAGCGAGCCCGGTGGTGTCAAATAGGAAGTCTACCGAGCCATGTTCAACAACGGCTTTCGGGTCGACTTTCTTGTAGTCAATAACTGCTTTATGTCAGAAGTCTTCCTTTGAAGATATAAATCTTTCGTTGTCATTGGTACGTACTCTCGTCCACTGTTCCGTCTCCCAGCAGTTCCGGTACCTTGGGAACCTTAGATGTTGAAACAGTGGTGATGACTTTCCCTGCGTCAAAAACATTCTTGGCCAATTGACAACAAAATAGACCCGTTCCAGACACTGGTATATTGTCAGTAAAGCAGCTTTGGTTTACAATCAGGGGGTGACATACAGCCAGCTGGTACGAATACAGTTTTCCCGGAAAGATCACCTTCGTACTTTCTCAGGGCCTGGAATGCGGTTGTAGCGGCCAGCGGTATAGCAGCCGCATCCTCAAATGACAGTGAGGGCGGCTTCAGAGCGATGTAGCGCTCCGGGCATACGGCGTATTCGGCCCATGAGCCTCAGAAAAAGGTCAGCAGAAAATTGAGTAATTGGTAGAGTTGTACATTTAGTACCTCGATGTGACTCTGGCAATCTAACATAAACGGCATCGCCGACGTTGAATCGCGTTACACCTGTCCCAATCTCCGCGACTGTTCCAGAAGCGTCATAGCCGAGCTTGTATGGGAAACTGCGAAATCCTTGTTCAGTGAGGCCACAAAAAATAGAGCGAGTTGCTCGTACGAGTCTTTAAGGGCAACTTTGAAGACTCCCTCCGCCTTCTTCAGGTCCACAGGATTGACACTCGCAGCATGGACTTTGATAATGACGTCCTTTGGATCCGTGATTTCCGGCCGTGTAAGTTCCAAAAGCTGGTACTCGGCTGGTTTGGAGTAGGAAGAGACACCGACAGACAACATCATTGTTGCAAGCTTGGAAGAAGAAGTTTGCAATTCAGTTGACAATTGCAGATAGACACATCCGTCCAGATGATATAATTATAAGTTGTTAGAGTCTCGGACTACTTAACGGCAGATCGACAGACGATGTGATAATAATAACCTTCGCCGGTTGCGTTGAAGAATGTCATGTGACCAGTTACGCAAGGGGTCTTATATGCTGGAATTTATTATTTATAATTTGAATAAGATCTAAAGTTGGTGCAAAAGAAGAACCGTTGCCACTCATGCGGCGGATGGTTTTTATGTTCCGTTTCCGTCGCGGTAATTAATCTCTCCGCCCGACCAACCATCCAAGTTCTAGGCGTCTTAATACCGAGGTCTGAAGTAGTAGGACGGATGATATTATGCATTTGGTACATGTTATGAGACTGCGTCTGCTATTCTAATGCATACAACTGGAGATAATTTCCCGTCCTTTCCTCCAGTCCCATCACTTTTTTTCTTGTCCACTCAATTCCATTTTCCTTAAGGCGATGGCTTCAATATAGTCCATTGCTGGCAAAGACCTGCTAGCTAATCTAGGACTGCAGGAAACTGATCAAATCATTGTTCACCTCATCCACGTCGATGTTGTGAATTGCGTGAGAACCGCCTGGATAAACCTTGAGTTTGCCTTGAGGCAATAGCTTGGCTGATTTAAGCCCTGACGCCTCGATAGGCACAACTTGGTCGTCGTCGCCGTGGAGAACCAGGACGGGGATATCGATTTTCTTGAGATCACTGGTAAAATCGGTCTCTGAAAAATCCTTGATACAATCGTAGGCTGTCTTAAAACTTGTGGTCATCCCCTGTCTCCACCAGTTTTGGATTTGACCCTGACTCGTCTTGACATTTGGACGGTTGAATCCAAAGAAAGGGCCTGTTGGCACATCCAAGAAGAACTGGGCGCGGTCTTTGTGCATTGCTTGTCTGAAAGAGTCAAACACAGCCTTGTCCGTGCCCTCTGGATTGGCAGCAGTCTTGACCATCAGAGGTGGCACAGCTCCAATGAGAACTGCTTTCTTGACGCGGCTCGTGCCATGCTTCCCAAGAAAGTGTGTCACTTCACCACCACCATGAGAATGCCCAACCATCACAGCATCCTTAATATCAAGATGCTCGAACAGCTCTTTCAGGTCGTCAACGAAGGTATCCATGTTATTGCCTTCCCAAGTCTGGGTGGAGCGTCCATGACCACGCCGGTCGTGTCCGATGACCCTGTAACCTTTATCGGCCAAGAAGACCATCTGGTTTTCAAAGTTGTCGCTCGATAAAGGCCAGCCATGGGAGAAGGTTACAATTTGACCTTTGGGGTTTCCCCAGTCCTTGTAGAAGAGTTCAGCTCCGTCCCGAAGCTTGAGATAGGGCATTGTTATCTGATTTATCAAGAGAAACCTGGACGAAATAGCAAGTAGAATGAATTTGAAAACAAAGGCTAAGTGACTACTCTAGATGAGCCTTCCAGAAATAAATATTTCGAGACATTCTAGTCGTGACGTAATCACAAACATAGCAATAGGTTCTCAATAGTTGATCTACAGTGTGAGCGGCTGATGGACATTCTCGCATGGGCATCCGTCGAAAGTTTCTTGATGGTAGTGGAAGAAAGATGAATAGATCGGGACAATATCTATCCGACTTTTGATGGGGGTTGTGGTGGAGAGTAAGTTCCCACTTTACTCCACAAACCGAGGTAGTTAACTAGCATGGGTGACAGATTGGCATCTTACGCCGTCAAGGAGAAGATCGCCTAGATTCATTGGGCTCCTCAAGATCTGGATACGACTGAAGTCTTCATGCCAACGGCTGAGCCGCGACATATCAGGCGCCCAATTCTGATGTTCATTTCCCTAAACCTTAATTTCCATGCCTTAAGAATAGATAGAAATGAAGAAAAGAATACATGATATTGTTGAAACAAGCAGGCTACTTGAAATGAAGTGTCGTTCGATAAATCAAAGCCTCTAGCTGGTGTTGTCTGACGTTGTATGGAACCACAGGGAGCTGGGTATGAGATCAGAATAGAGTTCAATGTTCGATCAGACCAAAGCACTCCGTATCTTAGATTCAAACTAGCTAGATTACCACTGTCGATCTTGTACGCGACCGGGTCTAGTTCGTGATGTTCATCTAACACGAACCGGAGCAATAAACCGCCCGAGGCCGCGTTGGTCCAAATAGCCTTTCCAGTGCAGGCAGATGGTGATACACCGGGAATATCATTTTCATTCCGAAGACTACGGTATATACGTCAATTTGTGGTAAAGTCTTTGATTAGTAGCAAATGAGTATAAACCGCTAATAGTAACTGTCGGCGAATAATGGTAACATGCAAAGGAAATGGTTCAATTAGTCCATTCATTGATATATTCTAGATCAGCCCAAGACATACACATCCCAGCCGCAATCGCTATTAAGAGAGAGCATTTTCGGATCTTAACATGACATCCGTCTCGTAATGAGGGCGAATTAATTCTTTAGAACCACCTCATCGGTCGGAACCACCTCATCGTAATGCAACATTGAAACCACAGATTAGAGCGATGAATCCGTGATTGTCGGTGTATCTCACACGTTATTTGGTAATTATAATGAATCATTAATCATTCCTTTGTAGATCAGATATCCTCCTGCGGTAATAGTGCACTATTAAATAGCGAGACAGTAAGAAATAGAAGGTACGCACGGAAAAGAAGAGATCATATTGGTCAGGAAGAAGAAAATCTATTTCGGTTGGGGCAAGGTTCTAGTGACGACTCAGATGTCCTCTAGCCCCAGGCGCTCCTTTATGGAAAACATCTTAATCATACAGATTCTGCTTTGATCCGTGGGTTGGTGAAGATCTTAGCCTCCAAGCCATTCGAAGGGCTTCGACAGTCGTCTGCGTCGGCCAACCGTGCTGATACTCTAGCTCATTCAGAAACCGAATGATAGCCTCTTGCTCACCAATGTCGATGAAATACTCTCCACATACGGATATGCCAACAGCAGCATCGACTGAGCTAACCGGGCACTTGGGGTTTGATAAGGCTATGCCGCATATCCTCCGGGTAATGGAACGCAATTGCTCTTCCAGAGCATAATTCATGGCCCCAGCCCCTACTCCCAGACGCGATATTCTCGGGTTAGAAACAGAGAGAAGTATTCGCCCAAGTTCCATGTGCTGAGCTGCGATTACCTGAGCAGCGTTCATATACCAGATAACAGGAAAGTATCTCCCAGAGATGGGAGTCCGTTCCTCGTAATATATAGGTTTGAAGGACGGCGGTTTGTATGTTTCCCAGTTAGTTTCGAATGACTTCAGGGTGTTCCATCGCACTACTCGGTCTTCCAAATTGGCGCGTTGGTCCCCGAAACAAAATTTAAGAAGATCCGCACACCATACTAGAATCCTGTTGGCCCAGATAAAATCACAGGTAGTATCAAATGTCGAGTAGGTATTATGCGGAGAAACTGGAAATCGAAATGGGCGCTGGTGTAAGAAGGCACTCCAGATCTCTTGTCGCAGAGCGATAAGGCAAGAAGAGTGTCGCAATGATATCGCTGGCACAGTGTGAACATCTGTATCTCTAGGAGGCCCATGAATCGTTTGATATGCATAGAACGATTCATTTCGCTGCGTATTGACAATAAACTGAATCGCGTTAAGATATGCCTCGGAGTCATTCCCCGCTGATGGTGCTATTTCAAGGATCAGTAGGCCGCACTCATATCCGCATCATGAACGGGACTCCACCATCATACCGTCTATCTGCTCATAAAAACGTAGGATCGTTGCAGCGGTTAGGACATCTTCATTGTATGCCTCATTGGGATCCTTTGAAATCTCAATAAGATGTGAGATACAGATGTCATGATAGTAGATCGCTGTATCTGCATTTAAACTGGGTAGGGGAACCCCGTCTAAGATGATGCTTCCCTCCGGTTCGCCTCTACAGACTAAGAGACGAGTCAAGTGCCCTGCGGATGCAGTTAGAACGGCATATCGTAATACCGGGCAAAACATTGCGCGCTCGGGTACAACTAAGGCAAAGTGTCGATCTCTGTCCGTTGTATCGAACTGATAAGTGTTAGATATGATCAACTAGAAAAGTAATATTGATATAGTGGGAGGACGTGTCCATGGTCAGTGAAAATAGAGAGAATAGAAACCAGGGAGCCATGACACGTATCGTACCCAGTGAGCAAGATTGTCTACGAAGTAGCGTATAAGACAAGCTTCTTGTATGTTATTCGTGTAAGACGTGTCAGAATAGCCGCTTGGTTGTCCCTTCAAGGGTCCGACACGATATTTGTCGCGTTGTCCTGGAAAGACATGCCGACCATTATTCAGAGTAACACTATTCGCATGGACGCGGGCACCGCCACACCTATAGTCGTGACCATCAGGACTAGAAACAGGTGACGGATCAAGCTGTCTATCTCCGTCCATTATTTCGTTATCGGTCCCATCTGCGTTATCAACATCTATGGGACCTTGGGTTAAGGAGGTTGACGAGTCTCCGTTAGCGCTATTGCGAGGACATTCTGCAGGTAGTGTTGACCGATCTCCTGTTATCGAACGGGTATGCGCAATGTCATATTCATTATTTGGGGGGCTCGCTTCTTTTTCAGTATCCGAGAATTGATTATTTCGTTTCCCGGAAGCTTTGGGGTTCATGTTCACGTAGCGGAGTTTATCTGTCGCGTCATGTCAATATATTCATCTCGAAACATAACAGCGATAAAGTATCACTGGGGTCCTAGCTAATATTACTCTTTCGAGATAGGTCAATCCATTTCTGATCCGGGGAGAAATCAAATCTCCGCCTTTGCCGTGGCTCGTTACGGAACTTGATGTTGGATGCATCGAAGTCACAATTCGATTTGGAGATGCGACAGTTTCTGCATGGATTCCCTTCTTCACCTTGAATGACTGTCAGTACTTAAAACAAAATAGGCCTGCAACAAGGACTTTCATACATTTGATATGTAGGTCTGGGGTAGAGAACGCATGTTAGCGAACTTCCATACTGAGGCCTAAGGGTATTTTCGGGAAGAGGTAACAGACTTCTACATCGTTGGCAGGGGCTTGATCTCTTTCTGCTAAAAGAATTCATGACCGAATTTGAAGATAATATGCAGTCCAGCGATCCTTGTCAGACACACACAGTGCTATCCAGCAAGTGCTCGGGAGATATGTGGGCAGTGTGAAAGCTTGGTGCCTCTGAGCTAATGACCCCGCAAAACCTTCGGCTCTTCCCGATTAGGAGGTCCAACGTGCTTCCCAATGAATACCAGATTTCACCATATTTTGATACCCCTGTGCAAGTTTGGTGAGACGAATTTCACTGCATCTTTTACGACGATTTTTGCCTGCCTTTCTGAATTTGTTAATACACATTGCAATGGTGAGGACCATATTGTGCACATATAGACCTGTTTCTCTGACAGTAAATTTGCATGGAGAATACCAGTGAGAGAAGCATGTAATTATCGAATAAGAAGCCTTGAAGAAGTTTCTTCGAGAGACGGTGGTCCTTGGGGAACAGGCACCCTTGGAAAAAGGAAAAGTAGTTACTCTCCAGCACTAGTTAACTTCCCTCAAGAATGCTGGGATTCGGATATCGTTTGGCGTTGATTTTCTTCTACGCGGAGGGACTCTAGGAGCTAGCAGCCTATCAGTCATGAAGGAAAACATAAACTATTCATATATCTTCTCGTCTATAAAATATCTGCGCTATATCCAGCAAAGCTGATGACAGAAGGAACCTCCAGCCAGACGCTGCTCGCCCTCATAAAGCGGAAATGGACTCACGGTAAAGTTCTATGGATTTTATTATGGAAGGGCTTTCAAAACACAGCCTTCGAAGAGAATGCTGCTTTGTTTAGAGATAGTTTAGTCCTCTTCGCACAAGTTTGTATGGAAGTCGGCATGTCCGAATCAGGAAAATTGCCGCTTTAGGTAAGTTTACCATACAACGACCGCCGAAAATCGCCGTATTAGGATATGCTAGTTAGCCATGATAAAATGTAGGATTCTTTTTATTCCAAATAAGACAGCCGCAAACTACTCAGTAATTAGACGGGGTAACAATAAACGATTGAATGGATACCGTATGCCACTTTTTAACCCACCATAACCTATTCGTTAGTCCATCAAGATCCCATGAGCGCTTCCGCGACGGCAAATAATCAAAGTCCGCACAAACAATGTCATAAAGACGGGAATATATATAGAGGTAATTCCCAGTACTCGAATGTCCCTGTGTTCCTATTCTATCACAACATATGCGTCAATATGCCTGGGCTCTATATTTTCGTTTGCTCCACCATCTTTGTGGTGGGATATTTTATAATCTTCCCTATCATCTATTATATTTATGACCCCAAAGGGCTCCGCAAGTATCCAAATTATTCACTCTTCTCTGGGATAACCGATCTGTGTTACTGCTACTTAAGCTCTTGCGGATTTCGCTCCAAAGACCTCCACGAAGCCCACAAAACATCGCCAGTTTTACGTATTGGACCGAACTCTCTTTCCTTTGGCCGTATTGATGCCATTAAGGATATATACGGCCACAGTACCCCGTGCATCAAAGATGTCAAATACACAGTTCTTCAAGGAACTCATACACACCTGTTCGACTCCGTGGATAAGACAGAGCATGCCCTCAAGCGGAAACGAATGTCCGCAGCGTTCGCAATAAAGAATCTGGAAAGATGGGAATTCAAAGTCGCTGATACCACTGCTCGTCTAATCAAAGCGCTAGATGTCCGTTGCACCAGTCCACCCTCTGCTGGTGAGATATCAGATCAGGGGGATTCTACTGTCGATTTCAACAAGTGGGTAAATTTATTCACTATCGAGGCTATAAATAGTATCGCCTTATCATCCACCTTGGGTCTTCTGGAGCAGGGATCAGACACAGTCACTGCAGAAAGGATGGATGGCAGCACCTATAAAGCTCGGTATCGCAAGGCACAGAATAAGAATGCCTATGTGCTATCTGTGTTCTGTTGGGATTATAAAAACTATGCCTTGCTAGCACGGCTATCCAAGGTCGTTCCCAAATGGAGAAAAGTGTGGAAAGATGCCGAACCATGGGGAGACGTGGTTTATCACCAGGCGATGGCAAGACTGAAGAGATACCAAGCGGGAGAAAAGTTGGACGACTTTTTCTCGTCGCTCATGGAAGATAAGAATGGAAATCCGAACTATCTGGAATGGGGTGAGATTATTGCAGAAGTGGGTGCAATCATTGACGCTGGGTCTGAGACAACAGCCATCGCTCTCACACAAGTTCTGGACCTCCTAATTCGTCACCCACAGCATTTTGAGACGTTGAGGAAAGAGGTCGATAGTGTATTGGACGATGATGAGGTCGTCGCTCCTTACGACAAAGTTAAGGCTTTGCCTTTCCTCAAAGCCTGTCTCGATGAAGCTTTGCGTCTCATTCCTCCTACATCTGCTGGTCTTCCGCGCAGGACGCCACCTGAAGGAGCCTATATCTTAGGAGAATGGATCCCTGGGGACACCAGTGTATCTATGACAATCTACTCAGCTCATCGAGACCCGAATGTCTTCCCAGACCCTGAGGAATACAATCCCCACAGGTGGATGGACCCAGCTGAGCGCAAGCGCATGGAGCCTTACTTCGTCCCCTTCTCTACTGGGGCACGTGGTTGCATTGGACGAAACATCTCTTATCTGGAACAAATTGTAGTTTTGGCATCTCTTGTACATCGATATGGTTTTGCGTTGCCTGAGGATTGGAAACTTTGGCGCCATGAGGCCTTCAACCTGTTAGTGGGTGAAATGCCAATCAAGCTATGGAGGAGGAAGTTCGAAGATAACTAAGGATATGCGTACATGCGACAATTTTCGTGTCTTTATGTTTTACAGTGTTGAGTGTCAATTGGTGTTTTCACTCTTTTAGACTGTTGCCGAAGTAGAAGGGATGAGTGATGAAACTGTGGAAATGCACAATCTAATTTATCTATAGGAATAATCCGTTACAATGAGTGATTATTTCATATTATAGTAGACCTATACTGAGAAGTTATCCCTCAACTTATAAAGGAATATTATGTAGCCAGGTTTGTATCTCTGCCTCTCCGTCACTCGACGCGTCAGAACTTCCAAAAAAGGAAATCCAAACACCACAAAAAAAAGCTCACACCCTCACCTCTCCTTTATATCAGAGAGCTGTGAGGGTGCTACGAAAACCCCACCTTGCTTTTGGCGGGCAGGGTTTTGCTCTCGATCCCTTGGGAAGGAACCTTTGGTCATATGGAGGAGATTCAATATTTAATATTGAAATCTGGAACCCTCAACCATCGGCGCGCTCCGGGGATCGAACGGGGAGCCTTGATGGTTCATTTGTAGTTTGGGAAGATCAAAGACCTGTCCCTTACCACTGAGCCACCCTGGCTCCCCGGTTGAAAGAACAAAGGTTTGTTTGGATTATATGTGGTGAGGTGAATAGGAGGGCACCTGGCAGTTCCTTTCTTTGTTGTCACGTGGGCATACTATTCGATAGCAAAGGGCAATTCTCCAATTATTTACTTGCAGACAAGCTGTCTTGATCAAACCTTTATCTCGAAGAATTAGTCCTTGACATCTCATCATTACTCCTGGCAGCTCCATAGAGTTTTTGAAGCATTTGAACACTGTAGCAGTCAGGGACCTCCATGTACATATATCCTCATATAACTTTTTAGAGATTAGCTAGAGTGAGACCCTCGTATATCGGTTATTGAGGTATTAGGACTCGATTGCCGATGCTATTCATGAGCGGTCAGCCCTCTTGAGCCAAGATAGCCACCCATATATTATAGAGAGGGCCCATCTACGACTTTCCATATGTCTATTTAGACGTCATGTGCAGTGGAGAAGATACTAAGGGAGGAAATTTTCCTTCTGTGGTATTACCAAACGTGGAAATGTCTGCCGTATCCACCGTGGAATCCCCCGCATTTTCATACCCCGGATTCTCCACAATTCGGTCCAGTCCAATCAAATGACACAGATTCACATCATTTGCCTACTCGTGTCCATACAGGGTTCATTGTAAGTCGTATGCCTCAATCTTGACGATCATGTCTATAAAGTCTGCTGTCCTTCGCTATCTCGTCCATTCTTTCCAGCCAGATTCGAATAATCCGGAGAGGTGGTTCAAATTCTCCCAGCTTAATTATTACATTGTCCATACTTATCACCTTGTATATTAAGACCAATGGTTTCCAACTATTTAACAATGTCTAAGACCGAGCAAAATCCGAAATCAAACGCTGATCAAGTTACGACCTCTGATCACAAAGAATATACGGATGCATCTCTCCAATCAATTCAAATCGCCTATGGAAATGGTGGGGTTCGAGGGCTCCTTGGCTCACCTTACATCCTTGGAGCCGCTTGGCTAGCATCACTGGGAGGATTTTCTTTTGGCTACGGTACGTACTAGGAGGTTTAATAATAAGGGATAGGATCAATGGGAAACATGACTAACAACGAGTAGACCAAGGAGTGATTTCTCTCATTCTCACTATGAAGCAGTTCCATGCCCAATTTCCAGAAACTGCACCAGATGCACCACATTATGGATTGGATGTCGGCTTTATGACGGGAATGCTCGAACTTGGTGCATTTATCGGATGTCTGTTCTTCCCATACTTGGCGGATCGAATTTCACGAAAATGGGGTCTCAGTGTCGCGACTGTTATTTTCTGCTTGGGTGCCATTATACAGACAGCAGCAGACAATTACGACACTCTTGTAGCCGGAAGATTCATTGGAGGCATCGGCGTGGGAACCTTGGCGATGGGTGCACCCTTATATATCTCAGAAATCGCTCCTCCAAATCTAAGAGGTTCACTGTTAGTGCTCGAGGCAATCAGTATCGTGGTTGGCGCCATCGTCGCATACTGGGTCACGTATGGAACAAGGTACGGAGTCATTCACTATCGTGTTTCCCCTAGGCTGAACGATCGAACTTTCACAGGGACATAACCGGAGATTGGGCATTCCGATTACCCTTCATCCTCCAGATGGTACCTGCCATGGCCGTCGGATCCATGATTCATCTCTTTCCGTATTCTCCACGCTGGCTAGCGATGCGTAATCGGAGTCGAGAAAGCTTGCAGGCTCTGGCCGCACTCCGCAGACGCCCTGCTACTGACGAGACAGTAAACTTGGAATGGAAAGGGATCCTTACCGAAGTTCGTTTCCAAAAAGAGCTCGTGAAATCACAATATGGAGATTCTGGCGCCGTTATGACAGAGCTGAAGCAGTGGATTGCCATATTCCGACCAAAGTATCTGAGAAGGACAATGGTAGCCACCGCCATTCCATTCTTCCAGCAGGCAAGTCCAGGTCCTTTCTTTTCGAAGACGGCCATATTAACACAACCATAGTTTTCTGGTATAAACGCATTCGTTTATTACGCACCTACTTTCTTCGCCGCTCTAGGTCAGACAGAGGATATGAGTTTGATCCTATCGGGCATGGTCAATATTTGTCAGCTAGTGGCTGGAATTCCTACATTTCTCTTCCTCGATAATGTCGGACGACGTAAGCTCGCCATTTTTGGAGGATTTGCAATGGCTGTGCCCCATCTCATCATGGCTGGAGTTGTTGGGAAGTTTAGCAGCAGCTGGTCAACACATCCAGCGATGGGATGGCTGGGAGTGGCTCTTGTCTGTATGCAGACCCATAATTCCTATCCGCGACTAAGGTGAATCGACTGACACAGGAATAGATATATATGTTCTCTGTTATGCAGGTTCATACGGTCCACTTGCATGGGCCCTGCCCGCGGAGATTTTCACCAGTTCCACACGAGCAAAGGGAGTTGGCCTCGCGACAGCCACAGTATGGTTAGCCAACTTTATCATAGGTGTCGTGGTTCCTCAGATGCTTCTCTCAATAGGATGGGGAACGTTCCTTTTCTTCGGTGCTTTCTGCCTTGCAGCTGGAGTCTTTTCGTTTTTCTTCGTTCCGGAGACATCCCATAAGTCGCTTGAGCAGATTGCAGCTGTCTTTGGAGACAATGATGATGAAATTGAGAGACAGTTGTGGGGCCGTATTGAACGGGAAATATGGGTAGACGCTGTCTACGACACTGTTGTATAATACAGCTATTGTGAATTTTGTATCGCAACATCTTGAGCGTAGAAAGTAAACCGCAGATTCTATACCTACTGAAAAACGCCCCAAACACCGTTTGCCCCTGATATCAGACAGTATATATGCCTCATCTATGTATCTGAAAAGTATACTATTCTTCGGCACAGGATACACACCTGTGTATGATGAAATGATTCAAACTCCTTTCAATCAGCTATCCTTGTGAACCTGAACGCCCACGGGTATTATTTGAATGATCCAACAAGTTATGTAACGCTTTACTCAAAAAGCAACCGCAGTTCCTCGATTCTTTCCTTCTTTCTTTCCTCTTCGCCACCATCACCGCCGATCCTTAATCCTAAGGAACCTGCGATATTCATCTTTCGCTCCTGGACTTGAAGCATGCGGCCCTCAATGGAATTCTTTGTGATAAAGCGTGTCACTGAGACCTCCCGTAGCTGGCCCATTCGATGAACACGATCAATGGCTTGTGCCTCCACAGCAAAACTCCACCAGGGGTCCATCATAAAAACATGGTTGGCCGCTGTTAAGTTTAGACCGACACCACCTGCCCGCAAACTGATAAGTAGTACATTAGGACGGACAGGAGGCACAGATGAGATCTTCGATTTAGCCCCTTTTTGATCAGATGTTGTTTTTCTAGGAGCACTATCAAGTTCTTCATCCTCCACATCCTCTTCATCCTCTTCGTCAAAAGTATCGGTCCGTGTAAACTGTGCAAGAACCTCCGCCCTTGCTTTCTGGGGCATCGTACCGTCAAGGCGGACATGGGCAATACCAGCTTTTGTAAGCTGTGGAGATATTAAGTCAAGAAAAGAGGTAAATTGAGAGAATACGACAGACTTCTCGCCTGGGGGTAAGCGCGTAAGATGATTCATGAGTGCGTGGATCTTGGCGGACGTCTGAGCCGACGGAGAGAAAGGATTGATGCGCCGCAGAGAAATCCGAGGAGCGGGAGATGAAGATGATGGGGGAGTACTACTATACAGGTTCTCTTCGGTAGGCGTGGAATTGGGTGAGTTGTGGCGGACTACCTCAAAGATATCGCGAGAAGTAACCGGCGCCCGGCAGGAGAAACAGCGGGGGACTTCCCCCTTGTCTGTCTGATGTCGAATTAAGTCTTCAAGGCACTTCTTACATGCGCTATGCCAGCAAGCCGTTACCGCTGGGTCTATCATAGGTTCTTCGGAGCAGATGGGACATTCGCCGCTGGTATCGTTTTGGATCTGCCTCAAGGCATGCGCAGTAAATCGCACCATTGAGTTCTGATTCTCGTCATTTCCTGCAGACTCAGTGGAGGCAGTAAAACGATCGATGAGTTCCTGCAAATCCATATCGTCCTTAAGTTCATTTGACGCATCGGCAGCGGCCGCAAGATCTTCTTCCTCCGCAACTACTGCCTTATTTCGGGTAAGAATGGGATGGCAGCACGTTTGACGCAGTCGAAGAATCTGGGCGAATATAGTCGAGTATGATTTCAGCAACGTTCCAGCCTCGACATTACTATTGAATGTCTGCTTCGCACGTGTATAGATATGTTCGTAGATTTCTCGTTCCTGCTCGGGAAGCTCTACTTCCTCAATTGTGATTTTCCGTGGTGGCAGCGGAACAAGTGCTTCTCCCTCAGGAGTCTTCATCGTTTTAGTTCGTCGCAGGACCAGGGGCTCGAGAACTGTCTGAACAACATTGAGAGCGCGTACATAGTCCTTCGACTCAAAAGGAACGGTAATAAATGTCTTCCAGAAAGAGAAGTTGCTCCATGGCTCTACTTTTAAGTATCGGACAAGACTGAATAGATCCTCTAGCCTATTAACGATAGGAGTACCCGTCAGCGCCCATCGGTGGGTAGCTTTTAGCTCGTAGCATGCTCTGGCCGACTTCGAGAGTCGATTTTTGATATAATGAGCTTCGTCGAGAATAACCCGGAAGAATTCCACAGAGAACAAGCCACCTTGGGTAGCAACTGTAGGCAATGATGAGAGAGTCTGGCGGTACTCGGACAGCACGACGCCGTAGCTCGTGATGATGACGTTAGGGGCATCAACAGCATTATTTGCGCAACAGAGATTCCTTAGGTTGACTGCCTTATCAGCACCATAGTAAACCAAGGCTTTCAACGTGCCGGGCTGCGATGCCTTGATAGCTTCGCTCTCCCATTGCGCCAGGAGAGAGGTCGGGGCAACAACCAATGTTGTATGGGGAGCAAGTACTGTGCTCCTCGACTGTTTGGGCAATCGTCGGAGGGTATCGAGAGAAGCATCATTCGCGTGTTGATCATCACCACGCAGTCCGTGGGAATGGATAAGGCTGAGCATCTCTATAGTTTTACCCAGGCCCATCTCATCGGCTAGAATACCACCAAGGCAGTGTTGCTCTTGCACTGGGAAATCTAGAGTGAGCTCCCCAGAGTACGGATTGACGTAGAAGTGATCCTTTTCATGGACTTTGGGAAGGGGATTATCATCAACGTCTTTCACCGGCCATGTATATTCTTCCCACAAGGGGTGCATCGAGCTTTGTCTGGCCTGCTTCCCATCTTTCTCCTTCGCAAGCATCCAGTGAAGGGCCTGCTTTTGGTATTTTCGGAGATCCATAGTAAATGTAGGTGGGGGTTGTGCCTCCGGCATGTTGAAATCAAAGGTCTGCGCTTTTTTGTATAGCGTGTCGAGTTGGTCTTCTTCTAGTTCCTGTGTTTCTTCGTCTTGGGAAGAATCAGCTGCATCTTTGTTCGCATCCTTCTTAGTCTTTTCGTACTGCTCGGACATTTCTGCGGCTCGCAGCAGTCCCTCTTTTTTATGTTTCGATGTCGTTTCATTTATGGAAGTTGCTTCAAGATTGATCTCATCGAAGAGCTTCACCAACGCGACTTGACGCAGACGCAGATTCTTCTCCTCTAGGCTCTCCTTCTCTTCAAACAACCCTGTTGATCTGTTGTCATCCGATAATTGAGCCAGCGATCTTGGCTGGAAAGCTTCTTGTCGAAGGTAGCATCGTAACTGGAGGTATATAGTGTCGTTCACTCTGATCCGGTCAGGAGCATAGACGCAGACACCTTCAAACGCGCATATTTTCTGGTCAATAAGCGTAGAGACCCATTCAGCACTCTCGCGAGGCAGTCGGCCGACCTCCTCTCCTCGAGTATTGGTGAACCGTGTTAATACGTCGCCCTTATTGTTTGTGATTTGTTTCCGTCCACGGACTTGCTTCATCATAGGCTGAGTCCTAGCACGTTCAATCCCCACCGTCTCGCCATGACGAACGATGCCAGTGCCATTTCGAGTTGCCCAGGCCGCAACTCCAAAAGCACCAACATATCTCAGAGGCGGCTGAGACGGTAAAGCTTCTGCGCTTTCACGTGCGATCTCTTTTTCCGTTGTCTCAGATGGTAGCTCCGATGCTTGTCCCATCTCGACATGTGTGCTTTCCTCGTGTTCAGGTGCTGGCTGGGGTTTCTGTTCTGGTACATCCGGTTCCGTCCCATTAACGGCCTTCCATGATCCGTCAAAGAAAATATTAACCGCCGTCTCGATGTTGTTGCCAGCAGCAGCCCGAATCTTGTTGACCGTGTCCCTTGGCATATCTTGTCCGACGATATTGTTGAATAAATGCACGTCGAACCCGTCTCCGTTCTCCGTAGACTGCACTCGTCCGCCATTGATACCATTGCTCTCGACTGTATTCGCGGTGGTGTCGTTTTGGGGCGATTGCTCTACTGACACATGCTCAGCAAGTATTCGATCTTCCTGTGGTTCCAGGCTGCTCAAAGAGGACTCCGCGTTGTCTACGAACATAAGCGGCCTCTCCGTTGACTTGATGTCCGCATGTTCGGAGAAGCGTCGCGGTTCCCTGGACGCGTCGAAGCCATTGCTGGATGGAGTTTCGTCCTCTTCTTCGACAAAAAATCTTCTCTTCTTGGCGGGCCGTTCATCCCGGTCATCAAGATGCCCAAAGCTCATCTTCCCAGGGTAGCTTCAAACAGTCGTGTGGTTGATAGAGAAAGCATCGAACGCGCGATCTCTCCATGTTCGCAAAGGGCAAAAGTGACTTGGGAAAGACGCGCCGAGACGCGAACTCGGCCCGACGTCATTGCGGCCAGAAAAATCAACGGCGCTGACCAACTCGGCCAACGTGAATGATCGGTTGCTTGTGCAAAAGCTATCAGTACCCCGCGGACAATTGCTCTGGTAAGTTAACTCATATCGGGGGTCCACATAGATCCACAGCAATGGCTGTTTTGCGCTCTTTTATTTCAGAAGATATCTGATCAATGGCTACAGGAATCTTTCTTTCCGTCCGCCTTCAGACCACGATGCCGCATTAACGTATCTCGACTACTAGGCCATAGAGCTTCTGTTCAGAAGCTTAATCCGTTTTGATGTCTTTCACAAAGGAAATTATACGCCCGCGAGGCGCTAAGAAGGAGATACTATCTTCATGGCGTTGTCGACAGCTACGATGCTCACAGCACCAACGGCGTCATCTATCACAATCGTCCGCATATGCTACTCCAACTGCAGGAGCTGCGGAAGCAGAGATAAACTCGGCAGAGCAGTACTGTCGAAATCTTGTTGAGTACGTTCACATAGGCCAGGCTTCGAAAGATGAATACGTTCTAACATATATCAACCGTCGCAGAAAATATGACCGTCCCTCCTACACTCTTGGAACTTTCATCCCTCGCCAGACACAACCCTTCTATATAGCCTTGCGCGCTCTTAATATCTCCCTGTCTATGGTTCCGGACACGACTTCCTCATATACAATTGGCTTGATGCGTCTGCAGTTCTGGCGCGACACCATTACCCGCACTCTTTCTGGCAGCCCGCCTAAGGAGCCCGTCGCGATACTCCTCGCGGCTGCGATATCAGACTTGGAAGCACGAACCGGAGGCCGCGCCCGGCTCAGCAAAGGCTGGTTCATGCGCATGATCAATGCGCGCGAACAGTCTCTCGCCAATACACCCTATCCGGACCTGGCTGCTCTGGAATCCTACGCCGAAAATACCTATTCCACGCTACTCTACCTCACCCTCTCCGCTCTACCCTTGACCTCCGTTACTGCAGACCACCTCGCCTCACACATAGGAAAGGCTGCCGGTATCAGTGCCGTCTTGCGCGGATTGCCTCTTGTGGCCTTCCCCTCCGCCGCGAACCACCATTCCAACCAGCCCGGCGGCGGCGTCAAGCAAGGCGCCATCACGCTCCCATTAGACGTAATGGCCCAAGCAGGCGTCAGGGAAGAAGACGTATTTCGACAAGGGGCCGACGCTCCCGGTCTGCGAGATGCGGTCTTCACAGTCGCAACTCGGGCCAGCGACCATCTAATCACGGCGCAGCAAATGCTGCACAATCTACGACGAGGCCAAGATGTAGGCCACGCCTTCGAACATGAGGGTGAGGAAGGACACGAGTACGCAGACACCGCCAGTGGAGGCGACACGCCGTTGGATGAGGTCAATCGCGCTTTTGGCGTGTACATGCCCGCCGTGGCGACTCGATTATGGCTCGACCGCTTGGAAAAGGTGGATTTTGATATCTTCAAGCCAGAACTTTTAACTTCCGATTGGAAGTTGCCGTGGAAAGCATATTTTGCTTTTAACCGGAAGACTCTGTAATAACACTGCTACCATAGAGTGGGGAAGGAAGCATAGGAAAGGAAAACACCTTACGATGTATTATATTACATGTGGTTCTTGTTATTCTGTATAATATTACATCTCCCATGTCTAGAGAGCCATAATGACGATCAGATGAAATGCAACTGTACGCTCTGTCTTTTTTCAAGCATCCTGTGTGACTGGCAGGTATGATACATGCTGGGGTATTAAACATATAGACGTAGTAATAAAAGCCATACTATCATGTTAGAAGAGAAGCCGTATATATCGCGCACATGACGCTCATGATTTTTTCTTCGCTGATCTGCGTTTCCTTTGCTTTCGTGAGCTGGTGATCAGGCGTTTCTGTGCCAATTGGACGACGTAGCGTTTGATCATGTCGCGCCTGTTGTGACGTTAACTACTCGAGTTTTTATAAACGATTGATATAGGAAGTACTGCTCACATTAAAAACAAAGTCGAGGCACACACGACGGGAATTGCGATTTGCCAGAAGTAGCTGTTTATCCACGAATCGTCAGTACCAGCTTTTCGGGGGAGAACGTATATGTACACATGTGATGACTTACGCATCGCTATGCTCGATACCGGCGAAATCTTTGAAGTTCATACCAAAGTATCCCTTGTGTTTCAATTAATAGCTGTTGTTCGAATGGTTTCAATAATCACATACCGTAATAAAGGTCAGCGGCAAGTAGAAGCATGTTACGAGAGTAAGCTGTTTCATGCTTTCATTTTGATAAGCACCTTTCGAGGGTCAGTCAGAAGGAACATTATTTTGACGCTAATCAAAGATGTGATTTACCTATTGTATTGAAAATGAGATCGATCATGTTGTCTGCAGAGCGTCTCATTTGGTCATAATGTTCAACAATCATAATGACATGGTCAAGCGCATCACCAAGGTACGTATGACACATGGCGCTGATGGTCACCGTGGAGCCTCCGATACTCTTCAGATTTGGAGGCGAGGTGCTTATCTGCACTGGTGGCTCTCCCGATGGAGTAGTAAAGGAGCTGTTCGAGTTAGTCTTCACAATGGTCCCCAACCCAGGAGTGCTGACAGGCTGAGAGCGGTGGTCTCGAAGTGAATTGACAAGCGCCACAATCGGTTGGATGCTGTTACGCAAAACAGCGATTTCCGATGTGAGAATATAGAGACTTTTGGATTGTTCGATGTCAGGGTCTGTAAGAATTTCCAATTCCAGGTCACCTATTGCATCTTGATAAGCGGTCGTTACAGGAATAGCGAGGTCGATGATAGCATCCAAAATAGCCTGTAAGAGCATGCTGGCATCGCAAGACTGGCGCAAAATAGTCTCTGGGGAAGTGAGTCTTTTGACAATAGGAGCTTCGACATCATCTGCGCTAGCTTCAAAGAATGAAGTGACAGTATTGTCGTGATGCAGGAAGATCGAAACTTGCTCCAACGTGACGCAGAGGCCCTTAGCTGCAAGAACAGCATGACGCTCCATAAACTCGATTCTGTCCTCATTGGGCCCGCCTCTATGTCGCTGTATCGTGCGAGCTGGGCCCGGTGCCTTGGGGATCTCTCCAAATCGGGAATGCCGGTATACCTCAAATTTCTCAGCGGTACCGCGAATTCCTGGCTCCCGGCCACGCTTGGGTGTCTCTTCGTCCTTCATCCTCGAAGGAGTTAAGATGTCAAGCAAAGCTGCCAAGACAACTGACCATTTTGTTCTCCTCTTAACAGAAGAATTCCTAGATTCCTTGCTTGAGGTGGAGCTCCTGTCATCTTTGGGGCTATGAGTAGAATCCTCCTCGTTTTCACTATCCTCAGAATCACTGCCTTCTTGGCGCATCTTGACCAACTTCTGCAGATTCAGAACCACATATGCATGGTCCGAATACCAGTCCGCCTTAGTCCTATTGGCCGTGTGCATGAGGTCCTCGATGGCCAGTCTATGTAGACCTTTATGATTGCCAAGTAATCGAATAACATCCCAACTCAATCCGTTGACATTGATCCACCTACACTGCACCCACGGTTCCTTCTCCTTCATGAGAAATTGTTCGAGAGTATCATTGTCCAATTCATACTGCCTCATCTGGTTCTGTGAGAAATCAACCACAGTTATCTCACAATTTCTATGTAGATCCGTTGGCACAGAAGACCCCCAATCTGCGCCGTATGGAGGGAGTGGTTCATTTGGATCAATGCCTGGTTCTGTGCCAGGGTGCCAGTTCTGGTCATGGTGAGTTCCACCGTCGGGATAGTAGGACTGTGCGGTGTTCGAGCGTTTCGTGCGTCGTCTGGCCGATTCATGGGAATTCACCCTGGCTGCGCTTGCACCTGCGTCAATAGTGATTGCGTCCTCACTGACAGCTGAGCCTATCCGCACGCGTGGTGACCGTGGTTGCGCCTCGATATCGATATTGTCCGGTGACGTCGCTGGTGACCCAGGCTCATTGCCATGGGCGTAGTCGCGTGCGTGGATGCTCATCGCGACGGAGCTGGTGTCGCAAAGTGGAAGGCCGATAAGAGGATACTAGCAACACTTTGTTTGCAAGAAAAACTCGACAATCGATATCTCAATTTTTGCCAATTATGCGACCATAGCACTCTTAACTTTCATACTGAAAGAGAATAAGTTGGCAGCTGTGACGAATTGGCCAGTGCTGCTCTGTCCTCAACAGGGCACACGCAGCTCGTCGGCGTGGAGCTTAAACGTTCTTGAAACCTGACCTTGCGCCGGCGATCACCCCACGGGATCGACCAATTGACAGAGGTAGCGAAGAAGACATCATATGAGAGAAAATCGCGAGACCTCATGCGATGAAATAAAGTGCTTCAGGAGTGGAAGCTACTAGCAGGACCGTTCATTGACTCTGGAGCTGATCCATCCATCGAAGGCGCTGACGGCACGGGCCAGAGCAAGTGCCCCTCCTGACCCGCCCGCTTAAATTCACTCTAGATAGATAGACTAATCGCAGTTCCGAAGATCATTTACTCCTGGTTACCTCCAAATTCTTGTTGACCTGAATAACAAGACAATGGTGGTGGTCACCTGTCCTAATAATCAATGAGGAAAAAGGACAATTCTGCCGAATTATACACATATACAAAGCATAAATTACATTGATTTTGCCCTGCAACTGTCACTCGCGGCGACAGGTTCGTATATAGTACATGCAACAAGTCGTAGTGGCCGTCCTCATACACCATCCTGAAAAAAAGCATCATAGACCAGCGCCGCCCAATGCATCCAACAGACATCCACATAGAAGGGAAAGCAATAAGACAGTTGTAGAACATATAATGCATCACATCATATAACACAAGATACACAAGAGAAGGGTAGAGAAGGAATCGTAATTCAGACACGAGCTGATGGCCGTGGTTTCCAAGAGTATTTGTTGATAGTGAGCTGAGGAGGTTTGCTTCCTTGCGGAGGACTTCTAAAATCGTGATATAGGCCAGACTGAACGTCCATCAAGAACGCTCCCTGCGGCTGCGCAGGGGCTGGTGTGCTTGGTTTTCGAGAGCGCGCCGTCGACGAGGCCGATGTCGAATTACTTTTGACAGCTTGTTTAATGATCTCGCGGAGCTCGCGGTCGTCGCTTGTTATTTGCGCCTTGATGAAGGCGGGGTGATCCGATGTCTGCAGAGAGGACATGACAGACTTTCGAGGGGTATAGGTGAATTGATCGGGGGATGGAGGTGAGAGAGGCTCAACGGTGGGATCTAGGAAGGCTGCGGAGCCTTTATCCAAGATCTGGTTGATATCCAGGCTCTCGCCATGCGGAATCTTCTTCGGATGAGAGGGTGTCACACAGTCCATGTTGACCTCCTTGCGCAGAACGTGGTCGATGTCAACGGCAGAGAAGTAAGCACAGGATTGCGGCAGATCATCGATCCCAACTTGTTGGGAAAACATTGCCCGGGTCCACACGTTGGCAACTTGTAAGGCCAAAGCTGCGCGATATTTGTCCTCATCCTTAACTAGGTATCGAATTTCATCATGAACTGTGATAGCCAAACGAGCATTCAAGTTGAATCGCCGGATGAGGTACTCCATGGATACGATAAGAAGATGGAGATAGTCCACTCCGGAAGACTGAATGGCCCAGTTGATACGCGAAGTCATAAAGCTGCCTTTGTTGATAAAACGACGCATAAGGGCTTCAGTAATTCCAGCGCCCAGTGCCGGTGTCCGTGGTCTCTCTTGTTCCGCGAATTCTTCCAGTTTGTTGAACACGAACGACTCCGTGCCCCCACGCCAGAATGGGCCGTCACTCAGAATTTTGCGTGTGGTCCGGGTTCCTTTAGTTTCCTTATACAGCTTGGCCGCAATTTCTTGCGTCTCTTTCTCTGACATAGAAGGATTGAATTGTCGAAGTAATGTCGCCGCGAATTTGAGACCTGCTCCGTATATACGTCCATAATTGAAGACCTTAGCATCATTCCGCGAAATTCCAAGAATCTTGGCCGTTCGAGAATGCAGGTCTGTTCCAGCAGCTTTAGTACCTTCCAAGGTCATGAACCCAATGGCGTTGCCTCCGTGAAGTTGAAACTGGGCGTCTCCAACAAGACTAGCAATCCACAGCTCCTGAGAGTCAACGTCGGCCCCAACGAAAACATAGCCAGGAGGAGCTTTGATCATAGCTTTGAGCTCAGAGCCAACACGATTCTCCTTGGCATTACTTGCTGTCAGCCATGTGTTCTCCACAGCCCTTCGTGTTATAGTGCCCATAGGGATAACCTGTGGCAAAATGAATCCCAATTTCTTGTCATCCTTCCCCTGTGTCGGATTCTTCACGAGGTTCCGCACGTCGTGTTCGTAGACGACCATTTGGCTCATGATGCGGTCGCGCGCACTGATCCAATATGAGCAAGAAGCGTTCATTTCCAGCGCTTCCTTGGCAAGTTCGTATTTAGAAGATAATGTTCCGCGCTCAAAATACTGCATATACCCTTTTGCCAGAGGATTGATACATCTAGCTTGGGGTCCATCCTTGTGCGGAAGTTTGAAGTAGACGTGTTTCCGGTCGTCGCGGAGCTCAGGGTTATCTTCCTCAGACATGTCGCAACGGGAAACAGGCTGGTTCTCGTACTGCTTTGCCTGGTTCAAGGGAATCCTGAACGTCCAACCGAATTTATTTGACCAGATGAGAGGATGCCCGTCCCATGAGAGTTTAAGAAGGATTGGTGCTATCCGAGTGCGGACTGTGAGATTGATATCAGCAGCCATGGTAGGAAATAAATCCTTATACCATTTAGGCATGCCCGGCTTCTTCTGCCTTGCAGCGGGACGAGGAGGGTCCCCTTTTTTCTTGCCCTTCACCATCTTGATCTCCTGACCTGACCAGTCCAGCTGTCTCAACCATGGATCATTCGTGTATATTTCTGGTTTATCCTTCACTTTCAAGGCCTCTTCGCAAAGTAAGACGAGTTTCCGCTGAACATCATCCAGTCGTTGATGGTAGGTGCCTTCGGCGTTGGCAAGATATTCTTCCCATGTCTGGTCCACAGGAAGAATCACAGAGGACAGATGCCGCAGAGCACCAAAGCTGACTGGATGAGGACAGACCTCCAGGAAATTAGGGAATACTTTCTTGTAGACCTGGTGCGTTATCGCAACATCGGCGGCGCAGTAGTCTAGGAGCTCCTCAAGCCTCTCACGAATACCCTCACGGTCGAGCTCTCCAAAGAAATCTCTTTGTGCCTTGTCGATCGTGACATCACAATGGAACTTGGCGACATCCCGCAGAGAATTGACTGAGCTTCTTCCCACCCATAGTTCCTCTTCTTCTTCACTTAAGACTTTATTCTCTAGCAAGGCTGCAAGCTCGACCGAGTTATTTTCATTAGCAATCTTATCCCTCATGTCCCTGTTCTTTTTGTGTCGCATCCATGTAGGCCGCTGCTGCGAACACATCCCATTGACTGCAACGTGTAGCGACATGGTATCAAGAAAGAAGTTATTGGACTGTTTTATATCGTACTCCTCCAATATCCGAGCACGATCATATCCAATGTTATGACCGATGACAATCCGTGGCTGCGAAGGATCACCAAGAGGCACAAGATGGCGATCATTCTCCGATTCACCGAGCAGCCACGGAGATATCCATGCATACCAGGCCGTAGGACTGACCGCGCAAGCCATCACTGCGAACGAGCTCTCTTTCCACATGACTTCTGTGTCGAATGTCAACATGGACTCATTTGGCGCATCCACAGACTCCGAAGTCCCATCGTTATTGTATTTCGTCCACCCACTCCTTTTGACCCAGTTCTTGGGCTTGCGCGGCGCATTTATAGTTGCATAAGACTTGGCATAACCCAGGTAAGGCTCCGACGAGTCCATTCCAAGCTTATAGAAATGCTCGTCGAGGGTCTGACCCCGGAGCGCGGGAAGACGAAATGCAATGGGGTCGCTTGCATCTTGCGATTTTCCGAGTAGATCATGACGAGACAAATGATCTTTAGACAGGGCGACCAACTGCGGATCCGGGGGTTTGCGCTTATTCAGGAACACTTGCGAATGGACATAATCGCTCAATTGTTGCACGCCGATTTCATTGAATCGAGCGATAGAAGATACTAAAGCAGATTGGCCATCAGTATATTGTATAATCAAACCAAAGGAAAAGAAGACAAAGCGAATGAGGAGTCCAGTAACTCACCTGCAAGCGTCTTCAATTCGCGCCCTTCTTTGGCATCAGCAGACACAGGTTGCGCAGCGTAGAACCTCACTAATAATGGTCGAGACCGCGTTATGGGATACCGTGGCGAGCGCAAAGCTCTCATCGATACCCGCACCACGCTCCTCGAGCAAGGAGCACAGGCAGGATTCAAGAGCATACTGAACCATGAGAAATGTATGCTCAGCTGGATGGCATGGTATGGAGTGGGATGCGCTGAGCAACCCTTGGATATTAAACGAGCGCAGCGGTGTCTGCAGACAATCGCCTGTTGGGCTAATATTACTGATTATCGCCTGCAGGCAACCCCTGCAGCTGGCATTCACTAGCCTGAACTCTGAGGTGTCCAGGTCGCCGGATTTGGACGGATTAGTAACACTTCCCCGGAGGTCACCGCCTTCGTCATGACTGCTGACATCTCTCTCTTGCAACACCAGCTTCTCTGGATTCTGCCGTCCACCCCGCCACTTCACCAGGTCTTCTCAGGAAGTTGGAGGAAACACAGCGGCATATTCACAGGTTCTGGGATATATTTCAGGGGATTGGTGCCAATGCTGTCAGCTGGGCATATTCTTGGCAGTGTCTATTGATATTTTTTGCCAAACCTGTGGAAGCTCCTCTCAGATCTTTTATATCCAGAAGGGGTAATTCAACATTCTTATTATCAGACAGCTCTTGCACGCTAGTGATTCACGGATCTTTTCCTTAGGCTCTTTGTTTGGATAACCTGAAACTCACTCTATAAGTCAAATTGTGGGTACGATCAGCAGCGAACAACGACCATCCAGAAATCGGCGGAGTTCTGTCACACCATTCGGTTATCACCTATTCCCTGGAGTTCAAAAGGGAGATTTCCGCCAAATATATATAGCGATCCGTTTCATTTCCTCCACTATGAATCGAAGCTCTCCATCAGTGGTGTATCTGGACCCCAGTTCATATCAGTCGCCTGAACAAGGGTCTTCTTCGCGCCGTTTCCCCTCTTCCATCAGCTCCTCTCGACGCACCAGTCAATCGTCATCACAATCTACTGAAGAGCCACCACGTGGTACTAAACGTCGACGGCTAGATGTTTATGGTCCCTCTACAAGAGCATCGTCGTCGGTGGCTGCTACTAGGGTTGCAGAAGACGATAGCAACATAGAATCTGTCGATTTGACAGAAGTGGAAGATGACAGTGCCCTGTCTAAGGCTCTGGCTAAACAACGTGAAGATGCGGTCAAAGCTCAGGGTCTTGCAGGTGATGCTGAAGGGCGATCAGTTCTGACGGCTTACAAGTGTCCAGTGTGCATGGAAACCCCTGTGGATGCAACCAGTACTGTCTGTGGTAAGTGCCAGAGCCTCCTATACGGTACAAATTCAATGAATCAAGGTCTGACCGGATATCTGTCGTCTAAATAGGGCACCTATTCTGTCACAAATGTATCATCGATTGTCTCAAATCCAACGAAGAGCAGCGGTCAGATTCGTCCAATAAAGGACCACGCGGAAACTGTCCTGTGTGTCGAAAACCGCTCACACGCAATGATGCGCCTGGGCCAAAAAGGAATCTCGTGCCCCTAACTCTCAAGCTAATGACCAAGAAGAGGGATGCACCTCAGCAGCAAGAATCACAGGCTACATGAAGCAGTTAGCTATCTAGCCTTGCAGCGATTTTTCATCCACTGGTTGGGATACTTGGAGCGGGCGTTCGTGGGTCGCATCTGAACAGCGGGCGTGATTATGGATTAGATACCAGGTTGCTTTTAATCAATTTAACCATGGATAATAGGATTGTTGAAGATCTCAAATCCACTTGCCCATGTATGTATAGTCCACCGAGAAAAGATCAGTCTAACTCCACTATTTCCGTCATGCACATGTAAATCTTTTATAGTTCTTTTTTGGCCTCCTACATCATATCATCTCGGAGATTTCGACTTGTCTCTTCCAACTCTTCCTTCCAGAGTGTTCCTCCTGCTTATACCACCACCGAGACCGCCCCTGATCATAGCATCCCCCTTCTTCCCCAACACGACCTCCAGAGCTTGGACAAGGGCCATCGAGTCGTACTTCATGCCAAGTACTACATCTCTATCTCCATCCATGGAGATGATCTTTCTTCCGTATAACCGCAAGGTCTCGATTCCCATCTCGGCAAGACGCACACGTTCCACCTTAGGTGTTCCCGGACCGTCGAGATGTAAGATATGTGTGACATAAGAAGTGTAGGGAATGTCACTAGTAGGCGTGGGAGGAGGGAGTGGTGACGAAGTAGGCAAGTTAAAATGATTAGTGTTGTTATTGGTAGCAATCGTTGGAGAGAGTGGCGGGGGTGCGACTTCTGTTTGACGACTCGAGCGGCGACTCCGACTCTCCTCTCCAGCACGCACAATGGCTTCGACGAAATCAACAGCCGTGAACAGCTGCGACGGTGGGCCCGTTTCTCGATCTAGGGAGCCATTGAGTATAAGGATCTTGTGTCTGGCTGGACCGGATACAATGGCTTCTCCAACTCCACGGAGAATGAGCGTGGGGATAATTGACGTATATAAGGATCCGATACTATAGATTATAGCCTGAGAGTCGCGAAGAGCTTCTAGCACACGTGGATTTGCTGGCGGGCGGATCTCCTGGCCATATGGATTGATATACCAGATGCGGGAGATCCGGGATGGTAGGTCCTCATTTCCCGATTTGCTGAAAGAGATATTTTTGTTGCGCAGTGTTGGAAGAGATCCTGGTAAATGATCCTCCTCATAAGGAACTGCATCAGCTGCATCGGACGAATCTTCTTCGTCGCCGTCCGCTAGTAGCAGGCTAGGACGCCTCCCATTTGGATTACGCTGGAGAGCCGATGCCTCACTGGGATGGGATATGCTGTTCTGGCCCACGATGATGGTCCCATCGGCTAGAGAGGCGGAGATATGGTGTGAGAAGTTGGAGTTGATGGCTGGGATCACACGAACATGGTCTGTAGGTACACCACATATGCTTCCAAGTAGATAAATGGCACTCTCAAAACTACCGCTGAAGAGACGGGCCCCCGTCAAGAATAGGTTCCCAACGCTTGCAGAGGTAAAGTCGAATGTCGATGTTGGTGGACGTGCACGCTTGAGGATCTCAAGGTTTAGCAGGTTGAAAAAAGAACGGATCAGCTCCTTTTTTGCAGGCTTAATACCCTTCCAAAGCTCCGACGTTCCATCAACGATCGAATGCCATTCATCATGGGCTGGCACGCCATCGTTGGCATTAAGCCGATGGTTGAAGAGCGTCTTAATTGCCCCACGTTCAGAATTTGGCGGCGATTCTGGAATCAGCCGCACCAATCTGCCTATCGAGTTATCAGATTTGAACTAAGAAGCAATATATGACTCTTTCTCTTCCTATAAAGAAGGCACTCACTGCGAACGTCTCCAATGCCCGGTCCTCCGAATACTCTTATCAACTCTGACGACGAGCCACCATTATCACTGATCGGGATGATGTAGCTAAGAGAACAATCCTTGCTCTCTCTCACTGCCTCGAAAACATCGACAAGATTGTTTGCTGCACTCCCCCCAGAGAACACAACTATCCCTCGGTTTTCCGCGAGAGAATTGGTCGTCATTTCGTTGTGTTCACTAGTAGCCTACTAGTAGTAGACGCCAGAGAGACAGCCCACAAGATATCACACGCTTCTTATATATGAGGACCAAAGATTTAGACAAGAAGTCTACTGTTGTAAGCGACTCAGCCTCTAATGTCCTCTTCTTTCCATCTCGCAAGGGCTTCAAAGCAGGCTTATCAGAAATGATGACATAATTCCAAACGAGATCAGTCACTGTCCAGCACGAAACGGGGAAAGGGTATATAGTGCAAATTCAGAAGACAAAAGCCCTGATATATCTCTTAATGCCGAAAACCCATCATAAATGCAATAAAATACCAAGCATAATTATCTGGCTACGAGTTCAGTCTGAGACATTCCTAATCGGATGGTTAGTGTCGTGATCATGTGATCATCGCTGGACAATCTAGAATCTAAATCTAATTTCCAACGCTTGACCTTAACCTATCTTTAACAGAGAGTTTATTTGAATAAAGGATGTGGTCGAGAATCAGACCTTGATCCAGAAATGACCGCATAGCCTAGGTTGCAACTACCTACCGCTTGAGATGCTCTCTTCACTTATATATATACCTACGATGCTGGACTATTACATTATTTTTATATTGAAGGGAAATCTGTACGAAGAGAAAGAAAAGCAACAAATAGCATTGCACGCCATTTTCACAAGTTGTTGTGCTAAGCAGACTGTATGGAAGTGTACTGATTGATTGATAACCCCTTATTCATTGTAGTGTTCACTAGAAAAGCATTGGGGCCTTCGTGCCAAGTCCAACGTCAATTATGATGTGCAAAACTCCCGCTTGGAGCTATTTTCCAGAAAGTCCCCGTATGTATGTACATCACACTCGTTTTTAGTAGGAATGCCTCTAATCTACAACCATTACAGAGAATTGATCTTAACTCCCTCCTCAAGTGTCATAAACGAAAGTCATTCATGCGTAAGCAGCCCAACCTGCAAAATTGGCAGTCAGTTTGACAAACTTCCTGTGTATAAAAAGGGTAAAATGAGCACCTACCACAATATAAAACAGCGAGATTTCTTTCGTCTGTAGCTTGCTGGATTAACTCGTTCACCGTTGCGGTCACACTGAGGGTTTTACTCAGTTTCTTCTCAACAACCGTCAAGGCTCGGTCCGCCTCGCTTGGTTCGTTGCCTGTGCCCTTTCCGGCTGCAACAGGCAACTGGGGTGCGCCGCCACCAGCTTCCTGGGTCTCCTGCATTCGCTTCATCCGCAGAGGTGAGACAGTCCAGCTGTACAAAGGATCGTAGCGAAGAACATCAAGAATAGTCATGATGCTATATGACTCTTCTCGCAGCGCTTCGAGAGTGAATTCACAACATCGACGGAAGACGCCCTCTGTCTTTGTGATTCCCATTCCATCTACCAGATCCCGAGTTAAGCGGAAAGGAACGACTTCAGGGACGGGAAGGACGCGGCCTTGTTCAAAAGCTACTCCAAGGTCGATGTGCACCACCTCTCCCGTCTTTTCATCAAGGAGTATATTGTGACCATGTCTGTCTCCAAGACCGAGAACGTGTCCCAGAATGGAGATTGCAGCGGTGCTCCTAGTGTACGCTAAGCGCCTGCCAAACCAGTCGTCGGGGTTGTTGAACTTTTCCATAAAGAAGAACCGCATTACCGGATGAAAGTGGTCTGTAACCTGGCGGAAGGTCCTAACACGCTGTTCGAATGACCTCGTCTGTACATCGCTGATATGTTTGCGGCAAGCATTGGGCTTCATGTCCTTCGGGAAGTACTTTTGGTGTGCAGGCATCAGGTAGTCATGCAATGGAATTGTGTTCGGTACGAATTCAATGATTCCCGCATTCGAAGTGAGTGGAAGAACTTTGTACGTCCTGATGCCTAGGCTACGCTGTTGAGTGGCCCTATGGTCCTTCAGAAGATTGCTAACTTGTTCAAATACTTGCTCCATAATGGCATCTTGGCGAAGATCATCATTTCCTCCTTTCACCTGTAACGAGTCAATATGGCCCTTCTAGATAGATGTAGCATCATACCAGTTGCTTATAACGCTGACCATTGCTAGCAATAGCTGTTATGATCTTAGGGGCACTGACCCCGGAAGCGACTGTAAATTCGGGATTAAATCGGACGACCTTAGGGACATCTTTGTAATTACAATCAGCGCGAAGCTCAATTCGCATCGTGGGCGGCGGTAGCTTCAGGTTCGTTGCATCTTGTTCCAAACGTTGACCAGTAGCAAGCTTCTTGAGCGGAACCTTGGCTCCTGACTTGGTTTTCTCATCAGGTCTGTCGATAGCAAACCTGACGTAGCTTATATTCGTGTTGTGAATAGCTACCCATGTCGGACCGGCGTGTCGGTCATTCTTCAGTTTATCCACTAATTTTCCTGCAGCCTGATGGCGAGCGACAGACGTCTCGTCCTTGCCAGCCTTTGACTTGCTGCTAGCGAATATCTGATACATACCATGGTAGGGATGCTCCACACATATTCGGAACAGGAGATTGAATAGTATCGTCTGAAATTCATTCGGCACATCGAGCAGCCGAGAGGATATCTGATTCATCAATGGGGCAAACTTTCGACTCGGAACCTGGGAGATGTACTTGGAAACAGCTGCGTTCGCAATCTGGCTATCCGAGTTATCTAGCCAAAGCGCACAGAAGCGTAGAGCGTCATTGTTGTATGTGTCGCTTGCTTCAAGGGAGAGTAGGTAGTTCTCGAGACACTGTTGTAAGAATGCCTCTCGGCCTTTCTTTAATCGCTGGTAGTCGCGGTCGTCAAGTTCGAACCATTGCTTAGCCTTCGTCCTATGAATCTTCAGGGTTTCTCTTTCCCTCCCTTCTGCAGTTTTCATCATCTTCTCAAGAGCAATGACTTCCTTCTCTTTACGATCCCGAAGTTGCTCTACACGTTTGAAGTCTTCTAGGCTGTCTGGATTCTGCAGCTGCTGGTCACAGAATGTCGCGAACACATGGAAAATATGGCCAGGTTCTTCCCCTTCCAGGTTAGACTTCAATTCCTTTACCGCAGGAACCAAGTATTCTTGGATAATAGCTTCTGGCTTTTCTAACCGCGCTTCTGCAACATGATGACCCTAGACCATATTAGGCACTTAACGCACTTTTGTACATAAGGTCAAATGCTTACCAGACTGGAAAGTAGCAGAGCACGACTGACTGGGATTGCTTGCTTGTGCAGATCGTTTTGCTCATTCACTTGTTGTAGCATTTGGATGGATGTCGTCATTTCACCTTGGTCCCAGAGAACGTTCGCAAGGTCAAATTTAGCTGATCCATCGATGTTGACACCAAGACCATCGCAGACCTGAGCAAGTTTCGATAAAGAGATAGCATATCTCAAGGACGCTTGGGGGACCTGATGATCTCTGGCAATATTAAGAGATCCTTTAATCACTCTGGCTCTAAGGAGGTTGGTGTCTCCCGAACTTAAGTTAAGTGCTGATTTTAGATGGTCTTTGTGGCTTATTAATGAGAAAAGTGCCTCACGACAGTGTAGGATTTGATCGATATCGTGGAAGCTAAAACAATGGCCATTAGATATCAAGTCAAGACAGTGCACATGATGTTATTTGACATACCTCTCCCATTTGAACCATGTCTCTCGTGATCTTATCTTTGTCAATTCCTCTTCCATCTCTGCGAAAGATGATGATGAACACAGGACTTCATCAACTTCTGTCAATATACCAAGGGCCTTCATCACGCCACGTAGTGATGCGACAGACTGGTTACTTTCACCAAGATGATCCAGCAGAGTGATGAAAGATTCATCAAGGAGTTTTGGTACGTCGGTGCCGCTCTCTGAAGTACTTAGACCCTGGAACATCTTGAAAAGAACACCAGTTGGGGAGGTCTTGGAAGACGGAACAGGGATGTCCCATTGTTGTAGGCTCATCGCAGTTGAAAGCATACTCTCGAACGGGGCAGACGTTCGCTTCAAAGCGGCAGGAGATGAAAGCATAGCGCTTGCGAGTCCTTGTAGATTGGTCGAATTAAGTGCTTTGATAACAGAAAAGGTGCTTGGCTCTCCGAGCATCTGCACATCACTGTCGTACTGAGCACTCTGGAAGAGAAGGTTCTTAATTCCGGCGCTTTCATAATCAAGCTTTTCCATGACCGATCTCAGAGATGCTTCCTGCTGGATGCCATAGAATGAATCTGGGTCATCGAGGTTTCGGAATATATCATGCAGTAGATCGACAGGGAGACTCTGTCTGGCGGCCGAAGATCTTCGAGAAGCTTTCATGGAACGCGAAGCCTGGATCTCTGCAAAGAGTAACGAAGTCTTGTACATTCGGCATCGGGTCGCAGCTAAGGAGGCTTCACCGTAATCGATATCAAGCCATTCATCACGGTCCACAATCGTCGATTCATAAGGCTTCGGTTGGTTTCTCAGGTATAGTATCGTATTGATAACCAGCCGCGCATGGGGCACGCTCCGTTCGTCGATATCGCATAGGCATTGCCGGAAAACTTCAGAGATCGCCCGCCTAGACGTCTGATCACCGTCAACTTCCAAAAGCAGGACATCGTGTAGTATGTAAGGCAATAGTCTCACCGATAGGTGAGGGATCCAGTACAGGACCTTTCCAAGTGGGCCAATTACGGGATCATCTGCTGTTGCTGTAACGAGGGACAGAGCAATACTGCGGGCCCAATGAGAAACAGACAGACTGTTATTCCAAGTTATGTCGCCCTCAATAGACTCTCTTTCAGAACTAGAAAGTGATATAGCCGGGCACTGGTAAGGGTCCCAAATGAGACTTCTCATCAGAGAACCTGGTACAGCATGGACGCAATGCTCCAGTTCAGGATAAGCAGGGAGTTTGCTCATGATAACTTGCAATGTACGCTCAACCAGGCCACCCTCTAAAGCGCTGCCCTTGGGCAGAGCCTCACAAAGAATTTGAAGTATGGCGATTTTGGATGAAGAATACGGATCTGACCCTATTTCATGGACCCGGTCCTTGAACAAATCAGGATCTTGTTCCCTTAGGAGAGCATCACTGATTTTCCCTGTCGAAGCATATGCTCTTCCAATGACTCTAGCAGCCCATAGCTGGTATTCGTTTCCAGGATTACCGCTTCTAACGGTTTCCCAGACTGCTACTGCATTCGCTGCGGCAACGGTATCTTCGCCGAGAATATCACTGCGGAAATCTGGGGACTTTTGGAATTGTTCGCCAACAAGAGATATGACAAGGTCAGATATTGGTCTGCTTACGAGATTCCGCCCAGATGTCCTGTCCTGCAGCAGTTCGAACAGCAAATCACTTTCGTGTGTACCTTTTGTGGGATTTCCAGACACGCGCAGCCCTTGTGATGATCTGATCATGCGCTGAAAAGACTGTTCTGTGCGCTCATCCATGCTCGATGCCTTATAATTCTCCAGAAATCCACCTAGCCAGTTGCGGAATTCACCCACTTTTGATGAAGTCACTCTATATTGGCTCACCTGGCTGCTGCTGTCCGCACCAGACGATAGAAATCTGCTCAACGAGGAAAGGGTCAAAACAGCTATACCAGCGGTAAAACCAGGATTTTCAGAGAGGTATGTCTGGCCTGCCTCCAGCAAATACCAGAAGATTCCCAGTGCATCTTCGCAGCAATGCGAGTCCGTGAGAAGTGGACGAAGCGCATGCAGACAGAGTTCCAATGGATAATCTTGAAGCATAACGGGTCCTGCTATACACACTAGGATTCGAACCTTGCGAATAACAGAACATGCATAAAGCGAGCCCAGAGATGGATGCATTGACTCTAGAAGCGTTCGGCAGACGAAGGAAGCTAAAGCTGGAGTCCACATTGTCTCGAGGTCATATCCACTTCGCCTACACAGAAATTCCAACTCATCAAGAAGGTAGCGGGCTCTGAATGAAGGTTGAGGGTTGGCGGGAAGAACAGCAGCCGAGGCACCTTTGTCCGTAATGCGCTTCAGGGTCTCCAGCGCGTAGTGGAAGTGTGCGCGTTTACCAAATGCTCTTTCGATCTGTTCTTCCTTGTCAAGAGATCTAAAAAGCGTTGCCACGACCTGAGGGAAATGACTCTCAACCAGGTTAATGAACTGATTAGTTCCAAGAGCACTTTTAATGCGTTTCTCAACGCCCTTTGGTTGGCTATTCTGAGAGGGCGGTATGCTGATATCACGAGCAATTGTATATGCTTCCGCTTTATGGAATGACTCCGAAAGAAGATCTGTGAAGGGTGCACCCAATAAAACAGAGGCTTCGCTCGCTTCTTGATCGTTCGCTCGCATCATAATCTGACCTACTACCTCGTCTTGTACATCCAGTAGCATGTCCTTCAGACTGGTATATCCAAAGATTGTGAAGGGCATTGAGGTTATGGATTGTGTTTCGGTCCACGTATATATGATCTGAGAAGCAAATAGTCGGAATATTTCCTTTGCGTCTTGTAGGGCGAGAGCTTCAGAAACGTCTTTTAGACATTTCTCGGCATAAGGCGCCGATTGTGGCACTTGGCCGGGGGCTTCAAACATGTGGTATATGCTCCGGCGAAGCAACGTGTGCCACTGCGACGCCAATTGAGCCAGTGCATACAGTCGAACTGCTATTCCCTCAATCCAGTCTGGATCCCGCGGGAGGCTATCGAGCACATCATCGAATACAGCGTCGTGATCCGCGAGAAGGAACCTGCTAAAAATGCTCGGAACTAGCTTCGCTAGGAAGAACTTAACTGATACATCACCTTCGCGAAGAATATTGAAAAGGCTGGTTCGCGGCGATGGTCCAGAGTCGTTCCTCTCATAGCCAGAGTTAGAGGCAAGAACACCCTGAAAGAGTTCAGCGAGCGCAATAAGGACCCTTGGCGAAGCCTTCTTCCTTGCTAGTAGAACATCTGTAAACCAAATGTACATGTCCGACGCAGAATCATGGAGATCATCCTCTTCTGCCTTAGTCCAGACCTCAACGAAACTGCCCATCATGCGAATACAGAGATAAAGGGCGCTCTCGCACCGTTCGAGCAGATATGACTGCAGACATCTTTCCCCAATGTATTCAAGGATCTCAAGAACAACAGCTCTTCCTAAAGGTATACATGCAGCGAAGACTTTAGGCAATAGATCTTGTGCAGATAGAATGTCAGACTCGTCCAGCGAAGTCAAGTATTCGACCAGGGGCATGTTCGATGCAGAGTTTGATAAGGTCGCTTCGGCTGCTCTGTAAAATATGGAAAGCTGGACTGTCATGAAGCGTCTGAATGTTGTATTATCCGGCAGTATCGGAACAGCTTCTCGGTTGAATTCAGTAATAGAATCCTCGGCTGCTTGTTGATCAGTACGCTCTGAGAACGGATCGTCAAGATCCATTGATTCAGCATCAACAGTTAAAGAGACTGTCGGTTGCGATTGTCTAGTTTGTTCAAGCACTTCAACTATAGGCGACACAAGGACATAAAGAGCATCTGAAACGATGTTCGAGGGATCATTCATTTGTGATGACGACGAGACCAACGGATATAACACCTCTAATCCTGCCTGAAGATAATCGACTTCGCGAGATGCCAGAAATGCACATACGTCTCCCCACAGACAACGAGTGCTCCTCTGTAGGTCCTGTAAATGGGAACCGTGTGACTTTGGAAGACACTCAGTAAAAAGCAGCGCCACTGCGCACAAAGAAACGAATATCTCCAGGAGATCAACTGTGATGGAAAGTGATTTGTCACTAGATAGTTCTCTCCAGACTTGGGAAAAGGCGTCAACTTTTGCTTGCAGCAGTTCGATAATGACAGGGTCTCCTGGATCTTGTCGTGTTGACGCCTCCAGTCGAATGACAGTGTCTTCGGCAGACCACACTGGGTTTGAAGACTGGTCGCCCATTGAGAAGAGAAATCGATGCAGGCTTCTATTACGATGGCAATCGAACCAAGTTCTACCGAATGAGCCTGTCACGCCACGGAATTCCACGCTGGAGAACGATATTGATCTATTAGTACAGGCAAGCAGAAGGTTTAATAGATCGACTGGGCGTGCGAAAGCTGCTATCTGGGAAGCTTGGGCTCTATCTGTAGCTGTCGCTTTTTCTGAGTGTTAGCAGTGACAAAACGAGTCCAATTTCTTTCGACAAGGCCTCATACCTACTGACCAGGCTCCACGGAGCCATCCACAGATCTGTTTTGAAGCCTCCAGCCCAAGACCTGGACTAACAGTCGCGCACATCTTTGAAACTAATGTCCAAATAGCCAAGGAAGTGTCACATAGAACTGATGGGCCCTTTAGATCCACCGACGAGAGCATTACCCGAATGCTATCGACAGCTTCCGGATACGGTAAGAGTTCATGATGAAGGATTATTCGCATCAAATGGCAAGCTGCACGCGACGTCACTTGGACAACGGAAGCTCTTGATGCCAGATCCCAAATCTGCCGCCAATTGGATCGAATCGAATGTGATCTCGTGTCATTATCACTGCCAATGCTGTTGTGGATAGTTGTTAGCCTCGGTCTTGGAATATCAGTTTAATCAGTTGCACTGTGACGAACCTCGAAATCGCAAGCAGGGTCCACGATGCCAGGAAGCCATTGTCATCGAGTATATTAACAGGGAGATGATCGAGTAATTCCAGTTTCGATGTAGTAGCAATATGGTTTTCTAGTATAAAAGGTATAAGCTGCAATGCGCAACCTCTCCTTGTGCCGGTTGATGAGAAAGAGTCTTGGAGGATTTCTTCAGTCTTCGAAAGAGACCGCTGCCTCTTACTCGGAATTTCATCTTCGACTGATCGCAAGAAATGGGCATTGATATCATCCGACAAGGTCAATAGTCTCGCTATGGTCCAGAGGACAGTCCAATTGTGCTCTGATTTATAACTACCAAGACGTGGGCCGAACCATCGAGAGTCTTGCCGTATAGAAGAATCCGGGTAGAAAATAAGGTCATCGACTTGAAAGGCTTCCTTTTCCGTTCTTCTTAGATAATCCAGGTGAATTGTATCCAATAGTCCTTCAATCGACTCTGCCAGTGATTCGGAAGGCATCGCCCGGGACATGTGTACCAGAACGTCCATGCACCGCATAATAGTCATTAACATTTCATCTTTCAGTCCCGAAAGTTTGGTATGCCAGAGTCGCCGAATTACGGGAATAATATCAAGCAACAACTCGCGGACGACCTCGGACTGGTCACATAGGATCTTGCCGATAACTGTATTGATCGTACTAAATGCTGCTTGGTGAGCACCACTAGCTTGCGGAAACGAAATCAAGCAATCGAGGAGCCCATTCAGAATCTTCTCAGAAGTAGAGTGCACAGGAGCGTTTGAGCTGGAGGTAAGCAGCTGGATACAGACTACAAGTTCTTCAATAGTGCCTCTGTTGCCTTTGCCATCGGATTGGCTCAATCTGGGAGCTTGGCTGGAGGTTCTCCTCATAGGAGTCAGCCGACTACTGCTAGATTCCAAGGCTTCTGAAGACGAGCGATGGCTCATTCGGATGCTTAGTTCACTGCCTTCACTTTCGATCGTCGCAAGGATCCGAAGACAGAAATCCATGGCACCTTGCCATTCATGATTTCCTAGATGCTCGACATGGGGAGGATATTGCAGCAAAGTTCGCAAACATTTTATGTAGTCGCTGGCAAGAGGTTCCCAAAGACCCTCCCCGGGCACAGGTATGGTCTGTATTATATGGTGGAGAACCGCATGGACCGACTTCGTGCGCAAATTGCGCAGAGACCCCTCCACTGCAGTCCGCAGGACAGATGCACATGCTGACAATCGTGAAGCCGAAGTAGTTTTCGTGCTCTTAGACCTATTATAAGCAGGCTTCTCGACCGAAACAAACCGAAAGAGAGCCTCAAAGATCCTGTGGCAGGCTTTGTCGTTCAAGGTATCTCTAGAAGAAAAGACAATGCAGATCAGTGATGTAGCTCCAGGTAGTGGGATGTCCGTCTCCTTCTTACAGTCTTGCGCTTTGCTTGTTCTGCTGGAGAATGTGCTTAAGGTCTATCGAGGTTTAGTGAATGTTGGGAAGTTAAGATGACAGGGCACATATACCTCCCAATCCATCAGTCCGTTCCTTCTGTTTGTCAGAAGATAACAGGGAGAGCGCTCCATCGAGGGTGATCTGTCCCATTGTCTACACCCCAGGTGAGCATTATTCACCTAATCTCAAGCTGTGATCCACACAAGGATCATCGGCGCATTCTGCTGCTGCCCTGGAAGCTATGAGACGGAACTAAATAGGGAAGAGACAATACGGTGCACTGAGACAGTGGTCACTGGAGTTAGTAGAAAGCCGTCTTATTAGGCATTCTTTGTTGGCTTGAACACCTCCCAGGGCAGGATAACAGAAGCTGTTCCTGGGTTGCGGGAATCATTGAGCTCCGTCGACCAGAGTCGGAGTTTTGACGTCGCGTTCTCCGCCTTGGGGAATTTTTGGCCCGCGTCAACACAGCTTGAGAGCTTCACTCCCCGACATCGCCCTCTGCCGGTCGCCAACGAGCATGGCTCTGGACAACGTCGAGATGATGGGCGGCCTGCGCGGCCTGTACCAGGATCTCTCGACACTCTCAGAGTCGTCTATTCCGAACATTGAACGTCTATGCTTGGAGCTCGAGGCTCACATCCACGATTTCAGGAAACTGCTTGACAAGCCCGCGAAAAGCGACAAAAGCCGGCAAGCAGTTCTTTCAGGTTAGTTTACATGTCACTGCATATGTTGTAGTGGGTGAACTAGTCTTTCTGGACTTTTACTGATGCTGGTTTCGCGAGCTGCAGGAAAAATCACGGTTGGTGATGTCGAATATGCGATCAACGAGGACTTCCAGCAAGGAGCGCTGCAGCTGGCAGACGCCCTGAATATCGATGAATTGGAAGCGGCGGCTTTGTTTATGGCCGCTCAGGATGATGCACGACAGTTAGATCGAACTCCTCTCATTACGGCGATCATGCAATTCCACGAACGCAGACACTTTTTGCTAGAATGTCTGCGGCTCATTCTTAGAGAGTCATTCGAAGTTGAAAGGGAAGCGGTACAGGAGCTTATGCAGGAGACAGTAGCCCAGGTTCTCGAAACCAAGAATGGTCCCTTGCGAAATGGTTCACTCTTTGCCAGGAAAGCCATGGATTCCATGGAGGAAATTGAAAAATGGCTATTCCTCCTCGGCGAACAGGTTCATAAAGCGTCGATAGTAGGGCAGACAGAGGACCCTGATATTATGGAAGCCATTGAATATCAAAGAATGAGCTTGGGGCAGCAGCATGAGTCTCTGGGCGCGATCATCTGCTATCTTTTCAAAGGTAACTTTACCAGTTCGGAAGATCTCCGATTGCTTCTGGGAAAGATGCGGAAGTTCGATCGATTTGATATGCTACTTGTCCACTATGTCCCCGCTATCATCGCATCTTTTGTTCAGTACGGCTCGCCCGAAGGTTCAGGGTCTCTTCGCGAAGCGAGAGGTTTACATCCGGTCATCACGGCTTCGAAAGACATTCAACCATGGAGCCTGCCAAATTTCCATGCGACTGTAACTGCACTATGGCTCGCAGTCTACAGTGGATGGTATTTTGACTCCGGACCCGCATCTCCGCTTCAAGGAATCGACCTCGAAAAGGAATCCGATGAACGTACGAAAGCGTTCATGGCTGCGTTAGACGATGGAGCGTTGGATTTCATGTTGGCCGTATGTGCTGGGCTTAGCAACGACGAATGGCACGATCCTGCTAGGAGAGAATTGGTTTCGCTACTCCTGAAGGAGAGTACGGCCTCGGTTCTTGAATCAGACAACTGTTCGGACTACCTGAAGACTCTTCTGATGGAGCATCTCGAGATGTTTGCAGAATCCTGCATTGCCAACATGCCAGATGCTGTCCGTATGCTAAAATCTGAGGAGGATCTTCAGAGACTCAATCAAATCACAGCGCTTAGGGACGGATTCACTCCTAACTTGCATCGTGGTCTCGTAGAGGCGCGAACACACCTTGAGTCGTTTCTCATGGTCATGGCGTTTGCCTTCGAACACCGTCATGATGCTGCGCAAGAATTTTGGGCCGATCCAGAAGGCAACTTATACGGTTTCTTACAATGGGCCTCTAAACGACAGACTGTTCCTCGCGTCAGCGCCTTCTGCGAGATGCTATGTTCAATATCAGAAGGGGAAGATAACGCTTCTGCAGCACATCGGTTCCTTTCAGAAGAGGAAAAGTACATGTCCAAATTCAGGCGGTCAGCGTCGATGAACTGGACGCAGATGTTCGCTGAACTTCAGTTATATGCGACGAAGGTCACCGAAAAGCCGTCAACCTCGCAAACAGTGCTTCACACCCGGAAATCTGAGACAGCCGACATGAATGAACCAGAAAGTCCCGTAATGTTGACCTGCTATCTTCGGTTGATGGGACATCTCTCCAAGGAAAGCCGGACCATCAGGGATTGGATGCTGCATCACCCGACTTTCAATGTTGTTGGCATCTTGCTGACATTGTCAAGTGGCTCGATTCCCACCCATCTACGCGCAAGTGCTTTCACTGCTCTGAGGTCACTGATGACGGAGCGAACATCTATGGATGGAAATGAAATGTGGCAGTCCATTGATCAATGGATATCTGGGGCAACGGTAAACGCCGCCGGTCTTGCTAAGGTTCCAATGGTTTCCAATCCTCCTGTGTGGCATGAACGACATGCTTTTCAAAGAATTGGCGAGAGTTTCGATCAGACGAACGCATTTGTTTCTCTAATACACACTCTCGTTTCGCCCAGCTCTGATCTGGCAGAGGTCCACTTGTCTCTGCCTTTCCCCGAGTCTCTCGGAGCATCTTATCGAATGCCCGGCATCGAGCCTTATATTGATTTTGTCCTGGGCCAGGCATTAGCACGAAAGGTTCCCGATTTAGCTGACAACCAAGGGCGATTGCTTGCGTACAACTGCCTAAGTTTCGCCGCGACATGTCTTGCCACGTTTAATGAAAACCTTGTTGTCCTTATTAACCAGCCGTCTGTATCCTCGGAGGCGGTTTTGAAGTCGTCTTCGCTCAACACTTACATGCGACTCCATCCTTTTGCTCGTGTGTCTGAGTGGCTCTTCAATGAAGACGTGATCAAATCCCTTTTTGCAGTCGCGCATCAGGATGTATCGGAAATTGCCAGAGCCTCATCTGACTCCATCCTTGTCCTTGCTGTGCTCAAGAGTATCGAAGTGATGAACCTGATATTGGAGCTCCAGTCAACTTATCTCAATGTGGTCCGTCCTCTAGTCCGGTCACAGACGGGTGGTAGCAGAACTACAGTGTCAAATTCGTCACTCGCTTCCTTTGAAGACAGCATTCTGAACAACTTAGGGCTCATACCAGATCTCTGCCTCTACTGCGGTACTGGGCACCAGCAATTGACCGTCGCCTCTATGACCTTGTTGGAGAAACTGTCGAGCTCCCGAAAATTAAACAAGATGTCAGCTCCCGATTTCTCAAGATGGAAATCTCCAAACAAGATAGTAGAGGTTATGAGCACGGATGTCGACGTCGACAGCGTGGCACGTCCACTTGTATCGCAAATGCAGCCAGATCCGAGGGAGTTGGAATACGGTCCCCAATCATCGGGGTATCTCATTAGAGAGAGCCTACTTGGGCTTTTGAATAGCTGCCTCGACATGATCACAGACAGACCATCCTTGGCTCACCTGCTGCTTGGCTTCTCGTGTGTTGGTACGGTGCTTGATGTCGCTCCAGACAGCTTATTCTCGAATGGAATGTCCTTGTTGCATGCTATCATCGAGTTTATTCAGAGTTATCCCGATGAGGCTGATGGCGTGATCACGTCTTGGATGGTACACCTGAAGCGCATGGCATTCGAGGTGTTGAAACACCTATGGTCATCCAAACTTTCTTCTCCTTTCACACTTATGGAATTGCGTACTAATCGCTTCCTTTTCACATCATTTGCGAGTCAGCCAATCATCGGTCCCAATACGCTCTGGGATGGATTACCCGTTTCTGCTCCAGAATTCTGGCTCTCCGACTCTGCAACCTCTCTGTCAGAGTTCCTGGTGTGTCGAAGCCTCATCTACGACTATGTCCTAACAGAAATTCGATCTGCATCTAAACTGGGATCTCCGACTCTCCAAACAGATATTCTGTCTACTTTGTTTGGAACAACTTCCCTAGAGACCGGTGAGACCGTCCTCAATCCCACCGTGTTTGACCTTTTCGACTTTGCAGATCTCGACATTTCAGGACAATTCGATCCACCAAGATTGAACTTGCTTGCCGATGTGGATTTTGACCTCTGCGCAAAAGCTCAAGCGGACGCTTCTCTGGTTCTGTATGACATGGAAGCTGTTCAAGAACTCGTCCAGTTGAGAAAAGACGAATTGCTACAAAGTGGCGCAATAAAGCCTCAAGATGAAGAGCAATTTATTACTGAGGTTGAAGAGGTGATGATCTTCTTGCGCGTAACTAACCAGAGCCGTCAAGTCCGGTTTAATCGTTATCTAGCACTCCGGTCGTGGACTGAGCTGGTCACAGCCATGATCACGTCTTGCGATATAGACAGTGGACGCCAAACGACCTTTATTCTGCATGCCATCCAACTAGCTCTTCCGAAACTAGAGGTCGCAATCATGGAAACCTCCTTTGAAGCTATCGAATTAGCACGACTCTCAGAGACACTTATTAGCAAGCTTGACTCCGGTGCAGCTAAGCCACAGTCTGGCAGAGGTGGAGACGTGATAGACGAGAAGCTCTACCAGCTTTTCCAAATTTGCACTCGTGGTATCACGTCTGCTATTGGAAACTTAGCTCTAAGGGAGACGTTTTACAACATCTGCTCCCAGTATCTTTCTCGGATAACCTCTTCGGGACCGCGGTATACCACATTGAGGCGTCATAGTCAGAAAACAGTGAAGAGCACCGGACCCGCTCTCGTTGAGATGATTTGTGACGACGCATATGCGGGTCAAGAGACTTGCAGGGTCTCTGCACTACTTCTGTTGAATCTCCTGGCGGCTTTAGACGCCCAAGAGAATGGTTTTTACTTGGCGGACTGCATCTCGCAATCGAACTATCTGAGCATGTTCTTAGATGCCGTTCGTGCTTTGCCTACTGAGTTCCGCAATGCCCAAGCTAGTGGTAAGATTTTCCATGGTTCATTGTGTACAAAGCTAATAAATTCAATTCAGATACTCCACTGTTGTTGTCATTTTACGAAGCTCTGTTGTCCTTACTCCAACAACTGTCACAGACAAAGCCAGGGGCCATTCACGTTTTGAATGCTGGTCTTTTCCAGGCAGTACGGCAGTCACAACTTTTTGCCGCTGATCCAGATATCGGAATCGGTTCGTATCCTGCCGACCTAAGTCTTTTTGGACAAGCTAACCATTTATAGATATCGACAACCAAGACTCTCTCCGAAAGTATTACGAGCTCCTCCTGTCGGTCATGCGAGTCATCGTCTCTGCCGTCTTAGTGCGTGGAGTCCACAATGAACAAATCCTCGAACAGACGCGGTCTTTCTTGGCAGAAAACCGACAGAGCATGGTTGGAATATTCAAAAGATATGCCAAAATCGGTGGAGTGTCCTCTGCGGGGAACGACGAAGTGCTCGAGGATCTGGTAAAGTCTTACATGGTTCTTATCACTGCCACAGATTTTGTCGAGGTAAGGCCTCCTGCAGACTGTTTCCTGTTTCGACACCGCCGTGACTAACGAGAATCCTAGTTTGAGGACGGCGAGTTCAGACAGAGTTCGGGACCAAAGGTGTTTTCTTAAAGTCGTTTACGAAGTAATGGCATGTGTCACTGGTGCTGAGGTACTGTAACACTGGAGCATTCTATAGGCGTGGGAAAGATATTATATGTTGAATAAAGTTGGATTCAGTGCACCAGCTATAATCCTCAAACCTGCGCTGTCCGTTCTGGCGGTGCGCAATAATGTATTCCCCTAAAAATCATGCTTAGGCAAAAAGTGAACAAAGTCAAATGGCTATTTGACGTCTTTTTTGGGTGATTTGAGCTAGTAGATTGCATTGCTGCATATCCTCGGCCTGTCGATATACCGACCTGGGAGAGAGCGTGTATATTCTTTGTTTATATCATCCCGTTTTAACAATAGCCGTTTGCCTCCCAAAAATATAACTAGACCTACACATCAGGAAGCCTCCACGCCAACTAAATTAATAGTCAAAAAACGAATGCAATTATCCTGTGGATTATAAATGTCTATCTAGTCACTGCTTAAATAAAAAGCTAGTTTGTGGAGGAATAATACCCAGCCCCTCCTGGGTACTACTTAAGCAGTTACCCGCACGCACGGGCGTATTATCTTATCTCCGCCCAAGCTTGCTCCGTCACCTTCCATCACTTCCCAATAATAACTATCTTGAACTCGACCATCGCTTCGTCAGCCGCAGCTACCGTTGAACTCGACATAAAACCACACACACTGCCATGACCTGACTACCCACGTCCCTTCTGAATCAGCGACGCCTGTGCCTTCCACTCTCCAATCGTTCGCGGACGCGGACAGCACAGGTAGATGCAGCAGAACTCGAGAGCCACGGAACAGAGAGGCGGCAAGCGCAAGTCCATCGGTAAGAGGAAACTCTCCGATCACGGCGAAGCGCCGCAGCAGCAGCAGACTACTATATCAGAATTGCTCGCAAGGAACAATACCCCCCTTGTCAAGGACCAGCATTCCGGTCCATCCTCGCCGTCCACGTATAAGCGACTCCGTGCTTCTTCCCCGTCAGCTAACTCGCCCGCCTTGGACCGGACACAGGACCTAATCTCCCCCGAGAAAATGTATAACTTCTCGAATTCGGAACCCAAGGCTGGCGAGGCGTTTGCGCAGAGGATCTCGGGGTCCGATACCTCTCCCGCAGCTCTGAGAGCTCGAGCTTACAATGCGTCATCACGACCGAGCAACTTCACGCCCCATACCGGTGCCAAGAAACTCGTTGTGAAGAATCTCCGGGCAGGACCGCGATTGAACCAGGATGCGTATTTTGATAAGGTCTGGGCTCAGCTAGATGCTGCGCTGGTCGCGATCTTCGACAGCCGAAAGCCGGACGCGTCCTTGGAAGAGCTCTATAAGGGGGCTGAGAATGTCTGTCGTCAGGGTCGTGCAGCAGTGTTGGCGAAGAAGTTACAGGAAAAGTGCAGAGAGCACATATCGGGCAAGCTGCGGCAAGGCCTACTAAGTCGGAGCGCGGATGGAGATAATGTCGAGATTCTGCGGGCAGTCGTCGCGGCATGGAACACATGGAACTCTACACTGGTATGTGTGTGTGCAAGTGGATATTCGTATACAGCTAATCGGTCGTCGGATATATAGGTCACCATCCGATGGATATTCTATTATCTGGACCAGTCGTTCCTTTTGCATTCAAAGGACTTTCCTGTCATTCATGAAATGGGATTGATTCAGTTTCGCTCTCACATCTTCTCGGATTCAGAACTAAAACCCAAGATCCTACAAGGTGTGTGTGATCTAGTTCTAGCAGATCGGAAGGAAGACAATGCTACGTCACTTGATTCCACTCTGCTGCGACAAGCAATCGGGTTGTTCCACGATCTCAGTGTCTACACAAGTGACTTCGAGCCGCAGTTCCTCGCTGAATCAGAGAACTTCTTTACTTCCTGGGCCGATGCAGAAGCTGAAAAGTACCTTGCCACGTACGTGGAGAATTGTCACCGTTTGATTGAGCGTGAAGTGAGCAGATGCGACCTCTATTCTCTCAGCAGAAATACAAGACAGAAGCTCGCCGAGCTTCTTGATGACAACCTTGTCACCCGAAAAGAAGATGTACTCCTCGATCAAAACGAGGTCTTGGGGCTACTGCGTACAGGGAACAAGATAGCTCTTGAGCGACTTTATACCTTGCTTGAGCGTCGGAGCCTCGGGTCAAGACTCAAGTCTGCCTTCATTGCACACATAATAGATGAAGGTTCCGCAATCGTGTTCGACCAAGAGAGAGAGTCTGAGATGATTGTCAGGCTGCTAGATTTCAAAAAGCAGCTTGATGATACATGGCTGGAGTCGTTCCACAAGGACGAAGTCTTGGGCCATGCTCTCCGTGAGGCTTTTGAAACGTTCATGAACAAGGGCAAGAAGTCAGAGTCCAGCTGGGGCACCGATAACCCGAAGACGGGTGAGATGATTGCCAAGTATGTTGATATGCTTCTCAAGGGAGGACTCAAAGTCTTGCCGGGAAGAAAGACGGAGGATGTCTCATTGGCAGATGAGGATGCGGAGCTCAACAGGCAACTGGATCAGGTCTTGGATCTGTTCCGTTTCGTCCACGGAAAAGCCGTCTTCGAAGCTTTCTACAAGAATGACCTGGCGCGGCGTCTGTTGATGGGCAGAAGTGCGAGTGACGACGCCGAAAAGAGCATGCTGGCACGGTTAAAGACAGGCAAGTCCCGATATAGCTGGGGCTCATTTCGACTGTACTAACATCAAATCTCTAGAATGCGGATCCAGCTTTACGCACAACCTGGAATCGATGTTCAAGGATATGGACTTGGCCCGGGATGAGATGGCATCCTACAATTCCCTGCAGCGTGAACGACGAGAGAAGCCCGGACTGGACCTCAACGTGCACGTGCTCTCATCCGCTGCCTGGCCTACGTATCCCGACGTCCCTGTACGGATACCGCAAAACGTTCAGAAGGCAATCAACGACTTCGAGCAATTTTATCACAACAAATACAATGGCCGAAAACTCCATTGGAAGCATCAATTGGCACACTGCCAGCTGCGAGCCCGTTTCCCTAAGGGTGATAAGGAGCTTGTGGTTAGTTCCTTCCAGGCTATTGTGCTGTTGCTTTTCAACGACGTCCCTGAGGGCGAAACCCTCAGCTATCCTCAAATCCAGGAAGCCACAGGACTTTGTAAGTGCAACACTTCCCCTTTGGTCAATTAAATACGAGTGTTTTGCTAACTGCTCCATAGCTGATCCGGAGCTGAAGCGGACACTGCAATCGCTTGCATGCGCCAAGTATCGAGTACTGTCGAAAAAGCCGAAGGGCAAAGAAATCGACCCTACGGATATCTTCGCGTACAACACGAACTTCTCGGACGCGAAGATGCGGATTAAGATCAATCAGATCCAGCTGAAGGAGACAAAGGAAGAGAACAAGACAACCCACGAGCGGGTGGCGGCTGACCGGCATTACGAGACCCAGGCGGCCATCGTTCGGATAATGAAGAGCCGCAAGATCATCACGCATGCGGAACTGGTGGCAGAGGTGATCAAAGCGACGCGGAGTCGTGGCGTGCTGGAACCTGCTGAGATCAAGAAAAACATCGAGAAGTATGATACCGCCCGGCTTTACCCCTACTTAAAACGAACTGTCACTGACTTTCTTTACACAATAGATTGATTGAGAAGGATTACATGGAGCGTGAAGAGGGTAACCGGTACTCGTACCTTGCATAGATGGTCTCGGAGGCTTGTCAGACTCGTTGTAAGGAGACGGACACGAAATTACGAATTGGACAACGGAGACCCCGTGTTGTTGTATATGCTGGTTTTCGGTAGACATCCCGGGCGTTGCGTGTTGTGGTTAGAGAACATCTACATTATTGATCGATTCATACTCACAATTGGTATTCCGAACCGTTGGCCTTGCTGTTCCGGGGCAGGCAAGCCAGGGATGGGCCGATCCCCACCAGAGCTCTCCCCGCCATGGACCAGTCTGTTCAGTAAAATAATTCATATTAGGGACTTGTTCTCGCCATTCCACTCTAGCAGAGAAAACTAGCGTACCATAGGGAGTAGCTTCGTCCTTTCTGCTCCTTTTCTCGGCCGACAAGACACAGACGCGATCGCTCGGCCGTCCTTATCGACAACCGCACGGAGGCACGGCATTGCCTCTTTCTTCGATCATGCAGATTGCCCCTCTCCGACTGAGCTATCCTCCCACACTAAATTGCTCTCCAGCTTCTAGAAGCCCGAGGCTAGTCTATAAAACGAACCCCGCTGTGGACCAGATTCCCAGAGCACTGGGATACGGACACATTTACTGGAATCCATCTGGAGTTCCGCTTCCGGGGTATCACCAGTCTACTAGGTTGGTAGCTAATCAGGACCATAAGATATGTTGTCCTAGGGTACGGAGTAGATGAATTAATAAATCTGTACCTTGTACTCCGTACGTCGGCTTGGTATCTCCACTTTTCCCTGTGAACAACGTGGGATCTACATTGCGCAGCGCATCGTCGAGTTTCTTTTCTACGGAGTGTGTAGACAGTATGGAGTAGCGTATTCTCATTCATTCACAACCAGTCTATCATTACGTAGTATAGACCCCGCATATATTGTAATGACTTCTCTTTTTTCCGGTAGGGGCTCAAGTAAAACCTCGGACGTGATCCAGGTACCAGAGCTTAATACCAACCCTTGACTCGCCCGATCTCCAGCCTTCGCTTCCATAGATACTAAGAAAACGACCACGCGGATCAGTAAGAAGTTAATACTAATTAACTAATTCTCATCTGGACTGGTGGGCTGATGCAATGCAGCTGATGGAAACCCGAACAAAAAAAAAGATATTGCTGCATTGGGAACCGTGCGGGATTACCGCTTATGGAAAGCCGGGAGATGCTAGGAGCTGTGATCCAGACCCAGATGGCAAACCGCCATCTCGCTCTCGTTCTCTCTCATTGAGCTATTAGCGATGGAGACGATGCGAAAAAGGATGTCCATGTGAACAGAAAAAAAGTGGAAATGCTACAGGATCCGGCGCCCATTGGAGTTCCATTGTCGTACGGGATACCGTGCTCATGCTGATGGCGAGGAGAAGAGACGGGACGACAGCAGCATGCTCTGCTACATAAAAGAGCTGTCCGTCATGTCTGCACTCTCTTCTTGTTGTGTTATTTCTCGTCTGGTGGATTTCTCTGTCAATTGAGGTCTCAGTGCTTGTCAACAGATACAGCTCGTGATACAGCTATTGTTGCGCTCGTCTCGTTGACGAGCTCACCCCCATTCGAGGCTCCTGTTTCCCACCGCAGTTCGATTCGAGTGGCCTTTTAGCAGGTATGGATTGTCCTCCTCTGTGCAACTGCATCTCCTCCATCCCTCCTTGAAAGTGCTGTCATCGACTTTCTTGTGATGCGTGGAACTTGAGAAAGCAACGAAGATCCCACGCGATCCCCGCATCAAAAACAGTGCTCGCAGGCCGTGCGAATACAGCTGTCTCTTGTCCTCGGCTTATTTGATTGTCTGACCCGTCGTTCCAATGCTCTCCTGCTCTGAGATCGCGTCCAATTAACCATACTCGATGGACCCTGCTGACCATGGCCCTTTGTTGCGACCAGGTTCCCCACTTCATCCCCGCCATTCACGAAGTATAGAATCCGGCGCTCGGAATACCAAACGGAGTTGCCCCGGTCTTTTTAACAGCCTCTAACATCATCTGAGTGCTGCTGTTAAATATATAATTATTTCTCCCCGGGGATCTCTGTTCAACTTTGGTTCCGGTAGAAGATTGGGGAATTTTGGATATTATCGAAATCATCGCGATTGTCTTTTGGTGACACAAATCGCGCAAATCGCGCAAACCGTGCCAACAGCCTTATCGACGTCATACCCATTCTAGTATAGATCGCATTTACTTTTACCATGTCTTGTACGTTTTGAACCCAGACCCATCGTTTTCTGGCCGGCTCTCCTTTACCAGCTAGACCGTGCGCAACGCTCTAAACGGCAACTGGGTAATTTCGATTTACTGACAATATGCGATTGCAGCCAAACATTTCTTTGCGGACCCTAACAAGCTGGTCATTGATGCGCTTCAGTCCCTGACAATCACGAATCCTTCTCTGGAATTCGACAAGGAGAACAAGATTATCTTTCGTCGACCCGATGAGTCTTCGAAGAGCAAGGTCTCTATCATTTCTGGAGGCGGTTCCGGCCACGAGCCTGCTTTTGCTGGATATGTAGGCAAGGGAATGCTAACAGCCTCCGTGGCTGGAACCATCTTCGCCTCACCTTCCGCAGAGCAAGTTCGCCGGGCAGCGATGGAGCGTGTTGCGACAGACAAGGGTGTTTTGATCATCATGAACAACTACACTGGCGATGTCCTGAACTTCGGTATGGCCGTCGAGAAGGCCAAGGCCGCAGGCATCAAAACCGAGTTCTTCCCCATGGCGGATGATGTGGGAGTCGGACGTAAGAAGAGTGGAAAGGTCGGTCGACGAGGTATTGCTGGTGGTATCTTGATTCTGAAGATTGTTGGCGCATTGGCAGACACTGGGTAAGTGAACTATCGACCATGGAAGCGGTGCTTGTTATAGTTTGGAAAAGTATACTAGAGACTAACAGTCGGACAGTGCTTCCCTCGAGGACGTCTATGGAGTCGCAAAGCTCACCAACGAGAACCTCGTATCGGTGGGCGCCTCTCTCGAGCACGTCCACGTCCCCGGTCGAGAGGTTGACCCTAATGCCGAAAAGCTGCCTGCTGGTGTCGCAGAAGTGGGCATGGGCATCCATAACGAGCCTGGATCGCACCGTATAAAGTTTACCATAGAAGAGCTAATCAAGACTATGCTCCTCCAACTGCTGGACCAGAATGACAAGGACCGCGCTTTCATAACGCACCAGCCTGGTGACAAGTTTGTCCTTTTCATTAACAACCTAGGAGGCGTTAGCACCCTGGAGTTGTCTGGCATCACGAGCGAAGTGCACAGACAGCTCGGGAAGGACTACAAGATCTCCCCTGTCCGTACGATCCAGGGTGCTTTCCAGACCAGCTTGAACGGTCTGGGTTTCAGTGTATCACTGCTGAAGCTGGCAGACACCGGTCTGGGCGCTGGCAAGTCCCTGTTAGAGCTTATTGATGCTCCTGCTGAAGCAGTGGGCTGGGCCGCTCCTATCACAACAGCCACATGGGAACAAGCAAATGCGAAGGGAACTGAGCTTCCGAAGACCAAGCTCCCTGAAGAGCAACCGAGCAACCTGAAGAGTAAGTATACACATACTATATCCCTGAAATCGCCTTTGAAGAATCACAAAACAGCTAACATATCACCCACCAGCTGACCCGACAGCCTTTAAGACCATTCTCTCAGCCGGTCTCCAGCGCGTCATCGCCGCCGAGCCACAAGTAACACACTTCGACACCATCGTCGGTGACGGCGACTGCGGCATTGGTCTCAAGCGCGGCGCAGAAGCCGTCCTCGCAAAGATCAACGACCCCTCCGCCAACCTAACCGACGTCGTTAATGCAGTGAACCAAATCACCAACGTCGTCGAAAACGTCATGGATGGCACATCAGGAGCCATCTACGCCATCTTCCTAAATGCTCTCTCCCACGGCCTCCGCAACCAAGACAAAGGCAGCGCTACTCAAGTCACAGCCGACACCTGGTCCGAGGCCGTACGGTACTCCATCACCGCGTTGGGCAGATACACACCCGCCCAACCCGGAGACCGCACGCTTATGGACGCCCTGGTGCCCTTCTCCAAGAAACTCGTCGAGACGAAGGACATCAAGACAGCCGTTAAAGCTGCACAGGAAGGAACCGAAGCTACCAAGAGCATGAAGGCCAGTTTGGGCCGCGCGGTCTACGTAGGCGGCGAGGACGAATGGGTCGGAAAGGTCCCTGATCCTGGTGCTTATGGACTTAGCGAGTTCCTTACTGGGTTGTCTGAGGCTATTTAAGCGGGCAGAGGACGGTAATGAAGGTGAAAAAAAGAACTTGAAAAGAAATAGTATATATGTCGTTCCATGTCTATGTTTATGAGCATGATATGATATGAGCAAGCACCCTAATGGATATGGTATTTTGGGTATCTTCACGCGTCTCGAGGCGGCGAGAGTGTAATTCTCGTTTCTTTCTATTCAGGCTAGGTGGTTGTTCTTTTAGTATTGGTCGGTATGGTATAGCGGGTTAGATTTTTGGAATTTTATCATCATAGAAAATGTCTATATCCACTATGGCGCCCATCTTTCGATTCTCAATGTTAGTTAGTACGATCAGACGTAGGCTGCTATATGTAGAGTTTGGTTCATGCTTTTGAACTTTTTTTGTATTCTATCGTTCCCATTCCTCGCATGCTGGGTTCTAAGAACGACAGGGCTTGCTGCATAATTACATAGATTTCCCTTCCCTTTCCAACCACCGGGAACGGAGATCAAATCAAGGGAAAGCCTTCTTAAAGCAGTACAGAACGCCGTTTTATCCTTCCTCTCTTTTCGAAGTGCGTGCGAGATATTCATCACTGCTCTCCCTTCTAAGGACGGGAGCGCTTTTGAAAAAGCAAGAAATAGGCCCGTAGAACACATCATAACACCACGACCTCCAAGGTGACATCTGCACAGCGTATGCAGTACACCAGCAGGGTCCGAGTCATTAGGCGGGAACGGTATAAATATGACAAATCATCCTCGCACTGTGACAGACTGTAGGTCGGCTCCGGAACTCAGATGAGACAGCAGGCAGAGTGATTTGGGGTTGAAGGAGAGTCGAAATTGGAGTGCAATGCATTCAGCTCAGCAAGACCAGGATGACGGAGTCACCACGGAGGAACCTATAACCGTAAGTCAGAAATTTGCAACTCAAAGGAAAACCCCTGGTCAGAGTGAAGACGTGGCGTGGCAACAAAAAGAGCCACCACGTCCACAGACGACCCGGTAATGGGTAAATCACGAACGTACATCTTGCTGACGAAGCGATCCTTATTGACACCCTTTCCCTTTCCACCCTTGGGCTTTTCTGTCCACATCTCCTTGACTAGAAACAGTTAGAACTTTGACATGATGCATTATTCGATAATACAAATCTTACCGTTCTCGAGGACCATGTTGCAGTGACGGTCAAATGCTTTTACACGCGCCAATAGCCTTTAGATAAAGAGAGTACGGTCAGTTAAAGACCATCTAGCAATATAGAGCTCAGAGTTGATAGCGATCACTGAACGTACTTGCGGTTATTCCGGCAGGAGATGAGGACCTGAGTGTGCGTGCGCGTTGCAGTCTGCAGAAGAGACAGTGGTCCAGCGGTCAATTCGTGTTCCTCCACCAGCGCGACCTCATATTCGCTAAAAATTCGACAGTCAGTATGCGATCATATCCGAGATACGCAGAAGATGCGGCGAAATGCGGGGCAAGCCGTCGCTGGCGCAAAAGCAGACAGGCATTGATTGACTAGGCAGCAGAGACAAACTGCAGGAATACATCGAGACAAAAGAAAGGAACATACGTCAGTTCGCTGCGGGGCTTGTTCAGCAGATCTCTGTAGAGTAGCGCAAGAAAGTCAGCATATTTCCATCGACAGGGATATGAGGAAGTGTGGGAGACTGCAGCCCGGGTCTATGACTCATCGGAGCATCGACACGAGGCCTGTCGAGACGTACTGGATCTTGGTGTCGGACATGGTGCCGTATAAGAAGACGGAGTGCTGCTGCTGCTGCTGGAGAGATCTCGACTGTGATGCTCTGCGATCTTCGGATTCGAAGGAGCTGGAGAGCTTGGCGCGGTCACGTGTGGCGCGTGTTTGCCGTGTTTGGCGCTTTGATCTCGCGAGCTCGCGATTGGCTGCGTCACGTCGCGTACACGCTTGAGAGCAGTTACCTGTCTAGGGCACTAATTCGATCCCACGACTCTCAAGGGAGCTTCTATCTTCACTTCCCAACCTCCCGCGCCATTGACCTGCTCCTGCAGCAGGAGAGACATCTTGTTGCCGCCTATATCTTCGCAGTGGCTCCCTTTTCCTCTGCTATATATCTCTCGACTGCTCCTCCACCACTCACCTTCGCTCTCCTACATACCAGAGCCCCGCTGGCTAGGACTTCCATACCACCGCGACCTGCGTTACATACCCGTCTATTCTCCTAGTCGACGGCACCCATCTCCTCTACGACAGCCAGGGACTTCGTCTTCATCTTGTACTGTCCTTAATTGTCCTCTTCCAACCTCAATTTCACCTCTGTACCTCTTCATTTGGCAAGGTCGGGCCGACTCGCGAACGCGAACCTCTACACGTCACTTGCGGCTCTAGTACCACGGCACGAAAGAGAAAAACACTTCTTTCCACAAATTCTGAAATTTTCCTGCGTATGGTGACAACGACTTGCTGGCGGGATGGATTCTCAGGACGGTATATCCGTCCGCCCTATGAGGCGTAAGTCCCTTCACTGCAGCTCTACGAACGCTCCTTTCTGATAGCTGCTTTTGCCAAATACAGTAAAGGTGCTATATACATTCGATGACGAGAACAAGACGAACTGCCTTGCCCGATGGCCTCATCTCCTTGATATCCAGACTGCCTTCCTCGACGAACAAACCCAGATCGGCGTCATTGAGTTGAAGACATGCATTCAAGCCATTGTGTCTGCTAGGTACGCGGTGGCTGTTTTCCGGTTCACCACTTGGATAGTTTACTCACTGCATATACTAGCCCTGAGCTGGTGGCCAAGTTAGGTCAAGACTACACCGTTTACGCTTACGACTACTCGGAATACGAGACACCGCTGGTCGGCCAGGGCATGTTGTCATGGGTCCTCGCTTCCGCATCCCCCACGCCGGACGCACCTGCCCATCAATCAAAAACCATCGTCACTGGTCGTGTGTGCAAGAACGTGCTGGGGCTGTTTTCAAAGGGGGCTCAAGAGACCTTAGAGGTCAAACTGAGACTGGTGCCTGTTCCGACGGTTATGCAGAGCGAGTATATCACCAGCATGCAGAAGTATCGTGAACTGAGCAAGGTCATCCCGCAAGAGTTCGACGCTCAGGCGTGGTCGAATTTTATTCAGCAGTACCCCGACATACTTGCTCCCAGCAAACCTCCCCCGGTAGCTGACCGTACCACCTCCCCTCTGGATGCATCGGGAATCGAAAAGTTTCACCAGCTTCTCAGTGAAGGCTCTACACCAAGGGAGTTCCCCTCGATGCATACCAATGAACCTTTCCAGGCTCCCTCCCCGGCTCAGTCGACCTTCGCGCCAGCACCCAGCAGAGGTTCGACTCCTGGCGGCTTCCGCCCCAGCAGCAGCCACCAGCAGGCGAAGCGCGGAGCTAGCGAGGCATTCAGGCCTTCGTCTAGGACTTCTACGCGTGATGGAGAGCTTCAGAGGCATCAGTCCTACTCTGTTTCTCGCAGAGGATCAGTGCAGTCGGGATATGGTAGCTCAGACGAGACAGGCGACCAGCAACCAAGAAAGAGAGCCAAACTGTACAGGGCGGACGGACCCGCAAATATCGACATGAACATTGAGAAGCAATCTGCCTCTCTGCGGGTTGCAGCAAGTACCGCTGCTTCAGTCCGTATTCACCGTCCAACTCCTGTCAATCCTGCGATCGCCTCGGCCAGGGGATCTAACGAAGAACCAATCCGTCCACCCACGCCCATTTCTGGTCCCGATGATATACCTCGCCGTGCACGTTTGCCCCCAAGTCTGCTCCGCGAAGCCTCTTCTCAGAGCAGTGCTCAGTACCACTCACCTTACATGGTGAGTGACGATCGCCCCTCTGCGGAACCAAATGCGCATTCCCCAGAAGAGGTTCGTTACCATGGAATTTTTGAGCCATCTATAAGTATGCCTTCGTCTCCGCCCATCATGGACAGTGGATTTCCGAACAGATCTAGCCCAGTTCTTCCACCAGTGCCCATGGGCCCTGACTCCGGCTTCATGAGCGGCACGCTCGAGGACCTTTTGGATGAAGACACATGTCTACGTACCAACATAGACGAAGACGTTGCAACTCCGGGCGACTGCAGAAAGACCACTAATGACACAAGAAATGAACGTACTGGGCCATCAAACAACCAGGACACCTCTCCGGTCACAAGACACCCTATTTCAGTGCCGCGACACGACAACTGCTTGACTAGTGATGGACCGGTGGCACCATCGCCGAAGGACTCCACTCCCACACTTCCTATTCAGAGGACCGGATCCAGACCGTCGTCAAGAGCAAGTGCTAGGCAGCCTCCAAAACCATTGGCACCAGCGCCTATGTCGCAGAGCGAGATGGAACAGCTCATGAGTGCGATTCCAACCAGCGACCCTGTACTGCATCATTCTAACTCATGGAGTGGGCCAATGAGTGACTTCTCTGCCATTGAGACACCAGCTCCACATCCTGTCGAGGATGGCAAGGTCAGAAGCGGAGCCGGCGCGAGGCGGGTGAAGCAAGTTCAGGCACGCCTTGACAAGTGTATCCGTGATGGACAAGTTCCTCCTTTCTGTGAGAACTGTGGATCTATCGAGACTCCTACCTGGCGAAGGGCCTGGTCAAAGGTATTGGAGGGGAGTGAACAGGATGCCAACGACTTTGCCAAGGACAACACAATCCTGTTCTGGCAGGCCGTGGAGAGAAATCAGGAAGATAAAGATAAAGTCACCAAATTCAAGGTCTTCAAAAAGACGCTCGCCGATGCAGATACCGACTATGTGCAGGTACTTCTTTGCAATCCTTGTGGCTTATGGCTTCACAAGTTCAAGCACATGCGACCTGAGCATAAATGGAACAAGCCTGCCAAAGACAAGAAGAAACGAGCTACAAGACACCGAAAGGGTCCCCTTACTGGTGGCAGCAACGCTTCGGCCAGAGGCCGCAGCCGAACTGAAGAGTCGAAACCACCCGAGTCCTCTCCAGGGCGCAGTGATGCCTCCTCCCCCGCTGTAGACGAAGGAATCACTCCACACGCGGAGAATGACCGCGATAATGATGAAGAACAGCAAGATGGATCTTCTAGCCGCCGCCGAGCTAACAGCCTAGAACCTCGAGGCTCTACAGACACTTCTCAGAGCCGTTGGCAAGAACAGGATGCGATAGAAGCTCTCCGGCGGGCTATTCAATCGAGCCCGGCTCGCAATCTCCAGGTGCGGAATGTTGCAGCGTCCGAAGAGAACCTTACACCCAAGCCAGTCCGAAGGAACTTGTTTCCAAGTGCACAGGACCAAGGAGCGATGAAAACATTGGGCGATTCGTTGGTTAATAGCCCTCGGCGTAGCCCTCGGGTTGCTTCTCAGAATGCGGCGAAGGAATCAGCGGACAAGGAAAACTGTCCTCCTCATTCTCGTGACGATCTCGACGACCTATTTGAGAGTCCCACATTCGAGTTCGAACCTCCTGCAAGCCCAACGCCGCGACGACGTGGCGGCCCAGTGGGTGAGAAGCGTCGCTCGTTGCCTCTCTCGCCTACTCCCGGTAATGGGAGAACCATGAGCTCGAGAACAACGCCCAGCAAGTCGACTTCCGAGAGACTACAGTATGCCCAGGGTACATCTCCGGGGTCTACTCCCCGTGGAACAAAGCTCAGCAAACAATTGGGACTTGGTCTTCCCAAGTTACCTTCGCTACACGGAAATAGTCCTCGTTCTAGAAACTACGAGGTTATTGACGGTATGATAATGGACATCTTCGATGAAGATGCCGCGTCAATGAATCAGACGGACCCTTTTGACCCCTTCGAGCCGCCTAAGAACTGGGCGGACTGGATTCCTTCGGATTATGTGTCGCCTAGTGGATCTGAACCTGGGCAGCAGCGTACAGGGCAAGGGCGCCATTTCAGCAACCATGATGAATCAGACGATCTCATAAACGCAATTCTCTCCGATCCTGCTGTTCATAAAGCAAACCTTCATGACTCTCAGTTCGGACACCTTCTCTTCGACGATGCCGGTGAAGGTGCAAACCAGTCTGAACTATTCGATTCCGCTTTTTTCAGTTCCGATTCTCTCAATGAGCACTTGACGGGCCTTGGCGTGAAGGATACAGAGCCTAGTGAAAGCCCGGTTGATAAAGAGAACAAGAACGAGGCACCCGCCTCAACGGCCGTCTAACGATCTGACATTGCGAACACGACTTCATATATTCTTTTGTTGCATACAAGTGCATTATTCTTTTTTCAGCGATGGCGTTGATCGGTTATGCATTTCTTTCTACTCGACGTTACGGAACAGCTATACTTGATTCATATTAGTAGTGGGACGGCTTCTCGACAATTTTGCATTTACTTTTCATGGTTTTTAGGATGGATTGGAACAAATTACAGTGGCGGTATTCGTGCCGCATCGGAGATGTTTGCTAATACGGTTGCGATTTGGGATATGTACATATGGATACCAGCATTCGATTATTATATTCGCAGTGGGAGAATCAGGACGGTCATTTGACCAGGGTATGGGATTTACTTAGGATATGATAGGATAGGATAGGATAGGATAGGATAGGATACAATATGAGATGAAATCATCTCTAACAATAGCATTTAGTTCACCAAACACAGTTCTCAGTGATTTACTTGTCTCCATATGGTGCTGTCAGCGATGTGGGGAGGAAGAGTCCCAATATCCATCTGCAAAGCTCAATCTCCATGGTAACGCTGTACAACTATTCCACGATCACAAAATAGTATGTGACCCTTGAAAACACTCACCTCATGGCGACCCGGATTCAAACTATGACTCCATTATTTATGAAATGCTAAATCATCCTGGTATCATACGTAAAGAAACGAAACATGAAGCAGCTCTCTTCGCCCTCCCGTCTCTCTCGCTTATCTCCGTTCGTTTCCAGTCACGTATCTTCTTTTTCGTCCTTATTATACCTTATTTTGACAACCGTCTATTCATTCGAATCGTAAAAAATCCCCTTGAACCGATGCGTTGCTTCCACGACCTGTTCGTAGATTTTATAATCTGCGGTTCATGGACACGGGTCAGTTTCTTGAGGAGAATTGAAAATAAAAATAGAGTAAATTCACAGAGTCGAGCATAAGCCGGAGTAAAAAGCGAGACAAAACATACCACAATCCGCTGGATTACCCCAGTCCATGGTTCCCAAGACACGCAGACCGAGTCCCTATGCAGTTATGCGTTAATAAGAATTATTCCCCAATCCCACCAAGCGGTGTAAATCTATTGTCTTGAAAGATTGAGACCTACCTGTCCACCCTCCAGGTCAGTAACCTTCCCTACAACTTCCACGAGCCGCCCCATCTGCAGGTGCGAATCCGGCTTCAAGATCAAAGTCACATCGCCATGATTCCCGCACGTAATCGTCGCCGTGTCGCCATGGAGCGCGCTTACTGTGCCCAGGATACGGACTGTTTGTGTCGAGCGATTGCCGCTCGAAGGGTGGAAGGCGTGCAGGTGTGCGGGGAGGACACGCGGGGTTTGGAGGGACATGATGTTGTTTAAAAGATTCGCTATTGTGAGGACTGAGAAAAGACGTAATCCTGATGGATGGCTTGAATGGTATGAAAGCGGGTTCTGGAAGTCCGGACAGGTCAGTTCGTGGTGTTGAGCTGGTAATATAGCATAAGTTAGAGCAGATGGTGACTGATTCGGGGAAAGTTACGGTCGTTGCCCGCGCGTTTCGCGTGACGCGTAGTCACGTGGCTTTAATTGAAGCGGGCATCTCGAGTGTTGGGCTCAAGTCTCAGGTCAATATGGGATACAGTCTGCTACTATGCATTTATATTGATTTTTGTGTCTAGTATTAACAAGGGAATGTATATAGCATTCGTCATATATGAGGAGCACTCGTGTAGAGCTTGCATAGGCAGCTAGCCTCGCAGGCAAATGACGACTTAACCAGGAGATGGTCCTGACACAGTTTATATCTAGAATGAGTATAAATCCCATGTGCATAAGTGATCTAATTATTAGGTCACTGAGGAAGAGTGCGATTTATCCTAAAATTTGCAATGTATGTACCTACATAGTATCCCAAGAGAACTATATTTATCACGTGATGCTACTGCTCGACTGAACTATCGCCGCTTTCACAAGCTTAGCAGACCTAGACTGAACGACAACCCAACGACTCCCTCGAACGTCGAGGTCTTTCTATCTGAAGGACTATTGTCAGGTCGCAATACAGAAAGGACTTGAAGTCATATATTTGTCTACCCCATTCTCAAGCTTCGAGTCGCCAATTGCCTTTCGCCAGCGACGCCCGTTGCGGTCATCGCGACCATCGCCGCCGTCAAGATGCCTCCTCCACTCCCATCCCAACACCGGGGCATGACGGCCAATCCCCTCAAGCCTGTCAAGCGCTATCGTCCTGGAAAGGCGATCGCGGAGGAACCTTCTTCATCAGAGGAAGAAGAGGAGGAGGAGCAAGTCACAGAGCAGGAAAAACGCAAACAGCAAGAAGCGCAGCGAAGACAGCAAGCTCCTAAGGCGACCTCGTTTCCAGGTGCAGTAGCCGGCAAGATTACGAAGGGCGTACAGCAAGTGAAAATTGAAGAAGACGAAGACGAGGAAGGGTTCGTGACGGAGGAAGAACTTGACGAGGAGGCTGCGAAATCTGCCAGACCTCCGCCAGCTCCCACGGCAAGAGCTGCCGCTGTGGCCAGCGAGGAGGAAAGTGAAGAGGAAGAATCAGAGGAGGAAGAAGAGTCCGAAGAAGAGGAAAGCTCGGAAGACGAGGCCCCTCGAAGGGTTCTACTACGTCCTACATTTATCAAGAAAGATAAACGCAATAATGGTGCTGGCCAGCCTGCTGATGCTTCAGTGGCGAAGACCGATACCTCTGCAGCAGATGCTGCAGCTGAGGCGGAACGTCGCAGAAAGCAGGAGAAAGCCGATCTGCTAGTCCGAGAGCAACTGGAAAAGGAAGCAATTGCGAAAACAGCAGGCAAAAAGGAATGGGACGAGGATGAGCTGGCTGGAGAGGAAGAAGCGCTGGACGACCGGGACGGGCTGGACCCTGAGGCCGAATATGCTGCCTGGAAAGTACGAGAGCTCAAGCGGATCAAGCGTGAGCGCGAAGCCATCGAAGCCGCCGAAAAGGAGCGTGAAGAGATCGAGCGTCGACGCAACCTGACAGCGGAAGAACGAGAGCGTGAAGACCGCGAATTTCTGGAGAAACAAAAGGAAGAACGAGAGGCGACTCGAGGACAGACTGGTTTTATGCAGCGCTACTTCCATAAGGGTGCTTTCTTTCAGGATGACCTGGAACGTGAAGGTCTTGATAAGCGCAATGTCATGGGTGCCCGGTTCGCGGACGACGTCAATCGTGAAGTTCTGCCACAATACATGCAGATTCGAGATATGACCAAACTAGGAAAGAAGGGACGAACACGGTACAAGGATCTACGGTCTGAGGATACAGGTCGTTGGGGCGAAGGCTTCGACAACCGCCCTCGTAAGGACCGCGATGTGCCCCTGGGAATACAAGACGAACGATTCATGCCAGATCGCGGAGACGATCTTCGCAGAGGACCAACGGGTGCCAACGCAAGTGCTGTCAGGGAGAGACGACGTTCGCGCTCTCGTACGCCTCCAAGACGACGGTCTAGATCTCGATCTTTCTCTCCGAGGAGGGATCGCTACAATGACCGAAGTCGTTACAGAGACGACGACAGGCATGATCGAGACAGACACCGTGATTACGACCGAAGAGATCGCTCTCGATCTCGAGACCGGTACCGAGACGATGATAGGAACCGTAGAAAGCGGTCTCCATCGCCCTATGATGACCGCGACAAGCGGAGGCGTGTGGACAACTCCCGTTGAACTTACAGCTATCATTCTTCTTAAATGGGAAAAGCATGCATTTGTTCAGGCGTTCAGGGTGGCCACTAGTTGTAGCGGGCATGGTTGGTTTACGGCATGGATCATACATTCCCCAAGTTGGTAGGGATAGATTAAAATGATATACACCAGCTAGTTATCTAAAATGAGAGCATTTAGATCCGGTTCTTAATCGGAACATATATCGCTTTAATCTCTTGCATGAGTCTATTAACGTGAAGATATAACGTAAAGAATCTCTTCGATGGCTTTCTCTGTACAACGCCTCGCCGTAATCATAATCTGGGACCAAAATGTCTAGAAAAAAGAATAAGTCCCTTGAAGAATAATCCCTCAGTAACGCCGAAGCTGCTCGTGATGCCTGCTTTCTTACCGAATCAAGCGTCTCCCTCCTTTTCCGTGTTCTTTGTTTTCAGATGATATATTTCTGTTCAGCTCGATCATTTCACACCTGCCCTCTCCAGCATCTTCTCTCGTTCCATCACACTATCCCCGAACCTAACCAGGAAAACCGTCCGGGATGGCCACATCTCCGTGCCCTGATTATGTGCCGTGACCTTCGCTTCGAAACCACATCCGTCACAAACACCTTCGATAATACCGGCTACGAAAGCCGCGCAATTCAACATGCTCATTTCTTTCGGCACGCTAATATACGTGTTCACCAACGGGTCGTTGTCCGTAATCATGTACTCATTAGGAGTCTGTGGGGAGACGGAGTGTTCGAGCGCGTCTGCTGGGCGCTGGAAAAGGAGACGCCAGAGCGGCCCGTGGATGAGATGTAGGAGGGGTAAAATACGGAGGGGTCGGTTGGGGGGTGAAGAAGAGGTCGAGGAGGCAGTTAGGGAGGACGATGCCGATGATGATGCAGAGCGATAGAAGAGGAGGTCCAGCAAGCGCAGACCTAGTGGGTATCCTTGTTCGTTTAACCTGGTAGAGAAGAGCAGTCAGTTAGTCTGTCCCCTTTCCTATAATCTATACCAATAGCTTATCCAAATCGCTGGTGTCCCAGCGGTCTCTTTTTCAATGCGTATAGCTATCTGCACTCCCTGGTTTCTCCGAAAACCACAATCGTAGGTCTCTCCTCCTGTAAGAAAATCAAAACTTACCTTCGCTCCAAATCCTGAATTCCCGTAACTCTTCTCTGCGCATACGTAACCATCTCCGCAAAGAGGTACGCGAAGCTCGCACGGCTCAGGTCCGAATTTCGGCTCCGGTTCAAGTGTCGATCGTAAATGGTCTTGCGGTTCGAGGGCACGCGCAGTCCTGGCGAATTAGCCTGGTGAATTGTCTGGACGGATTGCGAGGCATGGTGTTGATATGGCTTCTCGCCGGCGCTTGCGATGTTGGAGCCGCTACCGCTATTCGAGAGGACGGACTGTCGGGCGGAGGAGGTCGACATGATGCCGTCCAATGTGTAGTGTTTGGTGAAGGTGTCTAGGAGAGTTTTATGAGAATAAGGAGGTAGAGGTTGACCAGATGCTGGAGCTGTAGAGTAGATAGTCAGCGGCTCAATGGCAGCGGACGGCGGGTGAATCGGCGAGTGATAGAATGTCGAAGGAGCAAAAGATCGACAATTGGCGATCGGGTATGGGTATCAAGTCGCGTCTATTCCTGACAATGCATCATTGTGGTATTGCGGTGTTTCCTTATGTATTGGAGAAGATCGATGTATGTCCGCAGCGCACCAGGTGTCTCTATCTGCTCGGCACGACCCTGTAAATGAATACGGCGGAGCAGATTGCCGGTTGATGCAGTCCTGAAGAAAGCAATATCTACAATATCAGAGCTCCCAACTTTGCAAGAATAGATCGTTATTTGATGAGATACTAGCCAATGCGCTTTAACGCTGAAGGTCAATCTGAATGGGTTCTTTAAGTTAACATGCTGATTTACTCATTATTATTATCATCATTGTGGGTGAAGGTAATCAGCGATCATATCTACCGTAAAAAAATTAATTTACAGCCTACAATAGCATGAATTCTCAGGAACTGGGAAATTAAGTCACTATTGATAAAAAAAAATCTCGACGCATTCAATAACAGGGTATCCTAGAATATGAAATAATCTACGCAGGGATCTGCCTCGCCACTAAATATCGCAAGACAAACAGATCCAACTCCCTCGTATGGTGGACGATTATCATCACGATACGAGTATACGACCGAGTAGCGTCCACAGAACCGTATAGCCATATATTCATGGACTTTTTTTTCAGTTGAGTAAGTAACCCTAGACTGCACAAATCATTAGCCTTCTGGATCCCGAAACATGTCGAATCGCAAGCCATGATCAATAAATGCAAGATCTTTTGAGATCGAATCAGACATCCAAGGAAGATTATTCGCGCACAGAGCACGTCTAAAGATGGGTTCTTATGGCGACGTGCTAGCGTGGAAACTGCGAATGTGGAAGGAATTTTCATCATATAAAAGGGAGAGGGCAATGCACTTGACCATGACAAGACGAGAACAACGTAAAAACTTACCGAAAGAGATGGTTAGCTGAGGTAGTCGGACTCTGGCTGGTTAGCAAAGTCTGCCAAAGCAGAGTTCCTTCGATCTGAAAATCATTCTTTCCAGCATCAGGTTCTCGCCATCAGAAGCTCTGCAGGTAGACGAAATAAGAGACTCGTTTTTCTCCCCGATGCTTGCGAAGATCGCTGCCAACAAGCGCCCTGTTGAGGTTGCGTGAGTGAAAGACGTGGTTGAGAAAGATAAAAATTTTCGGGGGAAGCTGGGCCTTTTATATTTTAAGCGAGGCTACCGGGGAAACCATCACTCCCCACCCGGACTTAGTTATGGCGAACAGGAAGCTTCTGGAGCAAAAAAGAGACAAAAAAAAGCCCCGCTCATCGACTAAAAGAAAATCTAGACGCAAATAATAATTAGGTTGAGATTGAGGATTTTTGTTCCATCCAGCCATTTCCGCCAAAAATAACAATTGGTATTCTGTATTCTATCGATCGCACGGAATCCTGCTCATTTCCACGAGATATGCAGTCTGGGATGCACCATATTTACAGATGCAGAATAGATAGTCTATTTCCATGACAGAACCCACATCGGATACACAGTATATAAACATTTTCGCCACTCGTGATGCGTTACATGTCAGAAGAGCCTTCTTTAAAGGGCTTCTGCTTCTGCCTTGAATTCCAATTGAGTGTCTTGGAGATGCTGTGAACCCAGTCCTCGCTCCGCCGCCCCTGCGGGACGACATTCGCAAATGGATATCGAGACGCCGAAACTGTGACATAGTCACCCGGGTTTAGCTCAAGTCTAATTCATTGTTAGTCAGACCCTCACTCGTGGATTCTCGTCAAGACGAGCTTACCTCTCGCGCCCGTCAAAGCTTGCCCATGAAGAGGTGCGTGCGTCATACGGTACGCCCATTCGCAAGACGATCGTATCTGGGAGAATAATAGGCCTGAACGACAGTGTGTGCGCACATATGGCCGTTACAAGCATGACTGGATTCTCCGGATGCGAGAGAGATCCTCCAGCAGCAAGATTATAAGCAGTTGATCCTGTGGGTGTTGAGACACAGACGCCATCAGCCAGGAGTGTTGTGAAATGCTCGTCATCCCCAAACAACTCGATGGCAGACATTGCTATACATCTCAGTCAGTAACACATAACATAATCGCAAACAAGGCCCGTCCATGTAGATAGATACGTACTAGGATTAGGACCGCGATCAAGGACAACATCATTCAGGATCTCATACACTCTATCCGGGGTATGTGTCACGCTGTCTTCGTATTCCTCGCCGATCAACTCCTCTACTAGGTCTCTCTTCTTAGGACCGAGCGTCTTTTCATGTCCATCCACGATGTGCTTCTTCGCTCGCATAACGGTGCATTCGAATCTCAACCTCAGGCTGACCACAACACCGTCTCGGAAGGCGTTGGTAAGTGTTTCTTTGTAGTGGTCGAAATCAAATTTGGTCAGGAAACCAAGAGAACCTAGAGAGAATGAGAGGACTGGTGGAACGATTCGCTGGAATAACCAGCTCGTGTATAGGACCGTTCCATCACCACCTAAGGTGACAACGAAGTCAAATATATGAGGCTGGTCATGAGCAAGTTTGTTATCCCAGTATTTTAATCTGCCTGTGGCACCCGGCTCACCCCGAACCAGCCCATCCGCATCAAAGTCCGGATGTTTTTGAAGCCTCTTTTCCACGTAGACGATGTAGGGCGTATCCCGCTCCTTCGAGAGAAGCCATTGGCAAACTTCTCTGGTCAAGCTCACCAAAGATTCGTCATGCGCTTTAGTCACCAGGAAGACCGTCCTCACAGAGAGCTTTAGTTTAACGCTGCCTAGTTTCTTCGACAGCTTCCGCACATTCCATGCCATGTCGGACAGCTGCTTCTTTGTGAGATGTCGAGACTGCACGACAGAGGGAATACTGTCGGTCTCGTGCTTTTTCGCATAGTCGATGATGGACACATGGTCCGCTTCAGTCAGATGTGTCTCGTCATTGTTGGGCTCGTCGGCCGGCTGGCTCCTGGCCTCCTCGATATCCTCAAGTCTGTTGCTTGGCGGCTCCCATTCTCCAGAAAGAAGGGAATGTACGAAGCAAGCGGTATTTCGATCGCTTAGGTCGCGGCGCCGTGCGATCTTGGGATTATCGGTGTCAACGAGAGACGATTTTCGTCGGTGGTTATTGTCTGGGCGGAAGACGACCTTTGCACAAGAACCACGGTTAGAATCGTCGAAAGTACCATAGGGAAAGAAACATTCAAAGTGGGATATCAAGATACCTCCAATTGTTTGTGGATCTCAGAATCGCTGCCACTCTCGTGAAACTTGATGGTTTTGACCACGTTAGCTACCGGTCCTTTGGTGAAGCGAGGGATCCCTTACAACGTCTTCCATATCCTCGACGGCAGAAGAACCATCAGGGTCTCTGTCTGACATGTTGTGGATGCGAAATAATCAATTGGGTTTATCGCAACAATAGCGATCACTGAGATTCCCTCCTAGTCGCGCCTAGAGAAAGGCGACACCGTCTAGATTTCTTTTGCTGCGCGGGGTTCGAGCTGGAGACGTCGCGGGTGATGACGTCGCTACATCGCTTGCCTGTTTTCGGTAGTTAGCTGGATGAAGAGAAACCAGGAATGCTACGACTGGAGTATGGGATACTAACTACGACAGGAGAGCCACGGTATTATTCTGTGTCATTATCCCATCACCGAAATGATGGTTGCTTCTTACGGTATGTCCCTCCTCCTGATAAGCTAATTAGAAGATGGAAGATCATTTATATATTCCGCATCTAGCTCGGTCAACCAACCACACGGTGAGAACTGAAATAGCTTGCTTTTCCTTTATGATCTTGATATGCTATAGTTGCACGGTCACATTTTAGATAAAATAAGAACGTATACTGGGGCGAGTAGAATATTCCTGTTTATTTATGGTTCTTGGTTGTAAGTTATGACTTGGCGAATTAAGAATCATATCAGAAACTAATATGAATCGGTAGTGGGAACATCTGATCCTTTTCTTCCTAAATATTTCCTTTTTAACATACTAGAAGGAGTCTCATCCAGTAGTACTGTGAGTTTAATAAAAATCCAATATGTTCGTTGCCTCTTACACGCTAATATATACCATGACCACTTCTGACACTTCGCCTACCATATAATAATTTCTTCGGGCTTATAACCTTGGCATAAAATGCCTAAATCCCCGTCTCGAGCCATTGGTTGCTTCTCGTGTTCCTGATCCCATAAGAATGGCTACTCTTATCTTACGCATTAACTGTCAAGGTTAAATTCCACCCCCACTTCTGACCTGCTTGGCCTAAGAAGTATACCCGACGCTCGGACAACTTCTCACCATCTCATAACTTCCCTACCATATTATTCCCATGAACCGAGGTGCCTCAAGGTGGCGTTTCACTCTTGATCCTACTAGTCGTCATGTCTGGAGCTTCTGGTAACAAGTCGAGTCTTCCAGGAAGGAGAGAACGGACGCGCTTGCGAGCGGAAAACGTTAACTACACGAGAGCTTCACGCGCGTAAGGAAAATTGCCTATATATTGCAGTTGACCGAGTAAACCCTTTTTTTAACTGAAGAATAAATGCAGTTGTAACATATGCCGCAGGCTCAAAGAAAAATGCGAAGGCGGAGCTCCCTGCAAACGATGCTCTAGACTTCATCTGCGGTGCGAATTCCGGCAGACGATCCCAGTGGGCACCGTGGGAGGTCCGAATGAAAGGTAAATGCTACCTCAATTGTTGGACTAATTTGCCGCTTTTTCTAATGTTGAAATATAGAAGCTTGACCAACGATGAGAAGACTCATTACCTCGAGCGTATCGCTCGTCATTTTCTTGGAAACATTACCTTTGACGTGTCGAATCTTCGTAATATTTCCGAAAAGATAGAGCAAGAGGAGGACAACCAGTGGCCTCCCATGATGGAAGAATCTCAGAGCAACGAGGAAGATGAAACTAAAATTAACGAGGATAATTTTACTGTGAAAACGCTCTCTGATAACACTGCACGTATGTATAATGAACACATATAAATTCTCCATATTCTAATCTCAAAGCAGATTACTCAGGTGAACTCTCTCATTGGAGTTTCTCTCAGCGCGTCAGGCGGAGAGTTCACCAGCACCTAGAATGTGCTCACACTGCAGAGGCATGTTTTATTCGCTGGTCTTGGAGCTTTCAGGTATGCGCTAACTCTACTCACCAGGAAATTCATGATAAGATGAGAATAAAGGAATATTTCAGAGCTACACAACTTCAGTCTCCATCCTCTTTAATCTCTGCTTCGGTGGCATGCCTTCCCCCGAGAGCTATCGCAAGTTTCCTCGCCGACACCTTTTTCAAATATGCGGGTACAAACTACTTTCTTGCTCGTGAGTCATGGCTAGAAGACAGATTACGCATATGCTATGACCGTCCATCCGTGTTATCCGCTAGTGATGCTGCGTGGGTATGTAGCGTATTGATGGTTCTTGCTATCGGAACTCAATTTGCACATATGAACGAAAATAAGTTCAAGGCAAGAGATCTGAGAGAGCCTACTCCTGACATTGATGATGAACCCAGCGAGAATAACGTGGGTGTGTCACTATATCGCGTTGCTTGCAAGCTACTTCCGGATATCATTACTATTGCTTCAATAGAGAGTGTCCAAGCGTGCCTTCTGTTAGGGAAATACACATTACCCCTAGATGCACAAGGTCTTGCATATACATATCTTGGCCTTGCTGTCAAGGTTGCTGTCCAGAATGGTATGCACAGAAAATATACCGGGACTGGATTGGATCCACAAAATTTAGAGGAGAGGAACCGACTATGGTGGACTGCATATACCATGGAGAGGCAAGATCTAATCTCTCAATGTCATCTGATTTGGTCACAACTATTGACACATATATAGGCGAATTAGTGTCTTACATGGAAGACCTGAATCGATCTCCCACATTGAAGTGGATGCTATGCTACCTGTCGATGTCTCGGAATTCAGATATGGGAGATATGGATCCAACTTCGCAAATATTATAGCACTAATTCGTCTAACTTCTAGACTTGGAGAAATTTCGTCTACGATGTGCGTTTCAGATACTACATTCCTCGAGACTTTCCTATTGACGTATACGCAGAGGCCTCCTTCGAAAATGCCCAAAGAGGCTGCGTGCAACATATTTCCGGAGGCTTATGCAAATACGCGGTTCTTTTCTGCAGTGGTGGGAGATGCTTCCAACAAGTGTTGAATGCAGGGACTTGGATCCTGACACGCCTATGCTGCGTCATAACATCCATCTTAATCTGTGTTTCCACCTTAACCGGATTTTTATGGGTCGGCCATTTATGTTCTATGAGCAGATGACCGAAGGAACTGAATCGATAAATAACAGTGATCTATCTGTCCTAGTTACCGATTGTGTGGAGAGTGGATTAGAAACAATTCGGCTTCTAGAAGTACTCCACAATGTCATTGGTCTCGCACGCGCTTCTTATACGGAATTCAGCTCCTGTCGTGCGGCGTTACTTGTGATCTGTTGTCAGTGTCTGAATGAATGGACAGAGTCACTGGGCACCACTTTATCGCGAGGGTTAAAATTGATGAAATTAATGGCTGTCAGCATTGATTCTGCAAAATCAGAACTTTCTGTGATCCAAGCCCTGGAGATTGCGATCCGGGATTTAGAGGCTCGTGGAAAACCAAAGACTCAGAAAGAACAAAGGCCTACATCTCAGTACGATACGTTCAAATCATGGGCACGATCCTGGGATGGCGCATCGATGGATCTTGATATTCCAGTTGGTGACACACACACCGGGCATTTGAATAGAGAAATCACAAATCAATACCAACTCAATGAAAGGGAACCATTGATGTCGGTATCTAACATCTCTGAATTCGGTTTCGAGGACCTTCTTTCTTCTTTTCCTGAAGAAGCTGGGGAGTTTGTTGCGCTTCCGTTGATCGATGGCGACTTTCAATACAGCTTAGATGGAAGCGAAGATAGAGATTCTACATGAGATCATGGGTCTATGGCTTGTAAGTGTTCCTCGACATAGGAACATATACTCCCTTTCATATATTCCAGATCAGGGCCATATTTTTCTGCCCCAAAGGTGTTCATGCATATAGCAACGAAGATAAATTTCCATATAGACATATTCTCAGTAAGACATGTCAACCAAATATAAGATTTTTACACTTCTGATATAGTGAGATAGATTTCGTTTCGCATCCAAGCTCAGATTTGAGTCTATCTTCCTCGTCGAAAGCTTTCGCATCGCTGAAGTCCATCAGTGATGGTTTGGCGAATTTTGTTTTGAAATATATCTGTGATGGAAATGCTGTTAGCCGAATCTTCCGTGAGTCCAACAAAAGTCGATACAATAGATTCCCTGCCACTTGAGACGTAACTAAGGATCTATTCATACGCACCTTGTATGCCAAGAAATCAAAAATGAACAACGGCGCAGCAAGATACGTTGAAAAGAATGCCTTCGCCGACGGCTTTGCATCGAATGGGAAGATGGATAGATAGAACTCGCATCCGAAGATGAATAGTATAACAACTAAAGCGAAGTATTGGATATAAGGGGTGCCGTAAGCTCTGAATGGGAGAGTTTTGTGATGGATACCTTGTGCTTTTAACCCCATTCGGAAACCGATGTGTGAGATGAAAATTGTTGCCCACTGGAATAAGGTCGAGATGGCGACCTGAATTAAATTAGTTTCTGTCTAGCAGAACAAAAGAGGTTGTTCTTACCAAGGCAGAAAACCAGTTATACACTTCAATGGCGGTGTTATTGAGATTCAGATAGCACAGTCCACCGCCAAGGCCAGCAGAAATGATGAGTGACACGTAGGGGCGGCCCTTTAGGTCCTTTCTCCCAAAAAATGGATGGATGAGTTTAAGATCTGCTAGTGCTGTTAAACTCCGGCTTGCAACATAAATACTGGTTATTCCGCAGCTGATGACAGTTAAGAAAATGAAACCGTTTATGATATGGGATAGCCACATAACATTTGCTCGCTGGAGTGCAATAACGAAGGGACTGCCCAGTGTCCCTTCGCCGTTGATAAGTTGCGGATCATCGTATGGGACACACATGCCCACTAGCCAGATGTTTGCCACGAAAAATGTAAACATGCGCCAGAAAACTGGCTTGATTGTGGCTTTAATCGTACTTCGTGGGTCCTTCGCTTCTCCGGCGATGATAGCGATATGTTCACCTGGGGATATCAGAATATTTTTCCAGACATACAGAAGGCAGGACTTACCACCGCCAAAACTGAAGCCAGCCTGAATGAAAGCTTTTGCCATGCCCTTCATTCCATTGTTGAAAGCACCTGGATTCTTCCAGTACCGGAACTCGATCGGGCCATGCGTGGCACGAATACCACCAGAGGTCATAATGAACATGAACGCGATCATAACGAAAATGGCTAAGCATTTGATGAAAGACAGATAATATTCGACATGGCCATATGTTCTTACTGAAAAGATGTTAAAGAACACAAGGACTACAAGAATGATGGTGATATATGCAGCCGTAGGCACTTCGTCAACGCCGTCCCAGAACTTAAGAACGGATATGGCCGCAGTGATCTCAGCTGGGATGATCATTACCCACTTTTGAAGAGCAGATATTAGTTACGTATTGTCTAGAACATGAATTTTGAGAGATTCAAGAGACTTACAGAAAACCAGAAGTTTATCCCTTCTGCGAAGCCGAACGCTGGGTCAACATACTCGGCACATTGACGGATGAAACCTCCATGAACCGGTTTATATGTTGTCATTTCGCCAATGGTCATGTATTGAGCGTATACAATGGCTCTGCCATAGATGGTTAATTTTTCCACGAGTAATTATAGGAGCTCTGGATGGAAGCTTACGCCACAAGAGTATATGCTACTGCAATTCCACCGGGGCCAGCTTCAGATTATATTAGTAGCAGGTTCCGCATAATGTATGTCAACGATGTCTACATACCATATCTCAAGGCAGTACCGGTTCCTACCCATAGCCCAGTTCCGATTCCAGCTCCAAATGTCATCATCATAATTTGACGACGGCTGAGTCTGCGATGGAATCCTGCTGCATCCACTACAGGTGCGATCGCTGTTATGACCCCCTCCTGAGTATTGGTGGAATCGACCGCATTTTGCTCGATATCGTCGTTTACCTTTTCAGAACATGGTACTGCGGCTTCTTTATCGCACGTGGGACCCATTTCAATTGAAATCCTTCAGATGAACTAACAATGGACGATGGGGTTAAATAAATGAAGTGTAGATCCGTTAGAGGAGGTTCTTATCAGATATATTTTTTTTGCAACCTGGAGCAAGACTGCCGATGATGGAGAGGTTGGATGTTGTCAGTGAGCTCTTTGAGGTGGTCTTGTTTATAGCCGACTTAGGGTGTCCGTGACCGTAACCAAGCTGTTATCTGGCTATACTACTATTACCGCAGGATTTCCGGGAATTGATAGCTAGATAACGCACTAACTATCGCTAAGAAGTATATAATTGAGCATTATGATCAGTTATGGGACATGATATGGTAGATATGTATTGTCATTTTATTGAAAATTACCTTAGGCTGTTTTATTTTAGGACGTATGAAAACCGATAATGGCCTACTTTTGTAATACCGTATTCCAAGGGACCCTGTGTGTTTCCGCCGCGATAGATAGATACAGTTGGCCTGATCGGTCGCGTCGGAAAAGAGCGATAACACTCCTTGGCGGGCGTTTATATACTCCTTCAGTCATTCTTTTACGCAGAGTATATTTTTATTCCGCGGCCCACCGTACACCTCACTTCACTTATCTCCATATTTTGCACACATTTGTTCCCAGCATGGCGTCTCTAAAAAAGCATGTCGTCTTTGATGTTGTTGGGACCCTCGTGTCCTATGATCGTGTCTTTACAGCCATCGATACGCGACTAGGAGAAAAGCTACGCTCCGAGGGAATAAAGCCTGCCTTGTTTGGGTATGCATGGATGGAAGTAGCGGAGCGAGAATACACATATCTGAGTATCTCAGACAAATACACCCCCTTTGCAAATTGCTTTGAAGCACTGTTCTACCGCATGTTGGCCATGTCTGGCATCGCTGATCCCCACAAATTCGCGGGGGATAGTGACCTCGAATATATCATGAGCGAGTACCAATACTTGGAGATGCGTCCTGGAGCTGCGGAATGTGTATCGAAACTTCGAGATGCTGGCTTTACTGTTTGGGCATTTACAGCTGGCGATTTACGACGGGTTGGCGGTTACTTTGCCCATGCAAACATAGAAATGCCAGCTGAGAACTTGCTTTCCTGTGATTCAACCGGCGTCGGAAAGCCAGCTATTGCAGCATACAAGCCTTTACTGCAGCAACTGAAGAAGGACGGAGAGGTCTGGTTTGCAGCCGCTCATATGTGGGATGTATCAGCTGCAGGTCGAGCTGGGTAAGTATTTCTCATTGTGACTGTGTTGACAAAATGACGCTTAATTTATATGGATATAAGTACTGACCAGTCTAGGTATAAAACGGCATATTCATTGGTATGGGAGAAGGAAGCGTTGCCTCAATTGTTCGGGGAGATGGACGTGACTGCTCAGACACTACCAGAAATGGCCGATGGGATCATTACCGCATCTTGATGTAGCTTGCGCAACTATATAACTTATTTGAAGAATCGAAAATTCATTAAAACCCCGTTTGCCAATTAATGAATGTTAATATTGGTCATATAGACCTTGTACATGTAGTCCCAAGAATCTTGCTACCTTGCCGTCTGCCCCATTTTACACTGAGACAAAGAGTTCGTTACAGTAAAAAAACAGGAAATGCCACTCCTAGCGGTATTCTGATTATTGCAAATCTGCCATTACAGAGAAAAGGGAACGTATGTTATCAGGAAGAAGATAAGGATTTCAGCCTGTACCAGTAGAACCGGAAGACGTCCGGTCTGATAGACAAGCCCACCGGAGCCGGAGCCGGAGCCGGAACTGTAGAGGGGCAACATATCGATCCAGACAAACAGCATAGCTCGATAATATGGCATCTTCAGTGTTATCGTCTTTATACTATACCGGTTCAACTTCCGGTCTGAGTTCGAAGGGAGAACAATCAGGTAAAAGTCCAAGATCGTGGGAGCTTAGGCTCTTTGGGACATCGAGTGGGAAAGTATAATTGTCAGAGGCCTTACCCAAGCTTGGATAATCTAATGTCAAAGATGGCTACTCGAGTTTTCCTTAGTTAATTGGATCCTAGGCATTGGCTATTGTTTTGCGAATATGACTTCTAACCAAATGCCCGTACCAAATGGTTTGGTCTCTTTCTGGCGCACTCGACCACACGTCCTCGACGACCACCGGTCAACCCCCGAGCTTCCTTCTGACGCCGATATAGTTGTTATTGGCTCGGGATATGCTGGGGTAAGCACAGTTCATCATATCTTGAATGAGGCCCAAGGGAAAATCCCTAGGATTGTGGTTTTGGAAGCCCGTCAAGCTTGCTCCGGCGCTACGGGTCGTAATGGTTAGCTACACATCATAATATTTGTCCCCTGCATAGTCTCTATACTATGTACTAGCGAACTATCTAATAACGAGACATATGACTAGGAGGACATTTGAAACCAGATCCTTATAATGCGATCGCAAACCTTGCTGCTGAGTATGGAGCTGAAGCTGCTGCTGAAGTCGCAGATTTCGAGGCCAAGCATATCGTTGCTCTGAAAGAATTGATTGAGAAACAAAATATTGACTGTGACTTCGTTGTGACTCGAGCCATGGATGTTCAGTTTAGTGAATCTCACTGCCGGAAGCTAAAAGCTGGCTATGACAATCTGCTCAAATCAAACGTTGATGCTACAAGAGGTACTTTCTATAGTCCGGAAGAGACAGCTGAAGGAGTACGACTGCCCCATATACACAGAATCAAAATATATAACAGACACTGACCCTTGGTTACATATAGGTATCTGGTGTCAAGAATGCGAGAGGGTGTTTTAGTTACTCGGCTGGACACCTGTGGCCCTACAAGCTTATTCTTCACTTACTATCCCATGCTGTTTTGGAGTCAGGGGTCAACCTTCAGACTCATACTCCTGTTACTGGAATCTCGACAGAACGAGACCCAACCGGAAAATGGACAATCAATACTCCAAGAGGAAACATCAAAACTGCAACTATTGTAGTTGCCACGAACGCATACACGTCCGCGATTCTACCAGAGTATAAAGACAAGATCATCCCAGTGCGTGGTATATGCAGTCGAATTGTTGTTCCAAAAAGATACGACAACAAGGGGCAGCCGTTTCTTTCTAATACATATACGCTGCGATTCAACAGCTGGGATTATGACTACCTTATTCCTCGGGCTGATGGAAGTATTATTGTCGGTGGAGCTAGATCTGATTACCTCCATAATCTAGATCAATGGTATAACACAACGGATGACAGCAAACTTATCGAGTCCGCAAAGAATTACTTTGACGGCTATATGCAACGTCATTTCCGAGGCTGGGAAAATAGCGGTGCATATACAGATAGGGTATGGACAGGAAGTAAGAGACCCTATTGATTCGTATTAATAGCAAACCAACTTTTGTATATTTCAGGTACATGAGTATACTAACAATACTGCCTAGTAATGGGTTACTCATCTGATTATCTGCCCCATGTCGGCCATGTGCCTGGAAAGCCAGGTCAATACATTATCGCAGGTTTCACCGGACACGGCATGCCGCAAATTTATCTCTCAGCCAAGGGTATTTCAAACATGGTTATTAACAAGGCAAAATTTGAAGAATCTGGAGTGCCGAGATTATTCCGCACGAGTCAGGACAGGTTGAATAGTCGACGTAATAGGATCCTAGAAACATTTACACAGGTGCAGAAGGACATTAAAACTGATACCGGAAAGAGGACGGAGAAGAAGCTGTATTCTCATTATTTGGCTCGACCTAATTTATAAACACCCGATAGAGAATCAAGCGTGATCTCAAGAACATCTGACCATTAATCTAATCGAGCAAAAAGTCCACCCGGTAAATGCAAGATCTGCAAGAACCGGCTTCATAGAGCAGGCTCGCTTCATAGGGGTTATGTCCAGAAGAGTCGAGAATAATGAAGGCGATTTTACACCAATCCTTAAGCACAAGCATTGCACTCTAGGTATGTGGAGATGTTCTAAGTAACAATATCGAGATGGCCGATGTTGCCATCGTTGAACCAAGAGCATCGCATGATGCACTTAATGACATGGCATACGATAATCGGAGAGAATTTGAGAGTGCTGCATACTCCAATTGGGATTTGTTAATAAGTTACCTGGACCTATTGACAGCCATGAGTTGCAAGAAACAGCACATTTGGCTGAGGGGGAAGAACGAGAACAGCTTTCTGGAAGTACATGATGATATTCTTACTACCGACACCCTTGACGCGCAGTTAGCAAGCTTTGAGCAAGATAATTGTGAAGATTGCTTTAAGAACGACAACGGTCAGGTCGTCGTCAATAGCATTGCTACGCTAGCAAGGACATATCGAGATCGCAAAAAGCAAGATATGACCAAATATATAGAGAATATCAAATAATGTATAGGAAATTCTACAATTACTACTTGAACAATATCAAAGCAACTATGCCAACACGCATCTCATGGGAATTTGCCGACAATGGCTATTTGTTTAGGACTAATTCCATATACCTGGGTCGTAAGCTTATGAAGGATATTTGATTTATTCTGCTCATTTAACTCTAGGATAGCGTCCAACCAATCTCCTATAAAGACCGATTAGGTGCCCAAGTAGCAGCGAGCTCATGTGACGCGTGCCTGTATACATATTTAGGTCACCCTAGACTCTAGAGGAGGCAAGGGGTATACGTCAGAAGTCAAGACCATCCGACGACCACTGCAAGGTCATGCGCGAATATAAATATAAAACAGATGCGCGCTTTAAGCAACTAGCACATCGCCCAAAAAAAAACAAAACAATCTACAGCACACTCGTGCGTAGGTCCGGACAAGGTCGATCTCAATTCCCTTTCTTTATCGCTGATCTCTGTTAGGTACACATACTTAATTAAACCCATGGATGCAGAGAAAGTTACTACTTTCTCCTCTATGAGAACTCAGTGCTCAGTAATACTCCGTACACATGATCAGGAACTTAGAGGGGATCCATTGATGAACACCTAGCTGCTGTAAGAGCGTTGCTGATCGAGACACTTGCATTTAGCCTGATCAAATGATAAAATGAAGAGACGCATGTCCACAAGGTTCCGGGCGCGAGATAGTCAGCCATTGTGAATTTCCATTCGATCAAATGTTAGACTGGAGTATGGAGCAGCGATGTTACAGAAACACAGTCTCAGCAGAGAGCCTGGTGCTATCTCGTGCCGATCCCCGCGCTATCATAAGGGGAGCGAGGGGTAAGTAAGAAATGAAATGCCACGAAGACAGGCTGCTGCTGCGGTCGGGTGTTACCGACGCAGCTAGTCTAAGTACAGGTCCAAAGTAAAACCATATGTAAGGTTACTAGACACGGCGCAGACGAAAGGATGATTCTGCTATCCCCACTTCGGCGGCACGCAATGCGGAGGCCTATAGAATCGAGGTCAACAATAGATGGCTTGCTCTACTATGTATCAGAAGGTCGCAGGTGCCAATGTATCCATAATGCATGATCCAATCCCGGCACAGAACTCGATCTTAACATAATGCAGCTCTGGCGCGCCGGCGAAGGGGTAAGGTAGGAATGTATGTATGATCGCTCCAACCAAGGCGCATTGCCGCTGCATGTCAGCTTGGACCAGCGATCCGAAAGACTAGTCGATCTGGGCCAAGTCATACTGCTATAGGACCATAGGTGCTTCGAACACGGGCAGTAGTACCGCAACCTATCACTCCGCGATCTTCCATCTCCCAGGTGACTAGGTGCTGACAAGTCCCCGAAGTACAAAGATATGTCGTGATGCTGATTTATTGCACCTTGATCTGACAGTTATCATGTCTCCATAGTGGCAACATGCGTCGAACAGTCCACCAGAACCGGGACATGATATGGGCCAGGATGGTAGATCATCCCGGACGTGAATGCCTGATGATGGCCTCTTACTCACACACAGCTGACCCTGATTGCATTACTCCTGCAAGTTTGGGGAACGCAGTTAGAGGCTTACGAGTATTCTGGGAGATACGGACCACAAACTTGGTCTGTAATATGGACTTCTGCTGAATGATGCCTTTCGCCCGAAGCGTGGATACCATTTCCGGCCATAGGGAGCGGGACATGACATGGGGATCCATACTCCATACTAATACTTAACTACGAGTACGATAGCTTTGCAAGCCAACCTCGTATGCAGTCGGTGAGAAAAGTAAGCAACTTCGGTTGCACGAGTCATACACGGGTCTACCATGGAGTAGACGCAAGCCACTTTCATCGAGGCGCAGCCATCTGAAGTTCACCTTCCATGCTCTGTCGGCTCAAGCACCCAAGCCGTGGAGTTCGTAATTGCAGTGTATCATAATTGCCTGATAACAACAGGGCTCGATCTATGAGATCCGGAGAATGTGACCAGGTTTGCGGACAGTCACAGTCGCCGAGAACTACGGAGTAGAGCGAGTTGAATTCTATTCGGCGGTTTCGTCCAACTGGCGACCGTGCGACTAACGTGACCATCCACCGGGGCTAAGTATGGTAAACTTCTTGACAATACTTTAGAAGCGAGCCGAAGGCCCTTGTTTGGTGATAATGCGGGATGACGCTGTCTGGTCGCAGATTCGACATCGCATCTGTCCCTATCACATCGCACTGCAGAAGATCCAGGATTGCTTACGGGCCAAGTTAGTATAACCTATGGAGTAAACACTGGACAATCGACAAAGAAACCCTACGTGATGGGTGCAGTGGACCCCCAAAAGGAACTGGTGTTGTTGCAAAGTCTGCATGGGACTGCTGGACAACAATCACGTACCCCGTACTGTGTCTTTTTGTTGTTCCTTTCATCCTTTTCGACCCCTGCTACTTTGGTCTTCATGATAGTGGATCTGACTCCTGAGTGGCATGGTACTGCTTACTGATTAACGGCGTGTTTCGCCGTCCCCGCCATTCCCTGTCGCTGCTGCAAAGCCCCGGATGTTCGACAAAGCTTTTACAGCCGATGCCTGTCGCAACAGCAACCCAAACATGGAAGTAGATAGAATGCTCTCGCTGTGCACTTGTACTCTACAGGAGAACATCCCGTGACGGATGGTGGCCGAAGTGCCATCACGAGTTCGAAGTCTATCCACTGACGATCCTGGCTTTTAGGAACAGACAAAACGGCTGAGGCGGACAGCGTCCGGTTTCTTGCCGGCTGCGCTCGAAGATCAAATCACGCCAGTAACCAACTGAACGTTGTAGGACTAAGGGATCTGTCCGCTGGACGCGTATATGCGAAAGTCCAAATGTACCGGGTTCGGATCCAAGCGACGATGAATGTCAAGAGTATCATCTGCGAGAATCAAGCCGTAGTACGGAGTAGTATCGTAAGGAGCAGAAGCGACCGGCAAAGCCACCAGACAAGGACTAAACTGCTCATGGACCACTGCTATTCTCGACGACGGTATCTGACTTGGGCCTGGTGATCCTCGGCCTAGGCACTCAGTGATATGCAACAGTGTCAGCTTGCGGTCCTTTTTCTCTCTCTCGCGTGGCTTAGGACAGAAATGCTGGAGCCTAGGACAGTCCGTCCTAAGTAGTAGTAATAATGATGTGGCAGTTGGTGCCAGGTGGTAAGTTTCCAGCCAGTCAAACCTCGGTTCCATGACAGGCTTGGCCACTGATGGATCAGTCGGATACCGTAGCCTCAGCCTGTTCTGCTTGGTAGTACGCAGAGTATCTAAGCCGCATGGAGAATGAGTGGGTTCTAGTCAAGCTAGATGTGTGTCCGTTGCACTATATGTGGATGTGACGGCTCGCCTGCCCTTTTTTCCTCTTCATTTTTTATGAAGTTAGTCAGCTGGACTGGGCACTAGTTAGTTAGTTACGAGACCCTGAGCCCTTGAAATTTCGGTGATCATTATCTCAGATGATTATTTCGCCGGACACTCGCTAGGGGACCATTTAGTCTCGGTATCATCTTATAATCGCCCCCCTCCAGCATTGAACGGTCAACCATGGTAGCTCCATACGTCTAGAAGCCGAGAAGAATATTACGACTGAGGCGATCGGAAATCCGAGATTCCCGTCTGAAACCCTGAAGAGCACACACCGTATGGTATTGTAGGGCGAGTATCGCAGACGGTTGATCGTGACCAGTCGTTTGACTTCTTCAAATTCCTGACATGGTCGTTCCTCACTTTTCAGGTCTGATATCACCAATCCAACATTATTGTTATACGACGCCAGGGTTGGCGGCTGGCTTCCTTGTCCTGCCGACTGCAGGGGTTCAATCAAGGATCAGAGTCATGCATTTACCTTAATCCAGCTTCCCAGAGTACGTACTGCGATATACCTTATACGGTACACCTAACTTTGGTTATCACGCGGATCGATCGAAAACGAGATGCCTTTCCGAGTGTTAGTCGGTTACTTTTCGGAAATGCAATGGGCACAGGCTTGGTGGCGCTCGAGCCACATGGCTCACACAAGTTAAAATACGGACATGGATAAAATAATAATAATAATGATAATGATACTGGGGTGGATGCTCAAAAGCCTGAGACATGACCACCATAGCGCCAGCTAGATCCACGGATGACAGACGGATGGGCTCCTCCGGCTGAGATCCCAATTCTGGAGGGAGGTCCCTGCACCAGTCCGCCTGTTTCCAAGATGCCTAGAATCCAGCCATTTGAGGTAGGGATCTCTCTTCCCGTCAACGGTCCGCTGGTGCGTACTCCGTATTCAATGTGGCTATTCAGGCGGTGCCCAATAATAAAGAGTAATCTTCTCACTTCCTGCCTGGTTTTATCGGAACGTGAGACCAGTCATCGATCTTCGGATCGCCCCCACATCTTTCTTGTCTTAATTGATGGGTGCGAGCTAGCTCCGAGAGGCGCAGTGAATCATTCGCGTGGATATTGGACAGAGTGCTTCTAGCGCATTCCCGGCGGCTTGAGTAGAAGTGCGGCCGAACGCCAGAAGAATACAGAGTATGGCCGGATCTCTTGATATCCAATCGCGAATAGAATGGAAAAGGCGACCAGTTAATGATGGTTAATGATGATGCGTTGAATAATGATCCGGCCCGAACAAAAATCACTATTACTGTTAATGGACTCCAGCATTAGAGATTATATAACTTGCAAGGAGTGACGCCCGAGGATCTACCGTAAACGAGTGCTGCGCTAATAGATTCTCGAAGACTGAAAGGATGTGCCTGCGGTTCGGATCCGCGATGCTGCACGCTGCTGCATGGTGCTCGTCTTATTATTATTGAAGTAATTACTCCGTACTCCGTACGGAGTACGCTTTTCAGTGGAATGGCCTTCCACCCTCACATACGGGAGTACTCCGTACCGTGGTGATTGTCACGATAGTGGTACGAAACAATATGGAAATTGGCCAGTCCTTCGCGGTAGTTAGCTTGCGGAGAATGTCAAGCTGCCCTTGATTATTGACCAGTGGCTGCCGGTGAGCATGTTATCTCACTTGGTGTTATGGATTTATCCTAGGTGCGTGGCGTGGATCAGCAGGAAAAAAAAAGTCTATAGAGCATGCATGGGCAGAGAAAAATAGTGTATTATTGAAACAGAGATTGTCGAGGGCGAGAAGATAGCCTGGGTATTACGTAGTGTTAGTAAGGAGCTGGCAAACCTTGTGAGATCAATTTATGAACGATCCATCCGCTAAGCGGTGCTCGCCGCGAGTCACTAGGAAGAAGAATGAGGCCCGTGGGTACACTATAAGACTCACATCGTGCTACGTAATTCATCTCCTCGTCCCGGCAGACCCACGGACCCGCGTGGTCGGGTTATGCCATTTAGTCCATGACTCTAGAGTATGGGGACCGCCCTGTTTCCGGTCTGGAGTGACACTCTGTATGGCGCACTCAAAGTGGGAAACTAACCAGAAACGATGCTCCCCTTTCGCTTTTTCTGGCCCACTATGCGTGAGTTGAGGTTCCAAAGTTGCCAGGGTATAGAAAAAGGCGTCAGTGGCCTCGGCTTGTTTATCAGAGAACGGTCGAGATCTAGACCTGGTTATGTCTGCATAGTAAGTATAGCAACACAAGACGCATGAGGAAAACAGTAATGAGGACGCGTGCTCTGTTACGTTTCTTTTGTTCTATACCTGGGCAGTCAAGTTCAAGCGCACAAGAGCAACAAGCGTTCCCTAAAGAACGGCAGCTAGTCTGTATCGCCGTGGTAATAAATCTGTCTAGCGTCAATTCCGTGTTGCAGATCGATAACAAGGATCTCGCGGACCGCAGTATGCTCAAGCAGAGATTATGAGATCGTGCAATGTTGGGGGCTGGGCTTGTGACGGCGGAAAGCCAACGTAGATATAGTGGGTAAGAAGCGTAGGGAGTTCGTACTCTTGACATTATTGATTTCTGAGACCTCTCGCCAATGTCCATTCTTCTGGCCAAGGGGAGATGATCCAATAAGGAGGATGTACATTTGATTACCGTAAAAAGAACAGCGGTAGTTCCTGTAAGGTGTGCTCCCCGGGTGAAGATAACTAGAATATCTCCGTAATATACTGAGTATCTCCGTACTCACTTCACGAAAATGTCATCGGCTGACACCACCACAACAACTCGGAGTCAGTTCCATTGTTGGTAGAATATTTTTAAGGTGAGCGAATGAAATCTTGAGGTTCCTCATTGATCCAGGTGAGATCACATATTGTCACTCCACGCTTTGTATGTGATATTGGGACTTTCGCGTGTTCTAATGTTCGAGACACCGGATCATGCCAAAAAGAGGTACGACTTTAGACTCCATAGCTCCATTATGGAACGCTTCGCATATGGTTCTGTACCCCCCAGCTGGTAACCCCCTGGACGGTAGTCGGCCTCGGCCCTTCGCCCGTCTAGGATGTACCATAAGTTCAAAGCCTCAAGAATCAAGACTAAATCCAGCGCACGCACCATAGACTACCGTCCGCGTAGGGGAACGGCCTGCTTTGACCAAGATCGGCAGCGTGTCAACGATCTTCTGACCGCCTCTGGGACAGCTCAGGCTTGATCCACTCAAGGCTTCTGTTATAGGTTAGAAGAGCCCGATAAATGATGACCCCTGACCTTCTGGAAATTTTTTCTTTTCAGTAGCCTTTCGCATATCGTGGGTCTCCGGTGGGTACTTTAAGCGGCAGAGGGAGAGGTTTCCGGCGTACGATTCGCGAGCACCACCGCGCCGGAGGAACGACGGTTATATCGCCCGATTTAGTTGCGTTCGATAAGCCCTGGCGCCAGTGGCAGACTGGGGTCTCAAGCATGGAAGATGGCGGGGTCTGCAACTTCGGGTATCGCGACATCACGAGTAGTATGGAGCATATCTAGAGTATTTTAGTCTTCGAGAGTGCTGAGGTCGGGCCTCCAACCTCTGACAAGCAAGGTGGACTAATATCCCCATCCGGCAATTAGCACTGTAAAATGGGCGTCCCATCAGCCGTACCCAATGGAGCACGGCAGGAAGCTCTCTCCTGTCCACTGTCTGGATATGCAGAGACTTGTCACATCTGGCTCATCGCTTGTCCCTAGACGGTCTGGAAGGTTCAAACGGACTCTACGGAGTATGGAGCAGTCCCTGGTGTTTAGAGTAAGCCTAAACTCTCGACCCTCATACATAGTTAGACGTCCACGTTTGTCCACCAGAGCCGGTCTCTCCGCTTAGCCACCTGGAATGCGGTGTGCTTGCCAGGACAAGGCTCCACTGATCGAACGTGTGTTGTGGATGGGAGGCAAAAAGTCTGATAACTTTGACCTGTGGCACCGACTGAGAATATGGTAATTACATATGGTACAGCCAAGTCAAGCCCTTTGCTGTACGGTAGTGACCCCGTAGATTCAGAGACAGTTGGTTCGACACCCACGCTTCCATTTCAGTTTGCGTTTGCTTGAAGATGCCTAGTCCCAGACGCCGCGTTGACGCGGTTGAGATACACGGATATGGCCTTTTTGATTACCGCTTGGCCTGTAACACGTCAAAGCATGGGCATTCCACTTCCTCGTAACGGCGTATTGTACCGCACTAAGCGCCAGGCGAAAAGCCCAGCAGAGCCAGTGACAGCCACAGGTGATCCGTAACCCTTGCGTAACGAGAGCTGATGCGCTGACGGTATGGCGAAGAAGGGGGAGAACATGTGGAGGTGCAGAACAGGACGATCGGGGTTGGATCGCGGTAGGCACCCGTAAGTTAGTGAGCGGCTAAGCCTCCAACGTTCCTGTTTCTGGGGCTCGTTGTCATGGATGGAGCTAGCTATGTAACTTATCATCAGCACGGACAAGGAATCGAGGTAGGGCGAGACTGGGTCATGGCTTTTTTTTTCTTTCCCTTCTTCTCTCGCTCCTGGCGGGCCCCAAATTTAGTTCTGGCATGCCTGGCCGCTCGTCTGGCCGGTCCACCGTCCCGTACTCGACTCTCCACCAACAGCACCTGTGCGCCGTCGAGAGTTTGGAACACTCTGGTGGCATGCAGCGGGCGGATTGATGCTGAGGGGCGCATCTCGTCCCGAGACCAAGGGTCTCTGCCTTTCTCCGGAGCCGCCGTTCCTTGGATAGATCCTCTAGTGTCACCGTCGTGTCATCTCAACATGTGCTATCGAAGGAACATCGTGGATCTGGGGCCGGGGTGGATGATGGTTCCCTATTCCTTGCCTTGTGACCGCCCCTGTCTCAAGGCCTCTTTGGATTCCTATTCTTTTATATACTACTTCGGATCTCAAAACTCTGTCAACAACCAGCCAGAGTGAACTTTATATGACTCTGTGGAAATATCATATATACGTATATAGTTCCACATTGGCCACCTCTCTACTCCCTACTTGTCTAGGACACGTTCATTATCTATTATCTGATATCTGATCGCTGGTCGATAAAGTTGCCCGACAGCAATTTGACGACATCAAAAGGTATGTTCTATGTGTCTGTATACAGACATTCAGTGTGCTGACAGGTAATCAGAACCATATACTGTGGTCAACATCAATCTACATGGCCGACTGTTGGCAGGGCCAGACCTCCATAGGAGGCCCAGCATGGATGCACCAAGGATTCCAATCATACAAGCAGCAAAAGATGGCCGACCAAATAGCATGGGCTTTGTCCCGGATACGGTCATCTCGAATTTTGAAGCCTCGTAGTGCAGGCAATAGTCCCCGTGCGGCTGCCCGGCGAAGGACGGTTGCTCATGGACCTATGCAGCAATACCGTCAGAGACAGAGCCAGGTCTACCGGACGCCAACTGATGATGCTCTACTTTCATCTGCTTATCAAGACTGTCGTCCGATGAGCTGGCATCCTGGTTCTCAACAGGCCATGGCGTACAACGATATGAGCAGTGCAACCTACCCGGCCCCAGCCAATGATATATCGCAGATTCAGCAATCTTTCATCCCTTCCACCAATTGCATGGACGATTTATCATCATATCCTGTCACAGGTAATTCTATGGCGGACCCGGATTTTTCCACTTTTCAAATCTATCGAGCGCCATCCGGAAATCTGCCGTGCGATTTCTCGCAGCTGAACAACAGCTCATCAGTTGACCCGGTTTCTTGGAACATGGACCCTTCTGGGTTCTCTTGCGTCCCGCAGGATTCAACTCAAGGATATGCCTTTGATGGAATGCCTATGACAGATGCCGTCCCTACGTCTTATATCACCGATTTCGGGCAGGAGAGTGTGCAGTCGTCAGATGATTTTACTGGTCCACCCACTCCTGATTTTCTACCTATTCAGCAGTTCTCCGACAATTCTGCTTCGTGTCCTGATCTAACGTCGAAGCCCGAATCTTCAGCTGACGAACTTGTGGGCGTTGGACTCTACGATGAGCCCGACACTTCACTCGTGTCGGAGCATTCTCTGCTTGGAGGATTTAATGAAACCCGGGGTCCAAACGGCAAAGGATTGAAGTTGGAAGAGACATTCACCCCATCTGATGATGAGGAAGATGGCGAGGGAGATGAGGATGAAGGCGATGAGGAGGCCAAGGAAGATGAGGACAACCAGCCTGGTCCGCAATCTACAGACATCCAGCACAGTGTGCAGGAAAAGGAAATGTTCGATCAGTCCGTCAATGCAGCAACGAACATGCTGGGCAAATCATTCCTCTTTGATGAGCCCGAAGACATGATGGTCACTTCGCTACCAGAATGTCCACAGATGATGGGAGTCTCTGAGATCCCATGCAGCAACCTGGGTTACGGTTGGATATAAATCTGGTGGTTTTTTCTGATTTTACTTTTTACGAGCCATAGCATGGAGTTCTTTGGTTTACTGGGCGCTACGGAAGGAAGGACGATATATACCCCAGGGCTACACAATGTGCATGTACGCCATCGCCTTCACACAATATGTATTGATAGATTAGAGCGTGGAGCTGAAGCAGCTCTGATATAGAAGATACTGACATATTTAATGTCTCAGCCATTATTTTGACTTATGAGGATCCTTGTGACCAACTATAAAACTTACTGTAATGAGAACAAATCATTGTTCTAGATGGTTGAGCAGGCGCTCTCTGTAGTTCTAAATTTTGTGTGAAGACTTTCAAATCTATGACATAACAACCACGGATATTGGCCCTCTTTCAGTTTTCGCAGTTGCCAGTACTTTATATTTTCCTAATTAGATTCGTCATTAACAATGCATTTTACGTCCTTTACATGTCTGGCTTTGCATTCCAATTACCTGGTTGCTTGCTTGTATGGGTTTGGCCAGGAACACACCTCCCGCATAAAAGATTTTCCGACGCATCAGCCATTTCATCAGACGAGCTTTTGCAAGCATTCGTCAGGCTCCAGAACAGCATACAAGACAGACAAATAATATAGACAACAATGGCAAAATTAATATTTACGCCATGGAGGGAGCTATCGGAGCTTCTTGCGGTTCGCGATCAGTTCTATCCCTCATCTTCTCAAGATGGACCTGATATGCGTGCCCATGCATGTGCAACGGTATGTGAGCCTCTCAAGTCTGAGCTCTCGAAATGTACTGACCGGATCCATAGGTTGGAGCATGGAAGCTTCGAGGGAATTTACCTCATTCTGTGGAAGCTACGGCGCTACTAACAGATGCTATTCTTCATGACGATGCCAGTAAAAATTCGATCTTTTCCATCAGGGCTACTTACTCCGCTGCATTCTGTCGGTGCGTGCATCTGATGTTCTCAATGGAAGAACATTTTTTTCTGACATGCTAAAAACAGATTCGTGACTGGTCTGGTCGACTCTAAGCTTCATGGGCAGAAAAAGACTATGTTCCAGAGGGCCATTGATCTTGGGCTACCAGCATCATTTGTGGAACTGCGTCATGAGGCGACCCATCGCGATCTACCTTCTCTGGTTGTGTTGAGAAGTGCAGCACAGAGGTCATTAGAGTGGCTCTGGGGTTATTACTGGGCACGGATAGACCTCCCTGCTACTACCGGCCCTTCTGGTGCTCCTAGCGCATCTCTGAAGGGACACTCCGAGCAACTGAAATCTTCTATCCGAAGAGATCTCGAGGATATCAAAAGGCACCTTGATGAGGTAGAACCTTCCCGGAAGAGGAGGAAAACTCAACATGACTACTACCCGACAGCAGCGCAGCTGGTCTCAATATGTGAGGATCATCCCGACGGGTCTGTTGCACTGTCACAAGCATTACTGGAAGGGAAAGCATTGGCCCCCACTGGAAGAAAGTGAGTAATGTCTATCTCTTAGAATATGGAATATGCTAACTCACGTACTTATAGACTCGGGACTTCTATGGACGAAGTGTTTGACAAGTGGGATCCAGTTTTGCAAATAGTGGCCGAAAAGAGCGCATTATTTTTGACCACTCTAACTGAAGAGATGGCAAATGAACTCTCCGCAGGAAACAGAACGGATGATTCGTACCTTGAAGGAACTTACATGTGGCTGGACCACATAATCAATTCCGATACATGGAAGGCTAGCAGGGAGTATCTCTCATTGTCCTATATACGTGCAGCTTGCGATACGAGTGAGAACATGTGGACGAAAAAGCTCAGGCAGACTTTACAAAATGGCTCCCATGATTCAGATGCGCATGACACTGAAACACACCCTGAAGACCAGCCGCTTGAGCCTACAAAGATTATTTCAGATCAGGATGAAGCAAAACGCATACTGAGCAGTCACGGATGGGACGTAGTGGATACTTGGAGGAGTGAAGCAATTGGTGTGGTATGAAATTCTACAAGCAGAGCGAACTATATCCTATGCCCTTGAATGCCATCTTGCGGTGTAATAATATGTATTTGTGAGCGTTGGTAAATCGTATGTTGATATACGTCACGTGACTCCGTTACATAAGGTTGCCATCATTACCAATCCATAAATCCCGAACGGCATCCCCGCATTGTCATCCAGTTGCGACGATTGTATACAGGCCCATGAACTTCGTAAAAGCAATTCGACCACTGGTTAGACACAGTCAGCCAAGACTAACAAGAACCATGCATATCCTGTCGATTCCTATGTGTGAGTGCCCTCTAGTGAGCTCGTATATGTTTCTATTTACCCGAGTACTGATATATCACTAGGGACCGGGAAGGGCAACAATTACGCCTACCTGGTCACCGATGAACCTACAAAGGATTCAGTCATAATAGATCCGGCAAACCCACCAGAGTATGTATTCTTCATGCGGCTCCCGCGGATGGTTCATCTAATAATCATATAGGGTATCTCCGGTGTTGAAATCACAGATCGATTCCGGCAAGATCAATCTGACAGCAATTGTAAACACCCATCAGTATGTAGCTGACAGTCATCATATTTGCGAATTCAACTAACCGTTTAAAAGCCATTGGGATCATGCTGGTGGAAACGATGAGATTGTACGCATCCAACACCTTCCGCAGACCAACATAGTGCTGACTATTACTAGCTTAAAGCATTTGGAAAACTCGCCGTTATTGGCGGCAGAGACTGCAAGTCTGTGACGAAGACGCCAAAGCACGGGGAGGCTTTCAAGATCGGTGAACGTATCTCTGTTAAAGCTTTACACACGCCCTGCCATACGCAGGACAGCATTTGCTACTTCTTGGAAGATGGTGATCAGAGAGCCGTGTTCACTGGTGATACACTTTTCATCGCAGGTGAGGACGCGGAATGTGTTTCGCGTGCTTTTAACACATGATTGACTGGATCTCATAGGCTGCGGGCGATTCTTTGAAGGTAATGCAAAGGAGATGCACAAGGCCCTGAATGAAACTCTTGCAGCTTTACCGGATGATACGAAGGTCTATGTAAGCATATCTGATGTTTGGACGAGAAGTTTCAGGACTAATAATGCCAAGCCTGGTCATGAGTACACCAAGTCAAATGTCAAGTTCTGCCTTGCTGTTTCCCAATCCGAGCCGATCAAGAAGCTAGAAGCTTTTGCTGCACAAAACCAGCAGACTCAGGGTAAATTTACTATTGGAGACGAGAAGGTAAGTTCAAATCTAGGTGCATACTTAGATCCGAAGCTGACTGGGCTTTAGCTTCACAACGTCTTTATGAGAGTCAATGTAAGTTTCACTGCATTCCATGATTGGTTTAGTAGCTATGTGCTAATCACAACGAGTAGGATCCGGTCATTCAGAAAGCCACAGGCAAGACGGACCCCGTGGACGTGATGGCCGCTCTCAGGGAGATGAAGAATTCCATGTAAACTCCTTTCGCGAAACTTTGCGTATGTGAAACTGAAACTGTATTCCTTGGTGAAACTCCTACTATATCTGTGTGGCATTGGTATCTAGGATGTAATGGTGCTTGCATGTTGTCTTGCTTTAGCGGGGTGATGCGGTGTTGAAGAAGGCGCGAGAAGAGGATCGAGGGTAGTGACATAGGATGGAAGTAGACGCGATTTAACTCACGTCAGAAAATGTGCTTTTAGAGGGTTGTGATTTCAAATAGCGGCTTCCTTGAAGTCGTGTATATGCAGTGAATACCAACTACGACTTCTTGTTTTGTAAATTTATCCGTGACTTTCACGCCTATATAGATAACACATGTGTAGTCTTTGCTTTACACGGTATGATCAGGAGATACCATATCTGCAAATCTGGAAGCTCATATATGCCGTCAGCGTCTTGATTGGTAATCCGCAGTTGCCTTCCGCCTGGAGATAAGACGCGTTGTTATTCGAGACTTGACTAGCTCTTTGTAGCCACATAATCAAATGCCGGTAAACTAACCGGGGTCTGCTGGCTGTGTAAGAAGGATGGATAACTAACCTCTGTTACTTCTATCGGGATTTGGAACCATTGAGGAAGCTTCGCTAATGATTCCATTTCATCCACTGAAGCTCCAATTTGTAAGGCTGTTTAACTATATAACGCCATTCGAGTGGTCTGGACTGCATCATCGTTCAATATAGGATTAAGCTTCCGAATAGCAGAGAGAACCAAGGTGTGTATAAAGGGATGCTGATAGTCCAGGTAGCTTGCAACATCAACATATGAACTATTCTTCTCTGACATATTCTAGTTTATTCACCTCCATGATGGCCTTGACTAAGACTCAGAAAATCCTCCTATCAAACGGAGTGAATGTATTCTATCGCGAACAAGCGCCTTCTCCAAATTCTCCAGTGATACTACTATTGCATGGTTTCCCTTCTTCTTCTCACCAATATCGCAACTTAATCCCTCTTCTGGCCAGCAAATACCGGGTCATCGCTCCTGACTTTCCAGGCTTTGGGTTTACTGAAGTCCCTGCCAATTTCGAATACACTTTCGAGGCATTGACTAAAGTTACTGCCGATTTCCTCGATGCTTTATCAATTTCCGCATTCTCTGTCTATGTATTCGACTACGGCGCACCTGTAACATTTCGTCTCGCCCTACAGCGACCTAATGCCATCAAGGCGATTATCTCCCAGAATGGAAATGCTTATGAGGAAGGTCTCGGTGACGCATGGGCTCCTATAAAAGAATTCTGGACTAGTGCAAATACACCACAGGATCGCGCAAAGATTGGGAACGCACTATTGAACTTCGATATGACAAAACTGCAATACATCAAGGGAACTCCCGACCCGAATACCATCGCGCCAGAGACCTATTATCTCGACTATGCGCTCATGGAACGTCCTGGTAATAAAGATATCCAGTTGGATCTTCAGAGAGACTATCGTCATAATGTTGCTCTATATGATCGCTTCCATGAGTACTTCCGTAAGTCTCAAGTTCCGCTGCTCGCTATCTGGGGCAAGAACGATTTCTTCTTTATCCCTCCCGGAGCGGAGGCCTTTAAGAGAGATCTGCCGAAAGCTGAAGTCAAGTTCCTTGACGCTGGTCATTTTGCTGTTGAGAGTGACACTGCTGTGATTGCTAAGGATATAGTGGACTTTTTGAATCGAAATAAATTGTAAACGCCAACTGGGCATTCCGGTGATACACTATATAGTATGGAATAATTATCGGTGCGAAATTCTTTCTTATGAGAGACCAAAAGTTTTTATTGCGACGAAAATTAAAAATCAGAACATTTCATTATTCTTTGAGCAGATTCTAGTTGATACCCTCTGTAGTTATTATGCAGATGCGCTCTATTAGCGGATGTCGTAGGCAAAAAGGTACTGAAACGGCATTGCACATTCAACATGAAAGGAATTTTGTCTTACTAGATAATGGCTGCATGTATTTTCCAACTTCCTATTTCATCCAACTATCGAATATTTAAGGAATGTAATCTTACGAATAAAATCTACTTCTTGGCGAATTAACTCTTACCCCTCTCAACAAATAGCCTAGAGTCAGATCGATGACACTTGCCGGGTCTTCGAACCCGCGATCCATGAACATAGATAGTATGATCATGGTTAGCAGTCATCGGTCATCAGTGGAGCAAAGAAGAATCGGATAACTTGAGACTTTGTTGCTTTCCGCATCAAGGTGACGTCAGGTAGTTATATCAAGGCCCTGCGATGAAACAATATTCAAATAAACACGCCTTCTTTTACACTTTTTTGGGAGGGATTCTGGATATTCTCTAAAAAGTGTTATTTTATATTTTTCCTATATCTCCATCTAATTTCCCATCGAGGGCCAAGTTGAACGTCATCCACCATGTCGTGTAGTTCTCATACCAACAAAAACCAAGACTTTCCCGTGATGGACAACGGGGCAGCAGGAGAGCCTCTCCGGGCAAAACACCGCGTTCTGGAAACGGGTGCTGAAATGGTCCAAGATTTTCAACCTGTTAAGCAGATTTGCGCTTTTCTCAATGCTTTTCATATCTACGCGGATGATCCCTCGCGGTGTGTAGAGGCGAATCATTACTGTTCTCATATCACCGAAGGTGAGCGAACGAGGGCTAAAGGAGAACCAAGACGAAAATTCGTATTAGGGCACTGTTATTCTAACGATTGGGTCCTACTTTGATAGATATTCGGCAGTGCTTGATATACGATTCTCCCAAGCCGAATGCTAGGCTTATCGGCATCGAATACATGATCACTCCCCGGCTGTATGAAACGCTTCCTCGCGAGGAGAGGAGGCTCTGGCATTCTCATGAGTTCGAAGTGAAGAGTGGCATGCTAGTCATGCCTGTTCCACAGGGTATGTACCGTGGAATGCGATATTGATTGAGAGATATACACTAACTCGGTCACGAAGGTCTCCCTGACGCAGTCTGGACCCAGGCAGAGTCGTCGGAGATGGAGGAAATCATTCCTCTGTACGGCAAGACATTCCACTTCTGGCAGATAGATCGGGGCGATACAGTGCCTCTAGGGATGCCGAAATTGATGGGAAGTTTCCTCGACGAAGACATGGTCAAGAGGGAATGCCCCAGTTTCGAGAAGATGCTTGGAGAACGCGATCAAAGATTCCACCTCGATCACAAGGCAAAGGCTAAGGCGAGGGAATATATTGAAATCCCAAAAAAGCATCCTGGTAAGTCATGCTCGATTATATACAAGCTACTGCAGAGCGACAGTAAGACTGACGAAGACCGCAGATGCCGATGGGTTCTGGGAGGACCAGAAGGACAAGAGGGCGAACAAACCATGAAGGCATATTATGGATTTGTGCAATGATCATGAACGGCATTGATTTCGTGAGCGGTCTATATGGAAACGATGACATGTAGATTGCTACTCGAGAACCTAAAAGCTATAATATCTAATTGATGTCTCCCACCCACAACCTCTCATCTTCCCACGCCCATAGTTAAATGGGGTAAAAGCTGAGGATGGCGTTCGGGGATATCTCGCCACATATTGTGGTTAGTCGAGACGTATAATTCTAATCTTGCTTCACTGTCCACACTTGCTCGTCCTGGTGTTTAATTTCGGAAACGGCAAGCTCTAGCATTTTTAGAAGCGAGCACCATGTAGTCCATGGCGCAGAAGGGGAAGGGGATTCGAATAAAGCAAACGCAGTATAAAAAAAAAAGACAATAGATAGACAAGCAATTGAAACGATGTTAGCAGCAGTTGAGAGCTGAGTTTTCCCTGGGTAACTGAGTGGGTGCAGCCATTATGCACGCAGTACCAACGTAAACTCGGTCCATAGCCTAGACTCCAAGGGAAATCATGGTCGACAATTATTAATATTGATACAACACCAGCTGTGTTGTTGATCCGCTCTTTCAGCGCACATTCGTGTGTTGAAAGAAAAAGAGAAAATGAAATTGACGAAAAAGATAGCTTTAAGGCGCCCGCACTAGCCGAAGAGCTCCATAATCACGTGATATAATTACTCCCGCGTATTCTCCGATCTCCCATGAGCTATAGGAGAGTTCTGGTACACGAAGGACAGACAAGGATCTCAATTCATACGAATGGAAGGTATCTTCCGACAGTTACTGCGGCGGACCACGCCCGGTGCGGTCTTCCGCCTGGGCCTTGATGGGCTGGGCATCTTCTGCGCCTGCACGCTGATCTGGGAGAACTTCTTCACTGTGCAGCTCAGCGAGGGCCCGTCAATGTACCCAACCTTCAATGCACGCGGTGATTACCTCCTTATTTCGCGACTGCATAAACATGGGAAGGGGATTGAGGTTGGAGACGTGGTGCGATTCTACCATCCCACGTTTCTAGGCGTTAATGGGGCAAAGAGAGTGCTGGGAATGCCCGGGGATTTCGTGTGCAAGGATCCAGCTTTCAGTACGGAAGTTGGGACAGAGAATGAGATGATACAGGTTAGCCAGCTTGACTTTATTGATTACGAGATGTTTCTGGGGCATCAAAACTCATTCGATATTGCGGAGAATAGGTACCTGAAGGACATGTATACTTAGCCGGAGATAATCTTCCTTGGTCGCGAGATTCTCGAAACTACGGACCAGTACCCTTGGGCTTGGTGAACGGAAAAATCATTGCTCGGGTCTGGCCACCGTCGAAGATGCAATGGGTCACCAATACATTGCAACCGGCCCAGTTTTCGGACGATTGAATGCCATTGGCCACGAAGATACGGTGTACAATATGTACGATACCCACACCATACGGAACTGGCATGAAATGGAGGCGTTTAGGAGTATTTGAAGAAGGGAAAATGTGTGTATATTCATACATATCAGTTGTACAGTACAATGCATTGCCAATAATGAGCTCGCTCCGAAAAGGCACGTAAGATGTCCATTATCGGAAAGAAGAAGGGTTCCTTCTCTTATAAGGAAGAGGCTCGACTCTCTTCCTCCGGAGCTCGATATCAGCTCCCTCAATTCCAAGTTGTTCCATGACCTGCGCAGTCCCCTCATCCCACTTGTTTCGGAACAAGTGGGCACCGATGGCCTTCAGGTGGTATCTGGCCTGGAGAGTACGAAGGCGCATGTCGTCACGGTTCACCTCTCTTTCCTTGACGGCGGCAAAGTCAAGCGGCTTGTTGTCCTTCTGCTCCATGACGAAAAGGGAAAGGCGGTGATATGGGCTTCCCTTGAGGGCGGTTGGAGGCAGCCATGGAAGAACCACCTGCGAGTCCTGCGCAAGTTTGGCGAGATCAACGTGCGTAGAGGTGGGCGAAACGGGAACGTTGACGGCAAGATAGTGGAATTTGTAGTCAAAGCCGTTCTTCTCGATGTTAGGAACATCTGGGTCGACGACTGCGATTGTGACAAGCTTTTCGCCGCGGTCGAATGACTGGATATTCAGTTTCGGAGGGGAAACGCTGACGCGGGAGTCAACGAATTCACCAGGCTGAACGGCACGTCTGTTGAAGTATAGCTTTACATCGACCGTAGGGTCGCAGTGAGGAAGAACATCGGGAACAACCTTCATCTGCGTAATTCTCTGGACGAGGATCAAGCGTCGATACTCTCTCCACTTCCGGTCTGCTAGATACCGGTAGATGGGCTTGTTCATATCTCCTGCACATATATTATCAGTGAAAAGGTAAAAGAAGCCACATTGGGACATTATAAATTGCTACCTTCTCCATCTTCAAACCGTTTCTTGACCATAGGATCATTGATATCAGCGAGAATCTTCAGATGCTCCAGGTGATGTTCCATCGCCTTCAGCCTTGAATTCTTGGACAATTCCCCTCCAGCCTCTTCAGCAGGCTTCTCCCGGAGCCTCGCTATCCTCTCCCTCTCAGTTTCAATCTGCTTGAGTTTCTGCTCGCGATCCGCGAGGAGGATCTTTCGTGCTTCCTGGAAGCATTGGTACGGAAGCTGTTCGAAAGGGATATTGGCAGAGTCCTGCAACGCGGCACGACGACGACGAGAACCGATCGGCTGAACACCGGACTTCAAGAGTTTTCGCTCAAGTCGAGGACTTGTGACAAGAGACGGATCGGGGGCCTTGTAGAAGGGCTGCTTTGCAGACTCGGCCTGAGCTTCATCTCGCGCGGACGCCGTCGAACCAAAAGCGCGCGTCGACTGGAGCTGGACGACCGGGAGACTTCTAGCGTATGTTGTCCGTAGACATTGAAGCAGCGGCTTCGAAGCCAGCTCGCAGTGAGACATGGCGCTGGGGGTTGTTGTTGGCAGTCGAAGATGGTCGAGACGTTCCCCGGCGGAACTTTTTCAGTCGTGCTGCCAACCGACTCGGCGCCTTGGGATTGAGGCTCCGCTAGCGCAAAACCACCCCGATCTCCGAACTCAACCTGACTTTTGCTTCTCCAGCGTTCGCGTTCAACAGTGCCATTGTGAACGTTGAACGTCTGTCACAATGTCTGGAAATAGGGCTCTTCGGGGGCTGAGCTCCCTGGTCAGGAGCTCAAATGGTTTGATTCATGGTCCGGAGACTGTGACGGTAAGGATCCCAATATTTTTTTCTGACCAGAACATCGACATCTGACAACAGCAGCGGTGCCTTGCATCACGATCGATGGCCACGGAAGCCCAAGTATCATCAGGGACGACTACTACGCAAAGTGGAATTGTGATCCCGAAAGCAACATGGAACCGTCCTCCGGTCCAGGCCACGCTCTATGCGTTCCCTTCGATGGAGCCCCTTCGTTACGTCGAATACCCTCAAAACCATCTTCTTATGCCGCTTCGAAAAGATATCCTTCATCGCGCTGTCGTCTACGAGGGCGATGCCACTCGACAGGGTACAGCAAGCACAAAATGGAGAGACGACGTCCAGGGAAGCGGGAGGAAGCTACACCCGCAGAAGGGTACTGGTCGAGCGCGTGTTGGAGACAAGAAGTCGCCTATCCGAAAGGGCGGTGGTGTCGCTTTCGGTCCTCACCCCAGGGACTTTTCCACTGGGTTGCCTAAGAAGATTTACGACCAGGCCTGGCGGATAGCCCTCAGCTACCGGTTCAAGAGGGGCCAGCTGATCATTGTCGATGATGAGATGTCGATTCCCGACGATGCGACGCCATACCTTATCAAAGAAATCCTTAAAGTCAACCGATGGGGTCGGGAGCATGGAAGGTCGACTCTTATCACGGACAAGAGAGACGACCTCCTGTTCAGCGCCGTTGGGGAAGTTGGAGAACACGCTAAGATCCTCGATCGGGATGATGTTGATGTCAAGGACCTTCTGGAGACCGGAAGACTAATTATCGAGAAACGGGCATTGGATAAGATTCTGGCGGAGCATTCGAGGGATTTGCGCACGGAGCCTGCAAAGGCTCGTTACTAACTGCAATGTATGTACCATAAAGCTAGCGATGGGATGGTTTCTCCCCATTTTACATTTTAGATCTTGTATCAAATAACGTCACCACACCTTTCTTTATCCCTTGGTCAGTTGGACTGGACTGGTCTGCGCTGTGTTGGAGAGAGTAAAGTAAGGTATGCTATTCGAGGCCGGGTGTCACGAAACGGGAGGTATATCAGTATCTGCAAGACGTAGATTTTCTGAACAACATGAAACCTCTGCAATTCTAGATAACGCATAATATAACAATAATATCATTATCAAACTTGAGCCATGCGGAGATCGCTGGCTGAGTTATCTACCTCGGACGAGTTGTCGCATCTCGCTTGTCGTCGGAAAATCAACTGAAAACTCCGAGGTCAACGCCGGCAACTCAAGCTGTGCGGAGAGACTTTTTGAGCCCGTGTAAGCCGAAGCACCCAGCAACGTCACATAAGTTGCCGACCCGCGCGATCCTCCAGATACCCCTTTTGAAGTGTTATCAAGGTGCCGTGTTGCCATTGATGTTACTTCGACCCAGCTGTTCCCGATTGCCTACGCCGCTGAGCTGGTTCTCGCGGTCAACGACGATGCCTCTGCGCGCCAAGGTGACAAACCCAGCTTTTGCTGGCTCTGCTAGGGTACGTTGAGACTTGGACTATTGATCAAATCATTACTGATATCTAATATTCTAGATGTCTTCCACGACACCTGAGCTGCCGAAGGAGCTCCCTGGCGATGAGCCCGACGATGTTCTCTTCAACTCTCTTTACGGTGTCCGCACGGTTGAGCTTAACCGACCCAAAAAGCTCAATTCCCTCAATGGCTCGATGGCGCGCAAGATCCTCCCTAGACTGAAGGTAGACTACACCTGGAATGACTACTGGTGATAACGTGCTAAATGGTGGATTAGGAATGGGAGAAATCTCAGCTGGCCAATATCGTCATGGTATCCGGCGCTGGAAGCAAAGCTTTCTGCGCTGGAGGAGATGTTGCTGCGCTTGCTCAGCAGAATGAGCAGGGCCCTGAAGGCCAGAAGAAATCAGCGGATTACTTCGGACTCGAATACAAGCTCGATCATGTCATCGCTACCTACACTAAGCCGTACATCGCCGTGATGGACGGAATCACAATGGGAGGTGGTGTCGGCCTCAGCGTCCACGCCCCATTCCGAATTGCTACCGAACGTACTCTCTTCGCCATGCCCGAGACGACTATTGGTTTCTTCCCCGATGTTGGTGGTTCTTTCTTCCTGCCACGTCTGGACGGTGAGACGGGAACATACCTTGCTTTGACCTCTGAGCGCCTTAAAGGTGTCCAAGCATTCTATGCTGGAATTGCTACCCACTATCTGGACTCTAGCGTCCTCAGCAATCTGACCGCTCGTCTTTCTGAGCTGGTTTTTAAGGACTACGCCTCTCTCCCCGAGCGTCTGGACCTAGTCAACAAGACCATCGCAGAATTCTCCACCGGTCTGCCATCCATCCAGCAGGAGCCGATTCAACTCGCTGGAAAGCTCCGCCAGGCTATTGACCGCTGCTTCAAGTATAATACCGTTGAGGAGATCTTCAAGGCCCTCGAGAACGAGGAAGAGCAGAAGGAATGGGCCCAAAAGACACTCGAGACGCTGTCCCAGCGCTCTCCGACCTCCCTCAAGGTGACTCTGCGCCAGCTGCGCCTGGGCAAGAAGTGGTCTATCGCCGAGACCTTCCAGAGAGAGCACCATGTTGCCGCGCAGTTTATGAAGCACCACGACTTCGTCGAGGGTGTCAAGGCCCGTCTGATGTCTAAGCCTCCTGCTACTCCCAACTGGCAACCTGCTACCCTGGCTGAGGTATCCAACGAGGCCGTTGAGTCTTTCTTCAACATCCCAGAGGGCGAGACCCGTCTTCCGCTCATCAACGACGCTAACTACAACCGTTACCCCCATGCCCACTACGCCCTTCCTAGCGAGAAGGATATCGAGAAGTTCGTCCGGGACACCTCGAAGTCGAGAAAGCAGACTGTCAACGAGTTTGTCGAGAAGTGGGGAGAGAAGGAGGGTGTCCGTGAGAAGGTGGCAGAGGTCCTTGCCCGACGAACAGCAAAGACGGAAGAGGGACTGAGATGGGTTGAGGAGTAAAAGGCTCGTTTTTGGTCTGCTTCTTTCTTAGAGGATGTTGATGTTATTTCTGCAAATTTTTTCTATACACATGTATTTCTTAAATCGAATTGCATCCCAACAAGCGAGATAAAGGAAAACGGCACCTGTCCGTTCCACATGGAAACGAAACGCTATCATGGATATGTCGCGCTTGGTCTATATACAGTACAGTACAGTGTCTGTTAGATAATATCAGCGTCACCAATCACATACCCCTGTAATCGTGCATAAAAATAAGATATAACATAGATTACACTGGTCGCGTTATCGCTCAGAGAACAGAAGCTGGCCATCTTCATGATCTTCCACTACCACTTTGATCTTTCTGGACATGGAGTACACCTTATCCATATGACGCAAGTTTGCAATGTCATGCTCTGGAAGAGTCCCCAACTGACCCATAAGGAATGGAAACATAGAAGATTTCCACAGCACCGATTGACCTCGACTGTTTATAGCCGTAGCTACAAAATGGACAATCGCCAGAGCAACCAGCGCTATTGGAAGGGTGGTCCACGGCCACCGAACATGAACGTAAGTTTCAGTGAGGAAAGCACGGCCATTGACGAGGGCTCCTTTGTTACTTGAACGAATATTGTCGGTCATACTCTCGCCCATCCGGGCTAACGAATCAGTGATATTGTCACTGTTGAAAAGAATCGGTGCGGACTGTACACCGGGCAAGGTTGGATATGAATTGCCTGGATCCGTGTAGGGATTCCCCTGGACAAAGGTGACGTTGAAGAACATTCGCATCGTGTACGTGAACGATTGCCAGGACATCATATTGATCCTGTAAGTTGAATTTTTCGAGAGAGTTTCAGTTCCATTCTCGGGCTGGAGGATAAGGAGGCTCTTATCATTGGGGTCCATCGTGTAATGGGCCAGAGGTTTGGTTCTCGATGGCTGGAGACCACGGGAGTTCGTTGAGATATTATTTTGCGTATACTCTTTCTCGCACAGATGCACTGAACATTCAGTCATGATTGGCTTTGACTCAACGGCACTGACATTGTTGTGGCTGTAATAGATGTTGCCGGGGTATTTTGCCGAGAAAAAAGAGACCAGTAACCCGAGATCGGGAGTTGATTGGGATGATGTTGCAATTGAAGTGAACGGTTGACGCTCTATCATGAGCTCGTCCTTATGTGGGAGAGCAACCATGAGTTCAGGAGTAAACACAAATCCATTCGGCGTCTTGTAGGAACAGTCAGCAGGGATTTTCTGATAGTCAGGGCGGCTACTGAACCACTCCCAACCGGCAGAGGTGTTTGAAAGCGGTTGGCAAGTCTGGACTGTTTTCTCTGTGATATCCTCACACTGGGTACAAATTCCTAGAGTGACAAAGTCAGGATAATCGCAGTGAGCTGTTGGACAAATTGCTTCAAGTGGTGTATTTATCCGTGCCAAGCCAGTCAATATGGCAGTCTGCATTGTAGGTTCTAGCTCATATAGCTCAAGATCATTGTCCGCCCAAGCAGGAGCATATACCTGTGCTTTTTGAGCTGACGCAGTCAGGTTAAGTTCGTGTACTTCTCGGGTTGGGAAAGACAGGATCTGTTGCGTAAAGGGGTCGATAGCAACTGACAAGACCGTTAATAGTGAACCCAGTATGGCTAAAGCTGACCCAATGGTCCAAAAGACCTCTAGGGCTCCATATGGTCCACGGCTAGCCTGGTCAAGGACGTAGAAATGATAGAGTCGCATTGGTTTTTGATGTCCCCTCTGACCCCATTTCAACTGGCCAAGACAGGAAGAAACAGGAATAAGCATCGCGGCTTTTGCAAAGGCAGTGATAACAGAGACCACTGCATTTGGGGAGACTGTATACTGCCAGCTGCCATATGCCATTCCATTCACGTATGCTAGGAACCCAATCAACAAGGCAATACAGATCACACTCAAGATGGAACCACCAATTTCCCAGGCCCAGGAGCCCGCCCAGTCGATGTTTTTCAGTGTCCTTTTCGCACCAGGTGAAGTTGCCTTCCGTAATTCTGATGTGGCGCCCCCTTGTTCTTCGATAGTTTCAGACTGTCTCGGCAGGTCGAACTCTGTAGATCGTCTGGTGTTATCTTCTGAGCTGCTGGAGCTGCAACGCCCGGTACTATTTTCTGGAACAGGTGGCTCTTGCAGATCCCCCACGGTGGTTGCTTGTGTATTGACATCGGTCGTTTGAGATTGAGATGCATGGTCGTTATTGTTAGAATCTTTCGGATGGTTGAGTGCCGAATATTGGTAGTTTGTGGACATAATGACTCTTTTCTTTGAGCGTTATACCGCAGAATAGTTACTCGCGAATCCATCTAATAATTTCGCCTTCATATACTTGTCTAACCCTGGAATGGTCAAAGCAGGCTAAAGACAAAGGAAGGCGGTTGAAACAAGACGAAATGAGAATCGCAATCAGGAGCATGCAAGGCTATGAGATACAATAGGACATATTAGTATTAATTCAGGACGCAAGTGCGCCAGCATCACGGCTATTAAAGTTCGCTTGACTTCAATTAGGCCTCCCATCGAGATGGCAATCCCTTCCTCTCTGATGGAGACGAGGGCTAAGCTTCAATTTAGTAGATGCTTTAGATGCGCACAGATCGTGGCAGTACGGGTCCGATCACTTTTCTGCCTCGCGCATACATATGATCAGCTGAACTGTCAGTCTAAATGCCCCAGTTCTCTAGCACGCAATGTGCGATAGGGGCAATAGATCTCCACGGGCATCCAATGCCTAATATCCAAGTTAATATGGTATCCATGAGGCTAGTATTTCCATTATGAAGATGACATACCGTAAAACATCTACTGTCATTGTGATTCGAATCATCAGTTTAGGCTCTTCAAAAGGAGCTGGTTAGCACATATGCAGAGTTCATGACTTTCGGCGCAGCTATTGGTAGCCTCAGCTGATGCGTCGGACTATCTTCTCATGTATTATCGAGTGCTGTATCAGGGATATCATTGTTTTGGGTTATATCGATTGCAAAGTCCGCGATGGATAGAGACGTCCGGTTCAGCCCCGCGATGGGATGTTCCTAATCGGGAATGGATTAGCGCATCTCGTCTGCGGCACCAAACAGTTTAGTTAAAAGAATCCACTAGATAGATAAAGCTGGTTAAACTGCTGAAACGACTGCTAGTATATTAACCACAGGGAGTCCGACTTCGGCACTGGTGGGAATGAATTATTGAAGAGGAGACCCAAACGACAACAACATGCGTCTCCTTCCAGAAGGCGATCTCTCGCGACTTCTCCGCTCATTAACTCAGGAGCAATGCCATCGTCTTCTTCATGTCCTCACAGAGTCTCTGAGCAGCTTTTCAGCCCAGTCTAGTTCAAACTTCTCAGAGAAGCTGATCCACCAGCCTCTGCGGAGCCACATTGTCACAAAGGGAAATGACACATCCTTATTTATGCCCGCTTCGAACAATGCAACAACGGGGATCAAGATTGTCACAATACCTGGAGATGGAGGCGATATTGCTGCGGTGATCAACGTCTTCACACCTAATGGTAAGCTGACTGGACTTCTCAGCGCAGCGGAGGTCACCGCTTTCCGGACGGCGCTTGCGACAATGACTCTGTTCACCCGCTGTACGTCTTTAAAGCGAGAGAATATTGTTATCTTCGGGTCTGGAAAGCAAGCAGAATGGCATGCACGGCTAGCAGTGCTACTCCTCCCACAGGAAGTCAAAAAGATCACTTTTGTCAACCGTGGCCGGCAAAGGCTGGAGCGGATCGAGAAGATTCTCCTGTCAGAACTGCGTGAACGCTACCCAGCTCTGACGACTGGCATCCTGGCTCAAGAGGGCACATCAAACTATGCTGAGAAACTTCAGTCAGAATTGGCAGCCTCTGATGTTATATGCTGCTGCACACCCTCTACTGCACCGCTGTTTCCATATTCGTATCTCGAGTCTCAAACTGGCGAGGTGTCGAAACAACGCTTCATTTCGTTGATCGGCTCGTATAAGCCGCATATGCAAGAGATTGATACACAGACATTGCTAACAGGTGGTGGAAAGATCTATGTCGATTCGAAAGAAGCCTGTCTGGAAGAGTCCGGAGAGCTCATCAATGCCAAAGTCACCGAGGACCAGCTCATCGAGATTGGCGAACTCTTCGGTCCTGGGAAAGAGAAAGGCTCGCTCTCTGTCGCCGCTGGGTCCAATGTGGTATTTAAGTGCGTGGGAATGGGAATTATGGACTTGGTGATTGCCAATACCCTACTGGAGATATCACGAGACTTGAACATTGGTACGGAGATGGATGGGTTTTAGCGAGCCTAACTCTGTATTTATTGGAATCCTCACATTAGAGAGCGGAGAACAACATAACGTCATATTCTACCCTTACTCATCAAGGGCTTCTACATCTCGTTGAATATGGAAATCAGACGTACAACTTCAAAAAGGGTGTTTCTCGAGGTCAGAATAAAGGGGACTTGACAGGGCGCTTCTCCACGTGGTTAAATCTTCGGATGACACAAACTTGTCGAGTCCAGCCAATAAAGCCCACAATTGATAGACCTTATCAGTTCAGACTGTAATCTCTAAGAACTAAGATTTCATGCAACTAAGATGATCCATGCATGCCATCGTTCTGATGCCCTCCAGAGTGTTAGCTTCATTTGCATAGCTCGACGGGGTAGTTCTAAGAATACTGGACAGGAAGCAGGTAGATAGGGCGACGGCGACGATATTCCAATATCTTTAGACCTAACCAAGGCCGAACTGGTCTCATGGAAAGGGGTTTTCTGTCTGCAAACGGAAACTGTCATCTCTTGTGCTCATCCAGCCCCTCTACTCCGCAAGTCTCAAGGTACGGTACAGAGTCCGGGGTATGGAGTATCCGTCCTATTTGCCTTACTCCACATAGATTATGACCCACTACTCTGTATTAGATAGCTTTATTGGTCGCTAACCACAAGATCAGCGAACAGAATACTCGGAGCCTCAGCAGATCCGAGTCCCGACAGAGCGATGTCGTTAAGAGTACTTCGGAGACTTGCATTACTGCTTATGATCGCGATTTAATACTCGCCATACTCCGCACGGAATCGAATAATCCGGGGTAACCGATATTATCTATCTACCCCTACCGAGGTTTAAACAGGAATATCACACATGGACACATCCCTTATACAGAAAACTCTGGAATCTCCATATATTACTGGGTTACATTCTCGTCGAGTCTTTCCCGAAGTAGTATTATCTCCACCGCTACCCGAACGGTTCATCACCCTGTCCCCTTTTAAGTATGAGGCTGAGAACCGCCAAGGCTGTTTCTGTTTCTGTTTCAAAACAGCCAAGGTTCCTTTTTTGAACGTCTCTTTTTTCCTGGATACGTACGCGACCGGTACCGGAAACAAAAGGGAGAAAAAGTACATAATCATACATCGATACGACGAAACGATCATATATAATGATGAGATCCTTATCAATTGCCCTCCTTTCCCTCGCTATCACCGGATTTTCCGCTCCTCTCGCATCTGCCGGTACCGCAATAACCGGGTGTCCGATCCTCTCCACACCCAGCTATGGCACAGAAAACGCCATATTCACCGCCTGCGCCAACACCACTATCCACGCGCCAGCCTCACTTGTCTACAAGGTCCTCACGGATTTCGACAGATATCATGAATGGAATACATTTGTGATCGATGTCAAATTGCTCACCCCACCTCCCTACCAGCCAGAGTCGCATATGCGCTTTACCAATGCAGGGCTTTTCCCACCCTCAGATATCAAAGCTACGAGCTACGAGATCATCACCAGTCTCTCGGAACAAGATACGACGGCTGTATGGCGTTATGATAGTCCAGCGCCGTCTCTCGTGCTTGCAGAGCACGTGTCCCAGATTGTGCCTGTGGATGAGAACACGGCGTGGTATAATAGTTGGGAGACCTATTACCACGCCGCCGGGGGAGTAGCTATTGAGATGACGTTGGGCAAGGAACTCGTGCATGCATTTGAAGTCCAAGCAGGAGATTTGAAGAATAGAGCCGAGAGTCTAGTTTAAGAAATAGCGACCTGCTTACATATACTCTTGGTTGATCAATGGGTTTGTTTTGGATATATTAAATTGGGCAAACCTGGTACTCTACATACTGACATTATGGATTTATTTTCACTGTATTTAATTGAAATATATAAGAATTTATTGAGCCGCTATAATATGGTTTCAATATCATATTAGGCGTTTGATCCGTCCCATCAGCAGACTTAGAGTACTGCTATCAACGTTCCCTTTTCCAATGTCCTTGATTTCCTCTGTGAGATTACATATATCCCAGCATGTTCTGCTATAATCAAGAGCATAGAATCTAACTCCCTGTTAGACAAGAGAGTATGTATACTAATTGAGTTGACTGGACTATGGATCTCGGGCGGTGTACGGAGTAGTTATCGCCAAAAGCCGCCTCGTACCACTCGCACCACAAATCTTCCGGACGCTCGGGTAACCCACTTGGTACATACTCTGCCATAGTTATTAACGATCCGCCACGACAAACGTTTTAAAATGTCTCTCTCGTCTTAAACATAGTCTATGAATTACACTACTCAACGCAGACAGAATGCCGCCGTCAGAAACAGACCAATCGCTCGTCTACGACCAGTCCGAGCCTCTCATAATTCCGAACACCGGAGCAAGCTCATCCCAAGGAACACCGAACCATAGAACCGTTTCGCCTCAAGGCGTGCGCAGAAGGCTCTATATTTCCCACTTCCTCTCAACATGGAGTTCGCGTATCTTTGAATTCGGTGCGGTTTTGTTCCTCGCTTCGATATTTGAAGGGACGCTGCTCTATGCCTCCATCTACGCGCTGCTGCGGTCGTTGGCCGCGATCGTCTTGTCCTCGTGGCTGGGCTCGTTGGTTGATCGGTCGAATAGACTTGGCGTTTTGAGAAAGTCAATAGGTAAGGTTACGGAAATTCTAGATGGAGAGGACTCGAAGGAGGCATGTCGCTGACTCTATATTAGTATGGCAGAGGATTCCAGTTGCGGGATCTTGCTTATGCTTTATTGCCCTTCTGGTGCCAAAAGGCTCGGCCACAATCTTACTATTGTTCGTAATTACTGCTCTGCTAGCTTGTGTTGAGAAGCTGGCTTCAGTTGTAAATACAGTGGCTGTGGAGAGAGACTGGGTGCGCTATCTTGTCATTACTGAAATCACTTGTCTATTCCCATGCTAATTCTATACAGGTAATCGTCGTCTCAGATAGCCTTGATATTCCTAGACAAGGTGAGATACTGAGTAATGCTTAAATATTAACTTCTTTTCTGACGAAAATGTCCAGAGTTGAATGCATCAATGAGACGCATTGATCTCTTTTGCAAGCTGTTTGCTCCTGTTTTTATCTCCGTCGTCGACAGCTACTCCACAAGAGCTGCTGTCTGGACAGTCTTCTGTCTAAATGCATCTTCAGTGCTTGTCGAGTATCTTGCAATTGCACAGGTGAGCAAGTATGCCTGTACACGGATCGGTGAATCTAACCTGGAGAAGGTTTACAAAGCAGTACCAGAACTTGCACAGAGGCACGACTTAACTTCAGACGGTATCAATGGACCGCCAGAGGCTACTGATGAAGGCCTCCTGCAAAGAAAAGTGGCCTATATTAAGAGTGCCCTTCAACCATGGCGGGAATACATAGCCAGTCCCGTATTTCTCCCCTCTTTCGCATTGAGTGTCCTCTATCTCACTGTGCTATCTTTTGGCGCACAGATGGTGACATATCTGCTGCATACTGGATTCAACTCCCTTGAAGTAAGTTGCATGAGGATCGGTGCTGTTGTCGCGGAGCTAGCAGGCACATGGGCTGCTCCTTTGGCCATGAACAAGATCGGCCCAGTGAGGTCTGGACTTTGGTTCATAAACTATCAGTTTGCCTGCCTTGCAGCATCCGCAGCAGCGTTTATGTTCCTGGATCCTAGTTCAAGAGCGGTTGCACTGTGTCTCATTTTAGGAGTTGCCCTAAGTCGCTTAGGGTTGTGGGGGTTTGATCTGGCTGTACAATTTCTGGTTCAGGAGGTACGTTGCAAACTACTCATTGAAGCCCACCCTGTAACAATTCGTGTTCTGTAGAATGCCGACGAGCGTACACGGGCGCGCTTTTCCTCCACGGAAATGGCGCTGCAGAATGTTTTCGAACTTCTGTCTTTTGCGTCCACGATCGTGTTCCCTCTCCCGGAGCAGTTCAAGTATCCCGTCCTTATCAGCTACAGTGCCGTTGCAGTGGCGGCGATATGTTTCGCTGTATACGTAAGAAGGGAGCGAGGACATCTCCTGCATACGTCCAAGTGTCTCGGTGGTGACAAACAATGGTCACCTGGTTCAACCAACCGTTTCGGAAACCGGAATAGAATGGAGGATAGCTTCTGAAACGATACTAGAACTTTCTGTCCGTCATGATAACAGTGTGACTCTAAATCGACGAGAAGCTTTTCGATAGCTGGTCATATCATAATAAAGAAGTCCGGAAACATTTCCCTTCTAACGCATCTCGAATCGGCCAACGCTTTTGACTCATCTTGCCGGCGTGTCATCTCACCCAGAAGCAGAAGGGCCTTTTCCGCGTTGGGATGTCGCGAGGTAATCTCGCTATCACTGTCGGCCATGCGCCGGACCTCATTTATTATCCACTGACGCTGGGGAAGTGTCCCTTCCAGACCCGCAATGAAGAGAGGCCACAGAAAGCTGACGGGTAGGCACCGGGAACTGCTCAGCTCAACGGTCGCCAGACGGATGATCTTGTCGACGGCACCTCTTACCCGATCCGTCCGCGGATAGATGGCAAAAGCAACACGATGCAGGTAAATGAAGTTGGCGAGAAAATTGGCGACGTATTGCCTGAATGTCGTGCATATCTCCATAGCAAGAGAACCAGATAGTATCTCACAGAGATCTCCAGGTTTGTCGTAAAGATCCAGCACCGATGGCCGCGAGCTCCAGAGAGATTCAAGATCAGCCCCGACTTTGTGTGCTACCTGGAGAACCTCAAATTCGTCATTCAGGGTGCCGCGACTGCGATGATGAAGATCGATACGGACGATACGTCGGATGACTTGCTGTGCTTTGACAAAGAAGGTAAAAGCAGGTCCTCCAATTGCATCGTAGATCAAATATTTTGGACTCGATATGGACTCATCGATTTCATTTTCCGCGGCCGCGATATGTTGGTCCCCAACTGAACTCACTTGTTCAGTGTCGATATCAGAGGATGTTAAATCGCCTAGTTCTACGAGGGGATCTCCTTCTCTACCTGCAATGAGGGATTTCACGTCGAGTAGTGAAATCCAAGAGACTAAGAGATGGCCCAGCCCCTTCCATGATCTTGTCTTGCGGTGAAACTTCTTCAGCAAGAGATATGCCGAATGCAGGAAAGAGTGACCCGGCCGGCCCAGATCTGAAGTCGACAGTAGCTAGCATCGGTGGTTAGTAAATTATAAGAAAAGACAAGAGACAAAGATAATACCTCAGACAACATAAGCAAGAAGACAGCGGCGAATATTTTTCGGAGACTACTGCCGTCTATATCGTCCATAATGCGTGATTGAACATCAGCACTCGCATTTCCGTAATAAGATGGTGCCCATCTCCACGATATTTCATCCTGTCGTGACCTGTGGACTTCGGAAAAGCAGTAAACAGCATTCATCAGAGGACTAAACTCCCTGGCAAGTGCTAGAATCGCTGGTCTCGCAAATTTCCATTCAGCATCTAAAGGCACGAAGATCGCGGGAAGCGACTCAACAGACTCAAAGTGTTGCACGAGGTGCTCTTCATATTCAGTCTTTGCTGAGGACCATATTTCAATTGGCCTATCGATTACTTCGGCACACGGACTGGCATTGACTGGAGTGGGGGAACTGTCGCGTCGCGTATCACTGACCAAAGATGGCACATTCGCAGTTGAGCTGGTGTAGCTCTCCCCACCGCTGCCAAATACCTCTTGGGGAAATATCAATGTACTTGGTATAGCGCCCTGGTTCAGCGCCTCGTCGCTCAGGCCTTGTTGCTTCTGCTCCAACTCCAATGTGATTCCCCCGATGAATTCATGTACGTCGAACCCGGCAGAGAAATTCGGACTATATGTTTCTGGTTCTCCTATAGATGGGAACAAGGCTTCGGAATCATGCTCTTGCTCATGCGTTACTGCGTTGAGAAGTGTCGCCCCCGCTTCTGGTGCTGTTGGAGGGGTAGTATACGCTGGGGCAGCTCTTTGTGCTGCGGGAGCAGTTCGTCTTCCAGTCCGTCGCCGTGATGTTTCTAATGAGGAATTATATACGCATTGAATCCTTAATCGGGTGCAATGTGAGCAGACCGGTTTCGTTTCGTCACATCGTACCTTGCGACGTCGACAGGTGATGCAGCCGGTCTTTCTTCGGGGGCCGGACCTGCCCATGCCCCGCGGCTCCTGCATCTAACGACGATGGAGTTAGCAAAGGGTTCGTTTCACAACATAATAAGAAAGATACCACATACCTCCATAATGTCATCGCTATCGTGTTTAAGCGACCAGACAGTGTCAGACGAAGGTCAACGGTGGACGGATCTCGGGGAGACGATGAGACAGCGCCCCACATTGATCGCGTGCTTCAGCGATAAGTCTACATAACTAATCAACAAAATATCTAATCTAGAATCCTCAATCAATCAATCAGTTGTCTGCGTACCCGTTCCTGGTCCCCCGCATTCTCGGCGTTTTTGGTAGGCTATTTCGGGGCTACTCTCGTGGAGAATGCCGGTAGTCGGTTCCACGATTTATTCCACTCTTCTACACAAGATAAAACAGAAAAACACGTAAGGTCCACTAATAGTACTCTCTTTATGGGGCCAATGGACTTAATATAACGGCCGTTTTCCATTTGCCTTGTGGAAAAGTTAATGTAGGACGAATCTCCCGTTTCTAAGAAATGATAGTTCTCAACCTGCTGATCCTACACTCCAACTTCATGCGGTGATAATTCAGACTCAATTAGAGCATGCAATTTACATTCCTTTATCAACCTCACATCTATCCATCATCTATTCTTCAATCATGTATGGAAGATCTTAAACCATCTCAATCCAAGAGGCTGTGGGCCATTATGACAGCTGGTCAATTCATCTCAACCACCGCGAAAAACCGAGAGGCTTTGCAGACTGAGCAGGAGACCGCTGATCTCGATCTGTCTTAATTAATCACCCAAATAAAACAGATCCCACGAGCAACCCTGCGGCAACACATACTCGCACAACAAACTTTCCATCAACCGGCTTGAGTTTCCACGGATGTAACAGCACTCCCATAATCAGCAAAAGCAGCAATGCTACCGCTGCAAATCTCGTGGACGAGAACAATAGACCCGTGCCAGAGACAACCTCCACAATCGCAGTAGTGTAGTAGATCCAGATCGGATGGGTCTCTAAATACTCGTTGCGCGCCCTTTCCCATCCGTAGAGTTTCCGGGTTCCGACTATGAGGAAGAAGATACCGAGGATGCGGCCGAGGATCGTTGCAGAAATGGAGTTGGTCATTTCTAGAGTGTTGTTTTGGCTTCTTGAAGGAATAGAAAATCTATAGTGAGATGTTCCAGTGTGCATTATCCAATTGATCCGAACAGGCCTTGGTTAAATAGCTGGTTATAGTTATGATGGTGGATGAGTCATTTTGTGTCCAAGTTTCCGGTGAGGAAAGGATCTATCTTTGGTAAACAAGCGACGAATAATTCAAGGTAATAAAGTGGTGGCTTAGAACCCGTTTACTTCGCAAAACTAAGCATCCTATCTGTTGCATTGCAGTATAATTATTTGCCTGCTGGCACTCACATTTCTCGTAATCTGGAGATATACCATGCTCAATTTCAAAAGTAGAGATACATGTAGAATTGAATAAATTATTTACATATTCAGGGATATGATAGAGAGATTTATTCAAGAAAGACTACCTATGGATTCCAAGGACCTTGGGCCCGCTCTCCAGTGAGAAGAATGGGATCGGAATCCTTTTGCACAAGAAGTATGTCTTCGTGTCGGACACCAAATTCATCAACTAAATATACTCCAGGCTCCGACGTGAACGCCATCCCTGCCTCCAAGAGGGTGCGCGTATTTCCCTTGTTAAGATAAGGGCTCTCATGCGCTACGAGAAGTCAGCTATCAGCCTTCTGAGAGGTGGGAGGTATACCATACCTTTGATTCCGATTCCATGGCCCACACGGTGTGTAAAAGCCTCTCCATAACCAGCATCTGTTATCACACCTCGCGCTGCTAGGTCAACACTAGCTGCACTCGCACCAGCTCGCATTTGATGAATCGAGGCGGTCTGAGCGTCAAATACAATATCCCAGACCTAGTTATGATATAGGGTTAGTCTCGTAGGCAAGCAGCGGTATTGAAGTATTCACCTTCAGTTTCTTCTTCAATTGAGGAGAAACATCATCCCCGTCTGCTGGCTTCTTAAGAAATGGCGGGAAGAATGTGCGGCAGATATCTGAAGAGTAGCCGTGAAGATGCGCCCTGCAAAGCCGTATTGATTAGAAAACATACGGATGTAGATGGATAGTCAGCCTTTTTAACGAACCCAACATCAATCAGGACAAACGTCTCAGATTCAAGGGCCTTTGTTCCATTGGTACCACCATGCGGATTCGAGGCGTTCTCATCTTTTGGAGGTCAGACAACAAATACAAAATCCATTCTAGGGTTGTTTTAGCTCACCGAATAACACAATATCGAAGAAAGGTTCCATTCCAGCTGCTCGAATAGTGTTGTCTAGCACCTCCATGATCTGATTTTCCGTCAAACCTGGATAAAGACCTGAGTGGACACGTACGTTAGTTGCGAGTATTCCACTGTGGTCTGCAATTGGGACACAACTGACATGTCCTCATTTGCCTCACTGCTTCCACCGTCCCAGTGTTGACAGCTCGCAGGATATTGACCTCTTCCTGAGACTTGGTTTGTCTGACAGCCTCGACTCTGCCACCTAACCCGATGACATCAAACCCTTGATGTGAAAACCCACGCTGTATGAAGTCTCTCATCTCTTCGTCCACCATTAATCTGGGGGTATGATCCAAATTATCAAAGATACCAGATGACATCAAAGTCGCGTATGGATTCCAGTGCTCTTCCCATGGAATGATCTGGATTGGCTCTGCAAAGGGCATCTTCAACAGACGAGCTCTTTCCGCCTCAAATGATGGACAGAGGAACGTAGTGTTAGATACGATCTTTCCGCTATCCGGCTCAATTGCCGGTCTCACTACCATTACAAACGGCCTTTCTTCTGGCTAAATTGGTGTTAGGGAATATCCATATACATTGAAATGCGGTCAACGACACTTACCTCCCACACTTCCCATTCAGCTTGACTGATATTGGCATAGTACTTGAAAGTATAGCCCGGTTCAATCAAGAAAGCATCTGCACCATCTGCTACAAGAGCATTCGCCAACCGATCTCTGCGAGACTGATACTCCGAGAAGGAGACTGGCCCAACATCTTTAAGGAAATATAGATCCGTGTCAAGAAGGTTCTTGATTGAGCATTGTTGAAAAGATTCCAAATCCGGTGATGAAAGTGGTTTTAATGCTGAGTGATCAATGGAAACCCTAGTGGACTCATGATATGATCCAGGAAAGTTAGAAAACGGTGCCTGAATACATGTTAATATATGCCTTTTCTCAATCCAAAAATTGCACACCAGATTGCATCTCGATGGGGGTCTCTACACTTACTCCTTCATAAACTCGATAAGCGAGACAGATAAACAGAAAAGCGGCCAATAAGTGAATGAAATGACGAGCAGAGACCTTATTTGCCGTTTTCTTATTTTGCAGGAAAGTAGTTCCTGAAGTCTGAATCAACACTGATCCCTGCTTTAACAAAGTCATGTCGCTCGATTGTTGGGGAAGTGATGGCGTTCTATGTATATTGATTACCCAAAAATGTCTTACAGAACCAGACAGTTGCACATCTCGATCAAATTAACATAGTGCTAGTGGCAACCGGGTAATTATAAACGGGCAAGTCGCGTGCATATCAATAGTCGACTTGGTATGCGTCAAGAACGGCTGGATCGCGCGCGTTCACCTTCCCAGGCGGTACATAACCCCGCTGTCGGTCTCTCCGCCATCCCTGCAACTCAGGACAGAGAGTTGAATGCCACACAGTTATCACTGAAAGAACCAATGTTGACCACTGATACCGTTAGGATTCAAACAGCTACATTGTGAGGTTCAAACAACACCTCTGACCAGAGAAAAGAGATGGAAAAACACTCCCTTTCCAACAGAGCATGGCAGATTATCTTATCTTTTACCTGGGAGACTAAATATTTAGCGTCTCGTCATGGAGATACTCCGCGGGATAATATATCCAAGTTTGACAGTTTGACTAACGTACTAACGCATTTGTTGGACAATTCAGTTGCTGGGAATAGACTAGAGACCGAGGTGCCTTATCTGCAGCCCTGAGAATGGCGACCAAACTAATTTGTCGGCAATTGCCGATGGGATTAACCATTTATACATGCATCTCATATATAGACACGTTAGGGCGAGCAAAGAATGTATGCTATGAAGTCTCTGTGTACAACTGATCATGTCGACTGGAGAAGACTCAATGGAGATCACCAACGTATCGCATCCTTGCGATAAGAAGCAAACAGAGAACAATGTTACAGTCGCCTCTGAAGGCTCGCTTGGAGGCGGAGAAAATGTACTGCAAACAACTGACAACCGGCCATCGAAGGTGTCGACTATTCTCATGATCATCTTCTCGGCCCTCGCGATCGGTTCCGATGGCTTCAACGCTTCAATCATCGGTAACGTCGAGCTTGTCATGGGAGTCATCTATCCAGAGTCTCTCACAACATCAATCGCCTCGCGACTATCCAATTCTTTCTTAGTAGGCATGATTGTGGGGATGCTTTCATTCGGTTACATCTCAGATAAAGTGGGACGGAGGGCTGGTGCCGTCCTGACTACGTTGATCCTGGTCGTTGGAATAGCCTTGAGTGCTGGTGCCAGTGGTGTAACGCAGAAGGGTATGTTCTGGATGCTTATCATTGCGCGTGGAATTGCTGGAGTGGGAGCTGGAGGGTAAGTCGATGTTGTCTTCTGGGATACTATCATCTCTATATTTGACAGATGAGAGAACCGCACCTTATCGACCTTAGTTAACCACGATCCTAACAGAGAATATCCCGTAGCTGGTGCCGGAGCTGCAGAAGCAACTGATGAAGAGTCCAAGACCCGCAATCACAGAGGAATTATCATGGCTATAATATCAGATGCGGGATCATCTCTTGGTTGGGCATTTGGAGCCCTCGTTCCCCTCATCTTGCTGCTTTGCTTTCACCAGAAAGTAAGGCATTATGATGCTGTATGGCGGATCTCCCTCGCGACTGGTGTTATACCGCCTCTATCCATCTTCTGGTTTCGATACAAGATGATGGCCAGTTCGGCCGAGAGGAAGAGTTCCATGAGGAAACAGAGAATACCGTATCTCCTGGCTGTCAAGAAATACTGGAGACCTATGCTGGGATGTTGTGCATCTTGGTTCCTGTGAGTTCCTCTCAGTAGTCTTGTAAATAAAGACAGACGCAGATAAATGACTAACATATATCAGATATAACTGGATATCCTACCCCTTCGGCCTATTTTCTTCGACAATCGTAGACAAGGTAAACCCATCATCATCTCTTGTCCTTAACATGGCCTGGGGAACCATCATCAACTGTTTCTACATTCCCGGTGCTTTCATTGGAGGTTTCATCTCCGACCGAATCGGACGACGAAAGACCATGGCTTTAGGGTATACCCTCCAAGCTATTCTAGGTTTCATATTAGGAGGAGCCTTAGGGCCAGTCGAGACGATACTTCCTCTTTTCATCGTTCTATACGGCATATTTCTCACGTTAGGTGAGATTGGTCCGGGGGCTACTATTGTCGTGACCACGACAGAGAGCTTTCCAACCGCTCTTCGTGGCCACGGGGTGGGATTTGCCGCAGCATGGAGTAAAGCTGGAGCCGCGATTGGGACGCAGGTCTTTAAACCGATCATGGCTAGCTGGGGTGATGATTCTTTTAAAGGAACTCAAGCTGTGTTCTTGATTGGATCGGGATTTGCTGTCTTGGGCGCGCTGGTAGCGTGGTTTATAATCCCAGATTTAGATAATCGCCTAGGGAATGTCGACGAAGAGTGGAAGGAATATTTGAGGAGCAATGGATACGACAATATCGAATGGGGCGACGGAAATACGAATGAGGAATTAGTCGATAAGGTTGTTTCGTGTTAGGTCGTATCAGCGGATTCATATTTGCAGTACATGACTTGTATTCATGGGTATTTTGCTACAATAAGCTTCATAAAACATACAAAGCAGACATCGCCGACTTCATCGTAACGATAGAAGTCTGCATTCGTCTAGAATTGCTTGACAACGCGCTGAAAGCGTGGAGGCTGCCGCATAAACCTCTCTGGTTCATCCCTTGCTCCCTTCTTCCAGTAGTCGTACTCCATCCAAGCGTTCTCGGGCATTTGCGCCTCAGTCGCCTCGAGGAACTTGCCCAGGTCGGGGCAGAGCGGGATCACACCGGTCTCAATCACGTAAAGATCCCACAGCTTGAGCAGCTGCTTCAAACGTTCCGGTTCCGCGTCAGCAAGGTCGTCCACCTCTCCAGGGTCATTTGCCAAATTGTAGAGCTGCCAGCGCTCAGGGCCCTTTGGCTTAGGGATATATACAATCTTCCAATCTCCGTATCGAAGAGCAGCACGGCCACATGTCTCCCAGCCCTGAATGAAGTCTTTCTCGTGGATCCTGTCCGCCTTTCCAGCTGCCCAGGGGTAGAAGCTCTTGCCACGCATGGGAACGATTTCTCTGCCCTGATACGTCGGGGCTGGATGTTTAACACCAGCCATGTCCAGGATGGACGGCGCAAGGTCCATGACAGTGGCGAATTGATCGGTGATACCTTTTGCGGCATCAGACACATCAACGCTCTTGGGGAACTTGGCACAGAATGGTACGCGAACACCTCCCTCCGTAGTGTATGCCTTATAGAGACGAGATGGCGCCGTTGCAGCCTGAGCCCATCGCGGTCCGTACCAGATGAAGGAGTTTCCAGCTCCGAGGTTCTCAATGCTGTTGTCGTAGTATTTCTGCAGATGAGGCATGACACCGCTCTGCACCATGGGGTAGGCTTCGTAAGCCGCACCCTCTGCTCCATTATCGGACATGAAACAGACGAAAGTGTTATCTAATTCACCAATACTCTCGAGGTAGTTCACGACTTTACCAACGTTGGCATCGATACACTCAACCATGCCTGCGAAGACTTCCATCGCAGTGCATGACTTCTTCTTTTCTTCGGGAGTGTAGTCCTTCCATTCCTTGACCTCTTCTGCCACGACGGGATGAGGCTTGACATCTTCCTTGACCATACCAAGCTCCTTCAGCCGTTGAAGACGTTTCTCTCTAAGGACATCTGGGCCTTCATCGTAGACACCCCTGTAGTGCTCAATATACTCTCTCGGGGCTTGCAGAGGCCAATGAGGTGCAGTGAAGGGCAGATAAGAGAAGAACGGCTGTCCGTCATCCTTTGCCTTCCACTCCTTCAAATACTCCACCATCTTGTCGCCGTAACCGTCGGAGGAGTACCATCCTTCCGGCAGTTTCTTGACATAGTGATCATCCTCCATGTGCAGGGCGATATAACTGGCCTCCAGGAAAGTTGGCGCATTCTCGTTCTCCTCCAGATGAGGCTCGTAGGCGTAATGATTTGAGCATGCGGGGAGATGAGCAAATGAACGCTCGAATCCACGTTTGTACGGGGATCGTTCCGGAGTCAAGCCCAGGTGCCATTTTCCGGACATCAGGGTGTGGTAGCCCGCATCACGTAGGACTTCTGGTAGTGCGGCCACACGCTCATTGAGGTAACCCTCATAACCAGGCATTCCTCGTTGCGGAGCAGTGCTCATCTGGGAGCCTTTGGGCCCGTTCTGGCCGGAGATGTTTGTCCATTCGATTAGATTCCCCAGACCTGCGATATGGTGGTCTGTTCCAGTCATGATCATCGCCCGGGTTGGCCTTGATTCTAGCCATCAGCTACTCATTCATTCTGGCGACAGTATTCTATTGAAACACGACTTACGAGCACGCCGCAGCGGCATGGAAATCTGTAAAGCGGATTCCACCGTTGAGGGCAATCTTATCGATATTGGGCGTCCGGATCTCTCCTCCAAAGCAGCCCACGTCGGAAAAGCCCAGGTCATCAGCGACCATGACCAGGAAGTTTGGCCGTTTCTGAGCTGGAGCCATATTTAACGATGTAGATCTGGTAAACTTGCTAAGTCAAAGTTAAGCAGGGCGTTGTTCATAGGGCTGCCCTGAGGGATTGGCTTATCGCAGTTCCAGAGGCACATCTTCTGGGGACGCAGCTCCATCTTTATACTCGAGCTTAGCAGCTCCCTGCTACCCCTCATCTTCTGCCAACTGCAAAGAGATCCATCTGATCTGCCATGATCGTCACATCGCAGCTGTGTCAGGGAGGTAAGTAACTGCTTAGGGCTTAGGGCTGCTGGTCGGCCATCGGCCGTCGGCTGTCGGCTATTTGACGCAAGCATCTACAACGCTACAAGTTACAGTTGTACAACATGGACAATACTATTGGTCTTTATTGAACTAGATATCAGTGTCATTTGCATCTATAATTGCGTGATTACACCGCAGTTATGAGCAATGTCAGAAGTTGCCTTGGGTACCATATTGATACAGTAGCAGGCATGGCTTAGTATGAAAATAGAAAATAGTAGTAACCTAGTGAGAGTATAACAAATATTTGAATATCTCCTGAGCTTTATTTATACAGGGGAGCTAGCATTTGGCATAGATCCAATTCTTTTAGCAGTAACCTGCAACACTGTTTATATTTAGCACAATGCTAGCACGTGGGAAGCATCTACATCTTTTCTGCCCCTTTCGCTTTGCCATAGACCCATGAGGTGAGATGCCATCAATCCGCTGTTTTGGTTGGGTATTGGTCCTATATGCACTTAACATATGCTCAACTTCAAGTAAAACTACCCTTACCGTGATGGTGACTAAAAGTAAATTGGTATGCTGCAGCCCCACGAATAGCAGCAATCCTATGTAGGACCCACTGCATCTGCAACAGATAATAAGATAGTAAAGGATGTGTCTGTGTGTTATCCGTCTTAAAAGTTATGACATCGCCAGACTTCACCAGATAATCTGTATAACCATTTAACAATTTCATACACTATCCTGTCGATTGAAGATCATACCGCAATTCAGGCCGAGATGTGAGAAATGTATGCGACGGGATATCTTTTTGTTTATTTGCTGGAAGCCAAAAGGCTCTTGTTGGTCCATCAGCATTTCTTTAACTTCCGACGCGACGGCGATGGGAGCAATGTAGGAATGGTCTCACTATAAAGTACTGGTACATTTATCGCTGATCTTGAGAGAAATAAGAATTTTTGACGACAGACAGCGGAGATGAGGCCAATATGGTGGTCTACCGCCCCGCCCATGAGCTCCAGGTCATTCCAGATGAACTTGTCAATCGCACGTTGTGTCAGGCGGAGCACCGCGCGGGGGTCATTGTTGGGAATCGTGTAAGGATTGAAGTCGTCCGGTAGTTCGAAACTGTTCCACAATGCGTCATTGGATGGCTTGATCAGGAACGGCATAAGCCCTTTGAAATCCTCTATGGCATTAAAGAGAGGGGTGGCTGCCAGAAGCAAGTGCCATTCGGCACGAAGCCCACCGACCACGGAGGCCTGCTGTGAATCGGCGTTGTGCAGTTGGCTTCGTCACAATATCCTAGCTCATTGGTTCCATAGCTCATATACAATTAGCTCCATTTGCCAGTATTTCAATAGAGACGTTCTTGCCGGCGACTTGCAGATTATAATAAATATAATAAATTAAGGCCAATCGAATCAACAGACAGGGAGTATTTATGAAGTATGCAATATTCTTGCAGCGGTTCGTAGACTTGGAAGTATGAGATTCGATCGTCTTAGCTGGGCTTAATCTAGGGAGTTATACCGCTAGTAATTAGCCGTCAGGAAGAACTACCATGATATGTCTACTAGTCTGATGATCCTAAACGAGGTGATCTTTCACTTCAAGGACACGAAAGTAAGGCGTATTACCTACCACAAATTGATTCGCACGGTGACTATAGATCAGAAGAAAAGAAAAGAAAAGAAAGAGAGAAGAGAAGCGGTATCGGAATACCGCCACTGGTTTTGACAGAGCTGTCTCCCTTTCCTTACATGGAAGGAACATGTCTTAGGGGTGGTAAGCAGATCGGACAGCTTATAACTATTGGGAAGTTGATTAAGTATATATATTCTGACTTTAAAGCTTCCACGAGAAATGTAATAACGGCTTAGATTCTTATTCATTAGTATCTAGAATGTAACTTATATCATCGTTTATCAGATTGGAGTTCAAGCAACGAACTTCAGATATCATATTAAATGAGTACATTGCCCTGAAGTTGCACTGTGACAAGAGAGTGGGTCGACGTAACAGGTCGTCCAGAATGAAGACTTATAGCTTTGAACATCAATGCCTGCAGTATTCGTGGATGGTATACCACTGATAACATTTGCATGTTACTCATATACATTTTATTCTTTATAAGGATGGTTGGAAAATGAAACTCTGGGAAGAAGGAGGGGGTATAAATACTGTGGGTCGATCTTTGTCGAGCTGCTTCACGGTTTCATCCATTGCGGAGATCTCCACCGTTTCTTGGCCCAGTCACTTCAGAAGGTCACTACTTCGTGCAATGCTCTTCACAATCGCTTGATCCACAGTGAGAAATGATAAGATGGCAAGTAATTAATTAGTTGGAAATACTTGTTCGAACATGGAACAATGTCCTGAGAAGCCACGCGTATCAGATCCAAGCTTACGAGTGCGATGCGACAGATGAGACCGGTCTGGAGAACTGATGTTGCGGTCTCAGTCTAATTTAGTTCGATTGAATACTAAATCGACGTCGGCCGTCGGCTGCGCAGACAAATGGCATGCGTGAGCCGCGATGGGCCGCGTGGATTGACGCGATGCACTCCTGATGCTCATCGCTATCTCGATGACATAAGGAACCGACGCTCGGATCGGACATGGCCCCTTTGGCTGGCTTGCATCGACACTGGACATCATCTCAGGGCCGTCTAAACATCTGTCACGAACAAATCCAGGTACGAATGTACAAGCATCGATGTGCCTTATATGGGTAGACTCTATGTTGCCCTCTCGCACCTGAGGCTGTCATAGCCAGCGCCGAATCGACTTGCGACGCGACCGGCTTTAGTCGCTCCCTCGTAGTCGGCACGGTCGAAGGTTCACTCTCGCTTGTAATCTATTATTGCGTGATCCGGGGGAGATACTAATATCTGATCGCCCAAAATGACACTGGAGAGCTTCCGCATCTATTGGCTGGCGGCCGTCCTGTGCTGTGGAGGGATGCTATACGGATATGACTCCGGAGTTATAGGCATGCCAAAGGGACCCTACATTCACGTCCAGCGCTAACAGCTGCGCAGGTGGCGTTCTGACATTTGAACAGTTTGCGAATGATTTTCGATATGTAAAATCAGAAGCAACTCGAGTCAGCTCAATTGCCGTGGGCATCCAGCAGGCTGGTGCTCTGGTGGGCTGTTTCGCCATCTGGCCGGTCACCAATCGATATGGAAGGAAGCTAGCCATCATGGCATGCTCGCTCATTTTCTGTATCGGCGTTGTATTTGAGACGCTCAATACGCATTCAATTTCAGCGTTCTACCTTGGCCGTGTCATCTGCGGACTTGGTATCGGAGGCTCCTCGACAGTCGCTCCGATATACATGGCCGAGTCATCACCAAAGGATATCCGTGGTCGACTCGGCAGTTGCTACCAGTTTTCATTCACAATTGGCATCCTTGCATCCTACTGGATTGATTATGGGGTTAGATACATGACGCCGTCAGCAATTCAATGGCAGATTCCAATTGGACTTCAGATCGTGCCAGGCGCACTCATGGGCCTTGGAGTGTTGACCCTGGAGGAGAGTGTGCGATGGTTGGTGGCAAAAGGACGCTACGACGAAGCATGGAGGAGTCTCGTGTGGCTGCGCGCCAGTAACTCCGAGGCAGTTGAGACAGAGCTCATTGAGATGAAGCAAGGCGCAGAAGAGGAGCAACGTGTCATGGCCGGATTTAGCCTGAAGGAATTATTGGAATGGCATAACGCCCACCGGCTGCTCATCGGGTTTGGATTTTTCATGGCTCAACAATCGACTGGATCAACAGCGCTGGCATATTTCGGACCACAATTCTTCTCTCTTCTGACAGGCCCAGGCGACCAGGATCTGCTATTGACCGGATTCTTCGGTGCTATCAAAGTCATTTCATGCGGCATCTTTGTCTTTTTCATCTCTGATCGATTCGGCCGCCGTCCAGTCCTCATGGTAGGAGCAGCATTGATGTGTGTGTGCATGCTCATTATTTCTGGGATTGTCAAAACGCATCAGCCTCCAGGCGATGGCCACATTACCCCTGCGGGAATCCTCACTGTCTCGCTGATATATCTCGACATCTCAATTTACAATCTGTCATGGGGACCGCTCCCATGGCCATGCACATCGGAGATCTTCCCAACGCGCATTCGAGAGCCTGGCGTTGCGCTTGGCGTTGGCTCACAGTGGCTGTTCAATTTTGTGTGGTCATTCAGCACGCCTTATATCATGTCCGGCCTAGGATGGGCGACCTTCCTCCTGTTTGGAATATTTGACGTATTTATTTTCGCCTTCGTTTACTTCTGCGTCAAGGAAACTGCGCGTAAGACGCTGGAGGAGATCAACGCGATGTTTGAACCCGCTCTATACCACGCCATACCTGCAGCGGCCAACAAGCCGGGCGACGAAGCAGACGAAGATGGTAAGATCAATCCCTGCGAATGAAGAACACTGAGCTAACCAAACCTCAAGAACCGCTGTTATTTCCAAAGTCACCGGGAGACCCCCAACGCGACGATGAGCAGTAGTTCATCGACGGGTGGTGCAAATAACACAATTCTCACACTTATATTATAGAATTCTACTTGGTACACCAGCGTACAGACTACCCTTGCGGCTTGGACCGCGAGTCACTCAATATCCATCTTGAATAGACATCATAGACGAATACTACCTATCTCACTTACGATATAAAACTCTTCAAGTCCTCCCTCTCCTCGATCTCCTTCAACATATTCTTAAAATGCTCATCATTACCCACCTCAGCCTGCTCTTTGAAATACGCCATGTTATTCTTCAGCCAACTCCCCTCTTCACCGGCCTGTGGTAAATCATCAGCAACTGTCCAGTAATCCCTCTATATCCATACCCCCATAACCGCCAAGACTCCCTCCGAAACGGAGAAAAGGCAGGCTAAGTGGAAAATGAAGACTCACCCCAGGAATAACAACCCCATTCTCCACCGCCGCCAACATCGGCGCAAAGACGGTGAAATGCAACCTCCTCGCTTTCCTCACATCGTTCCCCTTCGCGCCATCCGCGTTCACAACGATATCGTCCCAGAATCGCCCAATCTGTCTGCCCACTTCATCGAATACCTCTTTCGTTCGTGATCCGCCCGTACGCACCGTCGCGATGATCCGATTCGGAGACGTAGGCTGCATTGGCTTGCCGGCAACGAAGTAGTCGCCGACAGGCTCTGGGGCGGTGAAGCGGACATTGACGAAGAGGGAGGGGGTGTGGAAAGTGGTGCTGTGCAGACGAGTGATGGATTGGGCGAGCTGGGATTTTTGGGCTGGCGTTAAGGGAGTAGAGTGGCAGATCTGGGAGGAAGTTAGAAGAGGGCGAGATGAGGGGCCAGTTTCAAGGCGGCGGGAGGTGAATGGTGAAAGAATGGAGGTGATACCTCGTAGAGCGGCATGGTGGATAATGTATTCTAGTTCTCAACTCAACTTAAGTAAGTAGAGATTGATCAAACGATAGATTAATCAACTATGTCGATGCGGGGTACAACGAGAAGGGTATCCTCAAATATATAGATATAAACATAGACATAGACAACCAACTACCGAAGAACATCTCACTCCTACACAGACACAATACATAAGATCTCCCATCCCATGACGTGGCACACGAATTCCTACTTAAATATGTCTCCGAAACGCACGTAGATCACGCATCTATTCATGATCGTCAGATCCTGACGTATTGTTCAGAAGGACAAATAAGCTTATGAAAACGTGCGGGGGAGAGGCGGCCCGAGATCAGCGTTTCCACTGATTACTGATCACTGATAGGGAACTATGAAGCGGGGTTTTGAAGGTCCGATGTTCTTTTTGATTAGGAGGGGTTATTGTTGATATATAATCGTATTCTAAATGAGGAGCCGAGGTGCGAGTTACTTGATCGGCTAAGTCTATATAGATGTGCGCGGTAGTACAACTCTGCCAGATAATCTGAGATCTGAAATCGACTTGCCAGAACGCGATACCGGAATAAACACACTATTCAGGTACTCTCTATGAAAACTACTGCAGTCATGACATCATGGAGCCATTTAGTATCTTCATTTTCTCTCAACGAGAAGTGCATATTTCACCCGTCCAATGCAGTATCTGGAGTTCCAAGTGCATAGTTGCTATCCAGAAGTCACCCTACAAAGCATGGGGAAAGGGGTACCTTGCTCTTTTCCTTTTATGGGATGCTTCAACTGGGTGAATTGCAGGTTAATATTGAGCGAATAGGCTGACAAGCAAGGTAGTAGGTCACCTATGGGTGTAAACTACTAGTACAAAAGGGGAAAGCAAACTACCTACCCATGGATCTGCCGTGTCTAGACTTTGGAATGCATAGACGGATGCAGATCCGGAGTAGTCCGACACTTGGGGTGGATTTGACACGGGCTACATTCGGTCGATCCATTCCTGTCATACTCTACTTATTTCTAAAATGCAATGGAGGAATATCGTCATTAAATATATATTATTATTAGAAGGAGAAAGGTGTAGGAATACACAGTCCGTGTGGACAACAACCATGATTGTCATGATCATGCCTCATATCACAATAACTCATCCCTGTCCAGTTCAATCTCAACTGACAATCTGTTCTAGCGGGTTTGGAGCCAGGCGCCAGCTGGTCAGTGTCAGAATGTCAAAGACGGAGAGTATCGCTCAACTGATAGCGGAAATGATGCGGACGGTAGAACAAATTCATCATAGCAGCATCAACGAGGACAAGAACGGTAGCAGGTCGAGCTAAATCGTGTTCGTGTGCGTGTGCTTGTCATTTTTCTTTTTGAATTATGTGTTGCGCATCCTCTTGTCCTTTCCTCGCTTCCATTGAGGCCTCACAAGTGGTCGACTCTCAATGAGCGTATTCGTTTTAAAGGTTTTCGTTATGAGTGATCTTGTCCTCGTAAGTATAAAATACGAAGCTTCATCCTCCGATGCTCATCAGCCATCGGAAAAGCCAGTAAAGCAGAGAAGCCGCCTAAGCAAAAGCAAATCCCCGTCACGAATGTAGCAAATCAACCAGCTTTTCGTGTTCCGCTGAAGTGAACCCTTCAGTATTCCCTCTTGCGCCGTACTCCGTAGACCGCGGACTATGCACATCTCAAAAAACAAATCATCATCAGTCGTCCAAAGTGAGAGAACAGATGGCCTCCGTGTTCCTGTCCGTCGAGTTGAAAAGGTAGAAGCACACATAACGCCTTTTTAAACTGGCCCCGAAAAGTTAAGAGGAGAAACGACAGTTGATTAAAAGAGATAGTCGTCGTATACTCGAACAGGAAGAAAGGAAGGATAAACACGAGTGTCACGTGCCTCCGGTGGCGCGCGCTTTTCCCCAAAGAGGAAAAAACATGTTATACGTTAATCAGGTCATCAAAGTTATCGTCGGCCGAGAAAGCCAGGGACGCATCGGATTCCCGCCGGAGCTGCTGCTCCAAATCGACTGCCTGACGGGGATCCAGCTGCAATGGATCGTCAAAGCCAAACGACATGGCACCGTGAATGGAGGGAGACGTCGTTGAGTCGGTAACGTCAGCCGGATCCGTCGGGTCGTGGCCCTCGGAGGAGTCGTTGTAGGTGATCTTCTTGACCATCTGCGCCAGATGGAGCTTGATGGGTTCATCGCCGCATTGAGCATGCTTGAGCACCTCGTTCTTGAGGCCCAGGATCTCCGATCGCAATCGGGCGATCTCTGCCACCAGCTCTTCTTTCTTCTGCGACTGTTCTTTGTATCTGGTCTCCAACATCATCGTATGTTCTTTCTTCTTCTGGCGGCACTTGCTGGCAGCTAGTCGGTTCCGCTCCAGAAATTTCTCCCGCTTCGCCCGGTCCTGCTTCGACTCATCCTCCGGGCCGCTGGAGGACTGCTTGTGCTCGCGGACCTTACGACGCTTCGTCGCGCTGCTCTCTGAAGAGTCACTGGTGCTCCGTCGCTGGCGGCTGTTGGTGTTTTTCACCATGGAGTCCTCCCAGCTCGGGCTCATGGCAAACAGGTCGTCTGTAGCAACCGTCTTCTTGTCCTCAAACGGGGGAGGTGTGGGCTGGCCATTGCGAACTCGCGAGTTCTTCAGATCTCGCTCGAGACTCGGATTCACAAAGGCGGGCTCTGTCTTTGGGTTCCATGAGCCGAGAGTAGGTGAAGTTGGGCTGAGATTCCAAACATGATCATCGTCCTGCAACGACAGACCGAGGAAGTCCCCGGGGAAAGCATTCCCCGTTTCAAAGGAAGCAGCCATCGGATTGACCGTGTCAGCGCTGGTGAAGGCGGATCCTGCGAACGTTGGCTGTTCAGCGAGCATGTTGAGCGTCGACATGTAGTTCTGATCCCGATGGAATCTGTTCCTGCAGTTATTCACGATTCCAGAGCTGTGAGTGTGTACGAGAGCCCGTGGTCTCTCTACAAGTTAGATTCTCTTCGTAGCGACAGCACAGGTAGTTTTGAATCGACGCCACAGCGGAATAGAGGAGTGATTTCGAGATGGAGAAACACAGCTACCTAGTAGATCGGATCGAGTTGGTGAAGATGGCAAGTGGGAAAGAAAGAAATGTAGTTGGACCTGATGGATTGTTCCGCGGAATGCAATGTTCCTCTTTACCGTCGGAGATTTGATACGGCGTGTCGAGACTCTGGATAAGAGCGATGGTAGTGGTGGTGGAGAGGAAACCAGAACGAACGCTCCCACGGTGGTCGAGCCGTAGTATACCACGGTCAATTGCAGGTGATACCGCAGTCAGCGCCGGCCAAGCAAACCACCGCCCGCTGCACGAGCGAGGGGCTTTTTCTAACAAAAAGAAAAAAAGTGAATCGGGCGATTCAGCCGGAGGGTCAACCTGGTAGGCTAGACGGGGATAGCGCTTCTCCCTTGGGATTGGCAGTTGGCAGTTTGGCAGGCTCGAGAGAGAGAGAGAGAAGAGCGCCAGGGATGCAGCCACGTCGGAGCAGCGAACAAGGTTAGGCTGCAGCAGAGTCCGTCGTTTTATGCGAGTTTGTCTGGAGCAGAAAAGCCAGGAAAAGCACGGAAGACGAACCAGCCACGGGAGGGGAAAAGTCAAGTCAAGTCAAGTCAAGTAGCGTAGCAAGACGAAGACTGGTCCAGACAGGACTGTCAGGAATGCCGTCCGTGTCGAAAAGCACCTGATGGCTGAGCTCGAGTTGAGTTTCTGTCGCTAGCCGTGGATCACCAGGTGAACAGGAGACAGGCGAGTTTAAAACGGGAATTGGATCGAGCAGTGCTCTGGGTTTGGGTTCCGTATAGGGATATATAGGTGGTCGTATAGAGAGTTTATGGTCTGGTCTGGACTGGGCGGACTACCGCGTTCAGCAACGAGGGCCCGTGAGTTGCTGGTAGAACAACAATAAATAACTAACTAATAGATAGATAGTATCATACGAGGGAAAGGATAGCTCTCTCGTCTGAAAGAAGAAACACGAACCAAGCCCGGCTGGCCTGGTGTTTCGTCGTTCTTCTTAAGTACCAGCTCGACTCTGTGACGTTGTGGATCTACAAGGCAAGCTGTCCCAGAATCCAAGCAGGCCAGTCTTCTCCATCCTCCATCCCATCCTGGGCCGGTAGGAGATCCCAAGCTTTGAGGAGGCACAGAGAGCAAGCGAGGAGATGCTGGCCGTAACGGGCGATGGGTCCCAGGGATCCGAAGCCTCGAGAAGCTCATCCATCTGCTGCCCTGGAGAATCTGCTATCCTATCTGCTGCTCTGGCCCCCGCGCAGCGCATTATTGGTCTAGAAGTTGCTCCGAAGGGGGCCGCACGGACGAAGGCATTATTGGCGCGACAAAGAAATCCGCAGGCCAAGCGATCGGAAAGACGATCAGGATAGACTCGAGCAGCGCAACGTGAGTCCCACGATCCACCAGGCCAGGCCAGATGCTTCAGTCACTGACATCACGACCGGTGGAGATCGACGCGCTGACGAGAACGGCGCCGAACCAGATAGATCGATGTTGCTGTCTGGCATTCCAGGCAAATCACCGCGTCCGGGCAGCTCGTTTTCTGCGCGCCAGTGATCCAGAGAGAGAGACAAAGAGTCTCTTACTCATGGCTGTCAGAAGCTGGTACTGGGCGTCATGGCCGTCGAGCGCCCGTGGATGAAGCAGCCAGGAGGTGGTGATAGGATGGGTTCAGCAGTGTACCATATTGTATGGAAGAGAGTCGCACAGCAACGCAAAGGCCGCCGTCTGATCAAGACCGGGAGGAGCACCCGTGGGGATGGAACCCTGGACGACGGCGCTGTCAGTCCAGGGGCTGCAGATAGGATAAGCTGGATAGATACTGGAGACACCGGTTACCGGTAGACACTCTACCGGTAGACACTCTACTGGTAGATACTCTACGACTAGATAGACGAGACGAGACGAGACGAGCGCACAAGCGCCCTGGACCCATTCCCAGCGACTCAAACGCCCGGAGAACGATACCGCAGCAGTGAGAGAACAGAAAGCACAACAGACAAACCGACAACAGGGCTGGCGGTGGCGAAGAAGGTTCGTTCAACTGACGGTCCGAATGTTCCCCGTCGTCTGGTGTGAAGCTGTCCTGCCAGTGAGCGATGCAGATAGACAGCTCGTTGTCGAGCGCCGTCCAGGGAATTCAAGGTACCAGCGGTGGAGATGAACTGCTGCGGCTGCAGATCCTCCCCGCTGTCTGTTCCCTTTCTTTCTACTCTGCAGTCTCCAACTATCTATCTTCCTTGACAGTTTCAACACAGATACCGCGCCAATCCCGTTGCTTCTCCTCAATCGCATCGACGTCAAGCCCGTGCGGATGGAGACATCCGAAGCCCTGACCGAGCGGAGGAATCCAGAACTTGATTCTGTTCCGCTGTTCTACTTACCATATACCTGCAATCTACCATACGGAGCTCCTACAGTCGCACAGCACACACGTTGGAGTAGAGTGCACGCTACGATGGCCCTGTCGGCAGCCCGGCAGCCAGCCCTTCGTGTTCCCCTCTTCACTAGTGGTATAATACTCACTTTAGTTAGCAAGACCCACGAACTGGTCGCTTACAGAGCCCTGCTCCACTCCAAAACTGGGCAATGCACCCTCCAGAGCACTCGAGGTCTTCGCGAAAACAAGGAACCTCTCCCAGTTCATACCCACCGTCCTCAGGCTGCCAACTCAGTCTGTCTGTGAACCGCCGCATACGGACCGTTCTGGCCATGAAGATCAAGACCCCGCAGACCAGACACATTCACAGCCAGGTCTGTCAACAATAATACTCGGTTCGGGCTCAGACTGCGGGTTGGCCGAAAAGGAACATGCACTCTAAGTAATGCGACCGAATCGGCTTGCTGTCAGAAGTTTTATTTTCGTTCTATGCAGTAAAAGGAACAACCACAAGCCAATCACCGTAGATAGAGGGCTGATAAAGCTGACGAACGCGTCCACGACTCTTTGCTTTTCTGTACTCTCTTCTGCCCTTTTCTCTTTGGCGGAAAAGTATGGCATAGAAACCATCCCCCCTCTTGACCTACTGCCTAACTCTTCATCCTCTTGCTCAAGCAGGATCTATGCAACAATGTCAAACGTCTAGAACACCCAGATTGTATACACTGCAACGCAGTGGCTGTCCTACTAAACCACAATCGGACAATATAGAAACAGGAAACACCGTCAAAAAGTGGAGTGTGTTCGCCGGATATGTTATCCCTCAGAGCCTATTTGCGCGGTGCTCTTTGCCGAACAAAAAGAGCAAAGACTGCCAGGAGAAAAGAGTCGACAGGCAGAAAGACTGTCAACTATCAACTTGTTCTCAGATCCCCTGTCGGTTGAAGTCATGATCGACGTTAGAGCAACACATCATCTGCAGGGCGGTCGTTTGTTCCTCTTCCCTGGCCCAGAAGCGTTCAGGTCGCAGATGTCAATGCACTGCTTCTGTCCCCCAAATGCGGAGAAAAAGAAGATGATTTGACTTTTGCTGTATCGCCCTATCACCCCAAACATCTGCCCGGAGAATTGTACCGGAAGTCTCAAGTGTGGAAGAGAAGCAAGCCCATGATGCAAAGACGTCTCCGCTCTCCGCCCGTGAGGATCGCGCAAGTTCCACGAACACACGACAAAAGAACAGACCAGCTAGATAAGCATAGATTCAACGACCAAAGAGCGATTGTCAAATCCCGAAGCAGATTTCTAACATCCCGACTCGAATGTCGAGTTGCTGTTGGATCTGTCCCTTGACTTGTCTCGACCAATGACAATGGATATGTCCCTACAGAACGCAACAAGTGACGCTACCTGTGGCAAGTCTTGACACGTCCTTTCAGATGAAGCTCGCTCAAGAGCAGTACATCCTTACGAGTCAGGGGACCTCGTTCTTCCTGCCGATTCGACTGCCTTGTTTTCTTTCTTGTCATTTGAATTCATCGCGAACGGCCATCTAGAGTACTCATCGCTGCCGTTTTCTTGATCACGTTTATCGGAACCAGGGATACGGTTTACGTCGATCATGAACGTAGACACTAAACAATGCACAATGTTCTGCAAGTGAAATCATCTCAATCCTGATAGGATCGGATAAGGAATCACTACCAATCACCGGGCAGTACTAGGATTATATTCTACTCTATTTCCTGTCATTGTTCGTTTATGCAGGGGTGGTAAGGCCAGTTTCCCGTCTGAACATCGAAAAAAGAAGACCTCTTACGTTTTTTCTAAGAGACATCAACAAAATAAGGGTTTCCTAGTCCTCCCCTTTCCTATAGTACATGATAGAGCAGGATGAGTGGCACCCGAGTTCACAAGACCATCGGCCACATCACAGCTCTGCTGTGACGTACTCGAGTCATCCTTTATCACACCACTGCTGCTTCCTGTCTGCCAGCTATCGTGACAGCCCGTATTCGAAAGAAAACACATCTGGCCGTGAACAAAGGGAAATATCTCTAGCTACGGAAGAAGTGGGTCTTCCGGGGCTTCAGACCAAACGGCGCAGCAGCTTTACCAGCACCACCACCGCCGCCGCCGAGGAGGTTCCCCAGACCTTGCACGATGCCGCCGACGTCCTTCGCAGCCTGACCAAACTGTTGCGCAGCATTGTTGCCCTGGCCGGCCGCTGCTGCCGTTCCGTTCTGAGCGCGCTTCTCCATATCGGGGGTGAATCGCTTGATGAAGTTCGCTGTGCCGTTCTGTGCGGCGTTGTTGCGCTTGTCGAGGACGTCTCCGCGCTTGATAAAGTCCGCAGCTGTACCGTTGCGCTTCTCGAAGTCGACATTACGTTTGATGTTGCCAACACGGTTGGCTTGGTCGTTGGCGGTGCTGTTGGAGTTGGCCCTCACTCTGATCTTCTCAAAGTCGCGCTCCTCGACGTCAACGAGACGCTTGATATTGCCCACCCGGCTGGACGTGCTGTTGGAGTTGGCGCGCACTTTGATCTTTTCGAAACCGCGCTCTGCCACCTCGACCAGGCGCTTGATATTCCCAACGCGGCTTGCTTGGTCATTGCCAGTGCTGGAGTTTGCTCGCACTTGGATCTGGGAGAAGCGAGGCGTGATGTGCTCAGAACGCTCTTCTATACTGCGCTTGGCAGCCTCGGCAGCCGCACTGCATTGGTCTGTTGAGATTTGGAGTCAGAGAACTGCAGACTTGTTTTGCGCTTCTTATAACAAGCTAAAGGAACGTGTCCATATACTTACCCTTCTGCTGCTGGCATTGATCCACTGAGAATCCAGCTCCTCCGTTGGCCTGGTCAGCACAGGTGTTGAACTGCACATCGCACGACCGTTGCACGGCGGCGGCTTGATTGACAAAGGTATCTCCGTTGACTTCGAATGGCTTGGTGCTGTCGCCACTGTTGGTTACAGCAGGTGCGGCGCCTCCCAGATCGCCTGTGAACGTCTGCAGGTTGTCTGCCCGTCGATTGAAGTTGACAGTGCGGGCCGAGGCCACGGCCAGGAGAAGAGGAAGAATAGTCACCGATCTCATGATGTCTTAAGACGTAAGTGGTCCTTTATTGAACTGTAGATGGTACGTATATATTCTTTTTCTTTTTTCTGTTTTCTTTTCGAAATCCGTTGGCAAGCAACGGGGTAGACGTTAAAAAAAAAGGTAAGTAATAAAAGAATAAAAAGGACTTGATATAAGGAACAGAAAAGAGTGACCAGCCTCTTGGAACGATAAAGGAAATACAACAGAGAGAGACCTGAATGTAGAAGCACAATGCCAGATTGGGATATGGAAGCAAATAACAACAGCTACAAAGGGAGCCAGACCAGTTAAAGACCATGCATCAAATTAAGGGGTCGCTCGAAGCCAAAACATTTATCTCCTCCATCCCGCTCGATGATCACCTACAGCTGACGTTCAATCCTGACTGCCTCTGCCGTCCCATCCTTCTATCCTAGGAAGCAGAAGACTCTTTGTGAAACGCGCGCTGCCGTCCTGGGAAGCTCTGGGGAGCCCGCTGTTGGCCTTCCCTCTTCTGGCGCCCGAGTCGGCGCTGCCAGGCCGGGTCTCAGGGACTGCTTGGCGCCGTCTCGACCGATACGACCCATCGGGCCATGTCTGACAGATGCGAGACGCGAGGTGCACGATGTCCGTCACGGTGTTGAGAGTACCGCCGGCGTGGGCGTACTGTCGAGCTCTGCAACGACGAATGTCTCGCGAGCCCTTGGCGATCCGCCCGCCAAATCCTCCGAGCACGTGCCCGGTCCCTTTCGATCATCCCGCCGGTTCCTTCGACGGGCAATCGAGTGGAGATGGGCAAAACAAAAAAAGAGAAAACGATGCACAGATGGAGCGGATCGTGTTCCTTTTTGTCCGTTCCCCGCTTGCAGTTCCCATTCGTCTGGATTAGCGTCCCTGAGCGGTTTCCCCGGGAGGCCCAGAGAGATAGAGGAGGCGCAAGAAGGGCTGGTTGCTGTCAGGAACAGCGCTGTGCCAAGATCATAAAAAGAAACCTGGCAGGGCTAGCAAAAGTGATACTTTCGATAGACCTTGGCTGGGGCTCTTTCTTTCTTTCTCTGTTTCTTTCTATACCCTAGACACTATCTGCACCTCCACTACAATCGGTCACATCTCCTTTCGACTGTCAGCGACGATCGGACATCTCTGCGTCGCCCATTTATTGCTCACTGGGGGGGTTTATTTGGCAGAATCACATTCTTGCAGATGATGCGGTGTCTGCTGTACCCAAACTAGGCCGGCCATCTTATCCGGTTTACTTGGATTTCGTGCAGGTTGCAGCACGCCTATGAGCAACTACCGCGCTGAGCCCTGAAGCTGTTCCCCGTCAGGGACCCTTCTAGCGGATTCGAACAGGGGAAGAACATAGCTAACATGGCTAACATGGCCAAGCCCACTCGCAACTAATATTTTCGCAGCTTGTTCCAGCTCCCGGTACTACTTGCCAGCCAGTAATCCGTTATATTGGGATGACTGTCTTTCCTTCCACCAGAACAAGCTTGCTGGGAGGATTATTCTTAACGATAAACAGGCGCTGTTATCACGACGGACTGTCTACTGCGGGTCTGTGCTAGAGGGCCTCTGTCCAGTATTCAAGGATAACCAGTGACCTTCGTGCCGATCTATATTGTGCGAGACCAATGACCAGTCTTTCAGCCATTTACCCTTCGTTGATGGATGTCTGCAAATAGCGCCAAACCAAATCAATTTAGCTTCAATTAACTGTTGATGATCAACCGCAACAGCAGAACAGTGCCGCGTGGCAGTGTACCGTGATCTTCTCTCCCAAGAATTTCAGTCATCACCATCATCACCTTCGTGTTTCTCTCCGCGATGATCGCAAATCATCAGTTTTGGGGCACATTGACCGAAAATGGAAGTGCGTCCTGAGTACATGTCTCGACCCGGCCATGGATCAGTGCGCCGATTACCCTTCTCGGCTCATACCCTGTCACACCATAGTCTCCGATCAGGTAAGACTGCTTTCGCCCTGCCACTCTGCGACAAACAATTCCATAATCAAGACGGGAAGAAAGACACAAGATAAAAGAAATGTAATCATCACAGACAAGGTAAGTTTAGCCATTGTTCATCACACCTACAGAGTACGGAGTACTCTACTCTAGTGTACTAATATATCTCCGTCTGCTCATCCAATCTTCTTTCCCATCTCCCTATTTGACATGTTCTCCCCCCTCAAAATGTAACAAACTCCCCCTCCTACCGGATCAGTATTACCGCTTCGAGGCCCCTGAGACAAAAATAGATGCACACAGACGCGCAGCCATCCCGAAGCAGACACGGGATGTCCGGCCCTGACCATGTTAATCGCATCCCGACCCTGCATGCTGGTTCTGTTGATCTGTATGGGATAATAATATACGGGAAACTGATCACTATTTTTGATACTCCGGAAGTTGATCAGTTCCTTGTCATATCTGCAAATTCCTAGATAGGAAGAATCTCCTTGGAGGCCCAAGCCAAACAGCAGAGTAGAATCAGCAATCCTACACAGACAAGACATACAGGAAGCCATTAGAATGAAAACAGAATAGGCTTATGAATATATCCGGAATATTTCCTAATAATTGTGAATCACAACAAAACAGCACTTCTAATTCATTTTTACTACATTCTATCAAACAATTTTTGTATTGATTGTCAGCGGAATAAATACGTATGGTAGGACATCGTTGCACAATTGTATAGATCAGACTTCGAGAAATACTTACGCCCTTTCTACCGCCTCTGGGCAATGTCAACGCATGTTATTCAGTGAGGGCACCAAGTATAAGGAAGCCCTTATTTGGATTTTCAGATTCTAAAGACAAACTCATCTCCCGTTTCTAAGGATATACATATCAGATACAGAGGTCACAACCGACACACCATTTTACCAGACTATCAGGCCCTCGCTAAGTTTGAAGTTTGATACGTTACTTGATCATTCTCCATTTATTCCTTCTCCTCACATAACGTCGACGACGGTCGTCCGGCTCCGGTAGGGTGCCGGAAAACCTCCCATACCCTCAACTGTCTACTGACGCTCCTCCAGTTCTCGATAAGCATAACTGCCACCCTTTCCCCCTGGATCTCTCGTTCAAGATCGACAAAGGGGTCGTGGCCTACTGATGTGCTGGCGCTGGTGAGAAGCGGGCCAAACACTCGAGCTAGATGCTCCAGATCCAATAGCCCAGCAAGGTTGGCTCCTGCACTTGGCTTGTTCATCTGTTTTTCAATCTCGACAAGTCGCTCCGTCTCATGAAGCAACAGGGTACACAGGCCAAACACTGCACAGATAAGGGCAAGCTGCATCTCAGTTGTAAGTGCCAGTATCGCTAGTGTGATCACCTTAATCCTCATTGAAGCGGCCGAAGAGATACCACCGAGTCGGCTCTCAGAGCTGTCTACTTCAGCATCGAAGAAACGTCGTTCGAAGATGTCGACTAGTGTTCGATAAAGGTCTGTGGAACCCAGAATACCGCCAGGCAAACCGGCCAGCAACTGTTTGAAAACGCATCCAACGCTATGGACATGAAATCCTCCATTGAATAGATAGTCTCTATCCGAGCCAACTGAATCAGAAGGGAGGTTGCATTCTCTCATGGTAACGTCAATCTTGATCTTCTCCTTCTCAGCAGACAACACTTGATTAGCATAGTGGTCGTACATTCGAGCGGCAGCTTTCAGATCTCCATGATCTAAGAAGATATTCCGTGCTTTGGGAGCTGCACAAGCAATGTTAGCTTGTAGTATAGACAGAATCAAGTGGACTCTGCCGGGAAGGATTACCATAGCATTTCAAATAAGAAGCTGTCGCCACAATACAGACAGGCAGTCTGAGAGTGCATGGAGCAAAGTCCGCAGGCAAGGTAAGGAAACTGTGTCCTCCCAGACGCGCGATTGTTTCTAGGCTCTTGCCTTTAAGTGAGTCCATCTGACAGGATCGATTGGTCAGATTAGCCAGCGTCTTGATCCGTCTCAGAGTGCGTCCTCCAGGGCTTCGTGGGGTCGATCTGAGAGTCAAATTTGAGCGCATGCTACGGATCTTGCGCAATAAAGCGTCCTTACGCTTCGGTCCTCTGCCCTCGTTGAGAAGAGGATCATCTTTACATGCCATTAGTTATCTCGTTATCTCGACGACACCCAATGACGCCTGTAGACTTACCACTTATAGGACGATTATGGCGGCTCAGAGGCAGGGAATGTAGATGCAACTTCACTGCCATCCTGTTGTATTCGATGGCAGCACGTCGTTGACCGAATTGCCTTAATTGAAGGTTGCCAGCCGCAAAAGATCGCTGACGGAGATCCTCTTGCGAGATACCTGGTTTCTTTGAGGAGCGACGGTGGATGATGGGTTCCTTAGGTGTCACGGATAGCGGTTCCGTGTAATTCACATGCTGGTCGTCAGAATCGCTGAATACCGAACTTGACAGTCTCGTGGAGTGAGTGGAAGATACTGGCCGATCCGTAAAGGGATTCGATTCCGTCTGAGAATGCGAGGCTTCTCTGACATCTTCAAAAGGATTCTGGTACATATAGTTTCTATCAATCGTGGCAATAGGGCTTAATGCATGTTTTGAAGGCCGACGACAGACGGTTATACTTGTCTTGTCGGACTCCAATGATAGAATAGTCTGGTCGCTGACCTTTCGTGGCTCACAGTTTTCATCTAGCTGAATGTTCTTCCCCGGTGTCTGTAGTTCCGCATCCCCTTCCTCTCCGAAATCGTGCGTATCGATGCGACATTCGAAGGACTGTGACCTCCTGCCGCTTTGCTGGCTCGTATCATCAAGATGCACAGAGACGTCTGGGATTTCAGCTGGCGTCTGCTCTTGCAACTTATGGCGACCCAGCAACTTCTTCAGACCCTCCAGCCTTCTAGACCTCTTCGAGCTCTTCGAACCATTTGTCCGGACGGGGGTAGTTGGGTCGAGTTCCTCGTAGCCTGAATCTGTTGGCCTTAACTTCTTAGACGCATCAGACGTACGCTTGCTGAGCCCAGGATCTGTTGGGGATATATTTTCCTCTTTCACTAGTGGTTCATTGGCATCATTCACGTTCTGCTTTCCGGAGACCTTTTGGAGATGAAGCTGGCTTGCTCTGCTCAGCAGCGTATTTGCAAGCTCCAGGTCCAGTGGCTGAGGCAAAGCAGGAACATCTTCCGTCGTAGAGCTATTCGGGTTGAGCGGGACGGCGTCTGAGTGAGTATGGGAAATCCGGGACCATGACCGCTTGACTGATGCGTTCTTTTCGCTGCCATAGAGCGATGAAATGAATGGGAGACTGTCCAGAAGGCCCATATTCGCGGCAAGCTTGAGTGATCTCCATCAAGACGTCCGGGACAGCAATATCAGTCGAGAACTCGGATGTTGGGGCATGATCCACTTCGTGGTGCTTCCCCTTCTCCCACCCGATTTGGAAACGACCATTGTCGTACAAGGAAGGCACCACCAAGCCTCACCACATAAACAATCAAAAAATAGAAAATCTTCGAATACTCCAGTCCATACGTCCAATGAAGACATCGTGGATAATCAAGGATTTCGCGGTGAAATGACTGTGCGGATTTGTAGTTGCCCAACGACCTGAGTCTGGATCGTCGAGTAAGAGGTTTGAGAGGACCGAAAGAAATTCATTGACCATCTAATTACCAGAAAAAAAAAAATAACAGACAATACCAAGTATCTCCTAGATACGTCCCGACGCGTATATACGCTAGTTCGGTAATTGCTTTTTCTCAAACATTAATCGTTGCCTTCCGGTGCATCACTGGATCAGGCATGGTCGACTCAACTATGCAGTCATGATCCAGAGCCAATATTTCATGCATTGGGTTTCTAACTCCAACCCGACAAACGCCCATTCCATGCGTATACCTTTACATCATGATCACAATTCATCGTTTTCGCCTTCTAGCAGAATGTAATGTAGTATATCACTCAACGTGAGAACTCCCTTTAACCGGAAGTGATCGTCGACCACGACAAGACGGTGAACGCGGGATTTGCGGATGGTGTCGAAGATAGTATCGAGACCATCCTGGGCTGAACAAGTATAGATGCCCGGGAAGTCCTGCAGGCTGAAGTCAGCGGACCGTGAGCGTTGATGGAAGCAGCGCACTTACTGGAGAGCGCTTCTTCAATGCTTCTCCCACAGTTAGATTCAAATCATCATATACACCGCCCTTGATTAGGGTGATAACATCAACCGCTTCGAAAACATTGTATACGACACCTGAACATGCTTAGCAAAGATCTGAAGAAAGGGAGCTGGGAGCGTTCTTTACCCTCGGAATTGACAATGGGAACGCTGGAAATACTACGCTCAACCAAGCTATGAATAACATCAATGACGGGAGTTTCCATTGACGCGGTTACAATGTTATCGTATGTGCCCAGGCGGAGCTCCTTTAGGGGTTTCCGCAGCTTCTGTGTGTCGCCAACGTTGACCGCTACGAACTTAAGGATTCGATATTGGGTCACAACGCTGACGACCAGTGACCTATCCGTCTGGCTATCATTGGATACCAGTGGTATTCTTCGAGCTCTCGAGTCAAGCATGCGCCTGCATGCTTCGTAGAGTGGTCGTTCGGGATCAATCGATATCGTCTCCGGAGGCGCAACGCCCAGTGCCTTTTCCACTTCTGCAGACGGAGGTAAGCTTCGGTTCACCTGGAGAGTATTTGCATAGATGGCAACCCACCTCTGAGACTGTTCAGTCGGAACTGATCAATCTGATCCAGTGCGGCAGGATTCTGGAAATAATACTGGATGACATTAATGTAATCGGATGTTGTCAGCAGGCCGGCGAATGTGGACGTCTTGGAGTCCCATAATGGGGCGGACACAATGCCTGCAGCGCGGACACTTTCCTGTCAGTATATCTTGTCCAATAGATCATCTCCTGGTGCGTGGAGGTCTCCGAAGAAAACACATGCCATTCTGAATAAGGATATTTAAGCTCTCCTTGACGGAGAGCGAGGTGTCGAAGACGATCAGTCGGAAGCTGAGCGGAAGCACATCGTAGCTGTTGCGGACCTTGAGAAAATCCCGGATTGCGCGCTGGAAGAAAGACAATCAAGAATCGTTAGCACGAGTTCCTCCGGTTGGGCTGAAGTGCATCTGCTCTGCTGTAGCTGGATGCCTGGCGCGCGGGGGGCTCATCCATCGTGATAGTCCGTCTCCACTCATCGTTCAACCGGAATATCCGGGGTTGGAGAGCTCCCTCAAGTTACGCCAGGGGGGTAGACCAGGACAGACGGCGTCGAAAAAGCAACGAGCAGACAAAGGAGAAGGGGGAGCTCACCAGACCCAGTCGCTCTTCACGGTCGATAGTTCTCTCGGGTTGCGCCGGCGTCACTGGATGGGAATGGGCTTGCGGCCGCAAGTAAGAAGACGGCTGCACGAAACCCTCGTGACCAGCTCTGGCGACTTGAGTGCGACTCGGATCGCCGTTGCTGTTGCTGCCAACACTCTGCTCACTGACACTGCTGGAGGTCGGGGACAGGCCCGATTTCGCGCTCCGCTGAGGCTCCGCGGGCGCATCTCGATCGAGGGCGTCGTCCGCCATTGTTATGTCGAGAGCACGCTTTCACCCAGATCGATCGGCCACAGCCGCATGAAGAGGGGGGCCTGGGCCGCGGGGGGTTGCGCCTCAATTGATGTTCACCTTGGACTCCCTGGCTGGCAACACCTTGAAGCAGTGCGGATGCCAGGGGAACGAGAGACTCCAGCACCTCGATGAGTCCGCAGTGCTCAGGAATCCCGGCTGCTGGTCAGGGATCGTAAGTCGTCTTTTCGATTTCGAATCTCAGAGAAGTCCTCGTCTGACAGCGGCGGATGCGGAATGCTCCCAGCGTGCCTGGAGCATCAGCAACTTTCACGTGCGTCCCGATTAGGCACTGATGAACAGGAAAAGAAATAAGAATGTCCGTTGCGAGTCCTGGACAACCATCGACCATCGACCGTCTCAATGGGAGCGGACTGGACAGTCAGAGCAACGCCGCGAACGTCGACAGCTTCCATCATGGGCCCTTCAGTTCCCCCACCCCGCCATCGCCCGCCAGCCCCGCACGTGATGTCTCCCGCGCCGTGGAGAAGATCCTGGGAGACCGGCAATGGTGGTCCTCAGTCGGACGAGGAGGGGAATAATAGCAGACAAACAATGGGGTTTAGGGGATTACGCTCGAATTTAGAGCCCAGACTGCGTGTTTCAAATGCAATTGACCGCATGATGAGTCCCCCATGTCCCAGAAAGTCATGCGAAACTACCAAACACTAAGCCCCAGTCCACATATATACTTCTACATAGATATAGTATTGCATATCTCGACGATATCACTGGCCAACAACCCTCTCTGATAGATGCACAGTCAAAATATCTCATTCAGATCACATCCTGCACATGTGATAACAGCTTCTTCTCACGTGGAAAACACACTACTGGTGGCGCTCGCAAGGACGTCTAATTAGCTGCATGCACATCAGCGAGATAGGGTCCGTGTGAGATGACAAGCAGTTTCCTGACTGTGCCATGATTTTCATAGAGCCCTCACCACGTGGATGGATCTGCCAGTTCACCCAGAGTGCTGATCCCTCTCTGCCATCAGCTGATGCTCAAGTGCAATGTTTTAAAACGTCCGGAAATCCGTTCCTACAGTGTCTCGAGACATCTTTCACCAGATCAGGCTAGAGGGTAATTCTTGGGTGCCGTCCGATTATGAAACGGATCGTTTTTCACCAACGACCCCGATTGCTGATCTGTTTGGACGATGGGCCAGGTTTCGCGAACAGAAATACATTTCAGTTCTACCACAATAAAAAAAACTCTGCTGTTATGTACATACACGATGGATAAAGGGACATGGGGCGTCTATTTGGTGTGGACGACCTTGAGCGTCTTCGACTGGTGGAGGTAGTTGTTGGCATACGACTTGGGCTTGAACTTCCGCTCCTGGGGCTCCTGCACAAAGTATTCGTAGCCCTGCTTCTGGGCAAACCGGATGGCGTCCTCCTTGCTCTTGAAGTTCAGATGAGTGCCCTGCATGTAATCGGCGGACGACTGCCAGCCCATCAAAGGGTTCTCCCAGCGGTGGCCCTTCCCAAGAACATCCCAGTCCATGCGCCAGTGGTGGCTGTGCCACGTGCCCGACTGAGTAGCGGGCTTTGTAGGGCGATAGATTCTGTACAGCATGTATAGTCAGCCAGACAGCCAGTTTCCCATCCGGTTCAATTATCCTCCATACCTCACAGTTCGGGCCTGCAGATCCGTCGGGGCACCAGAAAGAACAGCAGCAGCAACGGACTCGCCGGGCTCACTGCCGTCCATGACGCGCTTAGGGACGGGCGAGAAGTTCCTGTGAGAAAAGGACGTTAGCCACGCAAATTCGCGGGTACCAAGGGCGGCATCCATACGACGTGCAGAAGTCGATGGTAGCATCGTAGTCAGGCTGGTGACGAGCCATTGCCTCGGCAGGAGTCTCCTTTCGGATCAGCGAGCTCTCCTTCTGGGGTGTCGTAGGCGCATCTTCAGGGCTGGTCTTGATATTCTTGTCGCTGGAAGGACCCTCCGAGGACGACTGGATGAAACGGGCGTTCACAGGTGCCGTGAGCCTGCCCACTCGGAAGCAGGCAGAGCTTCTGACCCGTAGGAAAGACATTGTGTGCGGTGCGAGGACGGCGAGATCGTTCAGCGTCGAAGACGATATCTGCAAGATCAGGAAGCACGGATGAGGTGAGGTAGGGCGGGATGGCAGCACTGCCCGATGCGGCTTAGCGCAGTATGAGGCTCTGAGGCTAGGGATCGCTCATCCGGAGAGCCGACCGTGCAGGCACTTCAACCTCTCTCCAACATCAACAACTTCGGTCGCTCCCGATCAATTGTCTGTCAGCCAGGTATGTAATTTAAAGGCCGCCATGCTATTTCCTGTCTATGATTCTCTGAACCATGAAACTGACCCGCCCACAGATCGACAAGATGAGTTACGTTGTCCGCCGAGGTCTTTCGACCTTGATCCCTCCCAAGGCAAGTAGCCATTGGAATTGCGCCCCAATCTGGTGTCTTTTGCACTGCTAACTGTTCCTTAGATCGCATCGCCTAACGTGAGACCCCATTTCACCTTTATCTGCCCCGTTATGATCCCGTATCTGCGTGCCTCGGCCCATCTTCAGTCGACGTCTAGCCGACCGCCGCGCTGATATCTTGCTCGACGAACTCTCTGTGTTTGGGATCTGGATTACTGACAATTGAGAAGGCGATCGGTGCCGCCCAGGATGCTGCCCGTATGGACCGTGTCGTGAGCTTCTACGCCAAGCTCCCCCGCGGTGCTGCCCCCGAGGCCAAGCCCCAGGGACTTATTGGCCGCTACCAGGCTCGCTACTTCAGCGGCAAGAACGCTTCTGGCAAGCGTAAGTGACAGAATATGGTTCAGTTATGTCTGGTTGATTGCTTACTCACTCTGGATTTTCTACCAAATAGCCCTGCTTCACGCTATCGCTGGTATCCTCATCCTGGGCTACGGCATGGAATACTACTTCCACCTCCGTAAGTGACCCTCTGAAAAGCTGTTTACAGTGGCTATGATCGGTTTCTGACTGACGATCTTGACAGGCCACCACAAGAACCACCCTCACTAAATGTGTGTTGTGTGTGACAAATTTGGAGGATGCTGTACATATATCCCGGTGTAGAATGAAAGAACTTTTACCGTGAAGCTTTATGAAATACAGTCATCCCAACCACGCCTATTGCAGTAAAGATATCCCAGCTCTTGCATGTTCCGGAATCCCGGGGAAGCGGGTCATAATCTCTATTGGCATTGTCATAAATAGATTGTCATGAGTAGACCAGGTCCGCATGCGCGACATCATTGCTTAGTTGTTCAGTAGTATAAGAAAACAAAACACCAAGAATAACGTCCTGTCTACCCTGAAACCAGCAGCCCTCTTGCACCTCCAGAGCCTCTCTACCCCAGAGATGCATAAAACACAACGACCCATTGAACGCGTGGCTGGCGGCCGGAAGCGCAGCCTCTCTGAGGTGGCCTTCTTGACTTCATTTTCTCATTTCCACGCTAACCGGATGCAGCCACCTCAGCTTAGCCGTGAACCGCTCCTAATGCTTCCACCACCTCCATCATCTGTCTACAGACAACAAACGCCTTCGCGACCGACCCCCGGATCTCCCTACGGCGCGTTACCGTCATATCCCATCTCCGTCGGCGGCCGACTGCTTCAGAGCTCGACTCTTTCCTTGATCAGGTCGAGCGCCCTGTGCCGTGCGTCATCTCCCAGACGTTGCGACCCTACACCCAGAGAGAGGCTTTTGAGGCCCTGTTTTGTGAAAGTCGGCAGATCACCGTGGCGATTCTTGATACCTGACGAGAGGTACAGCTTGACCCGCCTGTTTCTTTCCTTATGCATACCCAGCTCGTTCTCTACAAAAACCACCATGACCCGGGATACTACTACTACCCTTCCTTCATTACCCGTGATTTCAGAGGAGCATTCTTCTAACGATGATGACCCGGATTTGGGTGACCCTGCAGATTCCAGTATTGTTATGGCAGAGCAGAGCAGCCACGATGTGGTAACTCAAACCCAGTCGGGCGGCGAGCCTTCGCCTTCCGACGTTCCTGCGAGCAATTCCGACAAGAACACTGCTGGAGGGGACGTGGGGGAGATTAAAGACACAGCTACCACTGAACACAACGAGAGACATACGAACGCGGAATACGACTCGAGAGCGAGCGCTGTGGATGCAGGTCCTGGTGCGGACGACGGTGGAAATGCTTCGGGACGGTCGACAGCCGTAAGCTCCTTGCGATCGCATGCTTACATCGTCTTGAGCATTGGTTACTGATCTGTGAGCAGGACTTCACCAAGGATGGCCCAGGCCCGGTTGAGTCACGGGCTCTGGAATTAAATGGGGTGGCCTCGGGCTCAGAACGTGAAGATACAGTGTCACAGGGCGGATCAGAATCGGATACCAGCCGAACCGATGGGAGGCATCACACACGTACAGGCTCTGTGAAAAAGCCAACGAGTTTCAAGCCAGTATCGTTTGCCAAGTTTAGTGTTCCGAAGACTCCAGGTTCGGTGCTCACGTCCAAGATCGTCAGCGAGAAAGGTATATTCCCGATATTCTTATGTATCATGATTGGCATAGCACTAAATGCGCGCAGCATCATTAGCTTCTCCGTCTCCATCTACTACACCACAGTCAACTTCGCGACCACGTCTGGTCGCTAAAACAACGAGCAGTCTGCGGGATTCCTCTAGAACTCCTGGCGCAGGAGCTGGTGGTGCGTCGGGCCCGGATCCGAATCAGGTCTGGAATAAGAATAAACGTACGTACGCATCTGCTGATGTTATATGTTTAAACTAACATCTGTCCATCTTCAGCGGCCCAGCCTCCTCCGACCAGACACCTCACGGATGAAGAGCTCAAACAGCAATATGGGATCCACATGACGTCTCGTATTCAGGAAGATGGAGGAGGCACGGAGGCAAAATGGGCGGATATTGATGATGATGAGGATGACTGGGCCCCGGAAACTATCGAATGGAATGATGGAACGAAGATCACGCTTACAGCCCATGCGGAAAGCAGCACAACTACCAGCCAAGAACCGAAGGAGCAAAATGATACGAAAGATGCTGCTGCACCTGCGGCAGAACCGTCACCAACCGTCGAGAAGACGACCAAGTCTATTGCCACAAAGTCCACTACCTCTGTTGGGCCGAACGCGACGGTTCTTAGACTGGGAGCCAATGCCGAAAGGCAAGCAAAGAATGCCATGGCTGCGTCCAAGGGAGCAAATGAAAAGTCAACACTGACGTCAAAAAGTCCAGCCCCTGTGCCTGCGAAGTCTCCATGGGCGCCTCTACCTCCCATGGAAAAGGCGTCGCCGGTTCTGCCTCCAGTCCAACCACAGTCGTCGTCGCGTTTCACGAGGAGGGAGTCTTATGTCCAGGAGGTCGCGAATGGTCCCCTCCCAGCGAAGGAAATTGCAGCAGACGATTTCAATCGATCTTGGAGGGAAGGCCAGTCCAACTTGCCTCGGGAGCTTTACAACTCTCATTCAGGTAGATATGAGCCGGTATCTGACACACGGCGGGGATCTCAGCGCAATGATCAAGCATTCCGGGCTCCTTCCCTTCTGCAAAGGCCATCTCATCATGAACAGACAGGACCTGCAGAACCCTCAGCAGCATTTCAGACTCATAGGGCTAGTGCTCAAGAGGCTGGCCCCTGGAGTCGGCGTCGCACGTCCTCCAACGTCAGTGGGGGGAGCGGAGGCTTTGGTCGTCGGATGTCATTAGGTAGACCTGACGCTATCCCAAAGCCGGGCGATGCTCGAAGAGGTTCTCAGGTGAACGGAGCTTTGGAGCGATCTATTTCGCCAAACGACATATCCAGGCGCGGCGTCTCTCCTGGCCAGCAAGGTGCTGGACCTTGGCGAGCTCGCACACCTACAAACACGAGTTACGCACCACCTGGAGCAGCCCTGGCCCTTCAACCAGCAGATTCGTCGGCTCAGGAACAACCCGCAGCTGTGCCCCAGGCTCCCCAGGAAGATCCTGTGGCGATGCAACAGCGTATCATGAGGGAAAAGACCATGGAAGCGCGACAGAGGCGGAAGGAACAGGAAGAGAGAGAGGAAGCTGAACGCCGAGAAAGAATCAGGTTGAAGCTCGAGGCTCTGGGGCCTCCTCCATCGGAGAAGGAGAAACCCAAGTCTCAGGATGCTTCCTCGACCGCGAAGTCGCCTGCGAGGGAAGCAGCTCCTGCGATAGCCGCGCCCATCACGCACTCACCTCCGAAGCCTCCGGTTCCTGAGCCTACTGGCGAACCTAAGCAGTATGGTATGATGAAGGTCCACCATCCTGACACGGTCAAGAAACTCGTTGCTGCGAGCGAGAGAACGCCCGACAAGCCTACATCCGCGCCCCACGGTCGTCGTCTCCCATCTCCCGCACGTGAGCCCAAGGCTGATATGTCGAAACCGAATGGACTGCGTCAGCCCCACGATATCCCTCCTGCGCAGCCGGTTGTAGCACACAGGGAGACTCTGACAGACGAAAAGGGCCCTCAATGGAGAAGCAGTCTCAGTCCATGGGTCTCTGGCCCGAAGATTGGCGGTCATCCATCGTCCGATCCAAACCCATGGAAACCACTGAGCAGCGACAAGACTCTCGGGAATGGCGCTTTCGATAGGAATCTTCCTGGTTTCACAGGGAGAGATCTTCCTCTGCGCGGTCACCTTGCTCTTAACAGCGAACAACCGTCGATCAGATCTCCACCAACGAACGACGAGAGGATGGGTGCTCCCCAGCCTTTCTCCGGATCTCCTAGGATCGCCCAGGATAGCACACCTATATCTCCACTGCCGGAGGCTGTAAACCCAATCGCTAGACCAGGACCCATTGCACCTCCGAGCTCGCAACCAGCTCAGCGGCATCATGAACTGTCCCGTGCTGGTGAAACTGCAGCTTGGCACAACTTTCACAATATCGCTACAAAGCGTGAGGCAGAGGAGAGTGAGCGATTCCACCGTGATCTTGCATCCATGCGCGACGATGGTTCCTCTTCGATAGCGGTCAGTTTCAACGAGACCTGGCGCCAGGTCCGGACTGGTGATCATGCCGGCTCGCGCCAGGTTGTCGGTGTTACCAGAACTACGGAAGCTGGAGCCCCAGTGGCACCTTTACACACTTTTGATCCCGCTGTTGGAAGCCTGCCATTCCCCGAGCACCATTCTCGTCCATTCAGCAGTTCTGCTGGCCGAGGTTCAAGATTCTTCCCCCATCAGCCGGAGCAGCATAAACCGTCTGTTGTTCAAGACCGTGGACTTTCTAGGAGCCCGTCCCCGCCTCCTCCAGAGGAAATATCTAGTCATCCTGTCTACACTGGAAACAGCGATCGCCCTCTCGTCCATCTTCCTACCCCGAAACCGGTTGTCAAGCTGCCTCCCAAGCCAACAGGTCCACAGCGGGCTCCGACGTTCGCCTCTATGGTCGCGTCTGCACCTCCAGTTCGAGTTGTTCCGCAGCCAATCGCAAGCACGACGTCGTGGCAAGACCGTTTCAACGGTCTTTTTGGCAAAAAGCCATCGACTGAGAAGAAGCAAGTTCTTGCGGTTGCCTCCGCTACCAAGGAGCCACTAGACGTTCAGTCACAGCCTGCCCCAGCTGCCGTTTCACTCCCTCAATATGTGGAGATCGACATTCTGCGTGATGCCGGGAAAGTGACATCAAAGGAAGTCGAGGAGGAAGAGGCTATCTTCGAAGATCGTGAGGCTGGCTCTCTGCCTGTTGTCCGTGTGCCGAATATGGCACCTGTAGCAGCATGGCGGGCGGCCCTTCCGCCATCGTCGTCCAAACTCCGCTCTAAGTACCTCAAACCTATGCAGGTCCAGAGTGTTGAGACTTACAACTTTGGCTTCCACGACAAAGATCGTTCTGGAAATATCCACGTAATCATCCATTTCCCGGGCAATGACAATACGAAAAGCGTGACACTGCCAAGAAAGGCCGGTAACCACGGACAGCGACAGCGCGGCGGCGCTTCTGGATTCAAATCTCGAAAAAACACGAAAAACTCGAGCGAAGGGTCGAGCAGCCATGGGCATAGTCGAAACTTCAAGAAGTCGAATGCTTCCGCCTCTGCAAATACCGCTGGTAGTTCTCCACGGGCTCCTTTCGGAAACGCATCTTGGAGTTCGCCTGCATTTGGTGTTGCTCATTAGAGCTTTTAACTCACAATGTGCTCGGGCCTGAAGGCAGTACTCTGTGATCCAATTTCGGCCTCATAGAGTTGGCTCGCCTTTTTTTTGCGTGCCCATCCAAAGTCTACTGTTTCAGTACTGACTGGCCCTGGCTGTGTTCCATAGGTCCAAATTGATCTACGGTGACGCAGTAGGCTCTTGTTCCCTGAGATAATTTTTCCCCTTTCCCCTAATACCATACGTGTTTTGCCAGTACTAGCTTTGAGGTGCTATTACATCCTCGCGCTGAGAAAGCAGTCCTTTGAATCTGCAAGATCTGACCGGGAATCGTGCGTCTTTTTTTTGTTCCTCGAGGTCTAATCCGCAGTATCATCAGCTTGATGCTATTGTTATCCTTGATGATCCACTCATTTCTCATATGGCTGTTTCATCGGAAGAGGAGCATTTTGGCTGCAAAGCTTAGTATTTGTCATTTTCGGTGTCCGCGATCCACGTCCTCGATATCATGTCCTTCGGCCGGGCCGCCTCCTAGTACCTTGCTCTTTTGTCTGCCCTTCTATGGGGGACTTCTTTGTAATCTCGAGATTTGTTTTATCATGCTTTCCTGAAATGGATGGGTGCTTTGCACCACCATGAGCACACTACACCTGATCATCCTGACAACAATATTGTTCGCATTGGCGTATCCTGCTTTGTTTCAAAAAGGGAAACTAGGGGGCAGGCGGCGTTGGACAGGAGGTTTGTCAGCTTGTTACGGCGTGTTCGGAGAGCAGGGAATGAACTCTTTCTGTCATCCATGCTCTCCCTTGTTCCCTCGTGGCCACACAGGAGCAAATTAAATCGAATTGAAGATTCCATATTCCACATTTCATTGCTTTACTCCCTTTTTCACCTTGTAGTTACTGGGTTTTTCACCGAGAAACATCATAGCCCGGACTTCCTTCATAGATGCTACCTAACTTTGATCTTAGCAACACCTTTCAAAATCCAGCAGCTTGCGAGATGATAGATATCCGGCGTCATAGTCGCAAGGAACGTCATTACATAGGAGTATTACTAACGCTAAAAAGAAAGAAAGAATTAAAGCGGACAGATAGTTAGATGAAGAAGTGAAGTCTACCTAAGAACGCAATCCCATAAACAAGGTATCAACCCAATAAACCTCAGATGCACCGGGTTCCAAACTAACAAAGACAGACCTGAACGAACAGCAGCCAACAAAAATGGGAAAGCAAAGCAAAGAACGCCATCCCGCTGAAAATTCCACAGACATTAAGACAGCCACACGCGTAAATTTTTGAATATGCGTGGGCATAGACATATATATCTCTGAGAGAGAATGGGGGGAGAAAGGAGAGTTGATCTCGAGACCACCAGTTTACCAGTTCCAGGTACGGCTGGAAGCAGTGAAAACAGGAGGCTTCCATTGAAGTCTTGCGGGGTCGATTTTGTGAACGCCCTTGGCTTTTTCTTTTTCGAGGTGCTTCTTGTGTTGCTCGATGATGGGGTCGCTGAGGACGAGTACCCAGTTTCCTTTCTAGAACATTGTTAGTTTCGTATTCCCGCAGAGGTAAAGAAATTGAGATGGAAGGGTACTGGAACGTACGTGGTATCTTAACAGGCCCAAGACAACCAGTGTCTCATGGACGTCCTTTTCAGTCATCGAACTAAGAGTAGCCAGCTCATATTCGCTGATAGCCTCACGACCTGGTTGCATGAGTAACTCAACTAGTGTCTCTCGCCAGTATTGTCGGTATCCTAGCAGACCAAGATCACTGAGTGGCTTCTCGGGAGAACCGAGTTTTCCTTCCCGCTTGCTGAGTTCATAACTGAATGAAATGAGCAGGCGACCGAATCCACGTCTCTGGTACTGTGGAAGTGTCAAGATACAAGCCAGGTTGTAGCCTTCTGCTGAGTCCTTCTCCTTGGAGAAGTATCCGACAAGGTGGCAACCAGTCTCGTCTCGAGTACACATGCAATAGAACAGGAAAGGGTCGACGTCATAGTAGAGGGTTTTGTGGTCGAGGAAGAGCTTGCTCAACAAGCAGAGATTGCGACACCAGGTGCGCTGGCGTCGTCCGTCAACCTCGAAGAAAGAGATGTAGTCATCCCGGTAGATTTCGTTGCCGGGAGGATGGACAAGCGTGCACTTGGAACGATGTCGTTCGAAAGCGCGTTGGTTGTCGAAGTAACTGAGACAGAACTCATCTATGTAGACCATCTCTGCATCGGAGAAGGAAGCTGGGTATGGTGAGAAGTACCAAGGCTCCATCTCATACTTTCCCATCTGCAGACGATCCAGGTTACGAACACGGTGAACTTCGATCGGGTTCTGCGTCATACTACCACCTGTTCGTAGCTTTTCAATCTCTTCTTCACGCGACATCTGATCCTGTTTCTCTTCCTCCTTGATAAGGGTCTTTTCTGCGAAGCTGACATCGGTCATCTCTACATCTTCCGACTCAGGCTTTGGCGTGCCAGCTACCGAGACAGACTCCGATCCGGTGATGTTCGCTGGGATATCGTCCAGGCGGTTCTCTTTACCACCGGCCTTCGATGGGCGCTGTGCTTTTCCGACATTTGTATTCTTGCCCGTGAGCAAGTCAGGCGTGGCAGAGACATCTCGGCTGTCTGCTCTGGCACGCTTATTCTTGCTTGGAGCCTTGTTGGCAGCGCCACCGGTCTTCTTCTTTTCAGGCTTCTCTGGCTGAGGCCATTCGACTTCTTTCGATAGATCAATTCTTGATGCAGGGATCCATTCTTGAGATGTATTAGCATCACTCCTTGGCAATAGCACTTCCGTAACCTACCATCAAGACGTTTGTTGAAGTCGACGTAGTGGACACTGTGATGTTTGTTAATAATCCACCCTAACTATCCATAAAGGGGTTTTTCCGTACTAGAAATTAGGTCCATCTTTCCGCTGTCTCATAGACAAGATTTCTGCTTTCCGGAGTTCGCCGTCCTATATCAATCCTTCCAGTCAATATTACCAGAAATGGAAACCATCACGTGATATAAAATCGCGTGTCTCAGGATTTGCTGCCTGTATCTTACCTTCTCGACCATAGCCTTCACACCGATCCTATTATCAAAATTAGCATATGCGACCGTATAAACCGAGACTGGCGGTGCCATGAAGGCCTTTTTCAGCAATTTCGATGACTTACCTGAGTGAGCTGAGGGTGGCGAACCCTTTCTCGACGGGATCGGGGGTGCCAGAGACCTCGCCATGGGAATCTCTGACGCCCATCGTGTTCGCGAGAGGATATTGACTGGATTAGAGACAGGTTTTGAGATGGAAACGACGTGGTGGTCGATATTTTGATGGTTTTTGCAGATGGTACTGCTGGTGAGGTTGAAGTTGCTAGCTAGGATCGCCACTGCGGGAGTGGCTCTTTGAAGCCCAAAGTGAGACCTGTTGCGTCGCCTTCCGTCCCGCTTCACAGTTAAAAGCCTCTCCCAGGGCTTTCCACCCGGTTGCAGCCATATTCATACCGTAGCCTGTGGGTGGTCCTGCCTTCCACATTTCAACATCTGCCATGGAAAACGCTGATAGAATATGGTTTTATTGGGCGGTTAGCATGCTCTTTTTATTGTCCTGTGTGTTTTATACCTATGCTGCTGCGTATTAACTATCTATGTACTGTAACATACAGGTCTAGATGTAATAATATATATTCAATTAGTTGAACTGCTCTGCAATTTATTTCGAGGGCGACGACTGCTCCAAGCTGAGAATTTATTACTGTTACCGTCAATATGAAGCACGCAGACAAATGGTTTTATACAAGACTAAACTACATTCGACTCCACGGGATATAATGCACGTAAAATATGTTTGGTTGACCGTCAATGCCACCCATTGGTCATCCCTCCAACAGCTGCAACTAGTTCGTCGAGTTCGTCTTTTCGAGATTTGTATAGCTCCTGCGCCTCTCTTTCTCTCCTGGAAATGAAAGCGACTTCATCACGCAGTTTTTCGAGCCTCATTGAAAGTGCCGCCTCTTCAGAGACCTGCAGTGCGCTGAAAGTATTAAGCTCAGTCTTTGCCTTTTCCAACGCTGCACCTGCTTCAACAATCTTCGAGCGGAGTGTTTTCGCCCGGGCTTGATATCCACCGAAATGTAAGGCAAGCTTCTTTTCCAGTTTGTTACCCTGCTCTGCTGTAGCCAGAAGTGAGGCAGAAACATTGTCAAAGGCGCTGATCATCAGCTGTTCTTGCTTATACGGATCATCGTCTTCATCATAATAGTTGGATAGGCCAGGTAGAGAGTTCGTGTGAGTGGAGGTCCAAGCATTGTCAAAATCAGCTTGCCATTGTTGCAACAGCTCAGGTGAAGATACCTCCGCAGCGACTGCGGCTCGGGCTGCATCCAGGAAGCTGTCATCCAACTTTTGTAATTTTGGAGCTTTTCCTTCCACCTTGGCTCCTGGGATAGGGTGCTTCCGCGCATCATTGGCGATAAGAAGAGCAGTCTCTCTGGCGACCAGGCTGCCGATAGGGTCACTAATCTGTGAAGCCCGCTGCAGCAAGGCGTCAATGTCGAGAACACTCGGTCGTGGCAATGAGCGCTGGAAGACCTGGGTTTGGCGTTTGAATTCAGCCTGGGCGGCCTTTTCGCGAGCCTCGTTTGCCCGTCTGTCACGCTCGGCGGCATCCTCCTCGCCCTCAGGACCTGCTGCGGTAGGCTCTGCCGTCTCAGATGGAAGCTCCTCTAGTTCCCACTCCGTTTCTTTTGGCTTCGGAAGCGACGATAGTTTACTACGAAGCTGCTGTCGCATGAAGTTCTCGCGCATTTTGACCTCCCTAGGCGTGTTTCCGATGAGCTGTCCACCGCCCACTTCTTGATTCAGAGCGAAATGATCCCGTGGTGTACGCAAAGGAGTGGCCCCAGGGCCAACGCCTCCGTGCATAGGGGTTGCGCCAACGCCGTTCGCCTGGCGGAAAGGAGTAGCCATGGGATTTGGCGTGACAATCTGCTGCCGGCGAGGTGCAATACCTTCGAAACCGGTAGAGCCTTCTCCACCGTGAAGAGGAGTGTTCTCTCCGCCTAGCAACGACGACTGCGTTTCCGTCAAAGCCCTGATATTGCGAATCTCATTGGCAATATGATCCTCTTCCGCGGGAGCACGAGGTGTTCGGATAGGCGTTCCACCGACGATGGCTGAGTAGTTTCCAACCAAACCTCTTGTACCCTCATCGTCCCCGATCATCTTGCTGGCTTTATCCCCAGCCATGCCCATTTTGATGATGTCTTCGAGTTCACCTTCGCTGACCTGAGGAGTAGGCAGGTTAAGAGGTCTTCTCTTGCTGCTTTGCTCTGCTTCACGGATCTTCTGCATCTGCCCAGCTTTTGCGGCAGCTGCGAAAGCTGCAGCATTGCTGTTCTTGTCGCTCTTTCTCTTCTTCCTCTCTGCTTCATCCTCCTGATCCCCTCTCCGCTTGTTGGCTTGCTGCTTTCGAGGATCAAACATCTCCCGCTGTCTCTCGTTTCTTACTATTTCATCCGTCGTATCGTAGAATCCTGGAGCTGCCGGCTTCTCGAACGGGATATCCGCATTATAATCCATCTCTCCCTTCTTGCGGGTAACAACTTTGATATTGATACCGGCATTTTTGAGTTCGCGACGTTTTTGGAGGACAGCCAGCCGACGAGACTCCTCGAGTTGTCGTTCTCTGGCCTTGCGCTTGGCCTTCTTACCCTGAGTGTTTGCTAGACGGGCACGGGCCTCACTGAGCATTTCCTTCTCATCCTCATCCAAATCGATCGTATCTGGTCGGGCAGGCTTCGACTCGGGATCCGGATCGAGTTCACCAGGACTGAGGAAACTGTTAGTACCTAGATAAAACGAAGCAATAAGCCATAAACATACCGTAGTCGTCTGACATCATCTGCACTGGGAGCAGACGCCTCAGCTCCTGGACCACCCAGACCAAGCTCTTCATTCTCGCGAGCTTCTGCTTCATCCAAAAGTTTCTGGTATCGTTCCAGACACTGGGTGGCCGTGCGACCGACAATGGGCGCAATGGTTCGCCATTGTGTCGGCATCAACTTTGCTAGATGTAGCAACTTCTCATCTTCCTCGCGCGACCACTCGATCTTGCGGATACTTGGATCCAGCCATTCTACCCAGCGAGCCTTGCATTGTTTGGGGGTTTTTCGCGCGAGCAGCGATGATACTCGCGCCCACTGATTAAGACCATATTTCGAGACCTATCAAGAACTGCATCAGCACGAGTGGTCGATGGTAAAATTTTTCATTTTGGGAACGGATAGACATACGCTTGCCTTCAACACCTCATCTTCCAAGTTCGTCCTGGAGCAAGTCAGAAACTGCAGTCGACTCGGGGGGTGAGGATGCAACTTACCAGACGCCTCCTTTGACGACGGGCATGGCGCAGGGTTCCTGGTGAAGACACCAGCCGACACTGATAGGACAACGGAACTATGCAAGTCTGGAGAAAGCACCTGAGGACTCAGGGCGAAAGAATGGACGGAGCTCACTCAGATATGAGCGACTGATTGACGTCTTGAGCAAAGGCAGACGAACGCGCTTCCGTGCAGGGTTAAGCGTTGCGGGTGGCGGAACAGACCAACTTGGCTGTCGCGTTTATGCTCATCGACCAATGAGCATTCAGACGCAGATACTAAGTCAGTCACTTTACTTGAGCAGTCTATAATTCCACAAAGCCTTTAGATATTGGAATGCAATATAAGGCCAGTAAATTGATAAGAGAGTCCTTTCAGTAGTCTCTGGAAAAGGTAACCCTCAGCGGAACTGCAGATAGCTACCCTGAATACCTCATTTTTCACGGAAAACGTGCAGGATATATTGCGGACCACAATAAATACTCATAAAAACCTCGATATTTCCACATGTAGCATAGATTTGGGGAGTAAATACAGAACAAGAACGCTTTATACTGGTATCGAGAATGATACTGAAACCGCGATTGAAGCTGATTCTGATAAAGATTCTAGCAGCGCTCTTATTGGTGCGATAGCCGCACTAGCGTCCTCCCCGCGCTAGGCGGTCCAGAATTTTTGGATTTTCGATTCTAAAAAAATAGCATCGGTTGAACGACCAGAATCCCAGTCATAATATCTAAACTGGGATAGCTGTGACAATGTCTGCTACTCTAGAGGCTCCCCACCAATACAAGCAGCCTTCAAGAAAGGGCAAGAAGGCCTGGCGGAAGAATGTTGATGTGTCGGAGGTGCAAGAGGGTCTCCGCGCCTTACGGGATGAAGAAATCAAAGGGTAAGACTGGATCTCTCCCATTGCGGATTCTTTTATGAAGTTCCCGAGCTTACGGGTTTCGTCTTTTCACAGAGGTGTTGTTGCAGAGAAGCCTTCTGAAGAGCTTTTCACGATCGATACTACCGGCTCAGAAGAAATCCGAAAATCATACCTGAAGCGCCACAAGCCTCTGAAGTCCGATGAGATCATCGCACAGCGCTCTGCAATTCCCGCAGTTGACAGCAGGAAGCGAACGAACTCAAAAGTGACCGATGGAGTCATTGAGCCGAAGACGAAGAGACACAAGAGTGACTACATTAGTCACAAGGAATGGCTGCGTCTGAAGCAAGTTGCGCGAGCAGGAAACCCAGATGCGAAGAAAGAGGGAGATGACATCTATGATCCTTGGGCAGACACCGAAGAGACTCCCACTTATGAAGACCCCAAATTTGACTTCTTACCGAAGCCCAAGTCCAAGGTGGCTCCTCCTACGATAAAGAAGGCGCCAATCGCCCTGACCGCCAACGGAAAGCCTGTTCCTGCAGTGAAGAAGCCAGAGGCAGGCGTAAGCTACAATCCCTCTTTCGAGGACTGGGACAAACTTTTGGCCGAGGAAGGCCAAAGGGCGGTGGAAGCAGAGAAGAAGCGCCTGGAAGATGAGCAGAGATGGCAGGAGAGACAGCGCTTGAGGGCTGAGGCCGAAGCTCAGGGCGATGACGGTGAAGTAAAGTCCGACGACGAAAGTGCATGGGAAGGGTTCGAGAGCGAATATGAGAAACCTGAATGGTTAAATAAGAAGAGACCCGAGCGAAAGACTCAGGCTCAAAGGAACAAGATTAAGAGACGCAAGGAAGCTGAGAGGAAAGCCAAGTGGGAAGAACAAATGAAGAAGAGACAGCAACAAGCAGAACAGGTCAATGATATCGCCAAGACAATAGAAGAGCGTGAAGAAGAACGCAGAAGACGCCAGGAACAGGAGGGCGAATCTACGGATGAAGGTGATGATAGGAAGTTGCGTCGACGACCATTGGGAAAGAATCCGTAAGTCCAATTGTGAGCATGCCTATGACTACATTGCTAATCCCACGACAGGGTGCCTGAGAAGCCAGTAGAAGTTGTGTTGCCGGATGAGCTCCAGGATTCTCTTCGTCTACTCAAGCCAGAGGGCAATCTTCTCGACGACAGATTCAGGAATCTCCTTGTCAATGGAAAGCTGGAGTCCCGGAAGCCAGTAACGCAGCCAAAGAAGGCCAAGAGGAAGACGACGGAGAAGTGGACATACAAGGACTTCAAGGTCCCCGGGCTGGAGTAATAATCGTTTCTTATGTGCACATATTAGCCTATCTACAGGAATCATATCATTTGCCAGCTACCTTACAAAAAAACTAAAATCTCTGCCTCGTAACGTGATTAATGGATGTAGATTACGCAAAAGCCATGTCATGCTCAAAGTAGTAAGCACCTGGGGAGTAAACTCATTCAGTAGTTTGTTGCCACGAATATTTCAGACGATAATTCGTAGACTGAAGCTTAATTGTGGATTCAGAATGATATATTGGTTGGCAGATCAGTACAAAGCGAGTGAAGAAAGAGGGCGAGAATGCAGAGTAAAACCGGTAACGGATTATCTCAATTACATTAGCCAGCATATTGAATTCGAATTAGACAATAATACAACAGAAGCAAAATTTCCCAACTAATCGATAAGAGCGGAAGTTATAGGTAGAATCTCTCGATAGGGACATGGGATCTAGAAAAAGGAGGTTCGGGTGGATATATGAAGTGTTATTTAGTAAACTGAGAGTATGTACATTAATAGAGAGGCACGAATAGCCCCCACAACCTTTTCAATAAGCATTGATATCAAGTGTTTCTTGGTACTCGACTCAACGCTTGGTATAATACCCTGAAAAAATTCAGAGCTATACTCTGCTTGCCATCAATAATCTAGTACATGTCAACATGAACCATTTGTTAAGCAAGGGATCATACGAGTCGAGTCTAAGATTGACGTGGCCGAATAGGTACGAAACCCCCATTACCCCTTTCAGGTGATTCAATGACCCTTTTCCGCCTCTTGCTTTTGCTACACCCACCAGCCCGAGCAGCTAAACTGCAGCGAGCACATGTATTGCCTGGGCGGCCAACCTGCTGAGCTCCATCTTCAGAATAAACCCAGCACTGTTGCTTGTTGAATTGACAGGCAATGCATCTGTTGTCCCCAAACAACTGTTCGCCTAACTCAGTTTCCATGATCCAACCAATATGACTGATGTCACGACGCTTGTTTGCTTTGAGACCTTCACATTCTTCCTCCCCATGAAACCACCACTTTCCAACCGCAGTATGAGTGTAAAGGTCTGTGGTCTTTCCTCTAGACTTTCAATCCCAGGGCACACGGGTTTGATCGGCAACTGGTGAATGTGCTTCTCCGGCTGACTCGATTTTCACTTGTCTCACACCATTCTTTGACGGCGCAAGTGTGAGGTCTGCTGTAGCATTACAAGTAGCTAGCTTCTGATAGTATTCTAAATTCTTCTGCACATTAAGCCAGGCATAGGCAGCGGTATTAGTGATTAGTATATTGCAATTAGTACAAATGGTGCTTAAGGAGGATTTTAGAATAGATATATTTTAGCTTGCCAATGGTGATCTTTTGGAATCTGGAGATTCCTGAGGCAGGAGGTTGTTTGCTTCTGTTATGGTATATCAAAATTTGCAGGTTGCTTCTTTCCCCCAAGGTAATGCTTATTAGTTTGAAGTAGTGAAATATAAGGAATTGTCTATGATTCTGTACTTACCTTTGTTCAAGTAGATATAAAAGAAATTCTGTTGCAATATAAACAGGACAGATATCTTAGGCATTGACAATAGCTTGTAATGTACTTTCATGGAATGGATCCGCTTTGGTGAATGAGATTTAGATGCTTAGATAATATCCAAGCAATATTGCTGCATGCAAGCTTAATAAGTTAGCCACAGAAAGGAAGTATTTAATACAAAGGATAAAGAATGGGAGAGTTACCTTTGTGGTTGTGAGGTTAACTGAAGAAGAAAATCGGTACACACAACAGGCTACACAAAATAATCTACTCTATAACTAAATAGACTGCCCCAGCAGCAAGCTTCTTTTTGCAACATATAATGAACAAATGAAGAATTAAGATCTAGAATGTCTTTATTTATCATGACACAATTGTCATAATTACTACCTAGCAACGCAGCAACATAACACTGCATATTATTGGGTTCTATTACTACACATACTCATAGTAACAGAATCTTATGTTCAAAGGAAACTAAATCTATATATATACAAAGCATATGTACCTTAAGGCTCAGCACATGTGGAGGAGTAACATTATGAGAGATCACTCGGTATCCCTGTAACTTTCTGAGGTAAATGCCCGGTTTACTGGAAAAGGAAATCTAGATCTGGAAAACCGCGCTATCGTGTTTGCTCTGTTTGCACTCTCCTGATTGGTTCCAGAATCCCGCCCGAAAATTATCTCCGATCAGAATTCATGTTCCTGACTTCCTATGCGTCGCTGACAATAAAATGGAAGCTTAAGATATCCTTGTCAATTAATTTGGGATGGAGCTCAAAACCTTATCCAGCAATTGGAAGAAGCTCCAGGAAAAATTAAAGAAGGAGAACCCCTCAGTCTCCACCTCTACCAAGCGAAAGACCTCGGACCGTGACAGCCAAAATGGAGTGAAACGACGGAGGACTGAGAGCGTCAGCGGAAAGAAAATCGAAGGACAGCATAAATCTCTGAAAAGGAAAAGGATGACGGAGGAAATCCAAAACGATGGAGCAAAGGAGGGGCGAGAAACGGTCACGGAAGTTACGTTGCGGAGGAATTCTACGGCTTCGACACCCAAGGCTGATTCGCGGAATGCACGAGTTAATGAAGGATTATCTCCGAAGTGAGTTCTTTCATTGTCGCATATGATCCGAACTATTACTGACAATGACTGTCTGTAGTGTTGAGATAGGAAAATATGTTGCTATCGATTGCGAAATGGTTGGAGTCGGTCCCAATCCCGACAACGACTCTGCCCTTGCTCGAGTAAGTATAGTCAACTATAACGGCGAGCAAGTCTACGATTCTTTTGTTAGACCCAAAGAAATGGTTACAGATTGGCGGACACATGTCAGCGGAATATTACCAAAGCATATGGTCGAGGCACGCTCGCTGGAGGAAGTACAAAGGGACGTGGCCAAAATACTGGAAGGAACCGTCTTAGTCGGACATGCGGTTCGAAACGATCTTGATGCCCTTCTTCTGAGCCATCCTAAACGGGACATAAGAGACACAAGCAAGCACCCGCCATACAGGAAACTTGCTGGTGGTGGATCTCCGCGTTTAAAGATCTTGGCATCGGAGCTCCTGGGCCTGAAGATCCAAGAAGGTTCTCACTCCAGTGTTGAAGACGCCAGAGCCACGATGATGCTGTTCAGACGAGATAAGGATGCATTTGAGCGAGAGCATGCGAAGAAGTGGCCTCTCCGGGTTGCTGCAGAGCCGAAGGAAGACGGAGACAACCCAACAAAGAAAAAGAAGAAGCCTAAGAAGAAGTCCCGAAAGAGGTGAAGCACATTTGTCACTCCATTTACTCTATGAGAATTATACCCCTACGTTTCGTGCAGAAATCCTGTCCAAATTCTAGCAAGGAATCTTCGGCGCATTGGTCCACACTTATAGACATGTTATTGTGTATGTACCACACATATGTAATTAAATGAAAGACAACGCCTAATTTAATCGGGCTTATAGCAACTATGCTTAGTGTGTTGATTTGCGTTCCTTTATCAGAAGTTTCTGATAAGCGCGCACTGGTCATTTCCCCACATTTCAATTAAACGCGGCTAAGTAATCGCGTCGCGTCGCCAAAAGACCCTGCGACGCATTCTACTGCTGCTAGCAACAGGAAACGCTACATTCTGCGCTATTCATCGAGAGACTTGAGATTATCTGGACATTTACTGCAGAATTTCTCTATTCTTTTCTAGCATCGTGAATATGTTCGCCCTTCAATCGGCCCCAATCAACACCCCAGATACCGACACGCGGTCTTCAAATACTACTGTCCCGAATATCCTACCTTGTCGCATACATCATGATGGCCCTCTAGAATCCATTGAGCGATATTGGAAGCCTCTTAAGGATGAGAATGGTATTATCTTCCTTAAGCGTGTTGGATATATGGGCTTTGCCCTCTTGTGCTCTCATGGGATCTTAGTCGATCTTTGCTAACTTATATCCACTGGCAAGGACATGTTGAAACCACGCACTTTAGAGGACGAAAGCTACGAGCCCGTCGTGTTGCGATTCCAGAAGGCTACAAGGGTACCATCACATAGATTTAGGTTGCTATTATACGGTGCTGATATGGTGATAGGTGTCGTCGCGGTGCCTACGGACCGTGTGCTACATTCTAAGACGGACAGAAATACGGAACTACAGAATGGTGAGCAGGATGAGGTGCTAGAAGAGCCTGTAAAGGTCCTCGATGCGCAGTCTACATTCGATGAATTCGTTGTCTGGGGCCATGAAATTATGCCAGCAGCAGATGATCCCTTTGTCAAGGGTGTGGAAGAGTGGATGAAGTTTGCAGAGGCGGTGAGTCTCCCAGCTCTGGTGATACTTTTGAGGCCACAGGAGCTCATGTCTAATTCTTTTTCGGCAGATGCATCTTAGTCCGCAAGCTTCTACCGATGGTGCAGGCAAAGACACTTCTAGCTAAATTGTTATCGGCCGCGGAGGCGGCTGTCCATACTATATACTACGCACACAGTAATGGGTATTGTGCTAGCGGTGATGAAGGACGGCTCGGTAGGATCGTATCATTTTCGGATGAGACATTCTCAACACCGCAGATATGAAAAGGCCCCCCAGCGTCCCATGCTCTCCAGCGGCAGTCTCGAACTCATCTTTGCAACCACTTATGGTCGACACGGGTCAGCATTGCTGCATTTTCGAGTGCTATATCGAAACCACGGAAAACCAATACCCGAAAGATAGCAAGTTCTATCGGATGTCAGACTGCGAGAAGAAGGTAGTTGGTTATAGCCGCAACGCTTCCCGAAGTGGAACTATCGCCCTGTGAACCCAAACCAGACTTTGATGATATTCAGTTTGTGCGGAATCGCCAATGAAGATATGGGATGATTTTGTGAGGTAACTTACAATCGGTCATTTAGTCAGAAAAAAACTCATCCTCAGCAGTAACGAGGGCCATCTTGACACGTCTGGGACACTGGAACGCTAGGAAGCTCTGTGATAAATGATGAAGCAGATATCCCTGCATGATATGATAGCCGTGTATCTACAATATGGAGGTGCTGAGAAAAGTATACTGAATGCCAACACTGCGGTCCAATAAGTATCATTGACCGCCTTCGAATTCTGCCGACAGTAAATAATCCGGGGTCGACAAAAGTTGACGGCCGACGCAAATTGCTTCCTTTGTCATAGCTCTGCGTGAATCTATTAGTTGGGTGTGACAAAAGCGTTTTCTCTCGGGAAATGGCCGAAGGCATCACGGCAGAGGCCCTGATCTCGCAATTTCAGGTCGAGAGATTGCTCAATCAAGGTTCGATTATTACAAGCCCACTAGCAGCAACACCCATCCTTGTGGGAGAGAGGTACTACAAGGACACAATATAGACTGACATTTCTATACTATGCAGACCAGCATGGTCGTCGCATCTCCATTCTAGGTACCATTGCGGGCAAGAAAGGCATCTTAACAGCAGAACGGGCTGTGTTTGCTACCGAATCACTGGAAGTCCTGCAAACCTTTCACTCTGCCATATCGCGAGTGACAAACTTAGGCGACAATGACATTTATCGCTGGTATATGGCATCCTCCAGTGGGGATGATGCAAAGGTCCAACCTCCAGATCTCAAACTGAACCTTATCTGGCCGTGTACGGATAAGCACATTAAGAAGTACTCGGCTCAGCTTGTGCGCATGGTCACAGAGACCCCAGAGATCTATAGAGACTACATCAGGCCGTATATGAGCCAACAGCGAGAGGAGGGGAGGCTGAACTGGATCTTCAACATCCTGGAAGGCAAAACTGAGCAAGAAGACGTGATCTTGAAAGAACCAGGTACTAAACCTGAAGATGGCTTCTTGATGCTCCCGGACCTTAATTGGGATCGTAAGACTATTGGATCGCTTCATTTGCTTGCTCTAGTTGAGAGAAGAGACATCTGGAGTCTGCGCGACCTGAAAAAGAGTCACATTCCTTGGTTGCGATATTTGAGACAAAGGCTCCTTGACGCTACGGTGGAAATGTACCCTGAGCTTGAACAAGACCAGTTGAAGCTCTATGTTCATTGTATGTTGAATATTGGCCTTTTTTTCTACCTCCTTCACACTAGAATCATGCTAACTGTACCAGACCAACCCACTTATTATCACTTCCACATCCACGTTGTCAATGTTATGCTGGAAGCCGGTTCAACACAAGCTACTGGGAAGGCCTTTGGGCTTGAAAACATTCTCTCTCAGTTGGAGACGCTCGCTGGAGGCGATGATGCTAGCATGGCCGATGTTAGTTTGACTTACTTCCTTGGAGAAGCAAATGAACTATGGACAAATATTTTTGAGCCATTGAAGCGTGGAGAGAAGCCCCAGGCCTCATAAGGAGAATGTATAGATTCTGAAAGATATTATTACTCATATGCTCAGACTTGTGCTCAAGATACGCTACTAGAGAAATCAAATTACTGGATAATCACATCCTCTACATTTTCTAGTTCATTTTGATGTAGCTCAAGATGCTTTCAGAACGTCAATAAAATACAATTACTGTCAATATATCGTGGAGTATACATCTATCTGGAAAAAGCCGTCTCTTGCGGGCGCTGATAAAGCTGCGGAGACGGGAGATTATTGATAGCGGGGAAGCACTCATTTCTCCCCGCGGGTTTGGAGCGTTTGCATACCTATTCTCAGTCCTCTGACGTGCCTCGGAGCTGCCTGGAGCTCTGCTATCAGTCATTATATTTGTCCTCCTCGTGAAACAACATATTACAGAAAATACAAAATCCAGATTGTGTATCATCAACAAGTACAGCAGCGATTCACAGCCATGGCAAGCAACGTTGATGCTCCCAGCACGAGCAAGGCCTTTGTGCCTCTAGGTACGAACATTTATTAATTTTTGGACAACTATAAAACATAATCTAGCTTTATGGTATTAAGAAATGAGGACTGACATGTGCCGTGTTCGATAGAAAATAACCCAGAAGTGATGTCCCACCTCGTCCACAAGCTAGGCCTTTCTCGTTCGTTCGGCTTCACAGACGTCTACTCTATCGATGATCCTGACCTCCTCGCTTTCGTCCCTCGGCCAGCGCATGGCCTGCTTCTGGTATTTCCCGTATCACCCACCTACGAAGCCAGCAGGGTCGCGGAAGACTCGTCACTACCCGAATATACCGGTTCTGGTCCTTCGGAACCAGCCATGTGGTTCAAGCAAACAATCCGCAATGCTTGTGGGTTGATTGGTCTCCTCCATGCCGTCAGCAATGGCGAGCCTCGAAAGAACATCACTCCTGGCTCCGATCTTGACCAACTACTCAAGACCGCAGAGTCGTTGCCTCCAATCCAACGCGCGGACCTACTATACGAGAGCAAAGCGTTGGAGAGTGCGCACGCAGATGCTGCTAAGTTGGGTGACACGGAAGCTCCGCAGGCGGAGGACAATGTAGATCTGCACTTCGTGGCATTTGTAAAGGGAGAGGATGGTCGGTTATGGGAACTTGATGGAAGACGAAAGGGTCCGTTGGAGAGAGGCCGACTAGCGGACGATGAGGATGTGTTGAGTGAGAAAGCACTTGATTTGGGCGTGAGGAGATTCCTGAAGATAGAGAAAGAAGGCGGAAACCCAGACTTGAGGTTCAGTCTTGTGAGTCTGGGACCGCATTTCGATTAGGGCATTCTTCAGGATCCGACGTTAGCATGCGGACGAGCGTATGGACGGCATGTCTGATGGTCGAGATGAGCTAGCATAATTATGTCGTTTTCATCTTTTGATAACATACATGCGCGGTGGCTTTCCATCACTGCGAAATTTGGGCTCAGTGTTATTGTATCCTTTAATATCTAAAAGGTCATTTAGAATGGCTAGCTTAGGCCTTGTAATATCCATCGAGTCATCTATATATTAATCGTTCTAAATCTATCAGTAGTATCTCGTAAAGGGATAATTTTAGAAACATCTATTCATGATATCGGGATTCCAGAAGCCCACAAACGTTTACTATCTTATTTCTCATTTCTCTGTCCCGACGAGTGTAGTCTCACCCTGACGGGAGAGGCTGCTCTCATCACTGCGGGAAATAACCTCCCTTGCCTTTTCCTCCGTATTCATTTTCTCCGAACTGGACTTTTCAACAGGGCGATGATCGGATCCCTTGCCACCTTGTGTCCCCAGCCTAAGGAATGGGACGAGAAAGATTGATATTCCGGAGATGGCAGCACCGAACCAAAACGTAGCCAAATACGGCCTGATAGAAATATCTGATTGCTGAGCCCTCACGGCGTTGTAGACGGCTGTGGATATGCCCAGACTGATATTGTTGCAAAGTTTGGAGATCGTGTTGAAGATACCCCCGGCAACGGATTGTTCTGATGATGGGAGAGAAGACATTACGTACATCTATATTTCGAAGAAACTGTCAGCGAACAGGGAGCGAGAAATATGAGATAAAGGGTCGCACTTACATTAACGACGTTAAACTCGATATCTGCGCCTACAACCACAAGTATCAAACCAGGGAAAATGAACGCCCAATATGGAGCATCTTCCTTTAGAAAGCTGAGAATAAGAAGAGCCGCTGTGTATCCCAAAGCACCGATAGCCATTAGGAGTTTGTTGCTCACTTTGTGAAGGACGAAGCCACAAACAACGTTGACGAGGGTTCCACTGACGACCATGGGAAGCAATTGGACGGCAACGAGGATGGCCGATAGATGTTTGAGCTCCTGCATGTATAGTGAAAGCCAGAAAGTCACAGATGCGAAGCCCATATAACCAAGGCAGAATATAAGCATGAGCTATCGATATGTCAGTTAACGAACAAATGCTTCTTCTGAATAGAGGCCTATGGACTCAAATGGAGAACTGTACGTACCAATGAGAACTCGCGATTACGCCAAACGTACAGCGGCATCAGAGGAAAGGAACACAGCGACTCCCAGTATAGGAAAAATCCCATAAGGAAAATACCTATAATAAGTAGCGCAATAACATAACCGGTTCTCCAGCCATCCGGAGCGTCACCAGCAAGTCTAGGAGAAGTAAGTTACAAAACCCATAATCAATGTTCCAAGACAAAAGAAGTGAACTCACGTTAATGCGCTCGAGAAACACGCAATCCCAGTTATAACCAGAAACGTGCCCAAGAGGTCGAACTTCTTGAATGATCTCCAAGTTAAAGGCAAACGGCCATGTCCATCCGGCGGGACTGTCCAGATCGTAAAGACAGTAAAGATCGCATATATGACTGCCAGTGTCCACAGAGAGGCGCGCCAATTGTACAAGTGGTCCGCAACTCCTGAGATGATTATACCAGCGACGAATCCCAGGGGGTTCCCTGCACTGAAGCATGCGAATGCGAGATTCTTTCTTTTCGAAGGCTTTTCGTAGACTGCTCCTAGAATCCCAACAGCAGGCGGAACCACTGCAGCTGAGAAAAGACCCATCACCCCGGAAAAGACATCCATGTAGATGGCATTATTTGCGAAGCCAGCTATAAGCAGCGAGAGCGTGAACCCAGCCATTCCAGCGGTAAACATACTCTTGCGACCAAACATATCTGCTAATTTTCCAAACGTCAGAAGAAAAGCTCCGCTGCTTAGTCTGTTCCATGTTGTCAGCGGATATATTTCCCTTTAGATGCAACTGCTGATCCCCAGAACGACCAGTTGAATTAACTGCTCAAGTGTACTTACGCAGAGCCAGAGCTAATCCATGTGATCTCAGCTGAATTCATATTCAGGTCACGTCCAATTGACGCAGTGACACCCACCACAGCACCCTGGAACATTGAAGACTGGCCGATGGCCATGGTTGCTGTCAAGACGAAGAGACATTCTTGGAGTGTATTGCTGAAACATTTTGGACGGCCTCCATAGATTGACGACTCTTCTTCAGCCTCCACTGTCGGCTGGCCTTTCTCCTTGTCGGTACCATCATATGCTGCCGTATCACTCATTTTGACTCGGATCTCAACCTCCCACTGGGATCCTTTGTCCGACTGGCACGACAGGTAGAGGCGATAGACATATCTCCGGGCAGATTGATGCGAATTAAGTATCTCGCTAGGGGCAGGAGCTCCACTTAAAGGTATAGTTGGCTATTATTATTCTCTAGCTTGATTTTTCAGCGCCTCTGGATCAGAAGCGGCTTGATTCCGCCATCTAGACTTTGTATTAGTAGTCGCGGGAATTGTGGCCTTGAACCGATTGGGCATGGGCGGCCTGACCGCTATTCGCCAACGATTGCCGCGTATGGTGTAGTTTGTTAAGTACCAGTAGTTGCTGATAAGCTTATACAGGCCCAATAGACTAAGAACAGGCCGTCGCTGCAGTAGTCTGTTTCGAAGGGCACTGGAAGGAAATAGAAAACGGCAACCAGATCTTATTATTCAGCCGTACATTCAAACATTCAATTAGCAACTTAAGAACAACTGTATGGACAGCCCGACTTGGCTCATAACTTGAGCTTAACCACAGAATAGCAGCCGACCTCGTATACGGCGATTGACAGTCGTAAGTCCTAATTTTACAAACGTTTGCTCTAGATAACTACCTAGCGCGCTTTGATCCTTGAATATGTTCGCAGAACATATATATATTTTTTTTTCACTTGAACTAATGCAGGACATTACTCGCCGATCAATCCGATAAAACATGGCAAAAATATCATTTGAAATAATACTGATGGCAGATAATACTTTTGCCCTGAATGTGGATGTAACAGAAAAATAAAATACACGTTTAGTTAATAGTCAAATCACGAATGTAGCACGTATCATACAATCTGCTCAATAACAATATGTAGATACCCTTCATCAACATCGACCTGACGAGTTGTCATCCAATAATAACACAATCGCAGCGTTAGTTTGCCCTTTTATGGCATGATTCCGTCTCAATCTCTGTCTGCGACGACTCGGCTATTGATGCTGCTCCGCCATAGTATCTATCCCGAGCCGATGGCGTGGGGGCCAATGTTGACGAAGAAGAAAAACCAGCCTTCACAGAACCGAGTTCAAGAGCAGAGTCTTGGAATCCGTATCGCTTTTCATTTTCCTGGGTCTGGAATTGCTCGAGATAGGGCTGCAACTGCTCGCAGCTTTCGCTTCCATTTCTCTGCCCTTGTTGCCTTCTCTTGTAGGAGATTTCTCGATTACCGAGCATTCTAATTGCGAAGCATGTCCCTATCATAATCACAGATGACACACAGAGGGTGATGTAGCCGCTTCTGTATTCCGGTGCATCAACCTGCTGCCAGACAACCAACGGTAGCCAGCCTTGGAAAAGGTAGGCTATCTCGTTCATGGAAGCTACCGTAATAGCGCGTTCTTCGCTATCTTCTTCGCAGACTTCGTTTGCCCAACTGTAATTACTATGTTAGCTGAATGTTGATTATAAGAGAAAAGCCAGATGAGATGGACGCACGCCATGCAAAGACCACCTAGTCCATAAGATGCTCCGGCCGCTATAAGGCACGTCCATTTCCACCAAGTTGGGATATCCCACACTGCGAGCGAGACATAGCATATTATGTTGATAATCTGAATATCCGTAAGTTTCTGTATTACATTATGAAGAACGTAGACTTACACCACCAAAAACGAGGGGCGGCCAGCGACTCCCTCGCAGTAGACTGTCAGACAACCCTGTGGACGAATTAGCCTTAGGCTGATGGCAAAAAAGTTCAGAGCTCATCCATACAAGCATAAACAATGGTCATTCCAACCTGCACCGCTGAAGTTGTTGTGGGATAATCATTGATTTCGGCGATTGAGTATTTAGGATTCTTTGAAAGTCGGAGATACCTATCACGTCTATTAATAACAGACAAGTTTCATTCGACTACAGAGAACCCACTGTTGGAATACAGGTTGCGATAATGCTATACCGTTGTTGAAAGCCCTGTGTATTCACAGTCAGCTAAGTTTCTTCACTCCTTCGACCATCTAACTTACGCATAGAGGATCGACATGAGGTAGATGTGCCACGAGGAGAAGATCCTCTTCATCTTTTCCTTAGTATACTTTCCGCGAGGCTTCCTTCCTTCCAGTCTCATTCGTTCTTGAGCAATCGATATTTCCTGTAAAGAGTTAGAAACATTGACACGCGCCGTTGGCAAGGTTAGCTTATCCTTACCTTCTCTGTTAAGAACCACGAATTCGTAATCTCTGGGACATCTGGTATAATAAAATATCCTGCCAAAGCCATGGGGAAAGCAATTGCTCCGTTTATCAAAAAGGACCTAAACCAAGCCATCGTCAGCCCGAGTTCGAGCATATAAGTTTGTTAAGGTATTAATTGATATACCATTGCCAGCCTTTATATCCTCCCACTCCGCCTAAATGGTGCACCCCAGCCATCAAGTATCCAGAGACCATTTGCCCAAGGGCACTGCATATCTGAAAAATGCAAGATCTTTTTCCAAGTTCATCCCGCCGATACCAAGAACCCAGCGTATACTGGATTCCTGGATAATACCCACTTTCTGCAAGACCTATTATTCACTGTCAACATCACTTCCAGATGCCCACTAATGAAAAATTTACCAATGAAGAATCGAATGACATAAAATTGGTACGGTTTATTGCATTTGGACAGCGACAGTGAAAGGATAGACCACATAACCTAGCAACTTTAGTCTATGATTATCGTCAACGGTTCAATAAGAGCACGTACCTCAAGGGTAGGAATCCAGTATCGTGGTCGTGTGCGGCTCAGAATGATATTGCTTGGAACCTGCCCAACCATATATCCAATCGTCCAGGCTGCTTGTATGTAATTCAACTGGTTCTTGTAGAGGTCAAGATCCTCTTTCCTGTGAAAATCAATTAGAAATATCCACGGCTGTCGCACAAGTACGGTACATACATCCCCGACACGAACGCATTGTTGATATTGTACTGGTCGATACTTTTCACGAAATATCCTGCTCAATTCGTGAGACGTATTCCTCGTAGAATCTTGACCAAACGAACCTATCGAGGCAAACGATATGATGGCCGCATCAAGCTTGGAAAGCAGTCTTCTCTCTTCTGGAGGCTTGTCGAAAGTATCCCATAGATAACTAACGAATCTTTTCTTTTTCGGCTCCTTTGGAATATAGTTCTGTGTTCCAGCATCAATAGAGGCGCTCTCATCCGAATCACGCTTCTCGGCCATTGCTACCAGAACTCTACTGTGGTGAGACACGAGGTTCTCAATCCTTCGTTAGAGAAAAATACGAACGAACTTCAGTTTTTTGGCAAGGGATCGGGTTAGAAAATAAAGAAAGATACGACGTCATCAGAAGCCCTGCATACCCTCTAGAACAGCTGTGGAGAAATTGGATCTGGAAGATCTCTTTGGAATGGGAATCACCGATTTTATGGGATCAGCTCGGCACTTAATAGCCGTTAAAAAAGGCATGAGCGCTTGATTACAACAAGCTAAGCCCCAAATTCCATAATAGATATCCAAGCTTCTGTTTAGAGCAGCCAGCCCTGGCTACTAAGGAAATCACGCATAAGAGGGAATCAGACCCCTAGGTTACATTCTTGTGGTCCTCTGACAGCATTTGAAATAGCCATGGAACAAGTGCCAGGAGCACCTGGTCCGAGTACTGGTCCGCCTCAGACGCGTAAGGTCACTGGATGTACAAACCGGAGGTGCATTATGTAAAACGGTAAGGCAAGAGACTGCTGAGATATGGTGAGACGCGTCGCGACCTTATTGTGACAGCTATCATCACAGCATCTAGATAGTCCAATGTGAGGAGCACGCAATCTAGACTCCGGAATGATAGATGTCGCATGATTTTGATATACCAAGATCTTGACACACAACCGTCGTACCAGGAAAGGGTGCCTTGTCCCGCTGGTCGCATCCCAAAGCTCACAGGACTTTGGAAGCACATATTAAGCTAGCTTCACATTCTTATCAAAATGCACCTTTTGTCATAGCTTCACTATCATACCTTTCCTACTCGTTACACGAAGTATCTGTATACAAAATTGAGTATACATTTAACCGTGTCCTAGTTTCTTTCCGACCAATGATGGGAACTGCTAATGTAAGTGACTAGATTTATATCAATGACGACCACGCCTATAATTGATTTCATGCTCTTGTAGAAAATAATACCTAAGCAGAATACGAAGTAGAAGTGTAGCTTACTCTTGCCGATCCCCCTTGATTGGTTTTCTCGAGGTGACGTCGAGGCGTTCTCAACATTTAAGCATCTACTTTTTACATTCCTCGCATATCATGACTGCTCTAGATATTTATCCCAGCCACCCATAAATATTACCCCAATCTCTTCACAATCTTGACATCCGTGCGGACTTTTAATCCAACATTCATTTAAGCTTAGCGTTTCGCGACATCATTGGCCCTTGCATCATGCGGTCCCGTGTCACATTTCGGATAAGAGTACCGGCACATCTCTGACAAGATATCAAAAAGGATGACTCTGAAAACCCCTAGACTTAAAGCAAATGCTAATGTCTGTTCTATCCAATGGCGTATAATATTAGTGGACCCTTTCTGTAGGCGATCGACGATATAGATACCATCCACGACCAATCATTCCCAACGAAATGGGCTTCGGAACGGCGGTTGTAGATCCGTAGAGGAGCCCAGCTGAGTGTTCTGCTCATAGACCCGACTTCCGCAGAATGATTGAGAATTGTTTGACGCTAACGATGTCATAGAATTGAATACTGCAGAGATTCTAGACCGTTGACGACCATTGGCATACTTCTTGGTCCAGCTACAGATTGCCAGTCAAACTCACGTGACAACAAAGAACTGACGCCTTTTCATTCACCTACCCTATATATAACACAACAGAGGTTTATTTCTCAACAGGGAGCCTAGGTGGTGTAGTGGTCAGACTCTAGGCCTGACTAACTTCCACCACCAAGGCTCCCAGTTCGAACCCGAGAGCGCGCCGATGGTTGAGGGTACCAGAACCGATATCAAATATCGGTTCTCCTCCATATGACCAGAGGTTCCTTCTCATGGGTTCGACAGATAGTAAAACCCTGCCCGCCAAAAGCAAGGCGGGGTTTTCGTAACACCTTCTCAGCTCTCTGATATAAAGGAGAGGTGAGGGTGTGAGCTTTTTTTGGGTTCCTTTTTATATTGTCGCGGTCATTGCCATTTTCGATATCCGCCCTGTTAGTTAGATGATTGCAGCACTTCGAACTCATTTGCATGGCTTTCCAGAAATAAAAGAGAAGTAAACAGTATAATAATATATCACCATGGTGAACAGGACTGCACGTCGTTACGAATCAGAAAATCAGTAATGACCTGAATAGTTGATTCCACTGAAGAAGACTTATCTTAATACTACGTTTATGGAGATAGTAGCACACAACTTTTCTTGGAGGTTCAAATAATGATGAAATAATGGAGCGAGGACAATAATACACGCAAATGTATATGTAACCTGGTATACTTTCAAAAGAGACAACCGACCATTTCTATATTGTAACACCTCATTTGTCAGCCTCGAAAATGACTTTCTGGACCTTCATCGAATTGAAAAGGTCGTATGCTTCCACGGCTTTTGAAAGCGGCATGACATTCTGTGTCATGAATCTAAATCAAGGATTAGCTACTGTAGCACATTATTTGAGGGTCGCTGAGATGCCTACGCAAGTTTGTCCTGGTTTTTCTTAAGAACAGCCAGAGCTTCTGGGAAGGCAGATCGTACAGGGCATCTTCCCATTTGCGTCTTCAAGTTCTTGTTATAGGCATCCTGTCCCGTCCAGGGGATCTACGAGAATTAGTATCATAGTTCGATATGAAGGACGGCCAAAACATACCTCGCCATTGTGTACACCGACACTGCTGATGGTTCCAAAGGGCCTAACGAGCTCAAACGCGGTTCTCAACGCGGGACTCAAGCCCACTACCTCGATGACAACATCAGCGCCTCGACCATGAGTAAGCTCCTTCACACGCTCATCAAGCCCTTGGCGATCAGTCATGAAATTCCACGGTTCAGCGCCTAGCGCCTTTGCCTGCTCCAATCGTGATGGCACAGAATCGACGGCAAGGACATGCTTAGGCTTGTATTCCAATGCATTTACTACCGCACAGAGCCCAACAGGCCCACATCCGATAACGACGGCAGTCTGCTGGGAGATTTTCTCCGCGGTGTACTCTTTGAAAGCGTTCTTGGCGGCAAAGTAACCAGTTGGGAAGATATCGCCCATGAGAACCAACAGCTGCTCTTGGATTCCATCTGGGACCTTGAGCACAGTGCCATCGGCTAATGGAACTCGAACCTATCGGGGTGTGAAAATATGAGACTTCTGCAACAAACATAACGGCAAGGGCACCTCCATCTTGGAAACATACATATTCAGCCTGACCACCATTGAGAACCTCACAGCCAAAAAGTGTGTTCTTTTCGCATCTCGACGACCAACCTTCTTTGCAGTAGAAACATTCGCCGCTAGTTGTGAGTTAGCAGCGATACTAATTCAGTGCATTGTTCATAACAGAGAAGACTACGTACCAAGATGTCGTGAAGGCACTGACGACTTTATCGCCTTTCTGGACCGTTTTAACTGCGTTTCCAACTTCTATAACTGTTCCAGTCAATTCATGGCCCATGATGAAGCCCGGTTCACATTTCTCGATGCCACGGAAGACATGCAGATCACTTAGAGTCTGGTCAGCCCTCACGTCGTCATCACGCCTAGGGCAAATAACTCAACACTCACCTTCCGCACAGAGCTGTATATATCACCTTCACGATGATATCCGTGGGCTCTTGTATTTGAGGGATAGGCTGTTCCTCAAGAGCCACATTAAACGGGCCTTTGAACACAACCGCGCGCATAGTGCTGGAAGACATTTTCGAGAGTGCCTCCTAGATTCAGCTATGGAGTAGGGAAATGTGAACAAAAAATATGTGTATTATTTCCACAATATTGCTTGGCAAGGACCAATATTAAATAATGACAGCTGCCGGACTTCAAGCCGATTTCGGGACGGGATGCGGGGAGCAATTAAAAAACACGTTCAAAATCCGTCCCCCGATAAGATATCGGCAACTATTTAGTTCGAGATCCGATGGTAACCGTACATTATGGCGGAAACATGCGCTCAGGCCGTCATTGTTAGATCTAAAAAGACTAAGTACGGAACTGACGACTTTCATCTATACTACTGGCAGGGTCACATATCATAATAAGATCGCTGTCTGTTAGAGACAATCTACCTGAACTGACTGGGATAGAGATCAGGGATTAATTGGCTGCTGTCATGTCCATTATGGGCTTTGAAATAATGGAATAGTATGTCTTCATATAGCTTCATAGCACATAACGGAAATCCTTATTCTGGAACTCCGTCTGGTCCTGCATTCCCGCCTCATCTGCTTGTCGCTTATTAGATGGGCCATATGTTCGGTCTCGATATGCGTTCACCATGAACATGTATACTTGTATCGGTCAGTAGCTATACGAAGCTTTGGAAAAAAGACTAAATGTTAACTAGCCACGTACCGAGCAGGAAAAGATGGCAGCCAAATTTGATAGCATAGCCAACTAATAGACCAATAGTTGCGCCCTGGTACTCGGGAGCTTGAGATGGTTTCACGACGAAGGGACCGGCAAAGTTACCCCAGCAGTAAGCAGTACTAACTTGTAAGTATACAAATTTATTTAGGGAAACAATTGAGAATAAAACAAAACACTTACAAGACAAGGGCACTAGCAACCGATCGATGTGTATATCCTGCCATATTCGATGATACTGTGACCAACGAGACTGTAAACCCTACCGACTGTGAGTTTACAAGCCAGAAGCATACGAGGCGCCCCCAAGTGTTAGATCGGGGCAGGTATGCCATGCATCCTGCTGCAACAGTACATAGAATATTTGCCGCTGTAGCAGTCAAAAGGCGGGAGTTCGGTACATTCAGTGTGATTGCTCCTCCAATGAAAAGAGCAACAACCTGGACAGCATCACCAACAGATTTCAGCTCGGTCGTTCTGGTGTCAGAGAATCCAAAGTCCTTTATAATTATTGTGGAAAAGGAATTGACTACTCCGTTCGGAATTGCAGCCGCAAAAACGGAGATGAATAGTAATATTACTTTCGGATCACGGAACGCAAGAAGAGCTTGTTGCCTGTTGAAAGCCTTGTTCTTGATTCCAGTCTCATTCTCCGAAACCCTTTTGACAGCGATGATCCGTTCTTTCTTGTTCAAGAAGAAGGCACTGGATGGTGAATCAGGGAGGAGAAAATATAACACGAAGGACCAAACAACTGTTGCTCCTCCGAGAATGAAGAAGATTAACTCCCAGCGTTCAGGCGTCATATTAGGAGGCAGCTTGGATACACCCATAGAGATGTAGGATCCAATTATACCTCCCCATCCGAGAGCGGAATACCAAATGCACTGGCGGAGAGGGATTTCCCTTCTGGTATACCAGAATCCAGTCATGAGTGTTAGCCCGGGGGTTACCGCAGCCTCTGCAAGGCCCATAAGAAACCGGACGGCAAGGGCGCTCGAATACGACCGACATTGTGTTAGAACCAGGACCAGGATGCCCCATAGAAGGCAAGATATCCCCAATGTTTTCTGAGCATGGAATCTACCAATCAGTAATACAGCTGGATATTGCCCGAAGAAGTACCCGGCGTATACAACTAAGACCATATGATTAGTGCTGCTTTAACGAACTATCTTTTACTTACTAGCAGATAAGTAGTTGAAATCTTGACCTTTGAGGCCAAGGTCATTTTGATATCCAAAGAGGTTCGCATAATTCAATGCTGTCTTATCTAGGAACTGTAATGCTTGCGTGATGAGAAAGGCAGGCATTATAATGAGATCGATCTTCCAGCGAACGCGAGCATTCTGTACAATATTATGAGATATGACAAGATGAGCAAGGACTTTTCAAGTATACCTCTTTTGCTGAAACTACCAAATCAATTCCTTCGAGATATTCCTTGTATCCAACTGCGCTTTCCTAATATAACTGAGTCAATCGGCTTTAGGTAGCAGTGAGAACATTGGATCATGGAGGTACCTTATTGGCATCATAAATAGTTGGTTTCTGAAGGCTCACGTCTCCAGCATTGCCACATTCTTTGTCTCCTGCAAATTCGACTTGCACATCGGCATCGTGCTCTCGCTTCTTCTCCATTGATGTCTGGGATAACCTGAAGATTCAAGATGAGTGTGCTGAGAAATGGTTCTGAGAGACAATGGGTACCCATATTATTTCCGGTCCAAAGTGCATTGTATCTAAAGGATATTCCGCTTTTAATCAGAGTTCGCCAGGACTAGAGAGTTACTCCTCGAAAGCACTTTACGGCGGCCATTTGCCGATCCGAGAAATCTGGGGAAGCCATGGGGACTCGCCTAGACTTGCCATCTAACCAAGGGGTAAACCCGCAATCCGAGCACTTTATACTTAGGCTCTCATGAACGGGACTTGTTTCTGTATGAGAAAACTTCAATAAAATTTCTTTTCTTCAAAAATAACTTTATCACTCGAAAATCACAAAAGGATAGCTATGGATCCAGACTCAGAGGGTGTAGCAGATAATTCTAAGAGGCCCGCCGAAGAATTTCTCGCGAAGCCATCTGGTGCCTGTTGTCTGAAAGGGTCCATACATCGCGACCAACCACAAGGAACATTTGTCTCCATAGCTGGGATTGATACATACGTTTCGAAGCCGACTACAGAATATAACGGAAGAGTGATATTATATTTTCCAGATGTCTGGGGGATGTTTACAAATGGCCTGTTGGTAATGGACGGTTTTGCAAAGGCTGGTTACTTGGTGATAGGACTGGATTACTTCCGTGGTGTATGTCGCAAAACTGGCATCCAACAAGAATCCCTATAAGCTAAGCAGTTTTCGCAATGTAATTCAGGACCCCGTTTGGAAACACCGAAAAGACAGACACGATAATTCAAATCCAGAATTCGATTATGAGTCGTGGAAACAGAAACACACAGCATTTGCTGATGAAGCTGTTCCTCGGTGGATCAAAGCTGTCAAGGAAGAGTATGGACGGCCCGAGACAAAATACGCTTGCGTTGGGTAAGAGGTTCTCCTGTTACAGAAATCTGGCGTTAATTTACATTTATTCAGATACTGCTTCGGTGCTCCGTATGTTTGTAATGCGCTGGCTGACTGTTCTGCTGATGTCGGAGCATTTGCTCATCCGGCGTTCTTAAAAGAACATCATTTTCGAAATCTTCAGAGTAGGTTACATTTCCACATAGTGCAGCGCAGGACATATGTTGATATAATGTTGTATCTTACAGGGCCACTGTTTCTCTCTTGTTCGGAGATTGATCACACCTTTGACACGGCTTCACGCCGGAGAGCACTGGAGATCATGCAAGAAGAAAATAAGACATACCAATTACAGCTCTTTTCTGGTGTCGAACATGGATTTGCCTTGAGAGGAAATATGGAAAACCACTACGAACGTAAGGCCCTTGAGACTCACCTATTAGAAAAATAATAATTAATCATCGTTAACAGGGTATGTGAAAGAACAGAGTTTGAAGGCTATTGTGGATTGGTTTGATTTTTGGCTGTCTCATAACGGCACCACGAGAAAGGAAATACAGTGCAACCTATGAGGGCTGATGTCGACTAGCTTCTGTTAGGCACAATTATATCAAGAATATCTCAAGAATATATCTAGTCACACGCCAGGGGTGTATTATTCGTAGAGAATGGAGTGTAGTTTCTATCTAGCTCGTATGTGTGTGCTTTCTTCTCTAGCGAGTGCATCAGATATGAGATATTTCAGTAGCAGTTTATTATTCTTTGATAATGTCTTGCGATACGAATATCGGCCACTTCCCGCGGAAACTCTAGGCGAGTCGCCGACAGCTGATCAACCCCGCGAATTGTTATCCACAAGATCAGCTAGCCTCCCTCTATTATTGGACAACCCCGCATTTCAAGACAGGCTGGTTGCTGGCTCTGTATATTGTTGACATAGGTAATAATGTAGTGTTAATTATACGGTGAAAGCCCGTTGCAACCCCCTATGTCGGACGTTAACCGAGATAATCTAGGCGAATGACCGGGCAAATAGTACACCGAAGCTCATATTAGCAGGAATTATGGAGTTGATATTAGTGAGAGATGACATTGCTTAATGGAAGTTAATAATTCTTAGATCATCGTGGAAACTATAGACACTTTCTTTCTCCAAGATGCCATACAACGTGCTAATATTTCCATCTGTCCCATTCATCTGAACCATTCTACCACTAAATATGACTATTCGACGGGCGTTCGACTTTACAGGCGATGTCGCGATCGTGACAGGGGCAGGATCAAGGATGCCTGGTTCACCCTCCCCTTAAAGCTGTCTCCGTGAAGAAACGCAGTGGACTAATTCGAGAGCTACGTTTAGGGGAGATCGGCAATGGAAGAGCAACTGCTATTCTATTGGCGCGACAAGGAGCCAAAGTCGCTCTTGTCGACCTAAATGTCGAATGGGCTGAAGAGACGAAGCGGATGATTGACACTGAAGGTGGAATTTCTGAGGTTATCCAGGCGGACGTTTCGGATGAAGGTTCATGTAAAAATGCGGTAGAAACAACCGCAGAATTGTTTGGGGCTGTGCATATTCTGGTCAACATCGGTAAAGTACTCTTCATCTCAGAAGTTTCGATCAAATAACACGATTCTAATCAGAGCCACTGTCAGTTGGTGTTGGAGGAGCCATGGGAGACGCAACTAAAGTCGATATGGCTGCTTGGGACCGTGACTTTCGAATCAATGTGACTAGTATGGTATTGATGAGTCGATATGCGATCCCGCAAATGCGCAAAAGCGGCAGAGGTGCTATTGTGAACATGTCATCCGTCAGTGGTCGTGAGTTATATTTGACCTCTGTTATTTTGTTTTATTTGAGACTATAGTTCTTCTGACGGACCTATCAGTTCTCGGTGGAAATCCTAGTTTGCTCTATCCGACAACGAAAGGTGCCATTATTCAGATGACACGTGCGATGGCTGCTCAGCATGGCCAAGAGAATATCAGGGTCAATTGTGTAGCACCTGGAATGGCTTTTACACCTATGGTTCGAGGACGAGGCATGACCGATGAAATGAGAAAGGCACGGATTGCTCAGAATCTGATGAAGAAAGAAGGTACAGCATGGGATGTTGGATACGGTGAGTATCACATGTCCTGACCAGTCTATGTGGCTTATTCCATTACTAACACGTTCAGCCATCTTATTTCTCTGCAGTAAAGAAGCCGGATGGATCACTGGACTAATCATGCCTGTTGATGGAGGTGTAAGTATACATTGTTTGCCGGCAATTATATCTGTCACTAACCCGAGAGACCATTCAGACAACAGCAGGAAAGGCAGACCGTCCAGCTTTGAAGGAGGATACGCTGGCCGAGAAAATTACCAATACACCGAATGCAAAGTTGTAATGTCTTGGATTCTCTCATTAGATCGTGTTCTTAAAGATTGCTCGATTGATTGTTTTGGATGTAGGATCGTAGTTCCTATGGCACTAAATAATGAATTACATCAGATCCGCCTCTATTTTCCCTGCTTTTATATTAAAGACAATGTCTTTCTTTGATTTCTAGGGGTATATTATGTACTGCTGGATGTAAGCTTTTTAAGGTTCTTCGCGGACGCCTAGATAGAAACAAATGGCTGATCAAATGTCGGGGTAAGTATTTAGATCCGGGGAACCCCCGCAAGGCACAACGACTTCGTATTAACGAACTTGGCGTTTCATCGCCTCGTAATACGCGCGTTGAGATGCATCTTTACGATGGCTGAAGCGAATTCAACTGCCTTGGGGGCCACAAGGCATCGCAAACCTGTCTGTTCTAACTGTCGCCGTCGGAAGAATCGTTGTGACGGCGGCCTGCCAAGATGCTCTACATGCGCAGCGGGTAATCTGAAATGCTGCTACGAGAAAGCACCCTCCATGGCATATGTGGTTTCGCTTCAGCAGAAAGTACAAAAGTTAGAAGAGAAGATACAAAGTCTCCAGTCCACTCAACTGCCGCCGATAGAATCGATTAAGCCGGCCCTGGCGGAGGAGGAAGTATCCATCAGTATCCGTGCCAATGGTACTCTCAGCTATCACAATCCGACGTCTGCTATCCATGAGGCATCTTTGGGAGTCGCATTGAACAAAACACCCCAAACAAAAGCAGTTAATCCACGGATTCATGGAAAGAAAGATGCTGAAATTAGAGAGTCCCTGGTCACGAATGCCGCCACCCAGCGACGATGGGAAGAGCGCAGCCTCGAACTGGTCTCTCCCAATCATGCTGACATTCCACACTGGTTGGGAAGTGCTCTTCTGAAGTTACACTGGTGCTGGTTTCATCCATCTTTCATGTTCGTTTATCGCCCAGCATTCACACGCGACATGTCCTCACTCTTCAGGGGTACTAGTTCCACGTTATATTTCTCAGACACCTTGCTAAAGGTTATTTATGCACACAGTTGTCGTCTCATGCAAATGCCTATTAGGTGTTATAGTGAGCCTCATTTAAATTACTCAGAACCTGGGATATCTCAGAACTGGAGAGACAGATTGATACAAGAAGCATGCACTGCCTTAGCAATGGAAACTCTCAACTCGCCATCGATTACGACAATCCAGGCATTGCTACAACAATCTGCTAGAGACGTTGGATGCGGAAGATCATCACAGGCGTGGCTCTATTCCGGAATGGCATTTCGTATGGCAATTGATCTTGGTATCCATCTCCCAACAGACAAGCTGCAAAACTACGTCACGTCTCTGTCCGCAGAGGATATTGAGATTCGCAAGAGACTATTTTGGAGTTTATATTCTTGGGACAAGCACATCAGTTTATACCTCGGACGGATGCCAAATTTTCTCTTCGGAGCTGAGAACGTTCCTTTGCAGTTTCTGGATGATTTCACAGAAACAGATCTCTGGGAACCATACTATGGACCGACAGAGGATCAGAACAGGACAGGCGATGCCATGCCGAATCAGCCATACCCACCCAAAACTGGACATATCATATCCTGTTTTACAAACCTGTGCAAGCTCTGCAAAATTCTTAGTGCTATCATGCTAGAGCTATACAATCCTGGAATTAGCAGTAGCATTGGCGAGTCTCAAGGACTACGCAAAGAAGATGCTGCCCATTCTAAATCTATAGCATTCATGTCCATCAACGCAAATCTCCAAGCCTGGCAGGCAACTCTGCCATCTTACCTTCGCATCTCAGCAGACCAATGTACAGGACTGAGCCCACCAGCACACATCACGTCTCTAAATCTGATGTATCATTGTGCGCTCATCCTTCTACATCGGCCATATATTGTCGGCCAACAAGACCTCGAGTTACCGATGGTCCAGCGCAGTGTGAATATTTGTCGGACAGCTACGACAGCGATCCATGACTTACTCCAAATGTTCGTGAAAACGTTCGGTTTCCGTCACATCACATATATGAACAGCTACTGCACCTATACTGCGGCCACTATTGCTGTTTTCCAGCTAGAACGCACAGCATCTGAAACCATTATGACACCACAGTCAGCTCTATCTCCGGAGTCTGTGGCAACTGCACATTTGCAACTCAAGTTCTTACTCGAGGTACTCCGGAACACGGCTCCGAGAATGCCTGGTCTGTATCGTAGCATCGATATACTGAAGACCAAGATTCGCGATATTTTCACTCATCAAGTGGACGCCCATCTTTCTTCGATTTTCCCAGCTGAGCCATCGCTTCCATGTTCACATGATACGCGTCACAGCCTGAAGGCACAATTTCACCCATCTCCTACAACTGATAGTTCCATCGCTTACTCAAAAAGAAAAGCCGTTTCCTCCACCGAGCCAGACTGCAATTTTGTTGATTTTCTATCCTCTTCACAACGAGAGGGGCTTAGTTATGACACAGGACTCGGTGCCTACAATAGAAACATAACTCCACTTCCAGCCTTTCCAGGGCAGGATATGTCTATTGGTGCAGATCCTGCATCTATTGATATTGACGGCATGAGCCCAGATACCCGTTGGGCACTGATGGGATCAAATCTGGATCCTCACCTCAGTTTGTGCCACCCAGCTGAAGTTGAAGGACTTCTCGATTTATGGGATACGGAGACTTTCCAGAATATGTGACTTTAGATATTTAGTTTTTTAAATACGCTATTACGTTGGGGATTTCTATCTCTGGTCATGTTCGGAAGAGAAATGAAAGACTAAGATGACCATCTATGAGACCATAGACAAAGGAAAGACATCACAAAATCCATGTAGACATATCATGACTATTACCTCCTTTTCCAACTCTTGCGAGCTCGTACTCTATGTAGAGGCCATCATACCAACCCTTCGGTGTGCGCTTTCCAGGTGGCCACCATTCTTCAAAATCGACAATGTAACTATTCCACGGAAGCAAGTTATCAGAATCGAACCGTGCTAGCATATATGACGCGCAAGGGTTGTTTTACCATTTTTTGTAGCTTTGTCCCAGAGCAAATTCCGAGCACCAGGGTCCCCATGGATCACTCCGCAGGAAAAGATCTCACTTCACCAATATGAAATTAGAATCGAGGCGGCTTGGGAAGGTAGATGATAACGTAAAGGAAGTATAAACATACGTCCAGACTGTTTTGAAACCTTCCCTAACCTCAGCACGCTCCTCTGGATCGAGATACCAGTAGTGACCACACACGGCAAGCCCGGGAAGCTTCTCCATTAAGATGTATGCGAGATAACCCCCTGGAACCCACGCACCCGGACCCTGTTTTTCTTGCTTAAAGGCAAGGAAAGCAGGCGTTGAAGAGCAACGTGCAGTCGTAAGGATCTTAAGCGCTTTGATCTCATCTGTGGTGGGATAGCTCAACATATCGGTGGCTTGTTTTGCTCTTACAGACAGCGGTTCTCCAAATGTAGATATGTAAGGTATCCTAGATTGATATTAGAAACTGAAGCTGTTAATTCAGTAAGGCAAATCCATACTGCATCCTAATTCTCAACATTGCCTCTTTTCGAGATGACCCGCTTCCGCTAGAGCAGACGAACATAGCTCGAGCTTCAGGCATACCCCCTGGTGCTGACCATCGCTCCTCTACACAGGATTCGTGTTCAGTGAGCTTTCGTTCCAGTTTCCAGGTGCGTAGCGGGGACTCGATCGAAGACTCCGAGAACGTAACTATGGACCCTAGAAATTGTTCTTCACCGAACCATTCGATACCCGACTTATAGCGTGGCATATTCAATGCTGGAGACAGAAAGAAATGCAGAAATCGGTAGTGGTTTGTTCGGCGGCCTTTTACTGTTTTTCGTGTGGTATTTGAAAGCAGATTATGGCCAAGGGTGCTTAGGTATCTAGGCAGCCATGACCAATAGCTTCACACCAATCCAACGCGATCGGCAGGGTAGGTAGGTATACTTACTAGCTTGACTGTCGGGGCAGTGGTTGGATGATTAGAACATCTTCACTCAGCCGAGATCTATTATTATACTGGATAGTTAACTTGAAATGTATGTTTTGTGTATCAATTCAGACATTCTCTATATACATACACTAAATTTGTTATATGTACATCATCTCTAAACAGTGAATCGGTAGATAACTCTCTCGAAGATGTGAAGGGAAATACATTGTCTAACTGGCCAAGTTCCCCAAATTCACGCTTTTTTTCCACAACACAGGAGGAAGGGGAATTCCATCGTCTCAAACGTGAAACTTTCATCAGAGGGTTTCTTAGCAGCCCATTCCCCAGGGAACCTCTCAACATCCTTGAGCACTTTCCATTTGGGACGTACATCGACATCAACAAAGCCGACTTCACGCATTAGTTGCGCGAAAGCCTCAGCATGGATACCGTGACGCTCCACACCATCCATCTTTGACTCAGGGTGGAAACGACGCGCCTCGGGACCAAAGTCTTCGAAATCTGTGAGGGCAACAGATCCGCCCGGAACAAGGCAGCCATACATAGTTTCCAAGGTCTCGCGTAGGTCGGGAATATGGTGCAATACCAGATGGCTCAAAATCAAATGGAATTGTCGACGTGGGCCGTCAGGGTCGGAGGATGATCGTGGTGGAAGTCTCCGATCAGAAGGATCCGTGAGAAGAAGAGCTAGAGGGGTGATGTTCTTTGGAGCAGACGGATCGCGCAGCTTGCTCTCCAGGGCTGCAATCATGCCTGAAGCTGCGTCTACAGCGACAAGGGATCTCACGAGTGGCGCGATCCGGAGGGAGAGCAGCCCAGTGCCGCAACCGATTTCCAGAACGTCAATTGTTTTCTCTTGGTCTGTGTCAGCAAACTACTATATATGGAGCTAAGCAGGAAAGCAGTGACAGTAAACAATTTGTTTCCTATACGCCAATGGTGCGTGATTGAAGGGAAGCCTAGCTACTTACCTCCGTCCTGTTTAAGCTGAGGGAAAGCATCTACAATTGCTTTGAATGCTTCCTCGCTTGCCTTGTTAACAGTAGGATTGCTGTCCCATGTTGCCGCCTCCTTGTTGAATCGGTCATTTGCCGTTGAACCCATTGAAGCCATTCACTTCAATCAAAGAAGTAAAAAGCAGCGTATTAATGGCCTGGGGGTGATGCTATTATCTCCCAATTTTAGACTCACGGAATGGATATGAAATATCCTAAATGTAATGAATAGTGTCAGGACTGCATGAATGAGAGCCCTCGTCCTATTATGTGATATTGTAGCAGAAGGAGGGGTGAGTACTTATGGACATTGCGGGGAAGGTTTAACCTAGAAATAAGTGTCCGAGATGTCTCCGTGCCTGACTAGTCGGAATAACGTCTTGCGTCAAGGTTGAGATGGTTAATTGATGGTTAAAACCTTCCCAATTCTAGAATTGGGAGAATTTCTGACGGTTATTACTACTCCTGTTATGCATATCCTGTGTCCTCTTCTCTTGGGCCTCGTAAAGTAGGTAGTAGTTGGTAGTAGTACGTACTAGTGCGCTTCCCCAAAAGAGGGACGTGTTTCAAATCATATTCGCTGGCTTAAGCATAAAATAACAAATAACTTGAGCACAAGAGGTTATTCTATCGCCTGCACACGAAACCTAAACTCGAATATTATCCTGGGCGATTTGGCAACTGACCCTTGCAGCGACCCAACGGAATCTAGTGAGGGCTGCAAGGGGAGAGATGGACTACTCTGACAGATGAAGTGGTACAACCGTCAGAGGTCTGAAGGACATGGCCAGAACCATAGCTTTTATCCAGTTCACTCAGAAACAGGGATGAGGTTTGGGATATTAAGGGAGGCAATACATGAGCTGCAATGCATTTAACGGCTGGCTATCATACAATACATCCTGACGCTGTGTTATCGACAAGATAGTAGGTATGTGTATATCAAAATTAAGTAATCCCAGCCCAGTCAGTGTTCCAATTTTCTTACAGGAATTTCTATTACACGTGTAGACAGTTCCAAACCTAGTCATTGGTCGACCCACCATGTTTCATTATTAAATTTCAAGACTTCGTTACCGCAAGCCCACCATCCTGCAGTGACGTTGCGTGCAAATATCTCCAAAGCTGAATATTCGACCCGCGAAGAATATTCCTGCACATCCCCGTCCGAGGGCATAACCGAAAAGAAAAGCATCTCAAATAGTTCCTTTAGATTTGGCTTCCTCGAATGAATATCAGGAACAGCTGCTATAACCCTTCTCAGTTTCGGTTGATCCTTTCCTTCTCGACTGCCTATGTCTCTCTGTCCGATAACGAGGACCTCATACGGTTTCCGCCACAGACCATCTACTGGAGAAACAGGCTCCCCGTCCACCGTCGTCTTCACCCATATCCATTCTTCAATGACAGACAGTCCTGAACGCAGCATGGCATCATATGCGGCCTTTCTTGATTTTGCAGTATTTGTTACCCAGATAGCTGCTATCGATTCCTGAGAGGGCTCTGTGATATATTCTCCTCCTTGTTGCTGTTGCTTTAACGAAGAAACTCCATCAGATTTATACAGGTACGTTTGTAAGATCACCTCAATATATCCCGTAAGAGCATCCATATCCGAATATGAATGCGTTGCGTAATGTGAAGAACGACGAACTGAACGGTTCGGCCACGGCGGGTCTAGCAGTATCAAGTTGAATTTCTGCTTAGTGGGTATTCCTGGAATAGGTCTATGTCTGCCTGACACATGCGGCTCCATAGGTAGAGTAGTAAACAAGAAGGTTGATTGTGGAGGTATTGTAAATCTGATGTTCTCCGGTTGTTGGCCGTCTATATTACCAGCATCTGCTGCGAAATCTTTGATGTTCAATCTTGCTGAGACGGTAGATGTGTTCTTGACAAGCACATTCTGAAGCTCCGATAAGGACTCGAAGTCATTATCGCCTGGTGACAGGATCAATGGAGGTAGATCGGCCTCACTCCGAGAAGAGACAGAACAAGGACTTATATCATCTTCGTTCAGCCGCCTCTTCTTAGCCGCTCGACGACTCTCATTCGTCTCCTCCACCAGGCGCCGAGGGAAACACCACGAATTTTTCTCATCATGGCTCTGCTTAAGTTCCCTCAAGGCATCTTTCACAAGAGGCCCAAAAACATACTGGTGCAGAGCACGCTCTTCTGCAGGGATCCGCTCCAGAACTCTCTTCCGCGCGGTTTCTGTCTTCGGTTCTGGAGGAGATGGATATGGGTCCTTGAGAGGTGGTGCAGAGAGGATATGCCTTTGTCGGCATTTAGACTCTTGCTTGCTGCCATTAGGCTGTGATATGCCAGGTATATATGAGGGTATATACTGAGAAACGCTGATGGAAGTAGGAATATCAATGATAAAAATTGTTTTCTCAGAGTTCTGGTAAATGATTGCCGAATGGGCCATCTTGTCCGTGTTTTAGCGCGATTTCATTTTGAAGTTGTTCATATGGGGAGGATCAGATCCATTGAATGGGGCTGCTTCTATACAACAATTGCATTCTTCTGTATGATTGAAGTTGCATGTAGCTTTGATTATTGTAGGAGGCACGCCGTTGGGCACTTGAATAAGTTTAGCGCCATGCAAATATCGGGGACGGTGATGTCTTGGCGCTTTACATAGAAGAGAATAAAGCTGGATTTGAAACACTGAATACAGAAGGCGAAAGGACCTAAGTACTACGAAGATATTTCTAGCATGGTCGCGTCCAACGGTTCCATATTCCATTCTCGAGTTAATAGATACGAGTCCTCAAGGACGAAAGCTCCCAAAACATATCTCCAATCAAGATCCGACTTTTCAATCAAGCTCAAAACGCCGTGGGTTTTTAGAAGTTTAAGCCAAGAGTAGAGACAATATCCGTGCTACATGTCGGCTCATAAACAGAATATGATTTGGCTGCGAACATAATTTAAGGAGATTCGTCACAAGAGACATCCGCTCGCACCCAGGCATATTTGACATGGACATATAGAACAGAGAGAGCCGCAAGGACAAATCTCAAATCTCAAATCTCAAATCTCAAAATCACCAATTCCACTGACGAGCAGTCTTGAATAGACTGCCACGGACAACAAACGTAACAACACAGAGAGAAGAAAAAGTTTTTATGATAAGAACCCCAAATATCTTTTTGAAATAGGATGAATGGATGGATGTATTGGCGGAGGTCAACAAGGACTCTCGGCCGTTCTTCTTCTTTTCCTTTCCGATACGGTCCAGCGTCGGTTGGGGCAAGGCTATCATTTCGTTCACATAACCCGATAATCCTCTTTTGTTCAGAAATTTATACATGCAAGTGAAGGTCAAAAGCAGATTAAAAAGTCATACTAGGAGGGTTCAACGCTGCAAGCAAGCCGATGTCAGTGTTTGAACATCCGCATAACATCATATCGTAAACCTATTGGGGATGACCTACGCGTCCACGCCGCCCTCCTGCGGACTGACCTTGTACCGTCTGCGCCTGAGGGTAGAACTGCGGAGGATATTGATACATCTGAGCGCCGTTTAGCACGGGGCTGAACTGGGGTGGGGCAAATGTAGGTTGGCTGAGCATCGGGCTCGGGCTCATCTGGTTGGGTGCACCTGAAAGAGGTGAAGAATGCGGTTGTAAGCCCCTGAAGTTGTCCATAGAAGGCGCACCGGCAGCAGGGTATCCGAAATTCGCTCCAGACAGGGTTGGGTAAAGCCCCGCAGGAGACACCCCCCGGCCTTGAGCCGACAGATAAGCTTGGTACTGCAACTGCTGCTGGTTCATTGGCATCATTGCATCTTGGCCGAAACCAGCTGCATTAACGCCGCCAAGGCCATTCAAAGCGCCTAATCCACCCGTTGCACCAACACCCGGCATGCCATTGACACCACTAACTGCATATTGATCGAAGGGCGGCACCGCATTCTGCTCAGCCGACAGGGGCCTCGAACTGTCAAAGTTTTGAGGTAGCACATTTGAGCCGAATTGACCATTGTATTGTCTCTCCATCGGACTTTGTGGGTTGTAGTTCGAGTTTACCTGACGCGAATTGGGACGGTGCTGCTGCTTATCAGCGTTGGGTGCATGGCCAGAAGCACTATCTCTGCCGTGATGATGTTCGCGGGCACCGCCACGAGAGGACAGACCAACTTCGTCCATCAGACGCTTGTATCCCTGGCTTGGAGTCGCCTTCAGCTTTGTAAGAACCTTCGATACATTCTTGACGACCTCTGAACGCATGGATTCGTCAAAGAAAGGAGTTGTAAGGACCTTAAAGATAAGCGTCGCACCGGATGTCGGATCGCTCAGGATCTTCTCTAGCACGTCATCTCCCGGACTAAAGAACAGGGCTTTGAGGACAATTTCCCGGGCTTCTGGTTCGTTCCTCTGGTTGATCACCTTCAGAACCGTCAAGTATGCGACTTTATGAGTGCACAAGTGCACCAGATGAGGTACCAATCTGGGCGCTAGAACTGTCCGTCGGCGGGGGAAGGTACATGTATCGAGAAACCAAGTCAAAAGCAAGGCGCCATTTGCGTTTGTGGCAAGCTGGACGCTGTGCAAGGCTATGGCGGCTGCAAGCATCCGCTGCTGATCCTTTGTAGCATGGTGACTCTCTAGACAAGCCCGCATAGCTCTCGCACCGAATCGCCCTTGAGAGATCTCCCACATTTTGGTAAGCATAGTTTCGAAGATGAAATCATTGTAAGGACTGCCAAAACGGAGACAGCATTGCAGAACGTAGTTTCCGTACTGGTCCAGGAAGAGAGGCACAGTGTACGGTCGAAGAGCATCCACAATCAATTGTATTTGGGTAGGAGTCTTCGTAACATCGATGATCTTCTGGGCAGCCCAGGTGCCGTTCTTGTGCACTCCAATCTCGGCCAGGTGGGGGGCGATTTGGATAAGCATCTGCTCCTTTGTCTGTTCCGAACAGTACTCGAACAATTTCTGCACGACAGTGTTGCCAAGGTAGTCTGACGATAGTTCTGCAATCTCGGGCAGCATTCCACTAGCTGTCTCTTCAATCTCCTGGATGGAACAGGCGCCGTTGTCAATCCTCTTTCTGATGTCACGAAGACGGGGCGCATCATGCATCCGTGTTTGGCTAGGTTCTGGAATCGGGGGAATCTCGTCCTCGAAGTCTTGATAATCAATTGCCTTGCTCACGCTAGACTCGATCTTCTGAGTATCCTCATCCGTAGCACCGAATTCCTTGACTATCTGGGCCATCTCAGGCTGTAGCTCAACCAACGGCGGAACATGGGGAGTCGTGCTCTCAGAGCGTGCAGCAGCAGAATCAGCCGCACCATCCTGCTTTGAGTTGGGATCAGGCGTCGGTGAGGGTTGAGCACCATTGGCACCCGGTGTACCAGATGCCGATGTTCCTGGAACCTTGGCATAGCCAATCCTCACAGGGCCGGCACCGGGAAAGATTTCCTTGCCATTAAGTAGAGACTTCGCCTGGATTGCGCTTTCGACGCGCTCGAAGTTGACAAATCCGCAGTTCTTGTGCGTCAACACCCTCGTCGACTCGATCTTCCCGTACAAACTGAAAATGGCATCTAGAGAAGTGACGGTTGTTGATACGGGTATGCTCCCAATCCAGAGTGCCCTGGTCGGTCCATCTAAGTTATTCTCGTCCACTTCTCCGTTATTGCGAACTCCAAGACCCCCATTTCCATTACCGCCAAGCTGCATCATGTGAACAGCCTCTGATAACTCGTCATACTCCCCGCTTTCTGAAATCCGGAGATCAGCCGCGCTGATACTGTTGTCTAACCGCGATGGGGTAGCAAGGTAATTGCGAATGGAAGAGCGCTGTGGTGGCGTGTCCAACACGCCAGCGGTGCGTGCCCGAGGCCTACTGGCAGACGCATGGTTGGCAAAGGCCTGCACTGCTAAATTGTGCTGATGGATCTGAGCCTGTGTCGCTGCCAGCTGAGCTGCAGTCGCGGCAGCCGACGGCGTCAAAGTTCCAGAAGGAAGCTGGGAGTAGTGAGCTCCATACTCTTCCTCTTCGTCGTCCGCGTACTTTTCCTTTGCATTGACAGAATAGGACCTGAAACGGTTGTTACTCTTCATCATGGCCAGCTCTGCTAGCAAGGGGGGCAGCGTGGATTGCTGCTGTTGCTGCTGTTGCTGTTGCTGCTGTTGTTGCTGCTGCATAAGCATGTCGACTGAAGACCGCGCCAGAGTCGCTCGCGATTGCTGAGGAGTCTCGGCGAGCCCGAGATAGTCCAGCGTTTTTACATCGGTATCCGCCAAACTATCCCTCGAGAAAGAAGACTGGGTTGGGGAATTTGGTCCTTCAGAAGAACGGATGCTGGTAAGCGTTGTTGCCCGTTCCCGTCCAGTAGACCAGTTTGTCGAGAACAATGATGGCCCAAAGGGATTGGAGGACCCGAGCAAGCCGGGCCGCTGCGGCATCGAGCCTGCTCTTAAGCGAGACAACATTGTAGGGTTACCCCCGTTATTCGCTGTTGCAGTACTGGTGCCAGATTCAACACTCGTGACACCTGGAGGACGGAAGGGACTTGTAGATGGGGTCGGTCGGGAGGTTTTAGACATGAACGATTGTTGTACATTCACACCGTTGAGCGTACCCACAGGGGAAAATCGCGAAGGGACTGTGCCAGCTCGAGCTCTCCGTGCAGGGCTATTGAGATTGTTATCGGATGGAGGGACAAGATCAGGGAAGCCATCTTGGCTAGGGGATTCCGGAATGTTTTCACGCAGAGGTGTAGAACCGCCACTAGTTGGAGGACCCCAGATGCTTGGGGAAACTCCTTCTTGGGCTTGGATCTCCCTGGCTCTACATGGCAAAAAAGCATTAGTCGAACGGCAGTAACAGGCGCGTTATGGCAGATGCATACCTCTTCGAATATAAACGAGCCCCCAGTTCATGGGACGGGGATCCTGCCCCGAGTCTCGCACCTCCCAACGATCCTCCACTGCCACCTAGACCGCCTGGGCCACCGAATGGTGACTTGGCCGGAGCGGTGACAGTAGGATCATTGGGCGAGCTGCTCCCAGTCGAGGTCCCGGACATTGGCTGAGATGTCGGAATGTAGTTAAGGTTGAGATGACCTTCCGGTCGTGAAGCAGGTATCATTATAAATTAATTATAAGACGTCTGCCTCGGTTATAGAGATACGACGTTATGTTTCGTTTGTGATCCGCGGCGGGCCGTTTCGACTTGCTAATTGTGTTCAAAGGGAAGCCGACATGGAGAAGACCATGTGGTGTGGACGTTGTCGTAAGGAACTGAATGGTTTCCTGCTGTTGTCCAGCACCAGATCCAGCTCGAAGGGTTCAACGAGCGATGCGCACTAAGATTTGTCTCAAAAGCTCCGATGGCCGACGTGGCTGCTGAAGCAGTCGAGGCGGAATGCGTGGAACCTAGCTTGAATGACGCAGTGACCAGTGGCAGGGGCCCGATGATACACAAATCCGTGCAATTCAGAAGTGTGTGCTGCTGAAAAGAACGTCGTCACCAAAAACCGTCTCGTCGTCTGGAGTGATCGCTGCTGGAAGGGCAAAAGCTGCCAGGCTGCGTAGCGGGTCTCAAGTCCACTGAATTGGGGCCTGTGGGATCCCGTCTAACTGGAATTCCGGTATTACAAAGTATCACCAGCCGCTGATGTGCTCGAAGACGGGCGGAGAGAAGTAAGTTGTCGTCGAGACAAAGGCGTCGAGGCACGGCGCCAGAAGAAAGGAAAGCGATAATAGCTAATACGGAACAGAAAGGACCGAAAAGAGGTGGCTGGAGAAGGCAACGTAAGACCACCAGCAGCCGTCGTAGGCCCAGAAGGTCAACGAAAAAGGAGATGGAATTGAGAGAAGTCGAGAAGGGGGAAGTAGATGAGAAGGGGAGATGAGTGTCAGGAAGGGGTTGAGTTGAAGCTGCAAAGGGCAGACGGAAGACGACAGGGGACTTTCTTGGGGTCGGATTTACGAATGGGCGTGGTCTTGGTCTTGGAGAGAGAAGATCCTCAGTGCGCCCTCGAGCTCGCCGGAGCGCCGGGCACAGCCGCTGTTACTGTACATTATTTATTACCTGGCCCACCACTGGTGTAGTTAATAATTGTTTATTGTAGATAAGTTCTCATTCTAGTTAACTGTTCAGCCTTTATTATATGATTCTCCATGCTGCTCTCTCTCGATGAATGCTGTCCTTTTGATCTTGACTCAATACCGCCGTGGTGCTGTGGCGGACCGGATACTCTGGGAATGGAACAGAGTGGGAACCCTTCCACAGCCATCTTCTTCTAGTGCCCACGTTGATCGCACTGTGTACGGGTATTGTTACTGGTACTTTCGACACCAGAGGCCTTTTCGACATCCTGCGTTCATCCAGCGGATCCTCTTACACCAGAAGATCAAGAGCGTCACGGTGAATGCCATCGATCTAGGTATGATCACCGCCCCGCTCCACGAGAGAGACTCCCTACGACGGATACTTGCGGACCAGCAAGTCTCATCTAAGCCACTCGTACAGACACTCATAAGTGCTGGCTTTTCTTCATAGGATTGTGTTGTCACGACCATACTCAGAACCTCTTCAACCGTCGAGACACTCGCAACGCAAGCGTATCCGGATGACTCTTGGAGTAAGGTAACCTATTCTACCACATCCATTAGGGACCTCTTGACTATCTACAGCGTACTCCATACACACGAGCTTCCGTCTATTAAGCAGTAACATACTCGATCACCTTCGACATAGATGCTGCAGTTAACCGCAAAAGACCCCGCGATGTCCGTTTAGTTACAGCAGACAAGCTTTCGTCCCTGAGTCTAATGAAGCTCTGGAGCGGCTGGCCACATACCCTTTACAGTATAGGATCGTTTCTGCGAGAGCACCTCCCCGCATTCTCGATTCACCATTGACCATTGAAAACTCGCAGCAGATGGTCATGAGCTTCTACTTTCTCTGTGAAGAGATACTGGATCGCCTGAAATGGATGTTTCAAAGGACCCAAACACACAAGAATAACGGCCTGAGGAGAAAGACCATCCTTCCCTGCCAGCGGAAGGGCTAAAAATGACCTGTTCATCCATCCCGAATACAGGGGTGGTGGTGACATCTTACGGATTGCAGCTAGTGGAGTTCTATTAAGAAGCCTCTTCACTGTATCCTTGATTCTACCATCCCTAGATTCGACTCGAGGAAATTTTTAGCAGTACTAGATATCTAGACAGCGCCCTACTGTCTACGATTATTGACAATCAAGATGTCGAATTACTAGTCAGAAGGAGACTGTAACGGCGGCAGACAGTCACCGACTCTGAACAAGGGGCTAATAATTCCCATAATTGCTGTTCAAACTGGGCATGGATCACCAAGTCAATCGATGTCTGGGTCGAAAGTCAGAAGGGCGATTTGATTTGGGATCTCCGGCCCTATCACTGCGAGTTCCTGGACAGCTGCATGACCGTCTGAATCGGACCCCTGAAACACCTGAAACGTAGCCTCGCACGGATGGCGATCTCCCTCTCTCCGCACGCAGGAAACCAAACGACGTTGCCAAGAGATGTCCCGCTAGCAGCCAGAAAGAACGTCCAACGTTTGTTCTTTGGGGGCGCAGTACGGAGTAGAGAACACGTTGCAAGGAATGTGCTATATATTCACTCTTCCACACGCATGACGAGTCCAACGAGCCTATCCATCGAGTATATCGACTGCACACGCAATGCTTCCTCTCCAGGGCTCGTAGTCGATTAAGGAATCACTCGAGCCAAGAATCTAGAGCAGACGAGCAGCGCCAAAACTAGCTCTCGGCTTCGGCAAGCCTTGCGTGAGCCAAGGGAACTACAGATGACAGCCCGTCCATAAATCGCTCGTCAGTCCCAAGGTCGATGGTCTGGATTCGCGTCCCAAACGCCCCGCAGGCTTCCCGATAAAAAGGCGCACACACCGGTTAAAAGTTTCAGATTTGGATCTGAAGGTTTCCAGACATACCCGGTAACAACGCCACGAGGTGCGATCAGGAACAGGACAAAATGGCCTCTTTCCTCCCTTCGCTCTCTTCAGATCAGTGCAGACAGTTAATATTTCAAGAGACACTATCCCAACGATATCAACAGCATCCATACTTACTGTGACCCAAAAATATACTAATACTACATACGTTCTATTACTTCTAGATACTCCAAGTGACGTGTGCATCCTTGCTCGATTTCCTTAGAAAGCGGAACCTCGGGGCCAATTATTGGATAGGCGTCAGCCCTGTCTCCATCCAGCCACATCCAGTAGATATGGGTATTGCAAATATTTTCCAACGCGCATCGGATGGTTCGGCCGCAGACTTCAATTTACTGCCTCAGGCGCGAAAGTCCGAAAAAGATGGTATTGCCTAAAACAGCCCTTATAGTGAATATTCATATTCCATATCAATATAAGGTCCTACAAAATCCATGTGGACATATCATCGCTCTGAGAATCTTCCCCAACTTCTGCTAAGTGGAACCATACGTAGTAGTCATTATGCCATCCCTTCCGCTTTTCCCTCTCAGGTCGCCACCATTGTTCAAAATCGACTAGGTAGCTATTTTTGATACAGTTAGCACTGATTCCAATGTTCAATCAGTATGGAGGCATGATCTAGTTACCATATTTTTGAGTCTTTGTCCCACAGTAGGTTCCGGGCAGCAGGATCCCCATGGAATATTCCGCAAGAATAGACCTCCCTTAATTATATAAAGTCAGTATCATTGAAGTAGCTTGCAAAAGACTAAGGATATTTGAAAGAGACATAATGCAACTATAAAACATACATCCAAGCCTCTTTGAAAGCCCTCCGGACTTCAGCACGTTCTTCTGGGTCTGAATACCAATAAATTTCGGAAACAGTGGTCCCAGGGAGCTTTTCCATTAACGTATACACAAGATATCCTCCAGGGACCCATGAATCCCAATCTTGTTTCTCTTGCTTAAACGCAAGCAGAGTAGGTGCCGATGAACAATGCGCAGCAGTAAGGAGCTTGAGTGCCTCAAGCTCACTAGTAGCGGCAAAGCTTAGTACCTCAGTAGCCTGTTTTGCTCTTTCAGAAAGCGGTTTGCGATCTGTACATGTGTAAGGTACCCTGTATTTGTATTAGAATAGGCGATGAAATCTATGAGGGCGCCATACTGCATCCTGATCCTCAAAATGGCTTCCATTCGAGAAGATCCCTTGACGCTAGAACAAACAAAAATAGCTCGGGCTTCAGATGCCCATCCTGGAATTTGAGCTTCGTGCTCCTCTGTTAAATTCTCGTGCTCGATGAGTTTTCGTTCCAACTTCCAAGTTGCTGTTGAACAATCTGGAAATGTGACTTTAGATCCCAAAAATCGTTCGTCGTTGAACCATGTGACATGAGACTTGTAGCGTGGCATATTGAAATGTTGAGAGGGAGAGAGTAATAAATTGTTAATGCTGTATTCAGAAGTCGTTTAGTGTCTAGGTGCCATGCTCTGCTACTTAAGGCAATGCATTATGCAGAAGGGGTCCAATAAGTGTTAGGCAGCAAGTAGGAATAAGTAATATTGAAGCGGTCAGTCTATGGTACTATTGAATCGCGAATTTTGAAGGGCTTGATTTTTATTGCCTCATAATATGCAGGCAACAATTAGTTCATTGTTGTAAAGGAGCATTCTCCATAACTATGAGTAGTCAGAAAAGGTTAGCGGCGGATCGAATCGAATCGCAGCTCAGGAAGTTGGTCAGTGACTGCGGCGCCACTACAGTACGTCTCTCCGCATCCGCAGCAAAGGCGTCGGAAGAGCCTGGTCAGAACGCGACCTCGACCACGCGTGTCAGAGCTTCTGCAATACACGCTACAACACAGGTTGCTGCGCGACAGTTGCTTCGCATATTTATATACCGAAATTCCGACACTGTCACCCGGCAGGGCTCCTACAGATGCACCTCCAGTCGACGGTCTCCGAACGGCACGAAGCCAACCACTAAACGATGTCGGACGACGAAACGTCTCGCGCAGGAGACCAGTCCTCTGCAGAGGACAATGTGCCGGTAGAGACACTCGTTGCAGGTCGCTCCAGGCGGAGCACTGCAGGGAGGCATCTATCAACCTTGTTGGACGCGGAGGCCGACGATGAGCTGGCGCTTTTGTTCGCAGAAGACGAAAATGATGAAGAATTTGAAAGCGCAGTGGAGGAAGGTGCTGGAGAGGATGCCGAAGACATGCAGTTGGACTCATCATCGGAAGATGATGATGATCAGGGTCCCAACGTGCAGGATAATGATTTCGAGGGAGAGAAGGAGTTACAAAAACGGGATAAGGCAGAGCGTCTAGCAAAGAAGCGGAAGGCGCATGAATCACTCAAGCTTGCGGCAATACGGAAAAGGGTCAAGATTGATACGTCTAATGTGTCTACGCCAGCTTCCCGACCGAAAAAGAAATCAGAGCGAATCTCATGGTTACCAACTCCCGAAGAGGGGCCTACCAGGTCCTCCTCACGCCGTCAGACGATGAAGAACAAGGAGCTTACGCATGCGCGACTGAAGGATAGCGAGGAGAAGAGGATCCGCTTGATTGCAACAATGGAGGAAGCGGCTAAGAGGAAGGAGAAACATAAGCCCAAGGAAATGACACAAGAGGAACGTCTTGCGGAGGCTGCACGGGTGGAACGGATCAACAGCAAAAGCTTGAACCGCTGGGAAGAAATGGAGAAAAAGAAGGCCGAAGAACAGAGAGCAAGATTGGAAGCCCTGCAGAATCGACGCTTAGAGGGCCCGGTCATGTCGTGGTGGAGTGGTCTTTCGATCTGGGTAAACGGGAAGCTGACGCGTGTCGGTAAGGTCGATATACAACAGAAACCCGAGAAGGAAGAGAAAGAACCCAAAAGGAAGAAAAAGGGCGAAGACAAAGAGAAGTCAGATGACAAAAACAAGACAGATGATCAGAAGGCGGACGGCAAAGAGAATCCACAGGAAAAGGCACAGGTGGAGGACAAAACGACAGCGGACGATGCCATGAAAGTCGACAGCGTGGAAAAAGAGCAAGGCGGCCCGAAGGAATCGAATGCACAGCAAGAACCTGCAAATCCGCAGTCGAAAACACCCCCGGACGCACCCACTGTTCCAAGCTCGACAGAAGTCGCGGGATCGGCTTCAGCATCACAAGTCGATGGACCTTCGACAGATAAAGCTTCGGCTCCTTCTACAAAGGGGGCCCCAGAGCAAGCGTCGACTGAGGCGAAGGAGGATAATTCTGCCTCACAACGACAAGCAGGGTTCCTTGATGGTATCCATCTGTACGCGTCCATGCCAGAGAGCTCAAATGGCGATGATGGATCAGAACCCCGAGAAGAACCAGCATCTAAGCCAGTTCAATCGTCTGATGCTGCGAAAGAATCTTCCAAGAATGAAGCAGTTCCCCCTACCACAAGCAACACAGCTGAGGAACAGGGAAATTCAAGGAAAGATGAAGCGCAGAAGCCATCGCCTGAAAGAGCAGCTACTCCAGCTCAGTCGGAATCGAAAGCGCAGGAGACACCTCAAGAGACATCTCAACCGCCAAGGTCTCCGTCTCAGGCTAATGTGGATGTATCATCGGCAGACTCGAAACCCGCAGCTGTGATTTCAGAAGCAAAACCAGGGGAGGCTGATGCGAAGGCACCACAAGAATCCGAGGCATCCGCACCGCTACCACAAGGTGCGACTGAGGGTTCATCGGAGAAACAAGCAAACCCATTGACCGCTGCTCCTCTCCCTTCGGCAGATCAGACGCCGCCTAATACTTCAGGACAGTCAGATCAGAATATCTCTGTACATGTCGATACGAAAGACAATACCGATGTGAATGTTGCAAACCCGCCGCAGCCGGAGCTTCCTCCAGTGGTGGAGCAGTCTGGGCGAAATCTGATCATTTTAGAGAACTTTGATGAGAAGACTGCACAGAGCCGGGATTACAACATCTACTTCAACACGAAGAAACCCCCTAGGCTGACAAGTATGGATTCCTACTACTCCCTGACTCATGAAATAGATAAGCTAACTCCACTTCTATCTGTACAGAGATATCGTCCCACCTCTGTGTCATTACCTCCCTACCAGCTCGATATAAAGACCCCGAAACCGGGCTACCTTACGCAAATGCCTATGCGTACCGCGAGATCCGACGTGCTGTGGCTCAGAAGCATGTATGGAGCACCATGCTGGGGTGTTATGTAGGCCCACTGGGGGTTGCTGCGCGTGGTGTTCCAGAACGCTTCCTAGATCCCACAAAGCCACGAGAAAAGCCAAAGTCTGCGCCTAGCGATGGCACTCCTAAGACTGATGGTGCCCAGGGGGCAGAGACGGAGAAGGAAAAGGGCAAGGAGAAGGAAAATGAAAAAGCAAACGCCCCAAGTACGAATGGCGAAGCTGCTGCTCCTGCTCCTGCTCCTGCTCCTGTGGCAACACCAGTTGCAGCTGGCGATTCTATGGACGTGGATAAATAGTTGACTGTCATGATATATATTGTATAATAGAATACCCCAAATTTAAGAATTGATATACCCGGCATGGCGTATATAAGCCTGCAGCTAATCTGGATATTGATAAGAAAAGGGTGTCTCGAGTCCTGTTTAATCTCTCTTTTTCTTTCAAGAACTATGCCTTTTTATTTATCCATGCTACACTTGCAGCATATCTGTCCTGGATATACATGCTAGCCGGATTTACGAGGACTAGCGCTCTGGCAATAAGCGACGTCTCGCACGCAGAAGACATTGAGTCCATTGCGGATCGCGTTCTCTTGGCCCCAGCGAGCGACATGAGAGCCGCTTGGCCCTGCGTAGGAATGTTGACGAGGCTGGTGTCGACGCTTGCCGTAGTCTCGTTTAATGCTTTTCGGGTTCATGATGCACGGTGCCAGTTGGGCTATCTAGATCATGCCTCAGATCGAAGTATAGCGTATTGCAATAGGGCACACCCCCAAGTCCACTTGAAGAGGAATGTAGTAGAGCTGCTCACTCCAAACAATACTCCTCACTTTGCGAAAGGGTTCGCATGAATCGTCACACTCTTCAACTTCAATTCCTCATACTCCCCACCTTCCTGTCCATCTTTCGGCTGCACAACTCTCCCCTTCTTATCAATCTTAACTTTTGCCTTCTCCAGCTTGGATAGGACATCCCCGCCCTCATCCTGTGCCGTCAGATTCAGCACTTTTCCAAACACCGTACTTTCTCCATCCAAGTGTGGCGCCGCCGCAAACGTGATGAAGAACTGGCTCCCATTGACTGAGGCGCCAGTCGCGTTTTGTGAGCCTGGCGCAGTTCGATCTTTAACCGGTCGAGCCGCCATAGAGAGTACGCCGCGTGCGTTATGTCGCAGGGTCGGAAGGCGGATTTCTTGGTTCAGAGCCGAGGGGTGGTAGATTGATGTGCCGCCTTTAGGGATCTCCGACACTGGGAGCATCGGATGTAATGTCGAGAGAGAGGATGGGGCTGCGCCAAGAGAAATATCGCCACCTTGGATCATGAAGCCAGGAACGAGACGGTGGAAGGGAGTGTTGTTATATGCGCCAGACGCGCAGAGGGCGATGAAGTTCTGTCGCAGATCCACTGTCAGTGCACGATACAGAAGAGCAAGGAATCAGAAAGGTGCTCACCTCTGCCGTTTCCGGGACTGATTCGCAGAACAACTCGACCTTGAGGTCTCCATGTGTCGTGTGAAGCTATTTATGTCGCAATTAGTACTGGAGGGTTGCATACAAGAACAGGGTAGGGCAGAATGCGACGGGATGAGGACAAGCCTGTGTCTACCGACACGCGATCGGTTCAGGAGATCTTCGAACTTACCGTGACTGACATAATTGTACCGAAGCCCAGTAATGTCTAGAATATGCGTGACAAGAAATATTCAACTAGTGGAGATTCGATCGGAGAGATCAAGCAGCAGTGCCAAAGCCGGAGAAGCTCCGCCATCTGAAGATAGAAAGCTTACCCGATTGGGATTTCCGTGATTCTTACATAAGCAGATACATAACTACAGAAATAGAAAAACCACCGTGGTTGATACTCCATGGCAATGAATCCAAGATCGATTATTAGTGCTGATTATAATGCAGTCGTTGAAGTTGACTGGGGGATACTTTCAGAAGTTGTCCCGCGTAATTGGCGAAATTGTGTACGCAAACTTATATTACAGGATTCTTTCCACTATGGAAAAGCAGGATGTCTGTCATATCGATATACTTCGATTGCACTATCGTACCAGTTGACATCATAATATCACCACCGGTTATGACGACAATAAGAATAGGACTCAAATAACCATATAATGGCCAGTCGTGAGAAATGGACATAAACACATCAGACATCATGTACTGTAGACATAACATCAAAAAGCAGCATCCATCACCAACCCATATGAGTCCAATGGCTCAGTGCATAATTTATGTCAAAACCTCCTGTGAAACTCCAAAACCGATGCAGCTATACTCGCTACCGCTGCTTTGCAATGCAGCCCAAATATGGTGGACAAAAATCCGTAATAAATTAGAAAAGCAGCTTTTGCCGCGCTTCTTGTTTCCTCCGCTGGGGAACAACAAGCAAAGAATGGTAATTCTCATCTGTACTATTGGGTTAGACAGGAGATATGGATACCCGTCCTAACCCGGCGGGATTTCGTGGCTGATCGGTCCGTGTTCATACTCCTTAGATACTAAGGGAACAGGATCTGTCAGCCTAGGAGAGTGAGGCGCCATCTGAGAGTTGAATTGAGGTGGAATTCCTGTTGATCTCTCAGTCGATCAGTGGCTTCTTATGATTGCCCACTATCGCCACACCAAGGCATGATAATGCGTTAGAATCGCTCGGCCGGACGACAGTGGGAAGCGGTAACATGGGGTTGTCGGGATTGATATACGCTGCATCCCGAGCGGCTTGCTCGATGGCCTCCATCTCTAGTTTACACCCAGCATGGTCGATAGGGCAGACCACGATCGGCTGACGAATGATGATATCTCGAGCGGAAGTCAAATGGGCCTGTCAAATCATGTCAGCATAAACTGGCAAATGGACAGTTATCACAGACCCTGAAACGTACCTTAACAGTCACATAATACTCAATTTTGTAGAGACTAGCTGTAGTTGTGAAGCCACTGACAGCATGAAGTGGAAATGCAGGTCTGCTCCTCGGGAGAATGCCATCTGCGTCTCGCATATCCTTTGCTGGGAACACGAGCCCTAGATGTGTAAGATAGCCAGTCTCTGGAAGCTTGATCCCTATTGTTTCTGTCTTTTTTGTTAGCGTTTTGACTTTCCGTTGCGGTTCGTCTCCTTCGTGGTTGTATATAATTTCTTCGTCAATCCCAATCGTGATTTTGTTTATTGTAACTTTCCTGGCTTTACTCAGCCAGTCAGGATTGGGCGAAAGTTTCACGTAGACGCTCACAGGGTCGAGAGGCCCATAAGACCATCGTGGTAATGAGATACCAAGGGTAACCAAATGATCCGAAACCCTCTCTGCTGACTCTGGTCGGTTGTACATCCCAAACGTTGAGAGCGTGTCGTATCGACATATTGGCACCGGAAATGCATATTTCCTCTGCTCCTGTGACCCTTGCTGTACCATCACGACCATTTCATAATATGTTTCAGCTGTCCGGCTCGGGAGTTGCAAACTTGCTGGGGGCACCCGTCTCGACGACTCCTGACCTCCTCTTCCCCACGGTATGAATAGGACAAATGGTAGATCCATTGATACTATATCTTCATAGTCCCGACCGGCGGCGCAACGATACAAAAGCATCTCCTTTCCCACTATGTCCGTGATTTCCTTTCTAGGTGCCTTTAAGTGTTTTTTCGTCATCGAATCGGCGGAAGGGTGTATTGTCTCTCGACGCTGAAGAGAGATCGTGACCATAGATATTCGGACAGGAGCGGTGATTCCAACGCTGGGCCGTATTTCCACTTTCCCTTCGATTCGCGGCTTCCAAAGAGTCAGCAATACATCAGTTGAGACCAGAAACAATCGTAATCCACACTCACCATCGTAGCAGATATGCCCGGGTAGCCGATGAGGAAGTTACCATTCGGCGGGCCTGAAACTCGCACAAAGGCGGCCATGTTGAGAATGCAGCGTCCACACCACCATGGGCCGGCGCCAGGTGGATGGAAGCGCTCGAGGAACCCAGCTCAAACGTCTGCTCTGTTGTGATGTTCGAAACTGACTGGTGATCATGAAGCTTGCAGCAGCGGTCACCGCTGATCATCCAGCATCCAGGACCAGGAACCGGTGCGATGACGCAGTTGCTGGGGCTCCTGGTCGATCTGCAGCTGGTGGAGATTGTCGCGCAACGATTCTGGATAGAAAAGAATTGAGATTTGTGTGAATGGATCACGGAGAGGAGTCAATACAGTCACAGCAAGGCTGCCACAGAACAGTTCTGTTGCGGTTGAGCGGGCAGCCGTCCATGCGCCGGAGGTCTGTTTATTGGCGCTGTGGGGATGACCAGCGGACACGGGAGAAGCCCAAAAAATCACAAAACAAACGCCGTGAAGAGTTGATGAGGATATCGTTCCAACTTCTGCCTGTGAGCCATCACTGTTTCTCCCTTTCTTCAATGCACGACATAACAGTGCCCATCTGGGGCTGGCGCTAGTTGTGTCGATTCCTCAACCCTGCACTGCTTATCGCCAGGCAAACAAGGACATTGAATTAGAACAAGCGCTTGCGGTTTGTTTTGGCGCCTGGGGCGGAGAACGGACCAGCCGCCATCGCTAGTATCGACGCTTAGATCTGCGGGGTGCAATTCTATGGCCGAGGTTTTGTCTGGACATCGAATCGCTATTGACTTGCGTTGACGTGGGCTGTTGTTGACATCAACAATAGCCGGGCTACTATCTCTTCCATTCGCATAGGATATGAAGGTGTTCGGATAAATAACCACTGTCTCTCAAGTTTACCCGTGTCAAATCGTTCAAGACATCGATGATATTGGAAAGTCGATTCTGGTTTCATTCCAGTCTGAGCGACGAGCCCCTTGCCTTTCTTGGCTATACTTAGATATGCACCTGCGCCATTCTAAGGCATGTCCACACACCCTTCCAACCAAGGGACGTCCTTATAGCTATCTAGAGTCTCAAGGTAGAGTTCTTCTGGCACTTTCCCCCTCCCCACACTCTTATACTAGAGAGAACGGTACATTGGTAGGGTAATATGCCCGTCGAAATAGATGGTCCCATCCATGAAGTCAAAACGCACAAAGATACCAAGAAGCCGAGCTATACAATATAGACAGAAAGAAAACCGTGGATTTAATAATGTTTCTAGTATAAATTTCCATGACAGAAAGTTATTTCTTAAACATGCTACCTTATGTATGACAGGAGCGGCAATATGTCCACAAATGTATCATGCCATACGAATCATCCATCAAACAACCATGGATTATCATTGGTTCACGACCAAACAGGGATCGGAACGATATGACATCCTCAACTGCCCAAACTCAGAAACTCCATCGCCATACTCAGCATGTCAGGATCCAATTCGAGCTGGTTGTCGGCCTTCTTTGCCCCTCCGGAAATACGCATCTGTGCTTTGGCATTGTGGTTTTCGATTTCGTGAAGACAGTCTTTGAGTGTTTGTAAGACGACCTGATACTGATGTGAAGATGGTCCGAATGTACGAAGCGTGTTTGAGAGGTTGGTCGATATCTGACAATAATTTAGTATAATTACTTCAAGAGACATGCTCCAAGTGAGATCAGAACCTCTCTGGGGATTAATGATGTGCGGAAAACCCAGGGGACTAAGAGGAGTTGCGTATGATGATGTGACAGAAGATCACGCTATTACATCCATGCTGCTTTCTCTTGTACCTTATCACTGTGCGAAGAATAATAAAAACAAATTAATGTGATATTGAACAGTATAACGGGAAAGATCATTCCTCGAGAAGCGTACCTGAAGGAGGACTTCGTTATAATTTGGAGACGGGTCAGATGTTGATTCTTTAAACGGTGGGGGGCACATGATGCAAATAAAACCGTGAAGGTATATGTACAACAGCAATTACAACAGTTGCTTTGAGCCTCAGGTCAAGTAGTCATCGTGGGGTTATTGGGCTCTGTTGACATCTCTTTGGTCAGTGTTAAGTATCATGCGGGGCAGCGCTCAGTTGAATAGTAAAATGTTGCCTTTGTCATTCGATTTATATAGGGAGAAAACGTACCAAGAAGAAGGTGAACGGTGTTTAGCTAATGCTAAAGTGCATTGCGATAGATTTGGATCTAACTGTGGAATGAAATCTCTAGCATATTTTCTTGATATATTGGCCGCGGGGTTTGTATCTCCATGCGTGTCCCCGCTGTGTTGGCGTGGAGCTAACTAACCTTCCAGGATCCGAGGCGCTAACGAACGCGGAACCCAACATCATGGATCGGCGTCCACTTTTTTTATCTTGAACTTAGATTTTGGAGAACTTAAGAACTGCCCTTTCTTCACTTACGCAGCTACCAGGGAAAGAAGATAATCTCTCAATCCGGTACTTATTTCTGAGTACAATTCGCTAGTCATTCATCTGCAATGGCGGATGCAGACGAAGATGCGATCCACCACCCCGCGTCGCATGACTCTGGCGGCCATATCGACCATGACCTCTCCGATGAGACACAGGACTTTCGATTCTTAAATAATTTGTCAATGTGTGTACTGAAACTCTTCAATCTCTCATACATTCTACAATGAAATATTCTACCTAACCATTTCGAATCACAACAGTGTCGGAGACGCGTCCCATACCACCCTTCCCCGCCGTGGAGAGAAAGATTTCGAACCAAACCCGACTCTTTTCCAGTCAGATGCCCTAGCTGCCTCGCGACAGGCTATGCATAATGCGCTGTCATTTCCACGTCTCCATCATCCAAGGAATAAAGTAGTTGGGTACTATGCGCCAGACGGGTTTGCGCCGCCCCAGGACTCTTTGAAGCCTGTGGGCATGGCATCTATCCAGGAGGAAAGCCAGAAAAAGATCGAGGAATCAAAAGCACAGAAACCTACAGGTCCGAGTTCCACAATATCACCGGATGCATGCGTCTACGTTCCGAATCCAAAAGGTCAACACTTCAGAACAGTAGGGCAGGGGGACCGTTGGAATCGGGTCTGGCTACTGCCAGAAGAGGCTCTATATCTGCTCGAGAGAGGGAGTTTAGATATTCGATGGCCGTCAGAGGATTCATCTGAGGATAACAACGAGGACCTGAGCATCCCAATGAGTCTCCAAGCGGCGTATGCATGTCTTATCGGGAGAGGTGGATTGACACTAGAGAGATTCAGTGTCTACTCGGGCCTCAAAAGAGGAGGATACGCGCTTCTTCGGGCCCCAAGCTGGAATGAGAGCACAGAGGAAGCAGATAGAGAACCATTGGCTGATCTCCGATCAGGTAGTGGAGGGGCCGTGGATCTGATGGGATTTCTAGGCCGGTTATGCAGGTCAATATACAACGTCACTTCGTCGGCGTCTACTGCTACAGGACCGGTAGTCGGGCTAGGTATACATCGCAGCTACAGTAAGTCATATCGCTCAACCTCCAGAAAAGCGTATCAATCAGCGGAAGACGTATTAATTGGTTTGCAGATGATATATACCGACGACTGTCTTTGATCACTGCTGAAGATCCCGCAGTTGAAAAGCCTGCTCCTAATCCTCCGAGACCCCCATTTCGCGTCGCCTATCATATATATAAGCCATCCACACCTTTCCGCAAATCAGTTCCACCGCCTCCCGACTTCCGGATAGCTGTGGTTAATGCCCGTGAGCAGACGACTCTACCTACGATGTCACAGATGAACGCACTTCTGGAGAGCACTCCATTTGATCCTCCTCGTGGTGAGAAAATGGACAAAATGCTATACATGCGGCTTCGACATGGCTATAGGAATGTTGTCTTGGCCGTCGTGGATCAGGGAGTCGTGAGCTTCTTGAGAATCGCGGATATAGGATTCTCGCGTGAGAAGATCTACGAAGATAAAGGTGTCCTCAGGGGAGGTAAAAGAGGTGGATTCTCACAGCGAGGTGGGAGAGGACGAGGCAGAGGAAGATGATCCCCCGTGCATCCCAGGTGCTGAATTATATTCCACGCGGGAACGAGGTCGTTACAAGGAATGTCTCCCCTGGAATAAGGCCGAGGTATCCAAAGATAAAGGATGTCGGCCGAATAGAAGGGAGATCTCTTCGCTATCAATCTGCCATCATCTTTAGGTCGTCAGCCCACGTGAAGGAAAGGACGGACGAGATGCTGATGATGGCGACTGCCCCAGTGCAAATAATAACGCATGGGGCTCATGATCTTGCCGATTATTCTGGCACGGAGTCGCGACGACTAAGACTCCCGTGTAACTCGATAACCACCATCCCCACAGTTTTTATACGTTAATGATGAATATGACGAAAGCCTCCTTTTTGAAGGCAGGTATAATTGTACAATTACCCTGATAAAAATGACAAAATCACCGCCAAACGCCACCAGCCGACCGTTTGTACCCTGACCTGATCCCGTGAACTCATCTGTTATTCATAACTCGTGCAATAGTCCACCTGAATTATGAGATTATCGTATGAGCATGTACACCGCGAAAATTAGACTCAAGTCATGATAGTCAGCCATACCTTAAGTATCCAAATAGTCCGCCGCCATTAGTAGCTCTAGACACAGCTCTGACGGGATGTCCATATCTGCGACATTTGCCTGGTCCTTATTCTTCTCGTTGTAGCAGAAGTACTCGCAGACTTTTTCGAGAACGACTCCACTATTCCCAGAAACCATTATCAGTACATCCTGAGCGTAGATTTCCCAGGCCTCTAAGCACGACGCACCTGATATTTTCTAGTACACAACGACCTGTAATAGCCTCGGAAAATTTACCTGTTCGTGAAGAATAATATCGTTAGCAATATTGCACAAAATCCATTAGAAATCCTGTCTGAGGAGTAAGAGCCAGAAACATACTCGCTGGATCCAGCATCCGTCTGATCGTGCCTGATACACATGCCGTACTTCGCGGAAGAACAAATTCAAACCCGTCGCTAGAGACCAGAGTCACATATTCAGTGGGTTTCGAGTCCTCCAGAGACATCTTGACTCGGCGTAAAAGGTGCTGAGAGATGTAGTTGAAAGGCTGGAAAAGAGCGCCGGGAAAATTAGGCAGATTAGCGGAAACTGAAGTCATTTTCCCCTCGATGTCCGAAGTGGTCTGTGCTCAAGCTCCGATTGGGGATGCGCGAAGCTCAAATGATACTTTCTCCATGGTATCTTCAAGTGCTTGGATTATGCTGTTGTCTTTCGATTGTAAACTATTCTAATTGTGTGTTTTGACAATATATACAGTCTCCAGCCTGCCATCAGCGGCATTTCCATCAATGCAGTCTGGCCGATCGCTCTCCGTCGCGTTCGGACGACATCTACGCCCTTCTCCATACTCAGTCTCATGGCATTTGAATAACAATCAGAGTCGCTTATTCTGCGACGTCTCGAACACGCAATTAGACAGCCCCGATAGACAGCTGAAGCAGCGTTCATCACCCAAGGAAACCAACCGACATGATTTGACACCTTCTCCCAGCGCGCGTCTCTTTGGCCGCAGCTGTATGATCACTGGTGGTTCATCTGGAATAGGGTTGGCTATAGCGGAGAGGTTCATCAGTGAAGGAGTATCAAAGGTCATAATTGTTGGGAGGTCTTATCCCAGGTTGTTAGACGCGGCGAATCGACTACAGCACGCTTCTAGAAATGCTGCTGTCTCCCCGCAGAATAAACCAAATACCGACGATGGAGTACAAGGGCAGCTGGTTTCAGTGTCAGAGAAAATATCTGTACTGGTGGGAGATGTCTCAGCGATTGATTCTTGGAGCAGGACTCTGGAGAAAGAAATGGTAAGTGTAGTCATCATGATCCTCTTGAGCTTCGTATAGTCCATTATGTTCCACGAACAAAATCTCATTGTCATCTCTACCTACAGGAATCTATAGATATTCTAGTCAATGCCGCCGGAATCTCCATATCCAGTCTTCTTCCAAAGACCGACCCCGAAGACATCTCTCGTACGCTCCGTACAAACCTCGAAGGAGCATTGCTCACTTCCCGCGCTTTCCTCCGCGCTTCTGTCCGCAGTCGCATCAAGAACCGCAATAAACCCGATCCAGAAGCTACGAAACGTTCAAAGTGCATCATCAATGTCTCATCGCTGCTATCACATAAGGGCGGAACAGGCGCCGTACCCTACGCCGCGTCAAAGGCAGGCATCTTGGGGCTGACCCGTTCGCTCACAGTTGAGGCTTCGGAGACACTTCGAGAGGTAGTGATCCGCTCAAATGTGATTGTTCCAGGATACATTGAAACACCAATTATTGAAGGTAAGTAGCCTTTTTTCGTGTGCGTTCGTATAATAACCTTACTGATAAACCGGGAATGCAGATATTGTCCCTGCTGAGCTTGAGAGACTGAAGCAGAACATCCCGTTGAAGCGTTTTGGAAGCCCCCAGGAAGTTGCCGATGCGGTGGTCTTCCTAGCAGAGAACGAATATGCGAATAACTGCGTGCTCAATCTCGACGGCGGATTGAGTGCAGTATGAATGCCTCCGCCTAAGTTTACGAACAAGGGCAAGGTTCCAACAATAATTAAGTCATGAGGATAGAATTTGATTGCTCATATTGACATGGGTGCTGACGACTATGGACCAAACTCTCTTTCTTTCCTCGGGGTCTCTACCAACAGTACCAACCTTGTAAGAGACAACAGTCTTTACACTGGTTCAAATTTCAGCGACCTTATCTGGGAATGGTTGACACACCACGATGGATTGGCCATAGTATCAAGCTGCCCAAACGACATCCAATTCATTGAACATTGCTGAACTGAGCAAAGTACCCGGCCCCGTCGCTCTCTAAAAGCACTGTCCTCGACCTTTGCGAAACTCCGGGGGATATTTTGAGCGTATTTTACAGAAATCGGTTCGATTATTCGATGAAACCGGGGCTCTTTATGCGAGCACGTGATGCTGAAATGCAAGAATTGGACCTGAGACAATGGATCAACAGACTACCGTCTTGGGGACCTATTCTAGATTAGTAGCTTAGCGACTTATTCAATCGTCATCGATCAAAATAGCGCCACTATCTGCTTCGTCGAGCACGATAGGGTTGTCACCATCTCCATCAACAGCATTTCCATGGAAACGTTTGGCTCTTTCCTGGCCATTAGTTATTTCAGCCTCTTCAGCATCGCGTTTCCGCTTTCCAGCAACGCCGTTTGTGTCGGGACCGGAGACGCCGTTGACGTGTTCGTCTTTCGGGGGTTCCGCTGCAGGTGCCTTGGGCTTCTTGGGAATGTCGATTTGCTTTTCGAGAGAGACGGTTTTTCCCTCTTGAGCAGATTCGGACCTAACCATTCGTTAGCGTTTCGATCTTTGGATCTCTGCCCGCGACCTCACTTACTTCTCTGAGAGGACCAGCTCTAGATTGACGCGTGGCTCCTCTTCCTCTTCGTCTACAACGGTGATGAAGCTCTCTTTCTTGACCCCTAGCTCAGACAGCTTCTTTGGCAGATTGTCTTCTAGGTCAGGGTCGAATATGGTACCAAGCTCATTGCTAACAGAAAATTCTTCGCCGTAACCAAGGTTCAAACGGAGAACTCCTTCGACCAAGTCCTTTAAGGTGGCCTTCTCAGGGTCAAAAAATACCCTAGCTTGTGCAACTGAGCAAACAGGGCAGTTGGGATTCGGCGGCTTGAGACTGTCAGAGTTGATAGCGCGAGCACCAGAGCGTTCTAAGAAGACCTAGTTGAACAGTAGAAATCAGCAACTGTTCATAGAGTAGTCAATCTCCATCCGAAATGCTTACCATCTTAGCGTGTTCGTAGTCATCTTTCAGGACCTTGAATGCTTGTAGCACGCATAGGCCCGCCGTCATAGCATTCGTGGTTGCGATCGCGGGGATAATATTTCCAGCCATCTCTGCATGATGTTATTTAGTACAACTTCTAAGGATAGAAGAACCGAGATCCACGTACGCTTAATATCGAATTTCGACTTTGCCTCGATACCAAAGATAGCAGATCGCAGATTCGCACTCGCGGCAACAAAATCAAGCGTATCCACATCGTCCTTATCGAAAGTGATAATAGGGCGAATACTATCTTTCGTGGTCTCCTGTAGAGTCCGTAATCGCTTGCTCAAGCGATCCAGGCTATGCATTACCGTCAGCCAGGGGAAGAGTGTAGATGAGAATGATAGCTTACCTGTCCTTGAAGACTGCGAAGTCCTCTGGTAATGTCCACACCTTTTGGTCGTTGGATGAGATGGTTGTCTCTACGGAAGAAGATTGCTGCTGCAGGTCATCGAAATTGAGCGGTTCCGGTGCCTTGCGTGTCTTCCACATATCTTCCATACCCCGTAACCTCTCTATGTCCTCTTTGAATACCTTATTGAACACTTTCTGCGCGAATTCATCCGTGCCCATCGAATTACGGATTTCCTTGAGAGCCCGGGCCTCGCGACGGAGATTTTCGATTTCTTGGGCTAGGAGGGCATCAGTCTGGGAGCTCAAGTTCATTTTGGATCTTAGATCAGCATACCGTTATCAGAGTCTTCCGAATGGTCAAACTCTGCATCATCCTCACTCTCCCCAAACAGTTCCCTAATGTAGGTTAGTATAATGGCTCTAAATTGTTCCCATCTAATGAGACTTACGGAAGAAGATAGCTCTTTGCCCATACAATGCAGTGGATAGGCTGACTAGGCGTACTGCGTATCGTGCATACCGGGAAACTTTTCGGCACTTCTTTTGAATTGCAGTCGTAGCATTCGGTTTGGCCCTTTAGTGATGTGAATCAGCTATGATCCTACCAAAACGCACATCATGTTTGTTCGGGCAGTGCCAGTTATCTTACCTTCTTGATGACCTGAACCTGGCCATTAAATCCCGTAGTTCCACTCTCAACCAAGGGCACGTTGGCCGCGAGGCACATCCGGTTCACATGCCGCCTGGCATCAAGATTATCCAAGGCATTGAAAACAATGTTGAACGTCCCGAACCAGTCGACATTGAATTGGCTATCTTTGATATTGGCATGATACGCCTCAAGTTTGGCGTTGGGTTGGAACTTATGCGCGACCTCTTTGGCTACCTATTTTCGCCCCCAAGAATGTCAGATTATCTGCGGCGCAAACCGTAGGACGTCCGGAAGACAACGAGGGAGGACAACGGGAAGGCTGCAAGACGGAGCACGCACCAGAGCTTTGGGCTTCTTGATGTGTTCGTATCGAAACAGGAATTGGCGATTCAGATTGCTCAGATCAATCGTATCCAGATCGATAATGTGGATCTCACCGAAGCCGGTCAGGAGTAAGTTCTTCAGCAGCTCGCAGCCAATTCCACCGGCGCCCACAAGAAGAACGCGTGACTAGAAGCGCAGTGAAAATGTCAGTACCCGCGGGTCAAGAGATGCAAGGGAAGTTTCGCAAAGAAGAAGTGCAGTTACTCAGAACCTCTCACCTCCTTGATCTTCTTCGCAAGAGTCCCGAGGGACCTTTTCAAATAGGCGTCCCGCGTCATCGTTGCGCGTCCGCGAGCGGTCTCCGAGGGATTGCACGAATACCTAGCAGCGCATATAGATGGTATTCTGGTTGAATTATCGCGTGTCAGAGGTCAGGCGACCGGTCATAAGCAGCTCAAGAAGCAGAAAGAGGGGAGCGAGGGGAGAAATTGACGGATGAAGCTGGATCGGACGGACGTCACGGACCGGCCTGATCGAGCATCAATGCAGAGGCCACGAGCAACGGCGGAAATAAGACCAGGGGATTCCGGGATATACCTGCGCTATTTTTAAATGAGAGTTGCTAGAGAGCGGACCACAAAGCAAGAAATGAATGAGGAGAAGTTCAGCCTTGCTTGGAAGCGCATTCGGGAAAGTCAGGGTCTATCCGGATGGAGCTCTGACGTCTCCGCAACCGCCGGCGTACGTCTTTGCTCCAGATGATGCACGACATCCCACTCACTTTCTACGAATTGTCTGAGCACTATGACCAGTCTCACCATTATCAGCACAGCCAGATCTCTTTATCAATGTACTCTAAGACAGTGTTGAATGCAGAGTGATTAATTGGGTCTTTTGCAAACAACTAACTTCTCCGTCCAGTCGGGTTGCCTTCCGGGAAGAACGAGCATCTTTAGCCGCAGAGCAAGTCTGGTCCTTTTATCTATCATAGGTAACTAATTGATCTCTGCAGTTTGGAGCGAATGTCAATGTTCTAGATCATTTATAGGCAACTAGAATACAGATACATGCTTCTCCAGAATCTAGAAACTTGAAAGGAAATGTTCCGACGTCTGTCTCGAATTAGGGCCAATAATTGGCAGGCAACCAATGAAACATTCCATTTTCATGTCAGAAGTGAAGATTATCAAACTGAGGAATACTACTGGATACTTATGGTGGCACTCGCAACAAAAAGAATGGGAGCACGGGTTTTAAGGCCCATCGTGCCAGAAAGGCCAAACGTCTAAAGAGTCCTCCTTGGTCCAGTCGCACAGTCGATTTCCGATATCATCTTGCCTAAGAACCTTCCAAGCGTCTCATTGGTCAGATTAGCAAGTAGTCTTCGAACATGCGACTCTCAATCATCAAAAATTGACCAGATAGTCCCAAGGATTTGCCCTGGAACTGTGCCCTGATAGCGAAATGTATAGATAGGTTCCGGTGATTCTTTTTGGGTCTGTGTTTCATATATCCATGATGGTTGTGCAATGGAGAGCTCGTCAATATTGTCTGGCATCTTAGGATTCACGGAAAGGCCCCATTTTAGGCATCATACTCGAGCAATGCTGGATGGCAAGCTGCAAAAAAAAAAAAAAAAAAAAAGAAGAAGAAGATACAACTATATACCTGTTTCCCTAGAGTCATAAGCAGTTGATCGCAGCCTACAATATATTTAGGCTTATATGGTTTTGCGATCACCAGTGGTTACTTTACCTGTATGTTAATTTATTGTAAACAGTAAAATATGGCAATGGAAGTTTGTAAACCTGCAGTTTCCCCTCTGCAGCTTTTAGGTGAGAAATAAACCATGAGCAGCAAGAGTTGCAGATCGTGTAGATAGCACAATTGCACATCATCCGTGATGTAGCCCCTTGCTTACGTAAACAGACACCGTCTGTTTCTTCAAGGAAGTGATGAACAAAAGGAGAATGCATTGATATTACAAGCTTCCTCAACTGCAATAATAATAGGCCCCATTTCCTTGATAGCAGGAAACTTGGTTTCTCTTTATTTCATATATTCCTACAGCATCTGGACAGGGGACACTCGTTTTAGCGCATTTGTCTGTGGCATACAGAGTTAGAGTCACGACACTGAGAGCTTTCGTGCTCTTATTTATATCCAAGCCCGAGAGTTTCGCAACCCCGGTACATTGCGACGATTCTCAGATATTTGTTTACAGTCTAGAAGTTCAAGGAATATCCTAGGTTTGTATAATGTCAGACGACGAAGCGGACCCCGAACTCCTGGAGCTGTTGCGGAAGTCTCTCGGCTTAGGTGGTGGCCGATCGACACCACCGCCACCGGAGACGAAAGTGCTTGAGAGCGCACAATTCATCTTTGACAACTCCATTGATGTTGCTCTGAGTGTTTCCAAAACAAAAGAGGCGGCCGAGACGATATGGCGTCTGATGCAGGAGAAGGGATATTCAACAAAAACGTGGACCGAGCACGAGTTACATCCGAAAACCAAGGATGAAAGTACAGTCGAATTTATCTTTACGATGGATCTCTTGAATTTCAGTTTTTGGTCAGAGGAGACCGACCAGTCAAGGCGGTTTGCAATTGAGTATCACGACAAGACGTGGACGGGGTATTGGAGCCTCGTCGCCGCGCTTCAGAGAGCTCTCGATGAAGGTAAGACCCTTTATTTATGTGTGATTTGTTGGACATTTTATCTGAGACTTGCAGAGATCCCAATTACGAGCCCCGAATTTTGGAATGATGAGTTTGAATGCACGGATGAATTACTGAAGCATGTCTTCCGCTCTTCGACAGACGAAGAAATTCCGTTGTTCGAAGAGCGTGTGCAATGTTTGCGGGAAGCAGGCAAAGTATTAAGCGAGGTACTATCTGCCTACACGCCAGATGCTTTTTCCATGCTAATGAACTGAGATAGAAGTTCGATGGCAGTTTCCTAAACTGTCTCTATGATGCAAACCATTCCGCTGCTGCTCTCGTAAACCTGCTAGCAGAGAACTTCTCATGCTTCCGGGACCAATGGACCTTCGAAGGGCATAAAGTACGCCTGTATAAGCGTGCGCAGATTTTAGTGGCGGATCTGTGGGCATGTTTCGAGGGCCAAGGCTATGGAGAATTCCATGATATTGACAAGATCACCATGTTTGCCGGTTCGTATATCCCATGCCTCGATTATTTTTTCAACTTCATCTGACATACGCACCTCAGACTATCGCATCCCCCAAATGCTCTACCAGCTCGGCTGCCTTGTCTACTCCCCTCCTCTGGACAGCCACATCAGACAGCTGAAACCGATTCCTAGCGGCTCAAACTGGGAAATCGAGCTTCGGGGCACTTCCATTTGGTGTGTTGAGCTTATCAGGCAAGAGATCATGAGAAAACATCCAGAAACGCGAGTTCAGACAACGGAATCTATTGCTCAGAAAGAGGGCAACGGCACCGCTGATATAGATGAATCACAAGAGGAAGAACAGCAGAAGGAAGAGCAGAAGGAAGAGCAGAAGGAAGAGCAGAAGGAAGAGCAGAAGGAAGAGCAGAAGGAAGAGCAGGAGGAAACTCAAACACAACACAGCCAGGAGAGCAAACCCGATTCCCCGTCTCCGTCTGCATCTCCATCGTTCAACGTCAATGCGATCTTGATAGACTTTTTCCTTTACGATACCATGAAAGAATTGGAGGCCCAGGGAGCAGAGACTATACCGCATCATCGTACGAGGAGCATCTGGTATTGAAGATACCTATTTTTTATCTTTGGTTTTCATTTTCGTTTCTATAGAGCTTCATATTCCGCGGTTAGCTAGAAGAGATGCGAAATATCCCTCTTTTTGTTGTTTAAGAGGATGGTTCGAAATTTGTTCGTCAGTCATTACTGATATATAACATAAATGCACAATTTCTATATGGACAATAGACAAAAAGTCGGTCATTACCTCTCAATGCTCATTAATTACTGGGTATCGTATACAACTGAAATTCTCCCGGGGATATATATTAGGCGACAGCCTTGCCAGTCCTCTCCAGTGTTTCCGCCTGCTTCAAGATATCCCTCTTCCACTCCAGGTAATCCTCCATCCGATCGTCGCTGAGCCAGTCCACACGATCCTGCATCATAGTACCAAGGCCTGGAAGAAGCCCTCCTCTTGTCGAAGCTTCGTCCAACAGATGATCTTTTTTGTGTCTCTTGGAGTTTAGCGTACCAGAAGGACCTTCCTCCTCCTCGTCCACCAGACCCATGTCATCCTGAGTAGCCTCGTCCCAGCTTGCGCCAGCTTGCGGTACGTTCTCGAACCATTCTTTACCCTTTGCCCAGTCTTGCTCCATGATGAGGGCGATCCATGCGTCGACATCCTCACGGTGTCGTCTCTCATTACTTGGCAGCCCAAGACTGGTAAGCGCGGTCTGACGCATCTCTGAGAAGGTCTTCTTGTCCATCTTTCTGCCTTCGCTACTACCATCTCCAGAGCTCTCTCCGGGTGCCGGGCTGCGTCGTCTAGAAAGGACGAGAAAATACACAGCTACTATTAAAGCGCTGACTAGCTCTTTATAATCTTCATCATTTTCTTTGTCCCGCGTCGAAGTGATCGGTTCCAAAAATTCCAATGAGTCCTCGTCTAGGTCACCGCTGTCCGACTGCGAAGAAGGGATGAAATGCAATATCGACGAGACTCCGGAGAATATATGTGGTGGAAGCGTTCTCGAGATCGGTGGCCGCGACCATGTGCTCATCCTGGGTGCTGGGGTTGAAAGTGTCTTGCACACGGTCCGAATGGCGGGCATAACCCATTTGGGCGCGTCCCCAATGATTGTTGAGGTAGAACCATGGATTGCCGTTCTCCTCACAGGAAGCTGATGCTTCGATGTTGATGAAGGCGTGGCCGGATCACCCGTGCTTCTTTTCAGAGGAGTGGACTTCGTGGGTGTGCCCTGCAGTGTCCGAGGCCTGGCCGTTCTCAATGCTGTGCCCCCAGTCTTCGTCGGTGTCGTTGTGACGGACGAAGGTTTCGTAGGTGTCCCTGCTACTGAACCAGATTGTGTACGTTTTGCAGAAATTGTGCTACTCGTGAGCGATCGGTCAAGAAACGCGTAAAGCTTCTTGTAGAGACGTGGAGGACATGGTGGATGTCCTAGTAAGGGAGGAAGTTTGAGCGACCGGCTTAGCCTACAAATTGGCGATTGAGAGTCAGCAAGGAACTCCAGCGAAGTGAGGCAGTTGGTCTTCCGTATAAATACCTCTTGCAAGCTATTTCGGCACACGCATATGGCCGCGCGATTTCCTCCTCTGGCTTCAGACTCGTCGAGTAGCTCCGTGATTGCGCGACAAGCGATAGAGCCAAGCTGAGCAGCTCTGGGGGCAAATCATCCGCATGTGTAGGAAGAAGGGTGGCAAGGGCCTGTTCAACAGGTCTGTTATTCATAGCTGTAATGCGCTGGGCCGCTGTTGACCCTGAAGGTAAGTCTATCGTAGTTCAAGTTGTCTAGCAGAAATATGTAGCAGGCCAACAGTCCCGGCGTTAAGCTCGGAGATGTGGAGTGCATGAACCTTACTCAACAAAGATTGGCATCGGAGACGAACACCAATTATATAACCATGTCTAAGCTGGTATATTAACAACTCCGTTGCTTTTCTTTAATTATGCACTTTATGTGATTCAAGTATCTCTACAAATATATATAGTTATGCTGGAAGGATTTTATAATTGCCTAGCCAGACACAATTTATCTATCTGTCGTTCCCTGCTACGCATTTCTCTCGGGTTCAGAGAGAGCCATAGCGAAAAGATGTAAAGGAGGCAAAACATATAATTTGGAATTTTTTTTCATGAACTGGACCTCGGTACTCTCCAGGATAAGAAGATGAAATACAGGAAGCAATTGGTAGAGTTTAGCAAGTCTGTGTAGAGAAGCGGACTGAAGCTTGTCTCTCGCCCTGGAGGCAGCAATGACTTTACCAGAGATGGGTACCGGAGTCTTCAGAGTCTACAAAGTACATATACAGTAACTGATATCGTGCGGTTCTCTATCCATACATTTCACTGCTGATAGTCTGAAGTACAGTAAAGTTGACAGGTCAAGTCACCTTAGGAATAACGTATCGACACTAGTTAGATCCATCACTGTTCTCTGACGAACAAGACATCCTTTAGCATGTCAGCAGTGAAGGATATATGGACATGTAATTGTATCTTCCTCTTGGAACTCCAGAGAGAACATAACATTTGTATTTTAAGTGAGGGACCTATGACACTTTCCATCTTTCTTTCCCCATCAGTTGAAAAAGTAGCATATTCATCTTTCAGTACGAAAGTTAGTACAGTATGAGTTTTCATTGCTTCATTGAACAGAGGGTATTTTTTTTTTTCTATGTGCAACAGACAAGGGAAGGGACCAGATGCACCTATAGGATCGATCCATCATCACTTTTAGACTATGTTACCGCGAACTGACTAATCTGGCAACCAGCCCAGGAGGAGGCAGCAAGCAGCGGTTGTGCCAAATGTGCCAAATGTAGTAGATTGGGTTTTGCTCCGTTTATGGAAGATTATAATTTATGTCTACGACATAGGGCAAAAAGGCATCCAGTTCCTCCCTTCCAGGCATATTATTTGAAAGCCCTAGCCCTTCAATTTCGGTCCATACCTTAGACCTTGTATGTAAATCATCGACGCTACTAGAACACTTCTCTTCTAGAACAAATGACCTCACACAAGATACAGCTACGAGCTAGATAAGATAGGTACCATCTATCACAGCTATCAGTCGTCACATATGATCTCATAGCCTCCAGTAGTAAATTCCAGCAGAATAGAGTATCATACGGTAGCCGCGTTCCTGTCGTCTTACTCCTGAGGCTTGAACGTCAGGTCCGTAGAGTACCTAGATGGTTACTTGTGGCGGTGTCATCTTCATAGCCATACTGAATCTAAATCCGATCCACACCACAGCCACAGATCGATCACCTGAACAGAAGCTTGATGCAGAGCAGAAAGCTTCATTCGGAACGTCGGAAGCTGAAAACCATGGCTCGGACTTGGTCTGGAATGTTACCTGTACAAAGTATAACAGGGGGTTCAGTCACAGAAAGGCCGACTAAGGGTGGTTAATGAAGCTTGCTGTAATCTAGCGATGCACGAGTACGAGTAGAGTGAGAGGCTACGCTCTGTTCAATGGCTTATGCACTTGGAGTGTGTTGTGTATGGCTATGATGCGTGCGACTAACCCGAGGCAGGATAAGCCCCGATTGCCCTACGGAATAATGCAGGCTAAGTATCTGAGATCAGATCCGATCGAGATCGGACATGCTGCTCTCACCGCCTCGATGCGAACAGTGCGCAGGTAGAGATACAAAAGAGTACGAACGATATGTATTACAGTTCTGAGAGTGCTACTCGTATTATTCCATAATAATGAGGAATAAATCAATCACGCCTCCGTCTGAATACATGGCAACTGCTCTTGTTGTTTCATCCCGTTCGCGGGATGCTCATCCATGGGCGGCCGAGATCATGACGTCGTTATCAGTGCCGGCGGGGGAAGCGATCGACTCTGCCAAGCGACTCGATCAAGGGGAAAACAGAAGCCAAACCGCCAGGAAATCCATGATGATATGATATGATACGATATGCTATGACGCCACCGCGGTGGATGCGGGGTTGGTCGCTTTTGGGGAGTGGCTGAGCTCCTCTCGTTCTCCCTTACGAAGTTCGGTTGCAGATGGAGACAGTTTACGTATGGTAGAGATAGATAGCAATCGAGATGCCGAGCTGAGCTGAGCTGATTACCCAATATAGTGGTCTGGCTCAGGTATATAAGGACCCCAGGAGCCGGTCCCTGGAGCTAGATTCTTCCTTTCTCTCTACCAGAAATCTAAATCATCTAAGACCATATCTACCACTTCCAAAACACAAACAACCAACAACATCCACAATGGCCGACAAGACCCAGGGCAGCCAGCAGGAGGACTACCTCGACAAGGGTACGTTGTCTCGCCCCCTAGGATAGGAATTCGTCCTATGATGTGGTTATTGTCCAATTCCATACTGACTTCTTCATTTTCTAGGCCTCGATGCTGCTGAGAAGAAGTTCGGCCAGGGCAAGATTGACCCCGAAAAGTACCGCAGCCAGAACGAGAAGGTCACCGACGGTGCTCGTGGGCTGTTTGAGAAGGCTACCGGGTAAGCAACATCCCAAAAGAGGACCTAATAAAAACCAGAGACGAGGCCAAGTGGCTAACGACTCGTTCACAATACAGAAAGAAGGTCCCTGAGAAGTTCTCCAACTAAGAGTCTGAGACTCTGAAATCACGACTTGGATGATACTCTATGTATACATACAGCTATATAGTGCGATAGCTTGATGCTCGCTACTGTCTAATGGATTGAAACTTTGAAATTCAAATCTCTCCCAACCGTAGCATTCGCTCGTAGAGCTCCAGTAATCAGTCGATCTGCCAATGACACTTCGTGTTCTATGTGAGAAATAACCTTTAACCACCAAATATGGAGGGCGTAGACACAATAGTAAGGCATATTATACTCTCGTTAAAGGGGTGCGTGGAAGTCAGAAGTCGAGTGGACACACGAATAAATCCAGCCACATATAAACAGCAAAACAATAAATTGGCGAAAACGCCAGGTATCTCATACACATAACTCCCGTAACTCATAATTATCCACCATCAATATAAACAATTCCCTGTGTATATGAACAAAAATCAACAGATGTTTGGCTACGTCTTCAGAGATCAATCGTAAATGTCTCTATTGACCTGCCATGACATGACCATCATCCAGAGGAAGAAGACAGTGTTGACGACTTCGAAGGCAAAGGCGGTCTTCCAGCAGTTGCCTATATTGGAAAAGGAATATCAGCAAGCGGATCCAAAGTACGCGATTCGTCTCGATCATGATTTCACTTACAGATAGTAATCTGCGTCAGCCAGGCCAGCGTATCAATGCTGTTGCCCCTGAACTCCTGATGCTGGACATAGTTCTGGCAGTTCGCATTGACATTGGCAAGAGACCCGTACAGCTGCAATGCCGTCTCGATCAACCCCGTCAACCATAATACGAACAGGACGAAACTCCCTATGATGATAATACCCGGTAACAGGAATCGCTGCGCGGCGAGGATGAGGATGAGGATGATAAAAGCGACTCCAAGAGCACTAGAAGTGACCATGAACGGCATGACCCTGTCGACCACAAATGCAACGGTTAGAATGAGATATCGGATCAAATCGCTTTTGTTTTCAAAGAGCATGGTACACACCATGGTATCCCCAATTCCATCTGTGTCTGCACTGTCATGAACCAGGCAAATATACCCAGACATGTTGTAGACCCCGCTAGGACGACGATAATCCATATATTCAACTGTAACTCCGGCCAGTGGTACTTGCGTCGTGAATGGCGGTACACTGTTCGCGCCATGTTGACTCCTTAGATCGGCGTTATACCGATTGCGCCGGAGTACTGTTCAAAACAAGAGCAGAATCAAGAGTCTTGTTTGATGCGGTTACTCCAGCCTCGCTCAAGCAAGGAATCGCGGAGCCCTATATTGCTCTCCAATTCCAACCCGATCATCCAGGACCTGCGAACCGATGTGCCTGGACTCGACGCGATAACAACCCCGGCCTATCGACTCGATTCGGAGAACGCGGGGTCCGAGGGACTTCAGGCGGTCGTGCAGATGGCGAGTTGCGGCCCTGACAGCCTTGGTACCTAACAATATGTTTTCACAGTATAGGACCAAGGAGATAGGACAGCGCACAAAGGCGCCGCACGGTCGCCAATTGTCAAAGCCCGACGATGGGCAGATTGCGCAGTCGACCGCGATGCTGGAGTCTTCTATTTACATAAGCCGCGCGGCAGGGAATCGATCTAATTAACGAGCGAACAAGGGGGGTAAAGATCCAACAATGGCGTTTGTTTTAAAAAGAAAAAGATGTCACGCAGCAGCTAGGCACATTCCGCTTAACAAGAAACGAGGGAATCAGAAAAGAGCGTTCGAGAATGACGCTTGATGTTGGTCAAGTCTATTCTGGAGAAGCGGGAGCCTGAAAAAGATGGAGGCTGGGAAAATGGCGGTGGCTGTTGGATCTTATCCGGGTTAACCTTTGTCGAACAAGAGAACGCCAGTTCCGTTTACCCCGTAGATTGGCTATTTTAAGATCCTGGTCATTCTCTAATCTACTAATACTGCATAGGTGGGATTGGGTCGAGATCGAGCATTTCGTGGAGTCAAAGCATTGATCATGGAAAGATCCGCTCACTCCGCACGGCCCATTGATACATATGTACATTAAATGCTGTGCCAACTCATAGTTACTGGTTACGTACAGTACATCTGATCAACTTGACTACTACTGGAAAGTCCGGACCGCCTGTGTAGATTGTGATAGACTTCTAGCACATGGCACAAGATGTAGTCTGTATTTCCGTCCGTTGTACAGAGCGTATCCGCCAACTGGACGATGAGAATAGCTTCTTTTCTATGGTGATGGCCTCACTAACAATATCTAATAAAATGCCGCATATGAAGGCCTAACGGGCAAGGAAAAGTTCTGAATCGTACTCATACATCGTCAACCCAAACGTAGTAAGGCCTACAGAAGAGTGTCTCCCAACGCAGATCGCACCAAAGAGCAACCAGCACGGATGGTCTCGCTGGCGCCCAGCGTCTCCAGGTTGGGGTTCACTTCCACCAGGTCCATCGCGACCAGACTGCCGGTCTCGTGGACGCACTCCGCAATAAAGTCTCCCTCACGGAGGGTCAGGCCACCTCTCACAGGAGTGCCGGTGCTGGGAGCAAACTGTGGATCGAGAGCGTCCACGTCGAAAGACAAGTGGATAGGAGTATCGTTACCAATGTACGCCAGGGCCATCTCGACCACACGGCCGATGCCGTACCTGCGGTTTGTCAGTAGTTGTCCGACCTGCGAGCCTGGGAGGGATAGGGCATATATGCATACTTATCGACGTCGTGCATACTGAATGCCTTGATGCCATTCTCCCGTAGAAGCTGCTTCTCGCCCCGATCAACGTCACGGAGACCGATATATACCAGCTTTCTCACGCTGACCATATGCTCTTTCTCGATCCAGCCAAAGATGTCCTTCTTCTCCTCCTTGGCCAAACCTGTCAGGAATGCCATGGGCATTCCGTGGACGTTACCGCTGGGGCTCATCTCTGGAGTGTTGATGTCGGCGTGCGCATCCACCCAGATGACCGCCATCTCGCGTCCCAATCGCTCCCGGATCGCTTTGGCAGTACCGGAGATGGTGCCAATGGCAATCGAATGGTCACCACCCAGCGTGAGCACGAACTTGCCGTCCTTCGCATGCTCATAGACCTGCTGGCTCAGGCGCTGCGTGACCGCGCTGACAGAGCGCGGCTTCTTCATCCCTCGGTGGTCAGGATCCGATGCGGGCATGATATCCTCGTAGGCATGCACGGCATTGTCATGGTGAATATCATAGCCCAAGTCATCGCGGAGCTGGTCTAGCAGACCGGACGCGATGAGGGCAGTGGGCGCAGCTTCAACACCGGGTTTGCACTGCAAGTCCTATCAGTTAGCACTTATCGCGACGCTCACAGACCCCGCGGAGGGGTTCTTCCATACCTGTCCGCCGGAAAACCCGACAGCAACCACGCCCAATTGATTGGGCTTGGAGACGAACTTCTGCTCGATGGTAGACGGAGAAGTCATCCTGACTTATAGCACCGACTGTGTGAAGGACTGGTAATAAGGGAGGGAAAAGAGATAAGAGAATTCTATGTTCCTCGCAGTGGCAAGTCTAGACTGGAACCCCGGAATGCTGGCGATAGCTCCGGAAACAGAATCTCAAAAAGAAAATTAACAGCCAACCCAACACGATTGAGCGGAGAGATCTTATATCACGGTTCTTTTCCTCAAGAATATAAAAGAGACAAGCCCAGCAGGGCCCCGAACGAGGGCGACCCTCGAGTTCATATCGTCGCCGGGTCGTGGGGCGTCCGTGGTAACGGTGAGTAAGAGATCGGTTCAGCCTGCTTTTAACGGTCAGCGCTGTCGCCGAGCCGGAGGACTAGTTCCCCCCAAAACACCACTTTCTGGATATCCGTTCCCCTAAGTACAGGTTGACTCGAGGTGCCCGCCATGGCCCCGGAATGTCCACGGTCACTGGTGTATCACGCAGAACCCGGTGGAAAACTTTTCTCTCTAGGGGCCGATGGCGCGTGGACAAGTTGATCTATCGTCTGGCTTAAAAAAGCAAAAGAGAGGGCGGACAGAGAGGATGGCGTGGGGGTTCCAGCTGGATTCCGGTGCTGTTGGACGTCTACCTACTACTATACTACCAGGTGCCTTGCAATCCCTCGGTTATATTCGGAGGAGATATTCAGTATGGATTGCGGAGTGCTGAATGGCGGTAAAATCCAGCTTACCTGGGTGTCCACCTGACTTGAGGACAAAGGGTATCATGGTTGGTTGGCCGCTACATCGATATACGTCTACAGCTATAGTACATGTCTTGGACGAGAGGAGCTATGCGCTCCCAAGAATCAACTCGCGCAAGGTCTCCTCTGCCTTCTGCGCTTCTACACGACCCTTCTCTCCTGTCCGCATCATCTGCCCGACAAACCAGCCAAGCTTGCCCAGCTGGTTTTTCTCTCGGATTTGCGCGACCATCTGGGGGTTCTTACTGATTGCAGCTTCAGCCAGGGCCACGTACTCCTCTTTCGAAAGAGGGCGCAAGAGGAGGTTCTCCTCTTCAAGAAGCTGTTTGACAGGCCGCTGGTCCCCTTCAAAGACCATGGCCAACACCTGTTTTGCTGTAGCTCCCGTGATCCGTTTCTGCAATAGATAATGGATGATGCTCGCCAAAGTATCCGCTGGAACTCGATCTGAACTCCATGGTATATCCGCCTTGGTTAGAAGACCGCCTAACTCATGCAGAACCCAGTTACCGGCTGCCCGACCGATATTGTCATCAGGCTTGCGGCCCTCCACTCCCTGAAGGGAGCGTAGAGAATCGACAACGTCCCAGTAGTATTCGAGCCTGGAACCATCGTCGAGCTCAATGAGTGGCTTCGCATCTTCCACTGGCAACCCGTATTCTGGACCAACAAGAGTACCAAGCAGCGTGTCCGGTAGGATAGGTATGCCGTCTTTCAGTTTCGAAACAAGTCTCTGATCGATCATGAGAGGTGCCAGGTCGGGGTCTGGCATATATCGGTAATCGACCTCTCCTTCTTTCCCTCGGAGCTTTCTCGTTTCAGTGCTACCGATGGTCCATCCACGTGTTTCGCCCTCCACGACGCCTCCGCTCTCCAGAACAGCAATCTGGCGGTTCTTCTCAGCGATGATGGCATCCTCCACTGCTTTGAAACTGCTCAGGTTCTTGATCTCTGTACGCTGGCCTAATCCGCCAATGCCGTGATATTGATATGTTCCTGGGGCCTCATCTCTTCTTCGGACGGATACATTGACGTCCGCACGCAATCCACCTAACTCCATTCCGGTTGTCACCGCACTGACGGACTGCAGCAAGGCCTGGATCTTCCTAACGCACGCAGCGGCAGTGGCTGGCGAGTGGATCTGTGGAAGGGTGATGATCTCGATGAGTGGGTGTGAGACACGGTTGAAATCAAGCAGCTGTAGGGCTGGTGGATATTCCTGTGACTTCGCGGTATCCTGCTCGAGCTGTATCTGCTTAATCTCCACGCGTACCCTCTCTCCATCTTCAGGCGCAATTCCGTCGTAGTCGTACAGGTCCACATAGCCGTTCCTAGCAAATGGCTCTGGTATATGAGTCAGCCCTGTGTTCAGGTCCAGATACCGCATAGTACTCACCATAGTATTGTGTGATCTGGTAACCGGCAGGCTGATCCTGATAGAAATAATGTTTTCGATCGAACCGGCTCACTGGCTGCACGTCACAGTTCAGAGCGATGGCTGCACGCAGTGCTGGCAGTAATGTAGGCGCTTGAAATTCCTGAACTCCATTTAGTACCCTATCCGAGCGAAGTATCAGTGGATCGACAAACCGGTTGACTGCCTGGGAAAGCAAGATCGAACAGCGCGACATTGGAATTGGGTAGGTCGCTGGTGGACGTCGCAGCTCCTATCGCGATAGTCAGACAGAGTCCAGACAGCAGGCTGAGGAACATCTTTTCTTACTTGAGAAGAGCTTCGCTTCCGTGTTCAATTGCGCATGTATCTCGATCCCAACCGTCAATTCCCATCGCTGTCGCGATGCTTCTTCATGATCCTTCTTCTCTCGTTTGCGAGCCTTCAACGCTTTCGCTTCAGCTTTCAGCTGTTTTCGGAGAGGCACATGATCGCTGGTGGTCGTAGATGAAGCTGTTTGTAGCGACCGAAGAAATTGTCTTAATGAAGTTTGAGCTGCGTGAAGGGCGGTGATTTCCGGTTGTACACGACTGAGGCGGAGGCATCGCGAGCAGAGCTCATAGCGAGCTACTCGATTGCTTCGGGGAAGCCATGACCGCAGCATATGTGAATTGGGTCTGAATATCAGACGGGAAGTAGGTAGATCGATAACTAGCAACTTTGATCGTGGACGCAGACTCGATAGCTTTGGAGTTCGTTTGCAATCGATCGATCGGTTCCTCCATCTCCGTGTCCGCGGGCTTGGCGGCGATCCCGGTTGAGTTATTTAGAGGTCGCGCTAACTGGTCACTATTATCGGATCTGCTCTATTTACTTAATTTTCTCCGCACCACCCAAGAGGTCAGACCGACAGATAGTAGCAGAGAAATAGAAAACACTGCAAAACATCCTGGTCACGAGAAAGAATTGTACAGGACATAAAAAAAGCAAAAAGTTGCTAATCGTCCTCTCTGCTGACTTGTCCGCTGGCTGCGATGGCGACACCTGGCTGGGTGGTTGACTACCAGCGAAACTAGAGATAGTCGGGCGTGTAATCAACGACCACGATGGCGACCTTGACTGCTCACTAATTATCTAGCGAAGAACACGAAATTCCAGTAAGATGTGATCAGATGCTTATCTATAGAGATGCACTAAGGATGTGGGAGAAGCCCTCAGCACGCAATGACCACCAGGGAATTCCATGCTCAAGTTGCAGGCTGAAGAAGCATTAGGATTTCGCTTCCCCCAGCCGGGGTTTTACCAGCGTCTCCAAGCGACGGGGTCTTTCTCTTAGTCTCTCCCACGAGAATGGTGAGTCCCTGCCCACCAGGGAAGCAAGAACCAGAGAGAATGTACCGCTGAACCCATCGAGCTCCAACTATGCGAACAGACGTTCCCACAACCCACCGTGCTGCACTCTCGACGGAGATGCCAGACGCCACGATACGAACAGCTTCAACAACAGGCTTGAGGATGCAGAACCCCACTAGCTAACTCGACGCGAGGGATAACGCTGAAGCGAGTCAACGCTGGCCAGCGCAGCAGGTGCAATGTCTTGCGGTAACTGTGCGCTGCATTGCTGCAATGCGTCCCACTATGTGCTTCCTGTTCTCCGAGCAGATTGCCGATTTGACTATGGGCAATGGCACGGAGGATAGATCCAAGCATCCTCACCCTCCCTGTCCAAAAAGAACACAAAGTTCTGACTATTAGAGGTTGACGATACGTTGCAGGGAGAGCCCTTGTTGACACCGACTGCGTGAGGGAGTGAGGTGTTCCTGGCGGCGCTTCAGTCCTCAACCACACAAGCTTTTATTGTGCGACGAATTGTATCGTAGTCCCGACTTCAAGGTGAACGGTAAGTGTTCCAACATATAGGGCTCGTTGTCTCCGACTTCTGGCGTCCGGGAGGGGCTTGGTATCTTCGTGGTGCTGGGTTCTGTACCACCCAGTTCCAGTTCCAGTTCCGACGCATGGACCGAGGACGAATTTATCCCGCGGGGCCCCCAATCTGACGGCAACTCTTGACCTGGGGTATTGGAAATTACCATCTCATTTTGAAAACAATTTATGCCTTAATTCAAAGCCATTGTCTTCCTCTACGTTCATGCAGACGTCAATGTGCACCCACGCCTGTCTGCTGTTCATCGCCGGAGCTGCATACTTCCGCCAGGATATCTTTGAGACACACTTGATGAACTGCTGTTCGAAACGACCTTGAAACACACTTTAAACATATTTATATACCATATCGCTCTCCTGATAATACAACAATTTGGTATCCCCTCGCTATCTGCAATCGACTCTATATCTTGTCTTCATCACTATGCCGCATAGCTCCTTCTTCGGTCACAGCAGGCATAAAAAGGATGCTGCAAAAAAGGCTTCTGTACCTGCAACTGCTGCACAATCAACTCCAGCATCCATAGCCAATTCTTCTGAAGGATCTGACCCGAATACTTCCAAATTCAGACCGCGCTCGCAAAGCTATGGGTCTAACCATATTCTGTCACAGAATGGTGCTGCAACTTCAGAGACGTCATCCGCTAGGTCAGCGGTGACGGCAAAACCGGCTGATAGCGCGAGAATAATGCCAAACGTGTTCGAGTTTCTGGAAGATGATGGTAAAGGCGACGGGCGAAAGCCAGAGAATACCGTGCATTCAGTTGGCAGAACATCGCACTTCCCTGAACCAACACGCACAATGCAATCTCCTCCGCGGGCATTGACAAATGGAGTACCACCTCTGGTTGGTACACCTACTACCAGAGTGCGTGTTGATGCTGGCACATCTCATAGAGAATCCAGTCCTGATCGGTCATCTTCAGTGGCCTCGAGAGAATCCGCAGAATACCAGCCTGCCACTCCGCCTGATATGTCCCCGGCGGGCGTCAATGTAGGATTGGCGAAAGAGCATGCTTCGAACCAGAAGCTGCATCTCGCAGGAGCCTATAGCCCCATAGGTAGTCTTGGGAGTCCGTTACCTGGAGACCAGACTTTTGACCTCTCTGTGCCAGAATCTTATTACACCACTCCGAGAGAGAAGCCGATTCATCATGAAACCCTAGCTCCTTTAGAAGAGAACGTCAAGTGCAGTGCAGACTTGAAAAGTGAAAAGACAAAGAACAATAAATCACCAGTTCTGTCATCAGGATACGAATACCTCGCGTCAAAGCTCGCACCTACGGTTAACGGTGACAACACCCTTCCACCGCTCTATAGGAAATTCGAGTCCATCAATCATCGAGTGCTGCTCCATCTTCAGGATGAAATATCACAAATGGAAGAAGACCTCCACATCCTAGATGAATATGAAGAAATGCACCGCATCGCACTAGCTAAACAAGAAGGGACCAGACCTATTCCTGCTTCACGACGGATGGAGGCCAACGCCCAGTCCTATTCCGCATTGCATTATAGAAGGATGGATCTACTTGGGAAGCTCATATTGAAAACGGAACAGTACAGTAAGTACCATCTCAGTATTTCATGACGGGTTCAAGGCCTGTTTTTAGACTCACTCTGGACATGCTTTGCGCTACAATAAAGACAACGCCCTTTGCTCGTACAGCAAAGTGATGCAGACATTGCCTCAGGCGTCTGAAAGGGACATCGAAACTTACCGTACATGGATGAAAGAGAATTGCCCCATCGTGCGATCTGAAACACGTTTTCTCGACCACAACCTCGATCTCGTCTCCCTTGCCCCTCGTCCCACAACATCGATTTACTCTACCATGGCTATCACAGCGGCCGCGATCCTCCTCCCTCTGCTCGCGTTCGGCACGATATCGGAGTTTATAGGGCGTCTCGTCGTCGTAGCTATCGTCGGAGGCGCCGCCGGTGTATTCGCAGCAAACTATGCACCGGGTGTTGAACAACATGTCGACCCTCAAGACGGGTGGAGATGTGCTGCAATGTCAGTCATCCAACGTGCCCTATACCTACACTACCCATAGCTAACCCTCTCACAGATACTTTGGCTGTATGGCCGTCGCTGCTATAGTAATTCCCTAACAATGATTTTTACGACTCTCACGGCGTGACGAATTTCCTTTTCTACTTCCTGTGACGATATTCAACCAGTTCATTTCTTTCTCATCTACGAAGTATTGCATTACTATAATTTTTATAGCACGATCACTCATGAATTGTGAAAATATCATGGCGTACTATTTTAGCATGACACCTTTATATAGACCCTGGAGAAAAGAGACTGGTTACGAAAAAAATAACGAAGAACAACAACACGGTCTGCACTAGATGCATGCACTTACGGGCGAGTTTGTTTTGAGGCGCTTATCTAGTGTCCTGTTTTCTTTTGACATTTTTCCTCTTTTGAAGATTTATGTATACAATAACACTCGACTCAATTCTTTTCTCCCGAGTCCATCTAAGTCCGGCCATTCCTCCAGCCCTAAGTCTATACCCTCAACATATGAGACCAATTCTACGAGTTGGATGAGAGACACAGAGGGAAAGAAAGAAAGAAAAAGGCACTCTTCTTAAATCTCTAGCAAATTACATAGTAACAAGCACATGGTCAGCTTTTTGGTTCGACTCAAGGTCAAGAATTAAAAAGCGAAGAAGAAAAACAGCGCCTGTCCGCAACCACGGCGCCATGCGACGGTTTCTGACCCAAACCGACCGACCAACCAACCAACCAACCGAACCAGTCTTTGAGGTGCTCCGCGCCGTTACACCTCCCCGTAAAAATAAAATGTAGCAAGGGTGAAAGAAGCAGAGAAAAGAAGTAAAATAACAATGATAATAATGGGAATTTGATAAACACAATACGGAAGCAAATTCAAGCGGCAAGGTGAGCCCGAATGGCCAGCTTCAGATAGATTTGAATTGTGCTCCGGGAAGCTAGTTACCAGTACCATGTACTTGGTAGTGTTGCATGAGAAAGGGTATTAAACCAGTGGATGGAGGGTTTGGGAGCATTTCAAAATCATCGACATTTGCACCCGTCCGGGTATCCAAGCATTTTTCTCAAAGTCAAGACATCAGTTTTGATCTTACATCTCATCATGGCATCTTATTGAGTCGTTCCAGCGGGCGTAGGTGTGCCGTTCGGTTTACTTCCCGGCGTGACACTCCTCTCCAGTGAACCGCTTTGGCTACTCTGTGGCCGTGGCTGTGACACAGGCGGTTGAGGGGTTCCAGAGGTTTGGCGCTGCTGGTTTGCAGCTAACTGGGCTTTGTTGCGATCCATCAAGGCCGCTTGCTCAGCGGCACTTCGGGAGTAGTTTGCAGGTGTTGCGGAGTTCGAGTAGGCCGTTGCAGGAGGAGGGGAAGCCTGATTTGGAGCATACGCTCCGTAGTGCGGAGGCTGTTGCTGCGCATGGTATCGCTGTTGCGGGTTGCTGGAAGCAGCATTTACATACGGTGTTCGCGACTGAGGCGTGGCATATCCAGGTGGTTTTTGAGGTGAGGCACTACGTCCCGCACCGAAAGGAGCATTGTATGGCCCAGGCTGGCCGGGTCGCGCTGCGTACGCCTGTGGAGAGCCCTGCGCTACTGGGGCTCCCTGCGGCGTAGAATATGGGGTGTAACCATTGGGGCCGGCTCTTTGGAACTGTTGGAGTGTTGCAGCCGGTTGAGAGTAAGGTGGAACGTAGCCTGGACGTCCTGCTGCAGGGACGGGAGGTCGAGCTCCTGCATATGCCTGAGGAGTTCCAGGAGTATAGGGAGTGGAAGTCGACGCTTGTCTCCCTGCATAGTACTGTTGACCAGCCTGATAACCTGCTGCGGGAGGTGGCACCCGTGCATTGGGCGGGTAGACTCGTTGGTTGTATGCGCCGACAGCACCTGGAGTGCCCTGGAAACTACCCGATCGTGAAGATGGGGCTATATGAGGTGTGGAGGTCCTAGTGGCCCCTGCATTGGCAGGAACTGCTGCCGCTAGGCGCATCTTTTGGGTAGTATAGTCATCCTGTTCCATCGTGCCGTGGTAATCAGGGTTCTTGATGGCTATTTTTTGACTGATGTTTAAGTCGGCAAGCTGTTCACCGTTCAACTTTGCAACAGCATAAGGAGGAAGGTTTGCAACAATTGCCGCCAAACTTGCTTTGAGCGTCTCGTAGATTTCCTTTTCTGCTGAGGACGGAGTGTTTGCACTGGCATTATCTTTTGTAGATTCTTTGGATTCCGGGTCTGGAAGGGTTGCATTAGAGGGGTCGAGGCTGCGGATTTGATTGTATGAGTTTAGTGTCTCTAGGAGTTCTGAGACTTCGCGTAAGACGTCGTCCAGCTCTTTAGAATCGATCTCTTCCTCGGATTTGGGTGTCTCTTCCGGTAGACTGTCAGGTTCGAACGTCTTGACAGCGTCCTCGAGTGAACTCTCGTCAAGATCATCTTCCAGTGCCGGGTATTCGCTCTGCTGAGCAGCCGCATTGTGCAGAGCCACCAATGTTCTGAAGCGTCGCTGTCCCTTTTTAGCGTACCACACGAGGTTTTTAGAATGTGATTGGACGATGGCTCCTGAACTATCAAATGAAGGCGCAAAAGAAGAGTACGCTCCGTATATGAGATCGGTGACATCTTCGGGCGGAATCGTCGCCTCTTCCTGCCTCTCCGTGGAATCCTTGTCGACGCCATTTTGATTGTGTTGCTTCTGTTTCCGGCTCCAGTAGGATGGGGAGGAGGTGGCTCCTCCATATTGAAGCCAGTGACCAGACGGAAGAGAGGCGAAACCGTAGTTATTATGCCCGCCTGGAATCGTTTTCATGTCGGTAATTGCCTCAAAGGGGTCAATCCACATGCTCGAAGACTGCCGCGGCCATGATTTCGTCTTGCGAGGAGCTTCGAGTTGAGGGAGGTTTGGAGGAGGCGCAAACACATCGCCCAGGGTCCTGTTGGTTTCAGGCTGGGCTTCGATATTGAAGGGGGCGACTTTAGTCGTAGTAATACCGTTCGGTAGCGCACTCTCGCGTAGGTGGGCGTTAAGATCCACATAGCGTTCATTGCCAGATGCAGACGAAAGAGGGACCTTTAATGGTCTCTGGAGACTCGAGAAGAGGTTCTTTGGGTTGGATGGGTTTCCAAACAAGGTCAACACGGCTTTATCTTCTCGCTCCCCCTTGATCGAAGCTGGACCTTCGGTTGGGGTCGCGGTATCATCGGAAGGCTCTGCCTTAATCACAGACTTCTTCAGGAGAGACGTCTGAAGAAGAAGAGTATTCATACGTCTCTTGAAAGCTGCTATACGGGCGACAAGAGCAGTATTCGATTCTCCGCTTGGAAGTCGATCAATGAGAGACGAGGAAGCCTTTTCGACATCATCCAAAAACTCCTGAATTCCCTTGTAAAGACCAGACGTTGCTTTCGAGTCAATGGTGTTTGTCTCGTCCTTATCTCCGGAGATCTTTGCGCGTTTTGACCGTGGTTTTGTAGGAGATGCTGAAGTCAGTGAGCATTTCAAGAGGCCTAGATCGACATCGTCCCTAAAGCTTGGTTAATGATACGAAACGTAGCAATACAATTCGGAGGTGTTGCTGACTTGGCCAATATTGTTACAAGATACCGTAGCGTATCTTCGATAGGCTCACTGTCCTTTTGCGGAGTACTGGAACGAGCGTCATCTTGCGCCGACTCCTCCGGACTAGAGATGCGCTTTCGCTTTCCCGGAGTCGCCGGTGCAGAGACCTCTGCGGCCGGAGGGTGAAGCTCCCCGTTCGTGGCGGGCATGGTAGCTGTCTCTCCGCCTTCGTCGCCGTTCATGGTCCGCGTGTCGCGCCGTTCTGGAGGACTTGAACGCGAAGGACAATTAAAACTTCTCCAGCACAGATGGGAGCTGACAGGGTGTTGTGGTCACTGGTGCAGGTCACCTCAGTGCCTCCAGTCGCAATATCTGGTGTTACAAACAGCCCGTTTGAATGCCACAGCGCTGTCCTCTGCTGTCTGTATGCGCCAGTCGATGCGGCGTTGCGAATCCCCGACGCGATTTTGAAGGATGGGTTCGCAACAAGGGAGTGCACGGGAGTGTCGACAGCTCCAACGCCACAGCAGCAACAATCACGGCACAACAGACTCGACGACACGCACTGGGAGCAGCGAGACAGAGAGCTGAGATCGAATAACCACGAGAAATTGAGCGCCGGGGGGCAGAAAAAGAGCGAGTGGGCCGGCTGAGAGAGACGTCGTTCTGGATGGGTCTTGCGCGCCGGCCCAGCGCCGCACCCCGTGACAAATCACGTGAGGGCATTTTTCTCCGGAGCTTTCTGGATCGACAGTAGAGAGCATCGATTCACTGTACACTGCCCCGACAGCCACCTCCCCGTTCAAGAGACATCCAGGCCATTGCCCTTCTTTCCGGGCCTGTACACATGGTTGTCTTCATGGATGTCATCGGTCCTTAATCATGTGCCGTGCCACTTGGGGCTACCAGCTCTGAGGGCGGCGCGTCCGCTCTACTGCAGCGGTCACCGGCAGAAGGTATGCAATTGCTGCCTTTCAATTTTGGCCAATGCAGAATCGTTGAGGTTGCTGACTTCAATGATCATAGTGCTTTCCTGGTTTCATATCTGCATTTCCGCCTGCTAGCATACATCACAAGAAGTGCCTGTCTACCTCGTTCAACTATGCACGAGCTGCAAAGAGCAATGGCACAAACGATGAAAGGCCCACCAATGATACTCCCTCGTACACCTGGTGGAGCGATTTGCGGCCACAATCGATATATACTACGATCGATCACCACTCTGTTGATTTGCGACAGAGCCTGCTAGAGGATGGACGGTTGACGGCTTGTCAGCAGAAACCGACACAACCGGGTAACAAAAATGGCTCACATAATCGAGCGAGGCAAGCTGGTACGGCTCATGCTCAAGAAAAGCATTGCGGCCAGACACCAACCGAAATATTAATTGCCGCTTTGGAAAGTACGGGGCAGAAGTTGGACCTGGGACAACCGCCGCGATGGACCACAGATTTGTCCTGGGTCTCGCCAGACAAGCGGATTCCTGCTCCTCAGAAACGAAAATCTAGAACTACAAAAACGGCCAAGCACCCTCCTCGGATATCCTTCCAGACCATTGTCGCTGAATATATAACCAATGTCGATCCTCTCGTCCAGCAGATGGGGATCCCAACAATGGACGTGCAAATCGAGCTGCCGTCACGGATGAACGAGATGCTTCTAAACACTTTCCGCCAGGAGCACATGGCTTACCTCGATGCCAGAGGTTATTCACCGGCGGACGTCATGGCATGGGCATGGATACTCAAAAGCGAATGTTCCTATGAGGCAGCTTTAAGACTCTTCGCGTTAGAAGACTCGTATAGACTACAGAGAAACGCTTCGCCAAAGAGAGTTCCGCCTTTCATTCCGTTGTTTCTCTTGCGACAACGACACCTCGACCTCAAGTCCTACCGATTGCTGCTTTCATACAGTCTTCATCTGATGAGTGGTTGTCCTCTTCCGACTATTCAAACCGCGCTCAAGGGGTCCTCCGACGATTCAGATGCCAATACTCAACATGAACTCCATCAGTCTGCTTCCCAGCTTGACCCAACTATGTGCATGACGTTTGTCGTTAGACTTCTCCGTCACGCTCGCCAAGTGTGGCCGTCCGCGCAGTTGAGCATCGCGCGCGCATTCGCTTCATTCTTGGCGACAATAGGCGTTGACGGTAAATCTGACGATGCGATCCAACGCCTAAATACCTTCCGAGCCAACAAGTTTAATGCGTGCCTATGGCTGCTCTCTTTGCCGTCTAGAGTGAACCCGTTTGCATCGGCCTCGGTCCAGCAGCGCGCACAGTTTGAGCTACTCAAGGCGATGGCATCACACCATCCTGTCTTGCCTGTCACTCGTCGAGGATATCAAGGCATTGTTGCCGTTCAAGTGGCCCACAAAAAGACCCCAGCTGAAAGATTGTCTGCAGAGTTAAAGGCGCCCTCCTGGCCTCCTTGGAAAGAAGAGAAGCTTGGAATGGACACGAACAGAGGCAACGAAGGGCTGAAGAGTCGTGCAATTCATGTGATGGCCCAAATGAAGGAGGCTGGCTACTCCCATGGCCGATGGGAGGAAGTGGCTGCGATTCTGGCCGGTTGGGACACCGATCGAAGCCCAACAATCCAGACAAGAGCATTGATGCCTCGTCCACATGCATTGCGCAGCCCACAGGGGGACAGTCCAGATCACCCGGCGATATGGACTGCTCGCATTAGAGCTACACGGACCGTACGGGAAGCGTGGGCTTGTTTTTTGACGTACCATGACCAAGGACTCCCGCCGCGCAAGAGCGTGTACTTTGCAATGGCCCAGAAACTTATCTTCCGGACGAAATCGATCGAAAACGATTTTGAGCAGTCCAGTCTGGCTCTGCCCGGTGATGGCCCGGAGGTCTTTTCGGAGCCCTCCTCTTCGCGGGACGTGATATACGTGCGCACAGAACCTCCAACTCTAGACGACTTTTTGAAGAAAATGGTTTCCGATGGCGTCCGACCGTCTGGTCGCTTCTTCGCAATGCTTTTGGAATCCGCGACCTCGTTTGCTTCCGGCATGGACTATATCCGCTATAGCGATCTATCAGAAAAACAGGTTGAGGCATTGTGCACTATCCCACCCACTGAAAACGATTATTATGATAATAGGACCGTCGGGAAGCTTCCTGATTACCTTTTCTCATCCTTTATACAATTCCTCTGCAAATTCTCCAACTTCGATCCATTATATAGAGCCAGACGTGAGTTCCGGACTTCCGACCTCTTCCCTATTATCATGCGAAATGATCGTCTTTCATGGCAGACAACATCACTGTTCTCTTATGCATCGACTTCCGAAGAAGGTGACATACATCATCCAAGGACACTGGCGCATGCCGTTCACCTCGTTAGAGCACACAGGCCAAAGCATCCTCCGGCGTGGACCGCGCTTCTTTCCGCTCTGAACAGAGACCGAATTGGCATACGCTATCACAATATGGATCAAACCGTTCAAAGAATTCTCGCATGGCATGAAGTTCTTGAGATTAGCGAGCAAGCAGAACGTCTCAATGTCGAACTTGGGATGCACGGTTTTCATGTTCTCTGTGCTTCCTTTTCTAAGGCTGTTGCAGCTGGAATCAAGCATCCGCAGGCCACCGAAGACGCACTGGAAATTTTACAGGAGCAATCGAGATATAGCCATGCTACTCTTTCTCTGCCCGTATCCAGGACATTCGAGCAAATGGTCTACAGTGGTCTCGACGTGTTGAAACGCCGCTTTGATCATATGGTACTTCCAGGCTCACCCAGCATTCCAGTTAATATGAAGGACGTGGACCGTGGCGAAAGACATGAAACGACCTATATCAACGCCCCCGCTATGCTTCAAGTGCCGACCCCTGCTGTTCTGCATGCCTTTGTCCGGGCTCTGGGTGTAGCTGAAGATTATGACGGTCTGTTGGATCTTTTGCGATGGATGAGCCGATCTGCACCAATACTGAAAGACACAGCGGATGAACTCTTGAACGGAGAGAGGATGATGCGCCGTAGTCTGGTTGCAGTTCGAGTTTTCCTGGAGGGATTCTGGGAACAAGGTTTCTCGATAGCAGCGCGTCACGGTGGTTATAGTGTCGTCTCTGAGTCTCCCAGGGACTATTTTGATGTTGGGGGGCGGCCCTCATTATTCCATGAAGACAGGCAGCTCGAGTTCTCCGATGCGTACGTCCAAGAGGCGCACGACATCATTGAACAAACAGAGCTTTGGGGCTGTTGGCCGACCGATGATGAAGTTCGGGAGTATCTGCTGTTGGATCCTTCGCCGCACCGGAGACAGCATTGATTTCTTTTGGTGTATATGTACAGCATATGTGTATGATTATGGTTAGAGTATATTGATACCCAGGGTTCTTCCAAATTGCAAAAAGCAGTTATTGTTATAATGTCGATGTAGGCGTGCAACTCGTATCGTTTCGCATCAGTATCACCTTGTGTTGGTGTGACGATGTAACGGTAATGCCTCTCTCATGATACCATGGATAATGAGTGAAGCATCGTAGAAGATTATCTTTCGGAATCGACCATCTATGAGCCGAGGCTGCTGAAAGAATCTGTTTTGCTCGAGAACGCATGAGCAAGCCTCTTATTAACTACCTATTAGCTATGCACTATTATTGTTTTACCGTTGTTAACCGTTCCGTTTCTCCCCCGCAGTCTGAGCTTTCCCCACAGCATTGCTAGCTTAGTTAAGTTAGTTATTAGCTCACTAACGAGAGCTTTGATTCTTGAACAACCGGTCCAGTTTGGAACTACCGAGCGGAGAAACTACTTCAATCGCACCCACTGCTCTCAATCTTCTCGTCCAATTCCACTCCTTTATTATTGGATTTCTTTTTCTTCTTTTCAATAACTAGTGTAATTCTCTTTTCTCAGCATGCCGCCGCGCATCGTGCGTCCCAGTCTTGCGTTTCCCCGTTACCCGGCCGTGGCCATCCGGGTACGCGCTAGATACAGCACCAAGACCGAGGATAATGTCATCCAGGTCCAGCAGGTGCCTGCGCCAGGATCGGGACACGTACGGGTCCTGCTGCTGAACCGGCCGCAGGCTCGTAATGCGCTCTCTAGACAGTTGCTAGACGGCTTGTCGCGACATGTCGATTCGATCGCTGCTGAACAGGCCAACGGGCCCACGAGAGCATTAATCATTGCGAGCAATGCGGATGCCGCCTTTTGCGCAGGAGCGGATCTTAAAGAGAGAGCGGGGATGAGTAAAGACGAGTATACTCCCTGATTCTCGCAAGTGGTCTCGAGCGATTTACTAATCTCTACATGTAATTATCATTAGGACCAATGAGTTCCTTGCGAAACTGCGTGGAACATTCAGCAACCTGGCTGCGCTTCAGATACCCACCATCTCGGCTATATCGTCCATGGCTCTCGGCGGCGGTCTGGAGCTCGCCCTCTGCACCCACCTGCGTGTCTTCGGTTCCTCCAGCATCGTCGGTCTGCCAGAGACAAGACTGGCTATTATCCCAGGAGCTGGTGGCACTTACCGTCTGCCTGGCCTGATTGGGGTGAATCGTGCAAGAGACATGATCATCACAGGGCGTAGGGTGACGGGCGCTGAATCATATTTCATCGGGCTCTGTGACCGGCTCGTCGAGATCACGCCGGAAGAGGAGGGCAAGGAGGGTGTGGCTCGATCCAAGGTTCTGCGGGAGAGCATCAAACTTGCGCTGGATATCTGTGATGGGGGGCCTATTGCTATCAAGCAGGCTCTGAAGGCTGTGAGCGAATACCAGAGAGGCGAGGCCGCAGAGAATGAAGCATATGCGGGCGTGATCGAGACTGAGGACCGGTTCGAAGCCCTGAGAGCTTTTGCGGAGAAGAGAAAGCCAGCTTTCAAGGGACGTTGAAGTTAGTGGCTATTGTCGATTGTGCTATATGAGTCACCATTGCCCATTCTCGAGTGAATGTTCTTGCCTGGTCGTGCTGGTTGCCCGGGTTGAATTCACTCTAGCAGCATTAATTCCGCATATTCCGCTTTATACGCTGTGGTACCTGGGGAGGACATAATCCAGCAAACATGCAGTCTGCTTAGATATTACTTGCATGGAGCGTGAGCAGTTTGATGGATATTTTGTCGATATTGTCAAATAGGCTGGTTTTTTTCTGTGGTATTTACTATGATAGTTGAACAACCCCAATGGAGAGAGTCCAGACCAGGCAAACAAGCAGGCTGCAGAATTCAAAATCTTCGACAACCAGTGTCATTCAAAGAGCAGAAACCTTTTACGATTTCCGCCTTGTACCAATGACGTAAGTTAGTATGACTAGTCAGGTATTAGTTACTTCGTTCAGGCTGTAATTCTCTACGGTATCATCTGCAAGGCAAGACGATCATTCACTGTCTGCTCCGTGGAACGTAATAGTCAGCAATCTCTTTGCCATCGACCCTGGAATGTGATCAACTGGGGATGGAGTTTAAACAATGACTCGACGGGGCAACCTTTTGATGTAGTATGTGGCCTCGAGAAAGTTTGCTGTGTGGAGTTGAATGTAGTACTCGTAACTGTATGTTCGAATATGTATGCACTGTACTAATAATATCTCCCCTGATCTCTCTGGATAGGTGTCAATAATAATCCTTCACATCTGAACATACCCTTGGCATCTGTAGATGTAAGCATCTTGACGGCCTGAGGATCATCTGATTTCGACTCGTGTTGGGGCAATCTGTCAGGTCCCATCCGGCGCCCCAGAGATCGTGACTAGGTCCGCATAGATCGGCCACTAAGATGTCTCCAGATAGAACATCGGGGTGGTATTCAAGAGTCGACACGGGGGCCCAGCACTTACAGTTGCCCAGAGAGGAAATGCGCACGAATGTGGTGGCCTGTGAGATTGATGAATGAGATCTGATGCTGGAGGAGAGAACCTCGAATTCCCCGTTCGTAAGATTACTATTCTTGCATCCTCATACTCCGGACAGCGGAAGCCATCCCGACCACAGTGCGGCTTAAAGATGCGCGGGACCTGACGCCAAGTATCCCTAAAGGGCCTAAAGAACGGCCCTAGACTCCTAATCCAATCACTCGGAGGATCTGCGCTGCTTGTAAGTCGAGATGAGTGTGCGGTGCCCGGTCAGCCTTGCAGCTATGTAAAACACCGGGCAACCTGGGGAACCGGGAGCCTGCTGCGATGCGGGTGGTTGGCCATCCAGCGCCGTTTCTTCGTAAACAGGAGGGGAGCGGTATATGCATCTCTCGTATCCTCATTCGATGAACGAGACTACGGCCCTTTCTTCAAGGAGAATCGGCCCCAGGGCTCTCAGCACAGCCTCTGCCTGGGAGGGCGAGATCTGCCGTCGACTAACAGGCGCCGCCTCGAGTTTGGGCGAGTTGGAGCTTAAAGCCGCAGGCTGGACGAGTTCAGGAAGCGACAAGGACTGGCCGTCCCTGATGACGCTCGTTTCCACTCTCTGGAGTGGCAGCTGAACATCCAGATTTCTCTTCTGTTACTCAGACTGCTGGAAAGAGACTCTTCTTGGAGGGTGTGTAGCTCACGGGACTCTGTTCAGCACGCGCGCCAGGCTGCTCCCATTTCTGGCCTGTCACTTGCCCCTCGCGATCGGCGTGGCTCACTCGGTATATATACGAGCGTTCTGTCAAGATCCAATGTGCTCTCACTGAGCAACGACCGCTCGTTCTGCCCGCAAGATAGAGAACCATGACGGACGCGATCCGCGCACCCAAGCCCAAGCAGATCAAGCAGATTGGCGTGACCGAAGTCTACCGCTCGCAGCGCGAGAAACCACTGGTCGAGTATGTTGATTCCCCGCAGCCGTCCCCGATCTATAACCAGACTTTCTCTTTGTCTTGCCACACGATCTGAACTGACTGTCTGTGTGCGATAGTATCGTCTTTGTCCACGGCCTCAACGGCCACCCCAAAGATACATGGACAAGCCGCAACACGGATGTCTTCTGGCCGGGGGACCTGCTGCCTGAGATCCTCGAGCCGTATCGAGTGAGGATCCTCACCTACGGATACAACGCGAACGTCACAGCATTCACAGAGGGGACGTCGAAGGACAGAATTCACCACCATGCGGAGACGTTGGGAGCAGACCTGTCAGCTAACAGAAATGTACGTCGAGGCACCATTCTACTGAATATGGATCGTTCGTCCAGTAGCTAACAAAAAGCAGCTGCGGGGCGCCTCAGAGAACCCTATCATCTTTGTCTGCCACTCGTTGGGAGGCCTAATCGTAAAGCGCGCTCTGATCTACTGTCGAAGTGTTGCGAACGAAAAGCTGGAGCATCTCAGATCGATCTATGTCTCGACCTATGGGATCCTCTTCCTAGGAACACCTCATGAGGGATCCGATATCGCGAAATGGGGTCTCCTACTACAGAATATCTGCAGCGCAGTGCTCCCGAAGAAGTTTATGGACTCGTCGCCTCAACTCATCAAAGCCCTGAAGTCAGACAGCGAGACCCTGCAGAACATCAGCCGTTTGTTCGTAGACATCCAGCCTCGGTTCCGTATCTACTTCTTCCATGAGACGAGGCCTACAGATCTGAAGGGCACCCGTGAGCTCATCGTCGACGAGCGATCGGCTGCTCCCAACTTTGAAGGAGTGGAGCGCATGGGTATCGAAGCGGACCACAGCCACATGTGCAAGTTTGACGATGAAGATGCGCCTGGCTACGAAGCAGTCGCTGATGCGCTCATCCGCTATGCGCGCGATGCCCCGGCCTTCATCGCCAATAGATGGGTACAGGAGAAGCGAGAAGCGATGCTTGCGAGGAAGGCAAGGGCTGATGAGATCTACAATGGTTAGCTGTTCGAAAAATTTATTTGTTTTCTCTTGGTGCTAATCGATGTAGGGGGGAGGGATGTTGCTTTCACTGGAAGCATGCCAGATATTGGCCACAAGGGTACGGAACAGCATCTCCTCCCAGCACCTGGCAGTGAAGTTACCTTGAAGCAATACGAAGTAGAAGAAGTGGGCTCGGGGGATGAAAAGGTCCCAGTAGCCCGATGATGACTGCTTGTTTCTTGCACAAAATGCGACATTCAAAACCTTTCCTATCCTTGCTATAAGACTGCTCTGTTGTTCAATCAAAAAATACAATTCGTTTCGCGGTCAGACCTTGCTGACTCTTCCTTTTCTCGTAGGCACTCCAAATACCGATCCTCCACGCGCAGCTTCAGAGGGGGTAAATTCGCCCCTATCCTGGAGTCTCGAGCTCCCGACACAGCAGAGCCCTTTATTCGTTGTACCACCGGGCTTCCACCCGAACGCCTTCTTTGTCGGTATGGAGAAGGAGTTGAACGAACTGCATTCGAGATTATTCAAGGCAAAAAAACGCGTTGAACGCGTCACGGCTGTCCTTATCTGCGGAAGCCCGGGTTCGGGCAAGTCACAACTCGCACGAGAATATATCTACAGTCATCGCCAGGAATATCCTGGGGGTATCTTTTGGATCGATGCCAAGTCCTTGCAATCAACATCCAACTGTTTCTGGGATATTGCCCAAGCAGCCGCTCTCGTCGATGGCCACGAACTTGAACATCCAGATGTAAGAATTGTCGACAGATATGTGGAGGCTGTCCGAAACTGGTTCCAATCAAGAGAAGAATGGTTACTGGTCTTTGATGGCCTTACTTTCGATAAAGACGAGGATATCAACAACTTCAAGCAGTTCCTGCCCTTCAACAGGAACAGCAGTATCATTTACACATCCATCAACCGAACACTGCGGAAGAAGCAGCGCCTCTTTGAGCCATACTGCCTGATGATACAGCCGCTTAAAGTCGAGGAGGCTTGCAAGCTTTTATTCAAGGACCTAGGGATAAAACTGCCAACCAAGAAGCAAAGACAGAAGGCAAAAGAGCTAGCGGAGTATTATCAGTGCTTGCCACTAGCGATTCATGCGATTGGTCACCGTCTCAACGCTTCTTCGAAGCCTATTGAGACTTACCAGATCAACTCGCACCTGACCGACGAAAAGCTGGCGGAACCATACCTAATTATCATGAATGATCTCTGGGTGAATAAGCACTACGAAGCGCTGAACTTAATCAACTTACTCTCCTTCCTGGGACATCACATACCTGTGGGCCTTCTCGCTCTAGGGAAGTCGGAGCTGGAAGCGTTCAACGTCCAGATCATGACTAGCATACATGCTGGAGAACCAGGAGATCTCGACAACACATTTGCAGTCTTGATTCGCTACGGGCTCATCGAAAGAGGTCCTGACCTCTATAACCTGAAACGGAGAAGCCCGACTTTCGAGAGCACTACCGACGACGTGCCAGATGTGAAAGCGGTCGCACCTGATCTATCTGGGTCACAGACTGACGGTAGCCTGGAAACGATGGTCTCATCCGTATACCGCAGTGCTATTGATGTGATCAAGATCCACAGTGTCGTTCAAAGGTTCTGTCGTGATGAACTCATACTTATGGACGATGAACAACGCCAATTACCTAGCTCTCAGCGCAGGAGCCCGGATAGAGGCATGCAAGATGCAGGTTTCCACGATTCCTGGCTGGTTGTTGCAACCCGAGTCTTCTGCAAATCTTACGATAACGCGAGAGCGAAGATGCGAGACTCGAAGGATTCTGGACTAGTCAAAGACTATCGAGAGTATGAGACCCATGCTGGAACACTTGCTGAACACTTTTCAAAGAAAAAGCTCTCGGCCTCGCCACCTATTGTTCGTGAAGCCCGTGAGCTCCTGAAAGAGGTCATCAAGAGTATCAAGAGTGATATCCAGAGAATATCACCCAGTTCGTCCCAGGAGTCGTTTCGGAACCAGAAGTCGATATTTGACCGCTCAAGTAGTTCATCTTCCGTTCCTGAGTCATCGTCAGCCGATGAAGGCCCCGCGCGCTGGGATGGCAGTGAGGCTGGTTCCATAAGAGTCGAATCGCCGCAGGAAATGAGACCTACACACCGCGTCCGTCTCGACCCTTTCCCTCCGCATATCTATAGAGCAGCCTCTCAAGACAACGATCCCGGATATGAAACTGATGGAGAAGGCAGACACAGAACACATGGGGCATCGCCCACGCTCTCTCAGATAACGGAGAAGCCTGCGTCGGTTGCCTCGAGTCCTCCGCAGTCGTCAGAGGAACAGGGTTGGGAGGTGGTACACAGACCTAAGTCAAGGATCCCCGTTCCAGCCAGAAATCCACGACCTAAAAGCAGGAGAACCTCTCGAGATCTTGGGCACTTCAGACCGAAGCCGGCTCTCACCAAGCTCTCTTCGGTCGAATGTAAGGGTGCTGTTCGAGATCCTCTGTCAGCACCGATATCGAAAGCTGAAGCGTCGCTGGCGGCGATGCACCTACCTCCACGTGGAGGTTCTAGACCCATCACTCGCGGACAGCTTCACAAATCCAACAGTGTGACCTATGCAAGTATTGCAGCTGGGGCCCCGCGTGGAAGAGGACGAGCAAGGACATTGTCGTCAAGGGGTAGTTCTCCGTCGCCCGCTTCAGCAGCTCTAACTCGCTCTGCTATTCCCCTGCGCAACCATTCGTCAGGAGACTCTCTGAGAAGTCGCTCTAGCAATGTACAATCCTCGCCGCTCTCTACTGAAGCCAAGTTAAGCTACTCTGCCCACAGTGAATCTGGTCTTGCGCTTCCTGGATACAGTCCAAGGACCCTAGATCCTGTCTCAGCACCGGGCTCTCGCCGTAATTCCCGCCAGGCGTCCTCATCTCGATCCATGGACATCACCAGAGAGCTATCTTCGGGCTTTTCCCCTGGGGCTCTTGCACCGCTTCCATATGATGAGGAAATTTCGATCACTCGTCGGCAGCATGCTAGTTCGACATCTATGTCACCCGTTACGTCTCCTCCAACACGTTCCCGCAGTCCAATTTCACATCCTTCCGCGATTCTACCTGGGACGTCACCCATTCAGATGCCAGCGGGCTACACGTCTGAGCCGCCAATCTCTGATGGCGAGCCCATGTCTCGAGGCCCTTCTGCCCAGTCAACTCAGTCCTGGCACACGGATCCTACTAGCATCCGTTACCAACCTCCCGGACCCCCTATCCCATCCATTGGGCCTGCAATTCCAGCAACGCCTCTCAATGGACCTTCTCAGTTCATACCACAACCACAAGTGTTGTCGGGCACTGGAGGTTGGGCGGGAGCTGCCAACGAGAACATCTTGCAGCCGGAGGCTGCTTATACTCCTCAGGATATTCGCGCGGCTCGTCTCAGCGGTCAATGGACAAGATTCGAATACGGCGGTGAACCGGAGTTTCTGTATCCTAATGACCTTACGTACAACCTCCAGGATCCACGGCGCAGAATGCAGCCCTATGGACTCGCTCAGGAAGGAGCACTGCCTCGCCATATTCCAGCGCATAATCTCGCTGTTCCAATGGTTCCGTCTCCTGTATCTCCAGCTACCCCATCACAGATTCCCCTTTCACGAGGGCGTCCGGTCCAACGAGCAAGGAGTGGCAGTTCGCCCTCCCGTGGAATCAGCGGTCTCGGATTGCGCATGTGAATGGTTGTTATTGTTTCGTTTCTGCCAATGTCTATCCATGTTCACTTTCCTGTATTATGAGCTGCTTATCCTTTCTAATGTACACTTCAATCAGTCTCAGTCAATCCTAGACTGGACTATTAAACTTTGGCGCTTTTTCTGCCGAGGTTCATGTTTTTGTTGCCTTTCCAGTTCGATTCCCGGTTTGAATTATACTCAACACCTCGTTTCACGTTCACCCTGACGGCCTCAGCCCGTCTTTTTATAGGGAGAAAAAAACGAGCATGGTCACGGCGTTTGGGTGGTTCTGGCATAATCCCTCCAGGAGAGGTTGCATAATATCCCGTTCCCGTTCTTGCTTTTCCTGTATTTCCTTTCCTTCTATAATCTGCATACGCGGTGTGAATTAGTCATGCATGACGATATACGAAAAGGGAAAAAAGGATTCCAGACAATTGGGGCCCGTTGTGGAGTTTGCTTGTGGTTTTTTCTCTGTCTATTTGAATCAGTCTTTTTTTTTGCATCATGGTACACGGAAAGGAAAACATGCCATGGTTTGTTTGTTTTTATATACGAAAGATAATGCTAGACTTTTCACAAGGATTATATGTGCCAGTAATATTGCTATCGTATCTTATAATCAACAAAAAAGGGGTTTCAGTTAAAAAGCAGGTCTTGCAATCCAGCAAATGCCGCGGTTACTCGTATCCTCCGGCGCAAGCAAGGCAAGCGGTGGCTGGACAACCATTTGATGTAATCTAAAACTGCGGGTTTCTTGACTTGGTTCAACGACGTCCAGCATTTTCTAATAATAAGAAGAAAAGCTCCACAGTTCGCGAATACCAGGAAAAAGAAAGCGCACGCCCCCAAAACCAACCATCTAGATGCAGCCTTGCATAGTAGTACGGGTACATATTACTGACGATCACCGAACCCCGACGACTGTTCCACCCACGTTTGCTGTACCCGTGCACGCAAGCAAGCTACCAAACAACGAGCTCGTTAGAAACATGTGGAGAAAACGATCGAGCTGGTTTTTCCCCTTTCTCTTCTAGAGAAGCGAGGAAGTTGGCGAGTAAGAAAGGCCGAGAGCAGGCAAAACTGACCGTGTAGCGACGTAAGGGAAGCTCCCCGCGTCAATGACGTCGATGCACGCTTCGATGATGATGGCATTTTGAGAGCACAACCGGGTTGATTCAAGTGGCTGTGGCAACGCATATAAGTATAGGAAATGGGAGAGGTAGCTCTTTCTGCATTGCTTCTTTGAATTGACAGAATATATTTTTGATTGAATTACGATCTTCCGGGAAAGGCTGTGATCGATATCTCTACTATCTCTCTCTCTATCTACAATAATAACAACCAACCATCGCAATCTCTTGTGACAAGTCTATCGACGTTGAATAAATAATTACAACCATGTCTTTCATCGCTCGAGTCGCTCCTCTCTCCGCGCGGGTTTCTGCCAACACCACGGCCCCCGTCCTGTCCGTGGCTCGATCCCGCTTCGTCTCGTCCACGGCCAGCAACCAGAAGGGACCGGTCGAGACTACCAAGGAGACCCTGAAGAAGGTCGACCGAACCATCTCAGATGCAGCTGTCAAGGGTATTGAGAAGGGCGGTACGTAGTACTTCCATTTGTGTTTGCTTGTCGATGGACAGGTAGGCTGACAGCCTCCCAGAGAAAGTGACCTCGAAGGCCAAGGAAACCGTCGGCGTGCAGGGCTCTAAGGCCAAGGGTGAGGCTGCCGAATTCACCGGCGAGGCCAAGGGAAAGGCTCAGGAGCTCACCGGTGAAGCCAAGGGAAAGGCGGAAGAACTGGCCGGCGAGGCCAAGGGTAAGGCCAAGGAGGCCTCCAGCAAGCTGTCATAAATGTTTCCATGCAAGGAGGGAACATAATAGTGTGTGCATGATTTTGGATGGATCGGTGCCCAGTGGTCTGATTTCTCATAGCGAACGCGGCTCTGCTTGCATGTATAAATAATGAAGTAACATGTTGTATTATCCCACGCTGACCACGATAGTCCTCTTTATTTCTCCTCATGTAGCATGTAGATCGTAAACCAGGGCGAGCAACCGGTATGTCGGAGCTCATTCCGGAGGAGGCAGCATGAGCACATATTCCCGTGAACTCAGTCCAAATTTGAGGACATCCTTATCCCTCAGCTCAACATATCTTCCTGCTGGGACAGGCTCGTCATTAACCATCGACCCGTTGGCACTCTCCAAGTCGATCAGATAGGGGCGAACCCGTCCAATGCGGTCTCCAAACTCGTTCCTCTTCTCCACGTAGCGGAACTGGATGGCCGCGTGCTGCTTCGAGCAGCTCGGATGGTCCACAGGAAAATCGACCACGAGTCTTTCCCGTCCTACCAGCCAGCAACTGCGTTCACCCAGTTCAACCGTCTCCAACAGATCAGATCCCTTGAACACGTACAGTCGCCATGCGTCTTTGGCAGGAGGCTTGCGTGCTTCAGGTGGCTCGTGGTACTTGAGCACAACAGAGGTCCCATTGACCGTCACAGTATTGCTCTCTGCTGCCAGTCGCCCCGTATTTCCAAAATTTGGCTTCTGCTTCTCTGGTGCTGGCGAGTCCGTCTTGGTTACCTCGTTTGAAGAGAATGCGTCTTTCTGCGACGGCAGAGGACCCTTGGAGCGCTTAAGTGCGCGCGGAGAGGTGCTCCTCGAATGGGTCGGGGGAGAACGAGATCGGCGACGTCGTGGAGCCGGAGAACGGGATCGTGACTTGCTTCGAGGTCTCTTAGAGGGCCTATCTCTCTCATCATTAAGGTCTCGGTCACGATGTCGTCTGCGGTGACGGTCCTCTCGGGACAAACTTCGGCGACTTCTTCGGGCATCGACAGAGTCTCTCGAGAGGTCGCGTCTCTCACGGCGCCGGTCGTCCCTCCGATAACTGCTTCTGCTTTCAGGGCTGTGAGAATCGCGCCTCCTGCGATCGTCCTTCGAACTGCGCCCGTCGTCGCGGCGTCGCGTGCTGCTGTATTCCTCGTCGCGGTCCCTTCGCCGTCGCTCCTTCGCGGCGTCAGGAGAGACAGAGGGAGTGTGTCGCCGACGACGATCCCGGTTATCGTCCTCAGTTCGCACCATGGCGGGTAGAGATTGTAGGTAGAGAGAATTTAGTGTAGAGACAGCAGAGCTCATCCTCGTTCACGACGGGCTGCGGTAGAAGTTCCGCGGGCACGTGACCCGATATGAACAGGATTGAGGGGATTTGCCCCCCGCGTTAATTCAGCATGTTTGTATCCTTCCTGTCTGACGCCCTGGAGGAGATAATGCGGCCCTGTATCGTCTAGGGCCATGTTGCAATGCTCAGGAAAACAAATGTTATCTGCTGCGGCGGTCTGCAGGTCTTGACTGCCTACCCTCCAGCTCCGCGAGCGTCTCCGTCGCGGCCGACAGTGCCGGGAGAAGCATGTTGGCAGCGAGGCAGATTCTATGCTACCGTCCATGAACCGTCGGACGCTGATCTGTCATGGCCGAGCACTCCTAGCTTTACTCCCTATGATATCTTCAAGCAGGATCGAGCTGCGCCGTATTCGAAACGGCGGTACTATGACCTGGTGAAGATCTACCACCCGGACCGGCCATGCAACGACCATCCCTTATGCAGGGATATTACTCGTGAAGTCCGTCTCCAACGATACCGACTCATTGTATCTGCACATGAGATTCTGTCGGATCCTTCCAAACGAGCCGCGTACGATCAGTTCGGGGTCGGATGGCACGATCATCCTGATCACAAAACATCGCCGCCGCCGCGGTACCATCCGGGAATGAACATGGACGACCCGATCTTTGCCAATGCGACGTGGGAAGACTGGCAACGGTGGTATAATCGGGATAACCCGAAGCAACGGACGATCGTGGACCATCGGACCTTTGCGACGTTCGTCATCCTGCTGGCCATGTTTGGGGCAGCCATGCAGGTATCCTGGCTAGGTCAATTCACGATCGGATGGGACGAGAGAGTTCGCGATATGAACGAACAATCCATGCGTTTCCTGGCTGGACGGCGGCAGCAGACTCAGAACCAGATGAAGTCGACCGAAGCTAAGGTCCAAAGCTTCCTGATAAGACGTGATCCTTCGGGTTACGGCCTCAAGGAGGGCGAACAAGAAGTCTACAAGAAGGTCTTGGATCCCCGGAGCCGCGCGCCTCTGAAAGAAGTTGAACAGTTAGACCCCGATGCAGGTCTCGAGAAGAGGGACCAGGAGAATCCACGATGATGTCCTTTGTGCTCTATTCTGGCGTTGGCGTCATTTCGGATGCGTTTGGATTTCTGGGACAAGGCGAAAAGGCGTCGTACATTCTCCTTTCATCGTTTTACTGTATAGGCTTCATGATATCTACATATTGAAATTTTATTAGTAGAGATGGACGCCTGGCGTTCAGCGAATGTACAAATGGTTCATGATTCCAGCTAGTGTGCCCTCGTGACTAGTTATATATAGACTTCAGACCGCAACTACATATAACCACTACACGAGAGAATTACAACGTTTTCAACCCACGCTGGCGTGGTCCCTAAAATCGATGGATCCTATTCAGATCGTTATCTCATTTCGAACCAATTTCTATCTATTGTGCAGCTCATGTGTCTGATACAACAGGAAACGCCACTCACCACGTGCACCATTGTCCGTTATGTCGATCCACCGAGATCGCTTAATCTTTAAGGAACCTCGGGAAACATTAAGTTAACCAATCGTAAGGAGCAGGAACAATAGAGCATGTATCTTACATATCATTCTCGTGATTGCAATGCACATGCTCACACATGCTCAGCATTTCCTCAGGAATCCGATATATGCCAACATGTCTCTACTGTGCAACAAGCAGTTTAGTGATAACTCCGCATCCTCGTCATTATTTGCAGCAAGGCCGAGGCTTTATCCTAAAAAACCAAATCAGAGCGACGTACTAAGTACTCCGTAGTGATCCTGGTAAAGGACGCTTTGTCGTTTTTGTTAAAAAGTCTCCGGCTTCAAAGTAGGCTAAAGGTCTCCAGGTCCCATTTTGCCCAACGGCCCGCGCGTTTCCTGGAATGTTCAGTCAAGTAGACTCATGCAGTAGATCTTATCTTCTATCGATATGAACTGAACCGCCACCACTAGCAGACCGATTGGCCAGATGATGACGTCCCATGGCGCTTGGCCCGTGGATTCTTGGATGGACCGAGGCCCGTTTGCGTCCTCTCCACCGTACCTTGGAATAGGTAACAGCTTTTTCTTTTCTTTTTGTCTTTCTTTTTTGATTCTGTTCGCCTCTTGTACGTTTTTGCGCCGTCGATCTAGTTTTGTCTTTCTTTCCCTTTTTTCTTGCGCTCTTGAGACGCGCATTCGGAATCCTCGGCGCATTCCGCGCATTAGATCGAGAAAACCATACCATAGAATAAATCGCCGCCCGTCGCAATGAGCAGTCTCAACTCTCCAATCGCCAAGCTGAAGGCGCTACTATGGAGGATCCCTCTGATCCTCAAGACGGTCGTGCTGCATGGCGTGCACTTGTCGCCCGTCTCGGGCAAGCAGGATCTGCGCACCGAACTCACAGTCGCCATTATCCGGTCGTTCATTACCTACAGCATGCCCGTGAGCAAGCAGCAGAAGGGCAGCATGCGCGATCCGGGGATCAAAGGCCCCATGTGGGTGTCGAAGGTTGCGCTGCCCAAGCCGGAGGACGATGTCCAGAGAGCGGTGCTGGATGCGGTTGAGAATTTGAAGACGACCGGCGAAGAGACATACGATGTCCCTGGTGTTACGGCCGTCGAGGCGGAATGGACAGGATATCGGAGAGGCGTCGATAAGAATGCACCACAGCCCGATATTTCAGAGGAGGAGAAATATAAGGAATTACGCAAGGACTCGCCGGCTGATATGGTCGTTCTATACTTCCATGGAGGCGCATACTAGTAAGTTTTGGTCCGTTTCTTGACAGCCCAAGAATGACTTCCTGACTCTCGTACCAGTTTGATGGACCCATGCACACATCGTGTACCTGTTGCGCATCTGTCGAAGATGACCGGAGCGCCTGTGCTCTCCGTGCGATACCGTCTTGCGCCTCAGCATCCATTCCCCTCAGCCTTGGTTGATGCCTTGACCGCATATCTCTATCTAATCCATCCGCCTGCTGGATCGCTGCATGACCCCGTTCCAGCCAACAAAATCGTCCTTGCGGGTGACTCTGCAGGTGGTAACCTATGCCTGGTTCTGCTGCAGACGCTGCTCACGCTGCGTCGTATCTCCTCGACTGCGACTGTCCGCTTCCATGGGAAGGATGTCCCTATCGAACTGCCTGCGGGCCTCACCTTGGTCTCCCCCTGGTGCGACGTGACCCGTTCAATGCCATCGGTATACAGGAATGCACGATTCGATTACCTCGGTCCTCCCCCTCAGGTCCCAGAGGCGCTCTATCACCCATATCCCTTCCCAGACGACCATGTCTGGCCGCGAAACCCACCCCGTGTGGACATGTACGCATACGCAAATTGCCTAGCACATCCATTAGTATCCCCTCTCGCGGCTCCAAAGGAACTATGGAAAGACGCCCCTCCAGTCTTCATGGTCATGGGCGAAGAAGGTCTCACGGACGAAGGACTTCTCGTCGCGCGCAAAATCCACCACGCAGGCGGAACAGCTGTCGTGGAGCAATTCGAAGGCATGCCGCATTGCTTCGGGATGCTCATGCTCGGAACCGCCGCTGGACGACGCTCCTTCGAGACTTGGACTCAGTTCTGCCGCGACGTCGTCGCCGGTCGTCCCATCAAGCGCACAGGCGAGGTCACCTATCTGCAATATAAGCTGCACGGAACGAAGAACATCCCGATCGACAAGGCCTGTCCGCCTCTCAGCGACGAGGAAATCGACATGCTTTTGCAAAAGGGTCGGAACTGGCGCATTGATGGCGAACACGCGCTCGTGAGCGAGTGGAAAGAGAAAGCGAGGCTATAAAACGAAGTATTCTCATGACTGTATCCTTGATTTCCCTGCTGCATGGAGACGCGAGATGAGATAAGACACGTTCTCTTCTCTGTGCATGTTCTCTGTTTTATACCCATCGACGCGATAGCCGTCATTCTTGCAAGAGATCAATCTTCGTTTCCTGTATTTAATTTGTATCTTTTACCTTGCGGACATATGGGCAACGCGTACTGTATATACAATACATGACCCCTTGTGCTTCGTGCTTTCTCTGCTTCCTTCTGGTTTATCGGGATTATGAGCACAATACACGCTTATGTATAAATTATTGTATGTTTTCGAAGCTAAATGAGAATATGATAGATTATCTGCACTTGCTTCTTCTTTAGATGGGAGTAATAATAATACCATATAGAGGAACGAATCCAGATATTTGCAATCGAATAAATTTAGTTATTGTATCTATTGACAATATTATATGATTGTGGAGGACTCCTCGTATATTTTGGTAGGATCCTCACTAAACATGTTTACTCTATTTTTTAATTTGAGCCAACATTTTCCGTGATTAATATCTAGTTATACTTTGTAAGTGTACCAATACAGACCAATCCCGGACGAGTTAGGGTCCCTACAAAAGCATGCTTGTGAACAGAACAGGACACAGAAAATCGGTTTTCTATCTCTAATGTGCCTTCGACAGTAATGTATAACGAGTTCTTCCTTCAAGGGCCATTGTCTTACGGCTCCCGCCAGACTGTATAAGCCCAAAGTTTCCGCGGTGATCTCTGTAATAGGCCATCAAGATCGAGAGTTTCATATGCCAGATCCGTTTGATTGTACCAAACCTCATCGGCGTGATAAGTCCCACTTCCTAGGTTCCTCTTGGTAGTGAATACACATGATGCAATCGCCGGATGCAATTCCAGCACTTGGAATGTTGTCTGACACCACCTGCAGGGTAACGGTCTTCTGTATCTATCACTTCCCATGTGTAGAAAATTGCGGAGATCTAATATAAAGTAAAGCAGAGTTCGATGCGGGCAACAAAGCCTCCTTGTAGACCTTGCCGTCGAATACAGCGGGGGCCCATGAAGGAAATAGGTAGAAGTCACGACCAGGTTTCCAGCTTCGTCTAGACTTGGATTGATTTCCATCTTCACAGTCATCAACCCATAGTCTGAATCGTTATAATCGTAGCGACATTCGTGCCAGAGGCGAGCTTTATTGTCAATATCCAGCTCCAGCCCTGAGGTATGATGTTCCTGGGCCTGCTTCATAGAAGCAACAAGTTTCAGTTTATCTCGAAATGTCATCTTTATACAGGGACAAAGATGAACTATGCCCACAAATGGACCGAATATGCAGGTCCGTTCCTCTGCTCTCACCGAGAGGGCCTCTTCTGCAAACTCACTTGCTGGATGAAGCTTCTGGCACGCTGTGCAGCAGTACCATCTTGAATCTTCGAGTTGACACAGAAGTTTCCAACGCTCCGATTCGAAGACGTACCTGCGCAAGACAGTCTGCGACGTTAGTGGCTCCTCCCGGGGATGCCGAAATTCGTTTGACCCCCGCAGGTCTCCTGTGCTGTCTATCGCATTCAGGAAATATTTACAGGTCAACGCTAAGCACAAGGCTGACCTCGAAGGTAGACAATTCGTGATCTCAAGTAACATCTCTGGGGGAAGGCGCGCAATATGGCATGTGGCTTCTTTTTGATGGGGTTTCTTTTTCTTCTTCGCATGGAATACCTTCCACCACAGACTCTTGAGGGCCATGCTCAACAGTAGTATTCGCAGTAGTACTAAAAGAACATAGTCTCCGGTATAAATCAATTAACATGTGGGCCGGTCTGCATATGATTCTACAGGATAACAAAAAGACCGAAAAAGTTGCATCCAGGGATCTGTTTATACTTTGAGCTTTGGTAATCATTACCAAAAGGTGAAATAAAAGGTATTAAACTTAATCAAGACTTAAGACATTGTCATGTGAGACTATGTTAAACATTGGGACTGAGAAAAAAAAAAAAAAAAAAAAAAAAAAAAAAAAGTAAAGAAGCTAAACATCTAATCTAGGGGAATGATTTTAATTGTTTAACTGTTTTGGGATACCTCAATCTAATGTGACTTTGAGATATAATATATTCTCATACAATCTCCTTGGGTACTGCATTTTAATATTGTTGGTTTTCTTTTTCACTCACAATCCACAAAAATATCCATAGCTGCCTAAATGTAGGTAAATTATATACTGCTTTGTTATTCAGTTGCAATTTTAGTTGTATTATCGTTTATATTGATAAGAAGCTATCGGTGCACAAATGTAGTGGATTGTGACAGCAAATTCTAGCTAAAACTACCAACGGTAAATAATAGAGTATAAAATATCATACTGGGGAACTCCCAGTTTCCTGATCATCAAACGCCTTTAATGATATACTCTCAACTCCGTTTATTCCGTGCCCACTCTCAAAGACCAATCACATACGCCATTTCCTTCGCTGAAAGTATGCAATTAGAAAAGTAAACTTGATTATCATAATTAGCAGTGACCGGCTGCTCATAGATCCTCGTCGTTGTCCATGCTAAGTCCATCACTGTCCCAGTGTTGGACAGGGTTCCGGTTGGTATTGAGCTGTACCTGACTTGGAAGGCCAGCAGCTGCTCCCGTACCTTGCGTACGTTGACCGTCCGGTACGGATTTAATTATAACAGGGATATCTCGAAGGGGCGGTCCTTGGGCGCAACGAAATCCGAACCTGTTCAAACCCCACGGTTGGACCGAGGATGGGGAGTCGTCCAAGTAGCCGTCCCAGAAACCGAAGAGCTGAGCGATAAACCGAAGGAATGCGAGGAAGATTGTCAAGACCGGAGTCAAGACCGTAGAAAGATGCGACCAGCGCCAGAGCATTGTCGGCAGCACGAATGGGAAGCGGGGAGCGTCAGGAGATAGGCAATTGCGATCACATTTCTCTGCGACGAAGGGGTGCGAGTAGTAGCTACACATCACGCTCTCTGACCAGTACCAGATGAGAAGCGCAAAGATGAGCCACCCGAGACGGGTCGTGCGGATGCGATTTGATATAGCATCTCGTCTCCAGAGTCGGGGGGGAGAGTCGGGCAGATAAAAATTTCCTAAGCGAGGTTCACCAGTTACTCGGGATCCGTGTTGCTGACGTGCTGCTTGCATGCTGGAGGGGATGATATTATGCTTGAGCATAATGTTTTCTATACCTTTGACTAGACCATCGAGATCTTGCGCTGTTTCGTTGAGGCTCCTGCCCAACGAGCCGATTTTAGATTCCATGCGATCTAGTAAAGTAGCAAATGACGCGTTTGCATTTTCGCCAATATCTGAGGTTGTTGGGTTAGCCCCGTTATCCGTAGCAGAGTCATCTTCGGTCTTGATAAAGCTTGAATCTTGGTCGAGCATATCCTGTAGAGAGTTGAGCGTATCGTCGCCCAACACCAAGGAATGGCCCTCTGATTTAGCGTCCTCAAGGACACTCTCCAAGGCACTCTTTGGCAGGCGAGGTTTGATCAGTTCCAACTTCCTCTTCACCTTCTTCTCTTCAGGCTTTTTAGTATCCTCTCTCTGGACGGGTTTCTTCTCTGACTGTTTTTGGACCGGCTCTTGCTTCCTTATCTCCTTCTTCTCTGATTCTTGATTCTTTGTAGTCTGCTGCTTCTCCTGCTGTTGCTTCTCATGGCGTTGAGGGTTCTCTTCAGATTTGGACTCTGGTTTCTCCGGTTTGCTGGGGGATACGATCTCGTCCGTTGCATCTTCCGGGGGCTTTACAACCCGTTCAGTCATGGGCGTGTCCACCCATGCACCAGTCACGACTGGTGTTTTCGCTAACATCCATTTGTCGACTGGTTTTGAGTCTGGAGTGCTGGTCTGTGGTGTATTCTGAGGTGGGCTTTCTGCTCTTGCCAGCTTGCGCAGAAGCTCTCGCGAATCATTCTTGGCCATGGGTGGCTTGTTACTTGAATCCTTGTAGATGACAACAGGGCTGTCCGCGACGGGGCTTCCATTCTGCGACGGCCGTCTTTTCTCTGGTGAAATGCTCTTTGACGTGCCTTCACTTGTCAATCTTGGAGATCGACGCTCTGTCACTCTTTCTGGCTCTATTCTTGTCTCGGCTGGTCTGCGCATAGGAGGGCTGTCGGATATCTGCAGCGATCGCGCCGTGAAGTCCATCTCAGGCTCCCATCCTGGAACGACGGGTTCATCTTTAGATGGTTCTTCCGCTGGTGTATCCACATTGCGACGTTTCAGTGTGCTCATCCAGTCCCTACGATTCCGTCGCGCGCTTCCCCAAGCCCTTGGAAGGTTTAATGATGGGTCCATGCCGTCATCTTCTTCTAGCTGCTGTGTCTCGCGCCGCTGTAGATTGTCCGCCGACAGTGCCGCCTTGATTCCCACTTTTGCCCTGCTGAACACTGGAGATTCCTTCGCAGTGACGCGCTTGAGCCGTTGCTCGTCCCGAATGTGGTTCGCGAGTTTCGCCCGCAGCGAGTCGTCCGTCAATTCGTCCAGGAAACTTAAGTTCTCATCCATGTGATCTGAAGCTCGACTATGTGTCTCCCTCATCGTATGTCGCGGTGACGGGCGACGACGATCCGTCCGTAGCTGTTCCTGTTGAAAGTCATACTCGTCTTGTTCAACCAGATCGATCAAGTTATCCGCATCGTTGATCTGCCGGTACGCGTCGAGCAATTCCCCCGGAGGACTGGATACATCGGACACGGGCGACCGCACTGATTCAACTGCATCTCTCTGCCGTCTAGCCCGGGGGCTTGGAGTCCCTCCTGCAGATCGCAGAGGCGGGGCTGGCCGTGAAAAGTCGTCTGCCATTGTTGTGCCTGTTCGCGATGTTGCTTCATAGGCGCCTCTCAATGTTCGCGTCTGACCAAAGCTCCTGCGTGGGCTGGCGCCATATTTCGAACTGGGACTTGGGATGCGCGACACGTCGATATCAGGTTCAGAGTAGTTATTCAGGCGCGCTCGCCGGAAGGGCGACTCGTATGGTGAATGGTTGTTGCGCCGGGACGAGAACCGATCGAACTTGCGATCGGGGGTAGACATTGTTATGGCGCGTGTACTGCGATGGGCATCGTGTTCGCCCACCGCCCAAATAACAAACCAAAGCTGTTAACACAGTTGCCAGGGAGTTCCAGCGCAAGACGTGTCGCGCGTTGAGAGAGAGCTTTGGAAGGCAGAGATCGAGGTTGCCCGCGTAGCCCCGATGCGGTTAGACTGGCGGAGAGAGCAGGAGCTAAGATAGAGAATACGTAGTTAGCTGCACGATGTTTCTTAACTATCAATTGCTCTAATACTTTATCGCCAGGTCTACAAGCTATATGAGTCCTCTGCCAATTGCACAAATATAGCAGATGCTCCATTGGATCCAATCAATCCCCATGGAGTAAACAAATCGACCTCTACATCCACTTTTCCCCCTACATGGCCCTCCGCGGACCACAGAACAGATAGACAGCTTAAGCTATCCACTCATTCTCCCCAACCATCAGACCTCAAACACCATGGCGAAAGCTACCAGACGGTCCGGAAAGGACAAAAGCTCTACATCAGGCTACGCCTCCAAAACAACAACCATCAACTCCAAACAAGAAAAGCCTCTAACGCCCTTCGTCAAAGCGCCATCCGACCTCCAGCCGTTCCTCGAACCCCTCTCCCCAAAGGAAATCTACCTCGTCCACATCGACCGCAGCCCCATCGAGCTGAAGAAACAGATCTTCATCGTCCCGATCATCATCAACGTCCTCATCGCCGCCCTCATCGCATGGCGCGTCTACAAGGGCCTGGCCATCTACCCGCCGTTATTAGTCACCGCGCTCGGCTTCACCAGCTCCATGAACGTTGACACTTCCGCTATCTCATGGGAGGAGATCAGCGGACACATCTTGCGGCGTGCGGGGACATTTCTCGTGGACTATATGATCCTCTCACTGTTACTCCCGTGGCCGATTCGATTCATCCGCGGTCCCGTGCGCTGGCGCCGTGTAGTGGGTTTTCGCGAGAGGGAGGTTATTGTCCGTCAGAGCCAGAGGAGCTGGAGTGAGAAGTTGGAGCCGAATAAATGGATCTATGAGGATGTGGAGACGGTGCAGCAGGTGGTTGTGCCGGCCGTGACGCCCGAGAAGATCCTGAAGAGCGGGTACTTGCTCGTGGATGCGCATTGGGATCTGGATTATGAGGGGATGATCCGCGCGCATGAGCTGGTGGATAAGACGAGGAAGGGGGAGGGCGTGCCGTTGGATGAGTTCCGGACGGCGGTGCTCGTGCATATGGAGGATGAGGGGTGGTTGATTTGGCGTGTGGCGGATGAGGAGACGGACGAGGAACGGAAGACACAGAGGGATAAGATCGTTCTGTTCAAGGACAAATTGACCTTGATGGGTAAGGAGAGTCTGTTCTTCCGCTGGGTGGAGTTGATTCAGTACGAGAGCACACAGCCTGGAGGATTCACGCCCGAGAGGCAGCGGTCTGCTATGGTCCAGGCGAGGGAGATGTTCGAGAATGAGGGCATTGATTTCTCCAAGTTCTGGCAGGAGGTCGGCGGTATAGAAGGCTTGCCTGGGTTTGAAGGATAGAATTGCTATGATTTCCAATGTGGTTGAAATCATTGCGCAGGACGAGACAGGCTGCTCTGCTATATAAATAAACAATAGAGAATAAAAGAACGAAAGGATATGATATGTCCATGAATATTTAATACACGAAGCCCATCAAGGTTCCCGTACCTAACAACTACTTAATCTCATCCGGTCCGTTGTCCATGGTAAATAGCAAGCTGTACGTGAACTCCAAATAAGATGGGTATCTTCAAACTATGATGATCTATCTCCATCGCTTATACGCTAGAAATAAAACCCAGACTGCCCGCCTCAATTTTAGCCTTGACTTTCCTTTCATTGTCTCCCGCCCTCCACTCGGTAATCGAGGGACCATAGTTTCTCCCAGGGGCGGGATCGGGCGATGGAGTGACGTTTATTCAACGTGGGAGTCGGCGAGGGAGAGCCGGTCATGCTGGCTCTTTTGATAGGGGAAGAGGGCGAGCTGCGCCCCTGTTCTGGTCCTCCCCGCTCGATTCCCCATTCCGAGCCCTATATACGGGTCTGTCAGCTGCCATGAGACAACACAAATAGCCTGGCAAGACCGCTTCAGGGTCCTAGGAGCTGGTCTTTGCGAACCTCATCGGATCTAGGGTCTCCGTCTCTTCTTTGTGACCCGGTATCTGCTGCTGCTGCCTGCTCGCCGCTATCGCCCGCGGGTTCTCCAGCCGGTGCCGATGCAGGTGGTGTGCCTTTCTTGGAGGCGGAGCTGTTTCGACGGCTATCAAGACTCTTGGTTAATGTTTTGGCGACGTTCCCGCCGCTAGCCTTGAGACGAATACTGCCTTTGGCGTCAACATGAGCTGATGCAACCGTACTCTTGCCGAGACCGGGTGTGCTGGGAGCCCCTGGCTTTTCCTCCTGAGCATCTAGCAAATACCAACGAAGGCCGTCGGACAGTTCGAAGGGATTCTCATCATCCAGAGACGCGCCGCCATCGCTCGCTTCAGCTATTGACCGACGATCCGGGTTGAAGTTGTTCATGGATTTAGACAGATCGACCACTCGCTCCTCTACCTTGTTGATCCGTGCCAGCAACCAGTCGCGACTGGAGAGCTTGTGGACATCCTGCTCGCGTAGGAAGTAGTGCGGTGCACCAACGTTGAATGCTGCCCATGACCGGATCGTCTGGTTGCGGGTTGGGAGGAACAGGGCGAGATCACCCTCCTTGAATGACCGGTAGGCGATTTTGTCGTGTGCCTCACTCTGGGCACGGTGGTATTTGTCGCGATAGCCCCGAGCCTCTTTCTGCCATTTCCTTGCTAGAGTCTCGATGTCCTTCACTCTCTTGACAACCGCATCTCCAAAGACCTCGACGTCGAACTTCATGAGAGACTCCATAAAGGAGGCAAACCGAGCAGCTTCTTCATCCGGGTCCTCAGACTCGACCCAAGTGATCAGTTGTGCATCTGGCCGGACAGAGGTTATACCAGAAGAGGCCAGGCCTTCCCCGATACCAGACAAGCTATTGACCCTAGACGATCTTTGCACTGTGATATTGCCCTCTTGGCGGACCACTGTGAATCCAAGTTGTTCCAGCATGCGTCCGACCTTCTCCACCTGGGCATAAAGCTGTCTTGATATCTGTTGCGCTCTTTCACCACGCGCATTCAGGCGAGCCAAGGCGCGCTTTTCGGATTCGATAAGACTATCGCCTTTTCTTCTCCATGTAGTCAGCTCTTCCTCCGCAGCGCGAGATTTGCATTCCACCTGTGAAAGTCTTTCGGAAAGACTGGCGACCTTCTTCTCTTCTTCGGCGACACGCTCTCGAAGGACTTCTGAGCCAGTCTCTCCGGCAGCGAACTTCGATCTCAGATGCTGAAGCTGTGATTGTTCTTCCACCAGTTCAGCCTTTGCTGCGGACAGTCTCGAACGCTCAGACGAAAGCTCCTCCTTCAGCTGCGAAAGTTCCGATTCGCGCGTACTCGAGAGGTTCTTCAGCTCCTCTGTCTCGGTTTCCAATTGCGTGAGGTGCTCTTTCAGCGATTCCAGTTCAGCAACAGCATTGGCATTCTTTTCTTCAGTTGTTCGAGCATGGATAGCCAACCCTTCGGACAGAACTTCAATTGCCTTCACAAGTCTCGAGAAATCATCAGGCGCAGAGCCCTCCGGAGACAACTGCATATGGGCCGCCTGAAGAGCGCTGATGCTTTCACGTTCACGTTTCTCGAGCTCCCCAACTTGCTTTTCCAGCTGTCCAGTTCTGGCCCGCAGTTTCTCTGCCTCCTCCTTTTCAGCTAAGACTTGCGCGTCTAGGGCGTCGGCTTTCTCCTTTTGCAAGTCATAGTCATTCTTGATCTGCTCCATCTGCTCAGTGATGCTCTGCAGCTCCTCTGCGGTCTGTGCTCGAACAGCTTCAATTTCGGCTTCCAGTGTCTGTATCCTTTCATCGGACTCCTGCCTTTCATGCTCCCTACCGTCAATGACCCTGTCAAGTTCCTCTTCCGCCTCTTCCGCTCTCAGCTTCAATTTCTTTGCTTCTGATTCAAGGAACCTGCGTTCATCTTCGAATTCTCGTTGCCTGGCTTCGAGGTTGCCTATGAGGTCCTTCTTCGTTGACTGCGCTTCCTCCATCTTATCCGTGCTGGACTGTCTCTCCGCGTGTGCTTCTTTCTGCAGCCGCTGGACCGTGTCCCTCTCAGCGACAAGTTCCGCTTCCAGAGCGACAATGCGCTGGACAAGAGCCTTTTCTTCGGGTGACTGATTGGATGACATCCGCCTAGACGACACGGAAGACCTCCTGGAGAACGCGTCTGGCCGAGGTGAGGCTGGAGAGGACGGTATATCGGCGCCAAAGTTACCGCTTACCGGCCGACTAATCTGGCTTTGTCTGTGAAGCAGATCCTCCAGTTTGCGGATACGGCTCTCGGAACCCTTCAGCCTATCCTCCAACTTGCTCTTTTCGTCCTTCAAACTTCGAACCATGTCGTCGCCACGGATCAGAAGCGAGCTGCGTCCCATATCAAACACGCTGCCATGTTTGAAAGCCTTGGCTCTGCGTTTCTGCTGACGAGTGGGAGCGTCGATCTCTCTATACATCTGGGATAACTGCTCGACGACATTGGTCATACCATTCGCTTTCAATTCATCGATATATAATTCAACTTCCTTGCGGGCAATATCGGGCCACTGTAGTTCGTGACCCTGTAGATTGATCTCAATGCCCGGCGTACTGTCATCGGACAAGGATATGAAGTCGCCCATAGTCTTTAACCATTTCCTCCTTCTACGCTGTTCTTCATCTCTGAATACAGCCATCTCTTCCGCCAAGGTCAGGGAGTCTGTTTTCATCTTTTCACTCCATTCACGTCGGCGCACAGCTTCGATGAGCACAGACCCGTAGACAAACGGCATATGAAAGACCGAGTAGAGCAGCTCAAACGCATCCCCTTCGACATCCAAGTTGACAATCTGCGACTGAATCTCGGCAAGGCGGAACTCGATAGAGGATATAGTCCGCATATGATTGATAGCCGCCCTTGCGGCCACATTACGTCGCTTGACTGCCTGCTCCAGCGCTGCTTGGAACTCGAAGGCGATTTCCCGTAGAGATGGCAGGATATTTTTCGTATGACCTAACGCCATCCGCGAAATGTTGGCGAGAGTCTTCGTGTTGTTTGGTAGTCCCAACACATGCTCATAATCTGAACTGATTTTCTTCGCAAGCGTTTCAACCTCTTCCAAAAGCCCTTCTACAGTGTCGCCATGCTCAGGTCGTGCTTCGACCAACAAGGTCTGCGTGTCCGAGGCGATGTCTCCGACGGCTTTCTCTATATCCTGGATGCGGTGGGAAAATCGTTGAGATGCGGCGGAAGCTTGCGGCCCGGCCTGTCGTACTTCTTCCACGTCCACAAAGTCCTTCAGGGTCCCATTCGAGCGATCCCCGTCCTTCTTGGGAGTGGACGGACGGCCGAGAAACGTGAAATCCTTCCTCGCGGGGATATTCTCCAATTTGGATAACGCTCCTTGCCACCCTTCCAGCACAGACATCTGCTCCTTCAGGAGGTCATTTGCCCAAGCCTGTGCCTCCTGGAATCTGTGCTCCAGGCTGCCCACGTGAGCCTTTAGATTCTCCAAAGCGACCCCAACAGCTCTGTAGATATTGTCGGCCCGTTCAGTATGCTCTTGGATGGCATCGTTTATAGGGCCGCAATGTTCCGCAACATCTAAGGCCCACGTCCTGCGGGCCATGTAGAGATTCCGCCATGCCTGGAGATTATTCTGGTCCGCAAGCGTGTCCGGAGGGGGGCTCAATTGTAGCGGCTGCGGAGATGGTATTTCAGGCAGCTGGATCTTACCGGGTTCACTGACATATTGCCTATCGTAGACGAAGATCTCGTTCTATCATGGTTCCTGGTCAGCATGGAATACTCCCTGATCACAAGGGCATGGTCCGGCAGAAGTACCTCCGTGGCAAGCGTCTGGATCTTGACGTTCTTGCCCCGGGCAGTCATCAAGATCTGCCTCTGAGGCGAGATGGACGTGCTGCGAGCGATCCATGATCGTAGTGCGTCTGGCCTGGACAGTTGGAGATGGCGTCAGTTGCATTCCACGGGAAGCCGCCCTGACGGCGGTGACTCGAGAGGTACACTACATACGAAGCAAACGATACCGGGTCAGCAAGCAAACGCTCACCCGTATGGGCGATGTAGATCTGTAATGACATCCGCTGCTCACCGACTGAAGCGCAGGTTCATGGTTAGTTCCAGATGGAGGGAGTGGAGAGAAGTAGTGATAATCCTCGCCGTCAGTTAAAGCTGCCTTAACTTAACCTTGGGCGACCTGAAGCTCCCCCCGAGCTAAGCGCTAAACGGCCTTCCGAATCCGCCCAGTGAGTGACAGGCCGCCAATCCCCACAACTCAAGTCAGGTCAGGTCAGGTCGCAAGTGACGAAAATACTCCAGGACAGGAGTCCCCTTCATGACCGTTCCGGTCACGCGATGGCCGTCGTCCGCTGCCACGAGATCGAGATCGCAATCCATGGCATCGCTCTCCGCTGCGCGCGACGAGTCGCAGCTGGCACCGGCTGAGGCTGCACTGCTAGAACTGGCTGACACCGGCCGCAGGGACGCGTTGTCTTTATCTGATAAGGAAACATTGACCCTACAGTTGTACGACCAGATCTTGGAGCAGGAACTCGAGAAAGCACTGCTCGAACAAGGTACGCGTGTTAATTAGGCTAATCATATTGGATTTATAAAAAATGAATCTATAGCTAAACAAGTATCCTATATACTAGACGTGGAAGAACCATCGGATGATGAAGATGTCGAGCAGCAGATCGCTATCGCGGAACGCGAACTGCTCGAGGCACGAGCAACATACTCTGTGCGGAAGAAGGCCGTCGAGACGGTTCTCATGACCGATCCTAGCCTGAAAGCAGTGCACTTGAAGGCAGTATCTCCTGCAGAAAGGTAGTTCACTTTATTCATGGTCATGTATATCTTTTCTATACAGTAACACTGACGCGTCGCAGAGCTCTACTTCCTTTGATTCATCGGCGGGATGTACTCTCTCTCGTCTATGAGAACCTTGCCGCTGCTCATACGGAGATCCTGGATGCGCTCTCCAATGCAGAAGTAGAGAATAGACAGATCACAGAGAAGAACCAGCGGCTCGTCCGCAGACTGTTCGAACTGACAGATCAAGAATCCTCCTGGAAGGAAGAGATCACGGACCCCAAGCTCAAGGCACAGCTACAGGACCTTGAAACTGATCAGAAGAAGAGCCGGGCACGGTGGGAAACGATTAAAGGTATCGCCAGTGCTGCTGTGGTTGCCAGCGGAGTCGACTGGGCCCGCGATGACGCGCTGCGTGAGCTGGTGCTCGACGAGAGTGATGATTGAAATCGGAAACTACCTGGATCTCTCAAACTACTACGGAATACCCCAGTTAGAGTACGGAATATACGGTATACCATATGCCTCTGGCACCGATCTGCTTCAGGTCTAGCTTCCCAAGCAGGTACTCCAGTAAGCTTAAATGTACTATATGGAGATAATAATGCTTTTTGTTCCCTAGAAATCAACCAGCCATCCAATCAGTTAGACAGGCGAGCAGGGACCCTTGAAGCCTTACGAGGCTACGGGCGCCCCTTATGTAAGGTCTGATGAAGCCCAGCGATCTGGTCAGCCCTGGTTGTTCTCACGTGACATTATGGGAAGTCATCAAATCTTCAAACTTCGGTCTGGTGGTCTAACTAGCAAAAGAGTCCAGTTAGTTTTAGTCTAGTGCAGAGAAAGGAAGTTCCTCGGCCCAGAGACGAGAACGCAAGCTGGATGACTGGATGACTGGCCACCAAGCCAAGCGAGAGTGATGCGCGCAGATGCTTTTCTGGGGCAGAGTTGCTGCGCTCAGGCAGAGCACGCCAGTTCCGTTGAGTGAGAGCGGCAGAAACCCACCGGGACCGCGAGACTCAGCAAGAGAGTGGAACGGAGAGGACAGGACAGTTGGGGATCCAGTTCCCCGATGACGCTCAGCTCCTTCGAGTCTGCCATCATCAACGTATGACATTATTAAGCTTTCCCGTCTGCGCTGCTCTGGTGGATAGGAATGTTGTGTGGCATTAATCTTCGTATCGTACAAAACTGGATCGGCGTGGAGATTCCAGAACGGATCTGCGGCTGCAAGGCCTGAAGACCTCGCTTTACAGCCACGGGCTGCAGGCATCGATACGCAGACCAGGCCAGCAACCCACGCGGTCAGACGCTCGACGCCTGTGATACCGACTCGCAGCAATGCGGCCGTGAAGCTGGAATGCCTATCCTGACGCCGTCTTGAGCAATGGATTCTGATAACGAATCTCTAGGGATTCTCCTGGGTTGCATTTCTCTTGGCACCACCACTGGAGAGAGGAACCACACCGTGGTCATGATTAATTACCGCAAGGATAACTAGGAGCTTGTGATCGGACTTTGGGCAGAGTGTAGTCCTCGTCCAGCGTTACGAATGTGCGCAGAGCACTCTTAGCAGCGTACCATAACTCCGTGGAGTGGTCAGTAATTAATTACCACTCCATCGCAGGGTCCGGATCAAGCAAGTGTCGGCAGGGACACCGACCCTGCAGGACTTGCAAACATCACCAACGGTACGCTCCCTAGTAAGAAAAAAGTAAGAGAAAAAAAGCACGCCAGTATCATTGCGCGGAATCTGGGCCAGCCGGGAGGGAAAATGGGAAAATGGCCGCAAGGAGGGTTGAGAGCATCACGCTATAGTGTCGTAGCATCAATACAGGCTCAGCTAGACTGCTAATTAGAGGGGGTGAACGCGGTCCACTGCGACCGAGCATTGCCTTGTCGAGCATATGTAGCCGGAGCAGAGTCGCGAAGAGATGCATGGGACATTTTCCGCCATGAGATCCATCAATAATATTAATGAATGAATGAATGAAGGACAAGGGAAGGGCTGCGCACGGAAGAAGTCGCGGTGGTATGTTTCTGGCCCTGGCCGTACTGCATTCTGCGGGCGCGCTATTATCATTACTGCTGTTGCTGGTAGCAGCAGAAGATAACTAACAGCTCGGCTGCTGGCCATACCAGAGACAGCCGCTGCTTGGCTGGTGGTTCTGCTGGGGAAGCCAGTGAGGGCGGTATGAGGCGTGTATGTGACAATACGGTACGCTCCAGCTGACCAGTGCCGTCTGCTGTGGTGCTCTGCCTTTGTCAGTCCGCCGTCCGACCCGTGCTGCACCCACCGCTGCGAGCCGACACGCACCACACAGAGCAGACCGTCTGCCCTCACCCACACCTCCGCGCAGCCCAGTGTCTGGCAGCTGGTGGCAGCAACGCCCCAAGCTGACCAGACGTGACGGGTATGATACAATACACGCCGCTGCTGGCCAGTGACGCTCGTGTCTGCTGCCCTTGCCTGCTTTTTCCCCCTCCCCCAGTGCTGACGCTGGCCTGCTCGCTGTTTCTGCTCCAGGTCCAGGCCGGCGCCCGCTCTCGCTCGCTCTCTCAGTCTCTCCTACGACTACTACTACCCGCGTACTCTCTCCCTCCTCTCCTCACTACTCACTCTCACCCAATTCTCCCCATACAACTTTCGCCCATACAAAAATAAGTACTACCAATCCGTATAGGTGAGCTCCCTCATATACATGTCCGCACCGAGCACCTCCACATCCAGACCACAACACCACTTTTGTTTCCCTCAAATCCTTCTCCTGCCATTCTCCTGGGTTGATTTTTTGTCGTCATTGCGTCTTAATTTCTTCATGTTGGCGCGACCTCGCTGTCGCGCACCTGCAGCAACCATGTATAGTTCCATGGGCTGCGAACTCACTTGAATCCCTGATTTGTACCCCCAGGCCAATTCGCCTGCTTTCTGCCCTTTTTTTTCCGTGTTCTTACATCCCATTCAGAAGTGAGTTGGTCTTCGTGTTCCTGTTGCGCCGCGTGCCTTTGATTGCGCCCCCAAAGCGCGATCGCATCACTGTTTTGGGCCGCGCGCAACGCAACCTCCACCCACTGCTATCTTCTGCACTGCAATCCACCACCATCTTTTTGCTCTCTTATGATCTTGTCATCGTGATCGCGCTGGGTGCTCGGACTGTCTGGCGCGCCATTGGCCGCGTCTTGCTCGAATCTGATTTCTGACCAGCTGCAACAGCTACTCTACCGCCAACATGCCTAAGGAAAAGACCACCACCCGCAAGACCAAGACCCGCGGTGTCGAGAAGAAGAAGAAGGGTAAGTCTGACCTTGTCGCCGACTCTCGAGCTCTCTGCTAACATCCGCCTCAGACCCCAATGCGCCCAAGCGCGGTCTCTCTGCCTACATGTTCTTCGCCAACGAGCAGCGCGAGAGCGTCCGAGAGCAGAACCCTGGTATCTCGTTCGGTAAGTCCTGTTTCTGTTCCCTGTCGCCCATGTCGACTTCTCTAACCATTGGTACAGGCCAGGTCGGCAAGGTTCTCGGTGAGCGCTGGAAGGCCCTGAGTGACGAGGAGCGCCGTCCCTACGAGGAGAAGGCCCAGGCCGACAAGAAGCGATACGAAGACGAGAAGGCCAGCTACAACGTAGGTTCTTGATGACTTCGCATGCTCCGTCACATGTATACTGATTTGTGCAGCAGGCTGCGGAAGAAGATGAGGAGTCCGCTTAGACGTGCATCCTGACAGGCAGGGTGTCGTCTGGCGAATTTCGGCATTTTTCTTTTTCATGTCCCGCTAATTCACTGAGCTGTAATCGTGTTTTCTAATGGCTTCTGGTATGGGATGACGGTGGTCTAACTATTTATGTTCCTTGTTTCTTTATTCCTCGTTCATGAAGGGTTATCGGGATTTTCTCTCTACGGATGGCGGCTTTTACGACCTCGACTCCGGGCTGGCGCAGTCGCGCGGGGTAACCGGATTCGAGCTGGGAGAAGGTGCCAGGAGCTGCCTTGTGCTTTGAGCAAGCCAGAACTATTGTACACTAGCTCCCTCAATCACAATTGTTGCCCTTTCCACGGGTTCTTCGTTGTTGGTTTTGCTGGAGGCGTCTTTCTTGCTGTGTTCCTGATCTTTGGATGCTGTTGGCCCAAGCTCCCTCGCGCGGGCGGGGCCGGCGCGCTTTGTTTACTTTTCTTGACGCGTCGGTCCGCGCGTTTCTCCGGGGCGTTGGTTGGTTGTTCGCCGCCTCAGGCACCCAGTACAATTTCACCGCGAGACCGTCCAGGCTCTCCATTCTTTCTGCCTGGGGTGTCGATATGGCACCCAGAGCATCGTCCAGACCTCGTCAGGCTTCTTCGTGCAGGTCTGTCGAGGAGCTGGGCCAAACTGGATCTGTAGGCCGCAATGTATTCGTGCTGGGCATAGTGAGAATACCGAATAGTACAGTACATAGATAAGTAGGACGTCAGGAGTGTATTCGACCACTTCGATTGATCACTTGCACCTCTTGCGGAATAGAGATAGATGAACACTTGTTAGCAAGAGTCTCACCGAGATGAAACAACCAGTTCTGGACAGTCATGATTGCATCCCTACCCAACGCACGTCTCCTAGTTCTTCTAGAGTAATCCATCTATCTAGATTTGTATCTATAGCTATAGAACCAGAAATAAGATAACCATCCTGCCCTCCGGAAAGACATGAATTGTATATAGAATACAATATTTTATCTTATTCTATATCCATTTGATATTGATAATACTGTGTACTCTCACCTTTGCACATGCAACAACCAGCGCACACAACGCTAACGCATACCTTTAATCCGCTGACATCCCCTAAGCGCATATCTGACGTCTGTCGTGTAACAAGGCCTGGAGAGATGATCTGTTCACGTGAGTGTGGTGCTGCAGAATGAGAGCAGGGGGTTGGTATTGCTTTTGTTGTTGCTGTTGCTGGTCGTGGTGTTTATGATGGTATTCATGGCAGTGTTGGGTAGAAAGGGGTTATGAGCTGGGTTGATATGAAGAGGATTTGGGTAAGTAGATAGGCTGGGGGCATGATTTGTGGCCTTGATTGTGTGGTTGGATATTTTTGGATAGTGAGATTGTTGTTGGTCTTTTGACCATCCCGGCTGTAGAAACGGAGACTGGTGGGCTGGCTTTTCTTTTTGTTTTATTACATCGAGGGGGGCGGTCATTTTATATAAATATGTCACTCAAGGGCATGTCACAGCAACTATCTATATAAACTAGGCATCAGGAGGGACGCCAAGGGTCCAAGCTCCCATACCCTTAGTGTATATATACTCTTGAGAGTATGGCGTATAGATATAGACCTCCGGAATCATCCGCACATCAAGTCTCTGCCATGGCCATCAACCCTGCTGAATGTCCACGTCGCAAGCAGCTACCATCTCGCCACTGATACCCCGCGCTAACTAACTGGGAAAGACGCACACGAGCAGTCAGCTCCCCAGTAATAATATATGGCTTGTCGGGCCGGCTTATCTCAACCACCACCACGTCGAATCTCGGCACTGGCACAGGACATCTATTGTTCTGTACGAGCCTGTCTGTTGCCGCAAAGAGAATAGAGCAGATCTGATAGAGAACAATTCCCGATTGCGGATCAATGGATACTCTGGGGATGATTTTGGGGGCCATTTGGCCAGGGCAAGACTATCCAAGCTGTGCCGCGGGGAAGCGCTGAGTGGACGATCGGGAGCAGTAGGCAGACCGCTGGGCTGGACGAGGTCGTGCGGGCAGTGGAAAAGAGTCACCAATGCATGCGCATCTCTGCGCTTCTGGCAACGAGATGCTCATTGGTGTCGCTCATGGAGGAGAGATTGACCACGTCAACACCCGACTGCGGCGTCGTGATCCCACATCCGAGGGGTTGTCAGGACCCCCCTGGAAAAGAGCCTCAAGTTAATAGTTAAACGCCGCCAAAGTTTGCGCTGGCGCTGTCTCGATGCTTCACAAAGTGGGTTGTGGGTGTGTTCTCGGCGCGGTTGCGGCCTAGACAGCCATTTCTAAGTATTCTGCCTTCATCTGCGGCCTTCCTGGCGCTGATTCCTTTTTTCCCTCTCTCCCTTACATACTTACTTCGGCCGCTTGTGCTGCGGTGGATGCCCCTCCTTTGTGTGTGTATTCTTCCCATTGCATGTCAGAAAAAGGAAAAACAAGAAGTCATCGTGGACCTTCTCTTGTTTGTACATGCACTTTTTGTATGACTGATGGCCTGACATCGCTGTCGCAAGCATGGCCTTGCGCACGTCTGCTACCAACGCAGAGGACGTTGCGGCCGGTTTTATGCGATTCCGAGAACCCTTGCCCGAACACGCGACTGAGATCACTGGGTTGATCGCAGATCTCTATGGAATCAGCACCTCCCTAAATGCTCTAGAAGAACTCACCAGGTCTGCTGATTTCCGCTATCGTCGCAACGTGCCCCTGGTTCGGCCCGATCTGGAACTGGTGCGCGCAAGCCTGAAGTATACCCTGGAAGATATAGTTGATTTCTTCGGGAATATCGACCCTCGCAGGCCCGCGACTAGGGAAATCTACAAACGAACCTGGTTCGAGTTATCTACTTTCTTTCGTCGCGAGATCAATTACTCTCTGGCGACTCGTCTGCGGAAGTATAAATTGTTTCTGAGGGAGTTGGAGGATTTCACGGCAGAGTATGTTTGGTTCTGGTTAGTTGAATTTGGGATCGTTGCTGACAGTCTTCTCTGGGTAGCCACTTTCCTGACAGAGGGTTTATGTCTGATCTCCGTGAGGGGATTAAAGCTCTGTTGGAAGTCCAAGACAATCGATTGGCGCTACGAATCGGTGGGTTAGAGATCGGAGGCCCAGCGTCCTCTGATAGCCACAGTACAGGCCCGAGTAGTCCCATGAGTGAACGCCTCCCGAGAATGCGTCGTTCGTATGAGCGCCATCGTCCGCCAACACTCCCTCCGCAGTCTCCTCAATCCCCTCTATCCCCGTCGACCGTGACTTTCTCGGATATGCCGCCGTCCCTTTCAGAGGGATCGACTTCTCCAACGACGATCTCCACCGCTCCGTCAATGCTGTCAAACCCTGTCAATGAGCACTGGGCAAAGGGTGTATTTGCAGGAGATATCTCTAGAACCCGTATTCCGTTTGTAGGCGACAAGTGAGTAGCCGCTTTAGTTTTCATCAAGCTAAAAGGCCAGGGCTGATCATGTGTAGTTCCGAATGTGTTGGAGACCCCCATCCTTGTCTCAGACGCTTCCTCGTTGAGAACGAGTTTGAGGAACTCTTGCAGCTGTAAGTGGCCGTTGGTTTTTGTGTGATTGTCTTGGATCTGACAATTCCCAGGCCCTTTAATGACGGCGCGGGTTTCTGCATCTATTTCTATGTTCGTCAAGAGGACCGTCGAGCGCGTATCGTGTGCGAGGTACCGCATACAACACGATCGAATGAGTATTTCTGCTACCCGCTCAACCTGCTTGAGATTTGCCGGGAAGGTTCGTGTCTTCAAATTTGTCGGAGGCGCCGTGCCGGCACAGAACTGCATCTGTGGGCAAACCTCAAGTTCAACACAATCGAAAGTAAGTAGAACTCGCCAAGTGATTGCCGTGGATATGCGTGGCTAATTATGGTCCTAGAAATGGTCCTGTTCTTCTGCACGTTCCTGGCGCTTCGTTCTCAAGATATGGGCAAGCCGGTATCTCATATCCTAGACTGGGAATTAGACGGTGAAGAAGAAGTCTTTGGAGGGTAAGCCCCACTTACTGATCAATTCCCCCTGATTCAGACTGTGCGCTGACGTATGTAGACAAATACTCGAAAATAACACGCTGCATGCGTTGCGGATATACCAAGACAGCACATCCAAAGCGGTACGGTTACAGGCGTCCATCCACAGAGGCGAGATGAAACGGTAAGGGGTATGATGGTAACTTCATTTATAACAGAGCTGACAATACATAGGGCCCCCCTTTGGACCGCATTTATCACGAATAATGTTCGGTCGCCCGGATGGATTCGCCGTATGGACTCCAAGTCCCTGTACCTGCGTCAACTGCACCGAAAGGTCTTCTTCCCTGCTGAGTTTACACTCCCACAGGGTCGAAAGACGGAGTATATCTTGCGTTTTGCCACCAAATCCGGTAAATTAAACATTCCTGTCTCACGCCTGGGAATCTTTCTCTGGGACAAGTGTGAAGAGACCCTTGCTAACGGTCCTACTTGCAGATACCGATGACTTCATTGAGGCCATCGAAGAGCTCGCACTTGATATTTAAGACACGACACAATCTGTCGGCTTTAAAAGTTAATCAAACGCACGAGTTACGACGAGTACGATCTTGTTGATGATCACGAATTTCAAATATTCCGGGTTTCATATCTTACGGAACTATCACGACTGTTACGACTTGACGCTTGCATGATTCTGACGCCTTCTCCACATACTATTCTGATCTTATTGATATTTATTAATTCTCTGATTACGAGCTGGAATGAATCATACCCCGGGCCCCAAGGAAGGATGTTATTGTTAGATTATTATCACACCCCATGACCGTGAGATATATCGCTATGAACCTGCACTTTGTTTCTGTTGGTATCGCTGTTGTTACTACATATTTGTTCTTCTTGTTTCTCAGCCTGCCTTACGGCGATTGCCACTCTCAATTAATATCAATCGGTTCTCCGACTCGTTCGCTATAATATCCAGCAATAACTGGAAATGTGCGTCAAATATTAGCCTGTAGCGACTAGTCCTCAGTATTTGGTGATATCTTCTATGCCGTAGTAAATGGAGACAGCTGATCGTAGCAATCCATGCGAGGAGCTCTGTGAATATAAAAAGGAGGAGTTCATCCAATATGATTATACTGAATTCACGTCTATAAAACAAAGGGGGTATCTTGTAACGAAATCGAACACTAGACAATCTCTGGCCAAACCAACGATAAGTGGATAGAATATCATGACCGCCGCCACGAGAAGACCCTTCTATTCCGCCGATTTAATAGCTCCCAAATCACCCAGACCCTCCAGAAAGGCTTCCGCCTGCTTCTTCCCACGGAGTTCCTGAATCTTTTTCTTTCGCTCCTCTTTCAATCTGTCCCGCTCGCTCTTCCTCGCTCTTCTTTCCTCTCGTTCCCTCTCCGTCTCTTTCCGCGCTGTTTCGAGCTCTTCCATTTCTTTTCGCCGTGTTTCTGCATCTCGTGAAAATGCATAGAATCCCGTTCCTCGACTGCGCACCTCTGCGTCCGCATCGTAGTGTATCTCCGCGGGCGGTGTTGCAGATCGGTCTCGCCGCGCGGCTAGATATGACATTTGAGCCGCGATAGGAGCATCTGGGTTGAATGCAGCGCTTTGGATCGCCTCGCCATAGATGAGATTCGATGGCCGGGCCGGGCGAGAGCGGTCGTGTGGCTCACCTCGCGCCCCAGCGTCTTCCTGTTCATTTTTGGCCCTAGCAGCCCGCGCAGCTTCTGCTCTTGTGCCACGCCGCGACCGGCCAAATTCGTCTTCATATTCGACCAGAGAGCCCGTCTCGTCAGCATCTCCATCTTCGTCGCTCGCTTCATCTTCCTCGTCTGATTGTTCTCCGCTTTCCAGTCTTTTCCGTTCCTCCTCTGCCCATTTCCGATCGAAATCTACAAGGGCGTTTTTCTCCCGTCTTCTCATCCGCGCCGCGTGATCATCTGCAGTCATGTCCTCTTCATCACTGCTACTCGCCTCCGCTAAATGCGCACCGCTTTTCAACTCTTCGTACACTCGAACTTTCTCCTCCATCCGTCTCTTCGAGCGCTGCAGCGTCGCCGCATCTACTTGTCCAATATCTTCTGCACGTTGATGTTTCTGCGCAAACGCTGATTGATCGTCGTCATCTTCCAGATCGGCCGCAGCTCGTTTCTGCGCGCCTTTATTGTGGACGGAGAAGATGTCCGACTTGGAGCTCTTGGAAGGGCGTGCTCGGCCGCTGGACGTTTTGCTTTCGGATTTAGACGAGGAAGAACCGCCCTGGGCGATTAGAGAGGAGAGTTGTGTCGTGAAGGCGAGTGTGGATGATGAAGTGAGGTCCTTTTTGCTCGCTGCATTGCGGGGGCGAGAGATGCCGTAGAGAGAGGAGGGATCGGCCGGCATCACGTTTGAGTCTTTTTGGATGCTGTTGTAGAATTCGGAATGGTTCTGTTCAGTGGTACACCATGGGGAGCTGTGTGGTTCAAGTCTGTAGCTTATTCGTGGAGTAGTTGGAAGTTGAAGCTTGAACGGACTTTATCGCGTATCGATCTACGATAGCGAACTGCTATCCGGCTTTACCGTAAGTGGAAAGTCTAACTTTATTAGGAACACGTCGGTTCCATCCATGGATCCAGAAGATATTATCGTCTAGTACCACTAGAAGTAGATAGGAATGGGTTCATAAATAGTGTCTGTCGTTAGGTGTGTAATGAATGGATATCATAGTTAATGCGAATTCTGGATATTTCCCCCGGAATCTCCCCATCTTCCAGATCAGGGATAGCGTAATGCACATGAGCACAAGTACAGCAGCCAACTAGATCATCGTGGTCGTTTCCTCAACTAACTACTGACTGATGTTCGCGAGATTCACTGTGATAAACTATACACATTCATGGGTATTGATCATTGGAACTTCATCACATCATAGATTCGTCAAGAACATGTCCACGAAACCTGATCCTTCCAACGAAGCTGAGAATACCATGACTGTTCCCCCTCCTCCTCCTCCTCCACCTGAGGACTTCCATTCCAAAAAGTCAACATTCATAAAGAAACTACGAACAGCACCTCCCGACTGGTACTATAAAGCCCCTGTATCGCCACCACCAATTGATCCCCTAGCCCCACCAACAGGTCCATACTTCTTCTACGGCACTCTGACGGACCCATGCATGATCGCAGAGATTCTCGGGCTAGAACGCGAACCTGAGCTCCGACCAGCTTATATAGTGGGCTACGAGTGCAAACTATGGGGCCAGTACCCAGCTCTGCTTGACGCGGCTGATTCGATCGTCGAAGGGGCTGCCTATCACGTCTCGACGGTTGAAGATGGAGAGAAACTAGCGGCTTATGAAACGAGAAATTATCGTCCAGAGACTTGCTGGATTAACTATATGGATGGAGAAGAGCCGTCTAGAGAGATTGGTTCTACCTTTAAATTCGTTGGGGACCGTCAAGAGCTGAGCGAAGGGCGCTTTGACTTGAAGGTCTGGTTGAGACGGATGGGAAGGGCGGCGGCTCTGGAGAAGTTGGAGGCTAAAGTGAGAGATGGTGCGAGTGGGAAAGAAGGTGCATCAGCTGTTGATTAAATACGTACGAATGAGGACATGCAATGGACATTTCTGGGGAGCATGCTATACAGAGAGAGGCTTGAATGCTTGCAATAAACTGCCTTTCTTTCCGTGTTTTCATCGCCCGGGACAATGAATTATACTATTACAGTATTTTGTTCAAATGGGAATGACGAACCATGAGAGGCAACTGCATCTAGACTTGCTCTCCATAAGGGTATAATATTGGAGCCAAAGCAAAGATGACTTGAGGCCAAAGAACATTAACCAACCTAAACGTTCACAGGACTCCCTTCGTGTTGTCTTCTTTACATAGTGAAAAGCTGATCATCGTCGAGGTCTTCTGGAAAAGAAATAATCTTCGGCGAATTCAGGCCAATGAAGTCATAACGGCCGCAGTGATATAGACCAAACTCCTCAGCCTTGCTCTTCACCCAGCGATACCTTTGCGGAGACCCCAGTGCTCTTCCACTTGAAAATCGGTAGCGGATTTCCTCTTTTGTAGTGCTTCCCTTTCGCAAAAGCGTCGTAGGCCCTGGGCTGTCGCGGGCAAACCGGAATTTAGACTTTCCTGGCACTTCAAAGTGAACAAGATTTCTCCCTTGCCATATATCGTCTAAGTAATAGGATGTAACTGGACAGTCTGGGCTTGTGATATATTTGAATATAGGGGTGTATGTTCCCGAAACAAGAGTGGTATCTGTGAGGGTTAATGCCGCAGGCTGAACAGCCTCGAGAAACTGGAGTAGATCACTCCCAGACACTTGGATCCCGCGCAAAGAGCATTCTTTGAGAGATGTAGAAACCAAGCTGATAGCCTTTCTCTGGTGAGCGGCGATAGAAGTTGACGGAATCTCTATTCTAGCTCCAAGACTGTGCCAATGCAGACGGAAAGTCTCTAGTTCTGGCATCATGGATAAGACCTGCAATGTGTCCAGAAGAATAAGATTCGGATTGCTAAATTTGGCCGGGACAGCCTCCAACTCGCCTGCCTCCTTGAAATCATTCACCTCGACCTCGTATGGCACTGATAAGCTCACCGTCAATCCCTTCAATGATCCGATGATGTCGACAGAGGCAGGGTTATTAGCGAAGCTCAGAAAGGCATCGCATGCTAAGCTACAGCCTCTCAGGCTTCCAAATATATCCAGCTGTTCCACCACGGGCAGCTGTGACTGGTTCAGAGCCGTCATTGTAATATTGAAAGTTCTCAATGCTGTCTCCCATATAGAAATCTGGGAGAGGAAGCTATCTGGCTCAACAAGACTTCCATCTGCGCTCTCACTACGTGCGGCGGCACGAAGAGACAATGAGGCAAGCGCATGTTTCGGGGAATGCTGCTTTATATTGCGGAAAGCTTCAGTGAGAAGTCGCAAGTGCTCAGTGCTTTCAGCTGGCGCTGTTGCATCTGTGCGTGCGATACCAGTGATGGTGCAATGTTGTAGAAGACGGCCTGGTTGATCGTGACTTGTTACTCGTGTCATTTGCTGCAATGTTTCCGTCTCCAGTTCAATGTTCTTGCGTTTGAATAGGGCGCCGAAACACCCCCATGAAGCCTTCTCCCTTATAGTCCGACTTGTTAGTCGGAGAGAAGCGATATCGTGTGGCTCGAGATATACGACGATGAGTTCAACCAACTCGGTATGGAGGGCTTCCAGAGCTGAATTCATTGTCCGATACTGCTCTGTCGAAGATGTGGCTGTTCTGATCCTTCTCACGCGCTCGAAACCACCTATTGAAAGAAACATGGAGAGCGATGGAGGTGGTGTTATAAGTCAGGATGGTATGTAGTGTAGGACGGTATATGTATATCACTATATCTTTGCTCTCGACTTGGTGCTGAATCACGAGCGATCAACGGGCCGCTGAGGATCGTTTTCAAGCTAGCATATTACGGCGGGATAATAAATAAGAATAATACACTTGTGCTAACGCATCTGTAGCAAAGAGGAGGCGATATGACATGGAACCCCAGACTCAAATATATGTACTGTACAATATTACGATCATTAAATGCCCATTTCATCTGTGCTTCTTATCGCAGCGGTTTCCATAATGACTGCCTCTCTTGTGTGGATGATCAAGGCCCCACCCTTCATCTCCTGTTACACGGACGTAGCTATTTACTGCTTGAAGTTTGGATGATCGTTGAACGTATCGGAGTAGTATATGTACGTCCAGCGAAACAGCACCAAGGAATCTCCATTCCCGAAATTTCCTGCATCCTGGTAAACCGCTGCATAATCTTCTACGCTGGTTCGGCATAGCTGTAGCACAATATCGTCATCTCTGGGGCCCAGATTGGTCAAAACCTGCGAACTTTTGCTAATATTCCAGTGATATCTGCATGTCAGGGCCAGGCACTGGCGGGGTTGGAATTTTCCTTAGTAGTCATCATCCTGGTTCGCGGGATCATCATGAAGGTGACAGCTGACCTATCACCTCCCGTGGAAACATTCGGATCGAGTGAGTCCTTCTTGCTCTCCGTTTCGTGCCTTGTCCTATGACGAGGTTCAGACAATTATGCTAGCAGGCAGTATCTGAATCATTGTTCCTGTATGGTCAGAATACCAAGTTCCTAAAAACGCGGCCTCCAGACCTGCGAGTCACAGGACGTTACTGGTGATAGTGTGGGATGACAAGTTATTTCATACACTGCAGACTAGCCTAAGAACTGCTTCTACGCTAGTCTCCTTCCTACAGTTCATGTCATGGACACCAAGCATTGTTACCAAGGATGGGATACTCTGTACAAAGTCGGCCTTCAGATCCGGACAGACCAAATTGGAGATCCTTCCCAACAGAGTGCTATGGCGAACTCTCAATAAGAGCTACTAGTTAAATATAGCCTTGCCGATCATGAAAAATGCTCAGGCAGAAGACTGAAAAGCGATCTTCTGGTCGATTTGCAGACTTACATCCTTGATCGTCTGGGGTCGTATATACTGTGGTCCCCAAGCAGCAAACATAGCCTCCTTTTAATTAACGAAATGGCAGTTTTCTCTGTGCAATTATTGTTTATATATGGATCCCTCTGATAAAGGATTATTGATTAAGCAAAGAGTCCCTCTTCTGATACTAGTTGCGCATACAAAGCACCATGATGTTGTGTCCAATGGCAGTGACAAAATAACATAAAGTTAGAAGCATCAACGACATATGCGATGGTATTTTCTTGTGGAAGGTTATCTCAAAAGTATCCCTTTTTCTTTTTGATTCATTGTATGTCTTGTCAATTTCTTTCGTGACATATAGCCCAATATGCGCACTACCAAGCCATCATCTCACACATATAAGTGAAAGACTTACTAAAATTTTCCTCCTTGACTAAGAAGATGTTTCCCTAATGATAAATTGACCTGCTTTGAGAATTTAATGATGTGGATGATGTGCTTTTGCTGGATAAAGTGTTGTTTTAGTACGATTACATGGTCATAGATGTTTCTCATATATTAGGGATGATGGGAGAGATAGGCAAGAACATCAAAAAGTAGGAAGGCATTGAAAATAAACATGCACTATGGCCATTTGGCAGAAAAAGTGCCAGCGGATACTGCTTGCTTCTTGTAAGTAGTGTTTCGGACTAGAGATTACGGATAGATACAGAATCAGACGCTAGAGTGTTCGAAACTGGAGTGGTAGTCACCTTCCGCAGTCTTCTGATCTCAGATTCTTCTGCAGTAACTATTTCATCTTTTTAGTAATTGTGACGGATTAAGACCCTCAAATTTGTGTTACCAAATAGAAGACGTCAACAGAATGGTTTGGGCCTATCAAGGTTAGATGATATGGAAAAAGTGCTACATGCATTCTTGGATTGGTCCACGCAACATAAGACAACAACATTATTTTATTCAACGCTATCTCAGTATATCTTTTGCAACTGAACGCAGCTAAAGCAGAGTATAACGCGATGTTGCATAAGTAAATATCTCTTCGTACTATGCAAAGGCATTTATCATTCATCAAGGCAGAAATGAGTACAGTGTAGAATATCATAGCTCATGAGATTATAGGTAAGATACTAATACTAACTGTTACCAATTTACTAGAGTATAGTACACTGACATGACAGCTCCTGCTCGAGTCCGTGCGAAGACATCCTACAGGGATACCCCTGAATAATTGAATGACAAGACCCGCGCGGTTTCTAAATTGACTATTGGCACTACGGCATTAGGCTCGCGTTTGACATCTGCCAGCCGAGGGGTCGATCACAGTCAATGCACACTTCGCATACGGAGTAAACAGTAATTGTATTATCAGTCTGGTTCTAAATACGCGGGATGAGAGAGGACTGTGCACTTCGCTTAATTTTGCTTTTTATATGAACAGGAGGATTTTCTCTGTAGTCATTATGTAATTTTAAAAGTCCGTGCTGCATCGATCTGCTGATGCCCGTGCGTAGATTAGATGTCGATCTCATCTTCTGCGGATGGACGTATATCTATTTCGAAGCGTGCACGAATAATTCGTGTAGAGAGAATGAGAGGAAGAGAAGGTGTAATAGTGAAATCAGGTTATAGCCTGAGTTTATCCTCCAAGAACCTTCCTCTATTCTTTTAACATCTACCACTCATCCTTGCTCATGTACTGCCAAGGTTCTTATTCTCTTGTTTTTGTTGTTCGCTTATCTTAACTTAAATCCCCCTTCAACTGAGCTAGCGGCTGTAGATCCCTATCTCTAGTGCGGAAGATAAGGAGACACGTTCGTGCTGATATGGCTCATCTGTTCCCGACGAAAGAGGAATTATGATTGGACCAAGTTCGGAGAAGGCTTCCATTGCCCTGATCAGCAGGGGTATGCATGCTACTAGCTTTATGAGCATAAAAGAGCAATGCACGCATTGCTATCAGATACGAACCACGGGGATATATCCAAGATGGGAATAGAAGATACAACTCTATTTACCTTCTAGTCTCCCTTTTGTATGTTATACGCGACAATCGCTGATCGGCCATTCGGTGAAGGTCTGCGCGAGTATCTCGTGTTGTCGTATACTTATCTGACAGGGCAGATCACCAATCAACTAAGACGAGACGGCGTTCAGCGACAGGAGCCAATCTCGAGAAGCGATAGGCACTCTCGCACTATCCCAGTTTCTTGCCTGTGAACAATCATTTCCCAGAAGAATATTCATAAGGATAATGGTCTGACATAATCAGAGAAAAGATTTTGAAAGAAGAAACGAGGAAAAGATCTTTGCCGCAGATGAAGTCACGGCTGTAGGCCAACCCGCAGAGTGTTGGATATCAGATCGAGAGAATATTCTTTCTCCCTTCTAGAGCGTCCATGTGAACGCCCTAGTAGTACCACAGTCCTCAGAACTCAGAGAGTCGGGTCCCCATGCTCCTTTCTGACTTTTGACTTTCTCCAACGTATTGGTGTATGGGTACGGATACAGTAATACCGGGACCGAAATCGGTGGAGAAGAAGACTAATTTAGTCCCGCGTGAAATGCAGATTAGAATCTGAGCTCAGATTCAAAGCTTTCAAGGTTGTTGGTCCCCGAGGAGCGCCGAACGAGCATGGTATTAAGTTCGGAGCATCGAACGTTGATGAAAAGTGTAATGATGCCAAGAGTGAGATATCTGATATCACATGAAGTCCCCCTGAAGCTGGCCGGATGTGGTTAGCTTGACTATATAAGGTTAGCACATAGTGGCTGAAGAATAGTGGCTGAAGAAAAGTGGCTCTCCCTGTAGCGCTGTGGCTGTGATGACATCGAAGACCTCCGAAGGTTCTCAAGATTTTTACCTCAACTTTACAAGTCTTTACTAGTGCAGAGGTTAAGCACAAACTCAAAAGGCCCACGAGAGGCCTCAAGACTAAGAGACCCAGTGGCCTTGGCGCTGCTGATGGAGAAGACGGTGAAGTTGAAAAAAAGGGGCTCCAGAACAGAAACAGGTAACGGGCCCGGATCGTGATGGAGAAGGATTTTATTTCCGATCTTAAGATTATGTTAATCATTATTCACTACTGGACTGTTCTTAATTATTCCAAGACATTGCGGGTGTTACTAGAGGGACCGTGTACGTAGCTTAGAAATCTAGATCGATCAGCTTCTCTAAAGCTATCGTAAGTAATTGCCAATTCTGACTCTAGTGTGTGTACGTGGAAGGAGATAAACCTGAACACGAAAGTTTCTTTGGTAGAATTGGAATCTATAATGTATATGTGCTTCATGTGTGTTGACGTTTCACGATCTATCCATAAGTCCGTAAGTCCATCAAGTCTATGTAAAGGGAAATCATGTACATGCCCCAAGATACCACACCATACTCCGTTAGAAAAACATTAGGAACTCTTTCAAAATAAGACGGGAAATAATCTGAGATCTTGTGTAACGCCTCAGATCTCTGTGATCTTCTCTGAGATCGTGCCCTTGTCATCGGGGCCTTTACTCTTCTTCTCATCCATCGTGTCTAGGGTATCGGCCCGAGCAGCATCCACATCGCGAGTCAGCAGTTGTCTGCCAAAGGGATACGTGGTGGGCTTCCTGGGAGCTGGCTCCTGACTGGCGTGTTCCCATACTGACATGGTGAAATTCTTACCCAGGAGCTCGATGGGTGGTGTCAAGATAGGGAGAACAGCAAAGAGCATGCCATAGCAGATAATGGCCGTCAAAAGAACGCACAACCAGTAAGGCACACCGTAGGAGAAAAGCGTCACCATAGCCCACGAACCTGCGGACCACATGATGAAACCGTGGATCAGATAGATAGTAAAAATGTGCGGGAAGATCCACTGCAGAACCTTAACCGAGAGCACCTTTTGCACCACAGGCGAGATCTCGACAATAGCTTGCATGGCGACCGTGGTGATCAGAGCATTCAATCGAGGGATGTAGTAGTCGGGGTAGAGGCTGCGTCCAGCCTGTACGATTGCCAGACCGGTGGTCGTGTCTGGATGCCAGCCATATTCCTTCTCGGCATACTCAACACCAGTGTACTGGGGAATCAGGTCGAGAGTGAAGCCGGCCAGGGTGACAGCGATCAGGAACCACAGAATAGGGTAGTAGACGAATGGGCGAGCATACAGCCACTTTCTGTACTTGAAAGTAAGTTCAAGGTCTGCGAGGAGCAGTCCGGCGTAATAGTAACTGCCCCATGAAAGACCGTACCAGTGGTTAGCGATGCAGAAGGTGTAGAAAGCCATGCGCTTCCAAGGCGTCTTGCATTGCTTGACCATGAGAAGGGCAATCAACGTCTGCCAGGCGCCCTGCAACTGGACCGGGATGGTCCAGAGGACTCCTGTACAGTAGTTGTTCGTAATTTGGGGTGCCGCATTTGGAATCAGGAACGCAAGCTCGACAATCTCACTGATGAACACACCAGGGTTCTGCACAAGGGTAACGTACGGCCACTGCGACCAAGTGACAGAAGGGAGATATTCAAGCCAGTTGACAGCTCCTGAGTCCATGAGGAAGTATTCGAGAAGAGCAATCGATGCGACCGGAGTGAGAAGACGGAACGGACGAGCGACAACCTTCTGGGCCATGTTTCCAAGATTGCCTGTACGGAGGTAGTTGGAGACAAGGAATCGAGTGGAAATCATAAGGAACGGCCCAATCCAGAGAGGGTCCAGGAAGTAAGTTCCGATGGTCTTTCTCGCCCACGTCTCACTGGAATAATGGGGATCCAGTCCAGGCTCCAGGACGGATGCGAAGTAGGTCAAGCAGAAGTGGTTCACCGTAACCAGAAGCGCACTCATAGAAATGAAACCAGCCAAGTAGTCCACGCGCTGACGGGGAAGAGCAGCTCCTGCAGCTGGGGTTGCTTTAACTGCCGGAGGCTTCTGTTCGGTGGTAGTCGGGGGAGCTTGGGAATCCTGCCTCTGCTGAGGCACATCTGCAGATAAGAACCCTGGGGTAGGGGGCGCGCTCGAGTCCATCGAAGGATGTACAAGGGTGCTGCTGCTGGGACTGCCATGGTATTCGACGTCTTCTTTGATAGAACCAGGAGCGTTACCGACGCCTGCACGGCGGCCGTGGGCACGTGGAAGGAAAGAGGTCGCTTGCGCATCTGCCGGATAAATTGGCTGGATCGTCAGATCGTCAACTGAGTTGGTTCGCGAGGGCCGTGGGGATACTGCTGGGGTTTGATATTGAGGTGCTGGGGTCTGAGGAACAGAGTATGCCGGTGGCGGTGACAGGCTGGCATAAGAAGACACAGTTGGAAGATTGTGCCGGCTTGCGAGGGGGCTGCCGGTATCAGTATTGAGGGTTGCACTGTCGTCAGTTGACTGAGCGTCGCTTCTGTCTGAATCTCCAGATGAGCCTGCAGTCTCCTTTCTTTCCTTGATACCAAGGAACTCGTAGAGAGAGTCCCAGGAAGCTCTGCGCCACAAAGTCTTCACAAGTAGGATCGTAAAGACAGCAAGGAAAGCAATGTCGATGGCAAGGGGAACCCAGGGAATTGTCCACTTGGGCTGTGCCTGCTTCCACGGTTTCGTGGCATCAGGACTATAAGTCGTCGAGCCTCGCAGAGCCATGTTGCTCATGGGGCAGGCTGCAGTCCGTGTGCATCGTGTATCGAAATCCTTGATCGTCTTCTCTGTCGCTAGGGATGAATTGTAGAAGATACGAGTCCAGCCAAGATTGGCCTGGGAGCGATGAGTCGGAGGGCCTTGGCTGCTGTATTGGTTTCCCGTTGACCAGTGTTGCCATTTCAAAGGCGCCGGTGTGCTCGGCAACGTACTGTTCTCCTTCGTGGTATAGGTCTTCATGAGCTGATCATTGATGTAGTAAGAAATATTGTCTCGGGTCCAGTCTACCCGGTATTCGAGGTAGAGCCATGGATCCTCTCCGGCTTTGATGAGATCGGTGAAATTCTTTCCCAGCCAGATATCCGGGAAGACACCATTGGCCAGCATAGAGACCCAAGCCTGGCTACTGTTATCGGTGTTCATAACATCGATGTTCCATCGTTCCGTTTCGTTGTGATAGAGTAGCATCGACATAGCAGATCCCTTGTGCCAGGACCGCGGCGCACGCATAGAACTCCGGAAGGAACCGAAGAAGATATCTTGACGCTTGGTCCGGACACTGGCTCCATTGACCAAGTGCTCCTTGTCTGAAGGGTCAATGGCGAGTTCCAGGCTGCTGACGTTGCGCGCCTTGGTGTCGTTGACGATGTTGACATTTTCAACCTTGGCACCCTGACGGTAGATGGTGTTCCAGCCCAAGTCATACTTGTGCTCGAATGACTCCACCACCAGGTCGTCGGGGACGCCATCGGTTTCGTTGAAGTATACAATGGTGCTGTCCGTGAAGAGGAGGTCGGCGCCTTCATCGTAGAAGCCGCACGTGCAGCCGGAAACCTCATGGGTCGCCAACTCCTGCGCTCGACACAGCGAGACCAACAGCACCAACACCCACGACCAGAGAGACGCCATTCTGTCTGACCATGCGAAAAAGAAACGAAAGGGAAAGAAAAAGAAGACAAGAACAATAAAATATGGGACAGGTACAAAGGATTATACAGGAACAGAAAAGGTCCTGGCAGAAAGGCGCTGAAGAACAGGACGACGATGGCGGTTCCAGGGTCTTAAGGACCTTCGACCAAGCTCGCTTCTGGATCCAGCCAAAAAGTGCAGTCCCGTTATGAACTTATCTATCATCACCGTGGGGCCCCAGCAGCGCTGCTGATCCGCCCGTGGTCAACACTACGTCTCCGGGCTGAGTCTCGGTTCTCAAGAGGCACCATTACTACTTCCGGCGACCACCATCCCCCGGTGTCGGTCTCGATTCTCGAATCTCTCTAGTTCGGATCTCATCCATCCCGAAGAAAATTCGATAAGGCTACTATGGATTCGGTCTGATAGACTCAAGGTTGCCAAGCTAGAATATGACATGGGGTCTCCGAGCCTATCATCCAACGAAGTTGAACGAACAGTCCACGCCCTTGAGGAGTTTTCCGTCTCGATGCTACTCAGCCCTGACGATGTGACCATAGTTCACGTACACGCTATCTGTCACCAGAACCATGAGTCTACTCCAAAGTATCTTTTGCATGGACCCTCAGCAAGGTCCTCCGCTTGACCCACCGTGTTTTGTGACGGTATCAAAGCACCCAGCATCGATACTCCGTACTTACCCTGTGGTGTTATCGTATACAGCTTGAGTCCAACCAAAGTATTCGGCCTTTTTAGCTTCGGCTACATGAGCTTGAGGATTTCACCCTAAAACCTGCTCGTTCTGAAGCTTATCTGATGGTTCTGCAGCAGAAGAGGCAATAAATCTTTTCGTGGAAGATGGCCGAGGAAAAGCTTGGCATCGAGCGATAGTCTTGGGCGAGCGGACACTCGGACACCCTAGAGGAAATAGCTCCTCGTCTAATGAGGAACCCGCGGGAAAAGCAGCCATCCCACAGGCTGACCGATATCCCGCATAGACAAGCCAGGAAGGGAAAAGAAAAAGAAAAAGAAAAAGAAAAAGAAAAAGAAAAGAAAAGAGCAAAGGAAAGGAAGAGAAGGCGTGATCATGATCCATACCTCTCCTAGTTGTTCTTGATACGAGATCGACAACGCGTGCAGCTGAGGCTACAGTGCATGAACAGACAACAGACATATCAGTAAGCTGTGCAGCATGCAGCGGCCCAATTGATGGTTCGGGATACCGTTAGGAGTCCTGTGCCAGCGTGATGCGGGAGAAGCGCAGTGCTACCATGGAAGGCCGTCAGGCACGGGAAGTGATATCCTGCTAGTCGGGTTCGAGATGTACCACTTTGACCCCTATATGATTGTTAGTGGTGTGGGCCGCGTCAGTGCTCAGGCGGTGAGAAAATTTAATCACCGCCTTCCTTTTTAGGAATAGAATCTAATAGATAGTCAGCGAAGCTCGCCCGAACACCAAGCTCAACACCAAGCTGACCACCAAGCTGACCACCTAGCTGACTACCCTACCTAACCACCCTACCTACCACCAAGCTCACCACCTAGTCAAACCATTATATTATTCATTTAATATGGATTCTACTACTGCTGCTGCTCCTACTACTCCTACCCCTACTCGATTTTGGATCCCGTTTGAATACCTACGTCGCGGGGATTCAGGGGATACAAAGGAATATGCTCCTCACCTAACCCGTGATCAATGCCGTGATGTTCAATTAATGTGAAGACTGGGCTATTCTTATGAAGAGATCTCCCATGAACTGGGTATTACTATACGTCAAGTTCAATATACGTGCCAGCTTGAACACCCTACTCCGCAAAAAGCCCCTGGACGCCCTAGTATACTATCTAGTGATCAAGTTGATGAGATTGAATCCTTTATCACTAGTTCCCGGGAGGGACGTCGTATGTTATATAAAAAGCTAATACGATATTTCAATCTAGACATTAGCGAATCCGTCCTCGCTCGAGTATTAAAAAAACGAGGGTATTCTTGCTACCTTGCCCGTTGCAAACCACCTATCTCTGAGAAGAATCGTCAACTTTGCCTAGCCTGGGTATATGAGTATTTGAGCTGGTCCATTGAACAATGGTATACTATCCTATGGTCTGATGAAACGTGGGTTACCTCTGGCCGGTATACTAGAATCTGGGTGACTCGAAAACCCTATGAAGCTCTAGAACCTACCTGCATTGTTGAAAAGTATCTAAAAAAAAGGGGCTGGATGTTCTGGGGATCCTTTCATGGAAATATTAAAGGACCGTGCCTATTTTGGGAGAAGGATTGGGGTACAATTAATGGGGAATCCTATTGCGAAAGGATAGTCCCTTTAATTGATGATTATATGAAATCAAATCCCTATCTAGCTCTAATGCAAGATGGAGCTCCAGGGCATAAATTATCTACAACTAAGGAGGAGCTTTAACGCCGCGGGATTGAACCTATCTTCTGGCCATTCTATTTGCCAGATTTGAATCCCATCGAGACGGTATGGGATGAAATGAAGGATTGGCTAGATGAGTATTATCCTTTCGATAATCTATCATACCCTAGGCTTCGCCAGGCAGTCCAAGAGGCATGGAATAGTATAGGAGCTGAACGGCTTCATAAATTCATTACGGAGATGCATGACTGCTGCTGGGCAGTCATTGAAGCAGAGGGAAGACATATTCGCTATTAAATGGGGTATTTAGATCTATTAATCTAGCTCCGAATAGCATTAAATAAATCAAATTAAACACCACGAAATGAGCTGTATAGGCAGTTACTACCTAGTAGTTGAATTCAACCGGCAGAATATTAGTAAGAATGCTCCACCACGCTAAGGCGTACTAACAATCATATAGGGGTCAAAGTGGTAACTTAAATTTCTGCAGGCTGTCGATCACTGGAGATCTCTCCACCAATATCCAGCGCCTAAGTGCGGCTCCATCTGAGTGGCGCTGTGGCGCCCACGTTCGACATGAACCGGTCAAGGGACCCGAGGAGACCCCAGCAGAACGCCACAATCCTGAGCCACGAGGAAAGGATAAAACTTTGAACGCTGAGTCTCTGGTACCTGACTACTTTCTGGCGCCCGCTACGTCAATTGCTCCGGACGGGATCCCGCACCCTCTACGACGGAAATGGAATTGAATTTTTCGCTCGGTACTTGGTCTCGGACGATCAGCCCTAGGTCCATGAGTATGTACGACGACAGTACGACGTACGGAACCAGACTAGTCAAACGTATCTATCTACTCTGAGCAAGTACAGTCCGGTAGTCTCCCGGCCGACTCTGCGGAAGATCAGCGGATCTAGATACTAGGCCCCTAGGGTAGCAGAGGCCCACTAGCGCCCACAACCTGACTCTAGGCTCCGAGCTGGAGACCTGAGCCCAAAGATTCAGTTGTAATAGCTGGGTCTGGACAAGATACGGAACTATCGTTATCGGGATCCCTGCTCTGATGGATTCCGAGAAAGTTTGCAAGTGCCTCGGCCAGCGGCCGGCGTTGCCTTTCCTTTCTGGGCAGCGCTGGGATCATTGAAAGGTGCGCTTGCGCCAGCACATTTGAATCGACTTTCTCCTCTCTTTCTCAATCACGGCAGCCAGTCTTGTTTGTCTCAAGAGCATCTTGCAAGATGTCGACCGCACCCATGGCGAACGGCTCTGAGGAGAACTTGTTTGACGGTGCGCACCAGCGCTCGTCGCGGTCAAACCTGCGCTCCAGCATGTCCAAGATGGTCTCTAACCTCTCCTGGACAATCAGGACTGCTTCAGATGGAGTCCAAGACTGGACCCCATTTGTTCTTGTTCTCTGTTATTTTGTCTTTTCCATCTGTATCTACATGGTTGCCTCATCAGGAGTCATGAAGGTGTTCTGGTTTGTCTACCTGATGACCAACACCTACATCGCCGCGTCTACCGTCATCGAAGCCATGTTCAGTGTGGGCAGATTCCACGAAGCCAAGGTTGCTGCTGCCAAGGTTGAAAAGAACCATTGGACCTTCCCAACCCCAGACGCGGACATGAAGAAGCTCGACCTATGCATTGTCGCCTATCTGCCCAACGAACAAGATATCATCATGGACCGCATCAACTATCTGTTGCAGGAGATTGTTTATCCCCGTGACAAGCTTCGCATTGTCGTTTTGTACAACACGCCAACTCCCATTGAGCCCCTCGAGACTGAGATGCGAAACATGCAGCTGAAGCACCCGGAACTGCGAGTCATTAAAGTACCGAAGTCCAAATCTAAAGCCGACAACATCAATTACTACTGCTCTCTTGAAAACGATGCGGATGTGACCGCCATATTCGACTGTGATCACTATCCCCACCCGTACAACCCGCGATGGGCTGTGGAGAACTTCCAACGCGACGATCAAGTTGATATTGTCCAGGGCCGCTGTGTTATCTTCAACTCAGACGACACCCTTCTGACTGCCATGATCTCAGTTGAATTTGACAAGATCTATGCCGTCTCTCACCCCGGACGCTCCACCATGTACGGGTTCGGTCTGTTCTGCGGTTCCAACGGTTTCTGGCGAACGACTCTTCTCCGGCACTTGAAGATGGATGAAACCATGTTGACCGAGGATATTGACTCCGCCCTACGAGCTTTCGGTGTCGGTGCCAAGGTTATCCATGATCTGAATGTCGTCTCGTTCGAACTAGCTCCAACTACATGGCCCGCCTTCTGGAAGCAGAGATTGCGCTGGTCGCAAGGATGGGTACAAGCCAGTATGCGTCATATCCACAAGGTCTGGACTCGGTCCCCGGAGGGCCGGAAGCGCACTCTTACCCACCGCTTTGGCTTGCTCTCGCTACTGTACATTCGAGAGTCCAGTTACTACCTGGTTACTCAGTATCTGTGCCTGGTGATTGCTATCGTCTGCATGCGATGGCCTCAGTCCGGTGAAGACCTCTTAAAACTAGTGTTCTTCCAGTACCCTGTTGCATGGTGGCTCTTTATTCTCAGGTAAGTCTTGTCTGGCAATCTTTAAATTTACTATCTGAAGTCCAGAATGCTGATGTGAGCCTGCAGTTGCCTTTCCTACGTCGTTACTCTCTGGATCACTTTCCACACGCGGTCCGAGTTTGTGCGCTGGTGGCATATCATCGTCTTTACTCTGACCTACCCGGCCCAGCTTATCCTGACAGCGGTAATGGGTCTCTTTGGCCATGCACGCCAGGTCAGCAAGTATGTGAAGTGGAACCCAACCCCGAGAACTTAGCCGGCACGGGCTGGAGTGGAGCAAACGAGATTTGGTTACGTATAAGGAGTTTTGGATCTTACCTTCTGGACTGTACATACATTTATCCGGGTTAATTTTTTTTGGGAATAGCGAAAGTGGGATATAGAGTGGGATATAGACTATGTTTCGTTTTACTAGCGAGAATACTCTTGGCAATGACCGTTTTTTCAAGACATTGGATCTTCACACTAAGTCTCCTAACCACTCAATTGGCCTAACTGTTGCATGTGAGGAAGGATCGACACAGCACATCCTCGCATCGTTCGACAAGAAATACTAGGAGAAACAAAGATAAAGGCATAAATAAGCATTCGGACCTTGGAGGAAGCCGTGCCGTTGGTTTCCTGGACCGCCGTCACATCTTCTACTGCAGGGCCCGGATAAGCTGGCTAGGGCCGCGTTGTTAGGTGGGTTACATAGGCGAGAGCGATCGACATCCTTAGTCTCGGACCACTGATCAAGAAACAACTTAGACAATAATAATCAGAGACGCCCAGCTTCCATTGAGAGGCATCATTACGGGGGTGGGTGGCAGAGGCGACCTGGTGGCTTCGGGGGGTCTCGAGGAGACCCTGAGTCTGGCCGGGAGCATCCTCTGGTTCAGCCGTTTCAGGTCCAAGTGAAAACCTGTATATGATGGAGAGAGAGCAGACCCAGGCAAAGCAGTGGTCAGCTTAGAAAACGCCAGAACCGCAAAAAAGATGCCAAGACTGCGGTCAGATCGAACAATCCCCTTTCTGTTCCGCGGCTCGCGAAATCTGACATCCAACATCCAAAAATGAACTATCCATGGACCCGAAATGACACTAACGGTAACATACTATACCGATACCACGCCAGTTTACTAGCATCTCCATCGTGAAATCCAAAGTGCTTATCGGATCGACGCCTACGACTGGCGTGTCTAAGCTTTCTGCTTTAGGGCTTTTTGCTACGGACCGATTCGATTCGGTCAGTCGCCGCAACCTATCGCCAGTATCATTGAAGCTTTTGCACTTGGACCACGAGCTGAACGGAGATCCGCTGGAGCACGGTCGAGAACTTCCTACTTGGTCCTTGGACTGGCGCTTAGATCTACAACCCCAAATATTGGGTTATGGACAGGATTCATGGTACCATCGTCCGCATTGTCCCATTCGGTTTCTAGCGCCTGAGAAATGCATAGTTACCTTCATGCAGAAGAGAAGCAGAGGGAGAAAGGCTGCCTGACAGTGCCTGCGCCACACCTTGGTACTGGAATTAACTTCCTACCATGATGTGGTTACCGCCATCTCTCTATCCGTATCTGGGTCTAACTCAGACACGGAACTGGACCGGAAGCTCAACCCCCATTCTGTTGTCCCCTCTTTCAGGGCCCCGAGAGTTAATCTGTCCAATGGGTCTGGACTCGCACGTCGGAGGCTAATCGGTCTGGTTCGGGTGAGGTAGTACGGAGTAGTTTTTTTCACATCCGTGTCTATGTTATCAGCACAGAGGTGTCCTTGAAATCTGAAGCTTCCCCGATTTCTCTTTCCCCTCGACAGATAACACTTCTCTTGTTGCTTCCAGTTTCTGCTGTGTTTGTCTGCGATTAGCTTGGGAATACCCTCCTCATAGACCTGAGGATCTCTTCTCAACTGTTTGGAGCTCATTGCTTTTGTCTTTTCTGCCAAACATGGGGTTCGCAGAGGTCGTCAACAGCGCCCCCAAGCTCAAGCTGGGCTCGCCCACAGAGTATGAGCAGCCCTATCTGTTGGGCTTTCGCGGCATCTTGGTGATCGAGACCTTCCTCTGGACTTTTCTCCGTACCTTTGCGCCTACTACTGTGTACGTTTCTGAGGATCCCAATGGCCCTTTTTCGTACCAGATAGTCCGCAAGATCTTCTCGGTGCTCTTCTGGAATGAGTACTTCTTGTATGGCGCCATCATCTTTCTCTCTGCGCGCTCAATTGCCATTCCGTTCATCAGGAATCCCAAGGCAGAGCGCGCCGCCATGTCGATGATGTGCCGTGGTATCACCCTTTGGTTTCCAGTTGCTGTGTCCGTGGCCATTGCGACCCTGGCCTTCTCCATTGGTGGTACTCAGTACATCATGGACTTCAAGACAAAGACCTCCAACCACACGACGGCCGTGCCATATGTGATCCCCAACGCATTCGCCTACTTCAACTCGGTGTTCAACATGTTCTGGACTACTCGCAACTACAACGTCCAAGCCGCCAGCACTGCGTTCCCCACTGGTACCTTGTGGACTATCTGCGCTGTGTACATGCAGAGTTACACCGTCTACATGACTATGCTCATCATCCCGTACACCCGCAACAAGTGGAGAGTTCAGGGTGCTTTCTGCTTCATCGTGTGCGCGTGGTGGGTTCAGTCTTGGGCATGGTTCACCATCTCTGGTCTGATCCTGGCCGATATGGTCATGAACATGAACTTCAAGGAGTGCGCCCAGCGTGGTGTTCCTGTCTGGCGCCGCGCTGATGGTACCCAAATCCGGATTCCCGTCTTCGTGCCGGCCGGTCTGTGTCTGATCGGTGGTCTTCTTATGCAGTACCTCTGGGTGGCCTACCGTCCGGACCTCTTCGACAAGGAGTGGCTGGTTCACACCGATCCCTACTACACTGCTTCCATCAACACTCAATACGCGACGCGCCACACGCAGGCCCGTGACGATGCTTACCTGATGGTCATTGGAATCTTCATCTTCCTCGAAAGCTACGATATTCTCCAGCGGATCTTCTCCAATGGCTTCCTCGTCGCTCTTGGAAAGCGCTCTCTGAGTAAGTCCCCCCTGTTTTGCAGCTAAGTCGTGAGTATCTGTGCTAACTGATTTCTCTCAGGCTACTTCCTTGTCCAGTCCAACATGATGTACATTGTTGGCATCCGGGTCTTCAACTCTCTGTACACCAACCACCACATCTCTTTCGGTGGCTCCAACATGGTCGCCTTGATCACCTGTCTGGTTGTCACGATCCCGTTGGCGGAATTGTTCTACCGCTTGGTGGAGTTGCCCAGCAAGCACCTGGCGCACAAGTTCTATGACTTCATTACCGCATAGTCTAGGACGTTTCATGATGCATGTACATACGGTTAATGTCGTCTTCTGGCGTAATTGGGTTTGGGATTTCCATAGACGGATTTGCACATGATAGAACTTGGTACATAGCAATAGAGTTGGATGTTTTATGACACAGTCAATTCATTTCCCGTGCAAGAAACCTTGTAGTGTTCCCAGGTATGGTTAGTTCAGTGTATGTATCTGATATCCTCTCCTCGGTCGTCGTACGGACATGGTACGGGTTGCAGCAGCGGTCCAGCGTTACATCCCATGAGTTCGTCATCAAGTTCATGAGAAATCGCCGGAATTGGTAATTCGAGCGCCATCCCCACGCGCCACAGAATCTTCGTCGCTGGGTTCTTTGGCGCAGGACCAGAAGATCGTCGAGGATCCAACAGGCCGGATCACAACGTGCTCGTCCACATCGGATGAACCATTATTCAAGCCAGTGTGGTTCGGATTAAGTTAAGTTGTGGCTCTGGCATCCGCAACGGCTGTGCATGCCAGGGCTGCTACCGAGGATCTGGATGCTGATATCCCCCTTGCGTCGTCCGTTGTACTAGCAGTAACTTACTTGGAGGAGAGGAGATTTTTTAGAGTTGGCTCCTCCGATCTTCGCAGCCCCGCCATAAACGATCCATCGGCGATTGCGTCTTGGGAGGTTCTTTGCAACGTCCACACTTCCTTTCTTTCTTTACCAAGACAAGACAACCTCCGAATTCTCTCGCACGAATCCCGTACACCGTCCGCTGGTTCTCCATCTCTGGTTCATTTCTGGTTGAGTTTCTGATCTCAATTGGCGTGATTCTTTCGATTTTCTGGAAAAAGTCTCTTATCGGATCACCATGTCGGCCGCCCCTCTCTATCTCGGAGTCATCGGTATGTCCCACCACGCTTCACTCAGCAGAGATGATATCCAACTTCCGAAGAAACCGCGACTGATTCTTGCGATCTTGTCTTAATCTTCAGGTGTCGGTGGCGTTGGAACCGCCTTCCTCAGCCAGCTTGCCCGTCTGCCCAATGCTCCATCGCTCGTCCTGCTCGCCCGCTCCACGCAGACGCTCCTCTCCCCAGCACCGTCCTACTCTCCAGCTATCCCCGCTGCAGACTGGCAGACTGCCTCGTCGACCCCTTCGTTGACCAAGTCTGGTTCTCTCTCGCCACAGGAGATTGCATCTTATCTCTCCGCTGCTCCGGGACGCTCCATCCTTGTCGACAATACCTCTGACCCCGCCCTTGCGAGCGCTTATCCGGTCTTCCTCCGTGCGGGCATCTCCATTGTCACGCCCAACAAGAAAGGTTTTTCGTCGGATCTGTCTCTCTGGAAGGACATCTTTGCCTCTGCAGCGCAAGGCAAGGCCCTCGTCTACCATGAGAGCACGGTCGGGGCTGGTCTCCCCGTCATCTCGACCCTGCGGGATCTCGTCGCGACTGGTGATGAAGTGACTCGCATTGAGGGTGTCTTTTCCGGCACTCTCTCTTTCTTGTTCAACACATTCGCGCCCGTCTCGAGCAGCGGTGCATCTGCGTCCTGGAGCGCTGTCGTCGCCCAGGCCAAGGAGCTGGGCTACACAGAGCCCGACCCCCGCGATGACCTGAACGGCATGGACGTCGCGCGCAAGCTGACTATCCTGGCCCGTATCGCTGGTCTGGAGGTCCAGTCTCCCGATGCTTTCCCTATCGAATCGCTCATCCCTGCCGAATTGGCATCCCTCCCCAGCACCTCCGACGGTATCACACAGTTCATGACTCGTCTGCCTGAGTTTGATGGACAGATGGCCTCCATCAAGGAATCGGCCGAGAAGGCAGGCAAGGTCGTTCGCTACGTTGGCAGCATCGACGTTGGCAAGAAGGAGGTCCGCGTCGGACTGCAGCAGTTCGACAAGGACAGCGCCATTGCAGGATTGAAGGGTAGCGACAACATCATCAGCTTCTACACGAAGCGATATGGCGCCAACCCGCTCATCGTGCAGGGTGCGGGTGCTGGTGGAGATGTTACCGCCATGGGTGTTACGGCTGATCTGATCAAGGTCACCGAGAGATTGAGATAGAGCAGAGAAATATCTGCCTGTGCTTGTTTCTGAAGCCGTGTAGAGCATGGTGGGAGCAAGGACAAACTAGGAAATAAGTTACGTTGATGAAAATAAAATAGAGTAAAAAATCATGATACCATTCGTATATCATATCTCCTTTTCTTTATATACAGATGTCGTTGTCTTTCTTGGACATAAAGAAGCGACCATACGAACCCATAGCAGTTAGTCCCTTGCTTAAATGTAGCAGGAGGGTTGCCTTAATTTCATATCCGTAGCCCTGAAATTTTTTAAAGGTACACTGAAAAGTGGCTCTTCGACGCGCTGCAGTTTGTGATCTGAATATCAGACTGCCAGATGAGAGATAGTAGAATCCATTAGCTTTTCCATGACTGTACAAACCCGCTACGCAACTCAGCTTTGAAAGAGAATCTCAAATCCGGTCTTCCTAATTTTGGCACTAGTATGTGCAGCTTAGAGATATCGCTCGTATTTAGTGTTGACAAGCTGCTGAATAGGGACCAAGCATGAAGTAGATGTGGAGGATATACCATTTTCCATGTACACCCGAAATAGTATGAAATATTCCATACAAACCGTGAAAACAGCGTAAACATCAAGCCATTCTTTCTTGCTAATAAATTCACCATTCTTTTAACTCCTCAAATACTTCTTGATGGCCTCTCCCCATACAGGACCACGCTTATAGAAATGAATTTGCGGCACACTTCCCTCCTTCAAACCATCAATAGCCCGCGCCAAATCCTCGCCCAATCCTTCGTCCTTAATATCCTGAATCGGATACCGATACGTATGAAACGCAAATACCAGAGCTCTTGATGAGGGAAGACGGTGTAACGTTTGACGTTCACACCGGACAAACGTCTGATCTAGATCCAAATCCTCCATTTTCAGCGGCACCAATTCATCATCTGCACCGCCGTGGATTTTGTTCCCAAAGGCTGAAAACAACTCCGCGTCTGTAGTGACGCTCCAGTTAACACGGCGGACGCACTTTCCGACCTCGAGCTTGTCGAAGAATCGATCCATACTCCGTTCTAGCTTCTCTTTGTATCCGGGAACGGGATCGTGAATTGTTGCGAGACGATGGCCGAGTTTCTTGCGCGTGTCGAAGCCAGCTGGGTAGCAGGTTGCATATGCTTCGAGGATATATTTCCTCTCTTCCTCTTCCTCCTCATCCCCTTTCTTCTTCTCGATGGAAGAAGACCTCTCCGGCAGAAGAATCAAAAAGTCCTCATCAACGGTCTTGATCAACGTCTCCAACGCCGTAATAGTCGCAGTGCCTTTTCCCACTTCCACAGGCCAGAGCTCTCCTGTGACTAGATTCTGCACCATAACTGCCTTACCGGTTTCATATTCCGTCTCATGGAGCTTGAACATCGTCGGATATCGACATGGGAGATACGTTCCCATGAGATAAGTGTAGAGTTCACTAACCGCAGCACGGGTGCGTGGATCCGAATCGTCATTTACCGCGACAACAGTCTCGTGATATTGCTCCAGGAGGGAGCGACGTAGTGCAAGGCGCTCCTTGTAAGTTTTGTCCATGGGGATGAGATCTGCTGGGTCGAGGGTCTGGAGGCCTAGAGTGTTCTCGTTAGTATGTATGTACATACATGACTGTATGATTTATACAGGATATCTTCATACCCATTGTAAGGTGGTATTTCGGCTTAAACGGACGAAACTTCAATGGCTCCGTGGTTTCCCAGTTAAAGTCCACCAGGGGCTCAATTGGTGAGAATTTGGAAGCAGGCAGAGGTCTATTTAGTCTAGCTGCTTCGCGTGCCTCTCTCTGGGAGTTGTTAGCAATGACCAGACATAGCAATCGCCGTTAGAATATATCTTATCGTTGGAGGAGGTCAAAAAAATTGCAATAATATGGGATATAATGCATTTGAGATACCAAGTGAATAGCGCAATCATCATCAATATCTGAGCCATAAAAACACATAGACGAGCTATGCAATCAGAGCATCCAACAAGTAAAAGGCGTCAAGCTTAACCCGTAAAAAAGCAAAAAGAAAAGACAAAAATAAACCAATTCCAAGGATAAACGGGGAAGACAATCACATACAGCTCTTCTCTTCAAATTCCAGATGAATAACCCTACAGCCACCAAGATAAAGAGCATCTTCGTGATTTTCACATCATGAAGTTTCATCCGGATAACCTCCCCCGCGTCGTGGCGCGATATAATACCTCTGATATGATCCCATGGTACATACATCTCGAGGTTCTTATCGACCACATCGCGAAGGTTTGATATGTCGATCATCGTCTTATCTCAAGTGGTGTACTATCCGATATAAGAAGAAAGAACACGAAACGAAGACTTCTATAAACCCAAAGATCACTTAGCGCAAGGAAAACAGAATAAAATCAACCAGCATACAATATTAAAATGAAAGAATTGATTTAATTGTAAGTGAGTCAGTGAATGTTCGGCAAAAGAACCACACATAAGTTGCGTGGTTGACGGTCGGACCTTCAATTCCTTGTTCGTGATAGGCCGGTTTCTCCGCGATCCAAGATACGCATATCTCCGCTGATAAGCGAGATAGCAGACATACTTAGTGACTTTGGGGATAATCAATTTCAAAAGTATACGCCGAAGATCTAAATGGTCGGTAACCCAAGAATATATGTATTTCAATTGACCAGCGGAGCGAAACTACAGTACATTGAAAGCCAACTGTAGAGTAGGTACCAAAGTGCCAGACTGCCAAGTCAAAACATCTGTAATTGCTGGCAGTTTAGGGTTCCTAGTTATGTTAAAAACCAGTGCTCGAAATAAACCTGAGACCAGGAGAACAATACTTAATGAATGCATCTCGGGTACTGGTCTGGAGAAGTGGGGTTGCAAGGGTGCTTTGGGTTATCGCTGGCTATCCAGCAAGTTCCTGAAGGCAAATAAAGAGTCAGCATGTGTACAGCCTGGTGTGAAGTGTTCTCGTCCCAAGCATTTCGTTTCTTCATTCCTTCCCTCCTTTCTCCAACTTCAATGCATCCAAACGAAAGGAGAGTAAATACCATCACCGCAGACACATTGACCTGAGTTTGCCCTAAAATTCATTATATTAGTCCCGTTGACCGCAAAACCAAGCATGCAGTCCAACATACGGATATTCTTTACACGGTTGAGGGCCAGCAGCTATACTACCAGCCTCGCGCGCGGCGAGAACTGGCGGAGTAACGGCCTGAACAGCCAGGCTAGATGCCAAGGCAACGACGGAGAAACCGAGTAGGTTTTTCATGATGGGAAATTTGGAATGGAGAATTGTATTGTAGCGAAGAGAGAAAGATTAAATGAGTGTAGTATATGGATGCTTTTATATTACTTTCTCGAGTTGTCCAGACCTGCGTAGCCCCGGAGTGAGCTATATAGAACAAAGGAACAACAACAAAGAAATACGTCCAGTACAGCTCATTGTGAGACTATATGCCCCACAGTTGAAACTAATGATTATCATTGTTCGAGGATGATTATCACAAAGCTTATTTTCTGATTATTGTTCCTCTAATCTCTTTTCCCAAAAACGCGGAATTCTGCTATGTCCATCGAGAACCAAATGCATCAAGCCTATCAGTCATTACAGCAGTGACATTGAACAAATACAGCTAGAAAAGATAATAATCTTAAGGGAAAACTCAACCAATCCAGGAAGACTTAAGCGGTCCTCCATACCTTCCCCTACTCGAATGCAAATAATCAACTCAGTCCATTCTTTGTACAATGATTGTACAGAAAGTAATGCCAATGCGTTCTGTGCTAGCCTACGCATGTCCATGTGATATAATATCGTAACCTAATACTCGAGGCACCACATTTTTAATCAGGTCGCTCCCAGTAGGCGTTGCATTGAGAATTTATTGTCGGGTTGTCATGCTCACTTTATGTTGAAACAAACTAACTACTTACTCTACATCGCAATTGAATGAATCGAATTCCAATAGCACGTGCTTTACGACCATTTTTGGGTTACTTCTTCGTATCAACCAACCAGTAAAATGCTGGCCATATGCCAACCCGCGACACCGAACAGTACCTCCCGCAAAAACATCGACCAAACATGCATTGAAAGTCTATACTGTCACACAACGGCTGAACACTTCATATAGCCTCAATAGACATCACTTGTCATCAGTCAGTAAAAATAACCCGCGGAGATCGGCGTCAGCCGATGTTTGTTTGTCAACTGGAGCATAAGCCCAGCTAGCTCTTGACGCAGGAGTCGAAGCTCTCTGCTGGCTGGAGAGGATCACTAAATCATACTATAGAATTGGTCGCATTACATTGGATATTCTGGAAATGGAATAATACGAATATGTATGTGTGGACAATAATATATTTAACGCTTCCCTTGCCAGGGGCTGAAAGGAGAGACGGGGAGAAATCCACCAGTCGAAGATAGAGAAAGATACGCTACCACGAGGGAAGAACAAAACATAATAACGAACTAGACTAACAGAACAAGGATAGGTCGGAACAGGATAGGGATAAATGGTGCCCAATTGTGGAACATAATCATGGCAACTCAACATCACACTTGACTTCCACGATTGCAGTTGTTAGATCTCTCGAACCCAGTGTCTGCCCATCTCATATCCCGGTATCCGATGCGCTCCAAGATGTTCCAGCAAGATGTGCAATTTGGCGTGCTTAATTCGCGACGCAGGTACCTCTCGTGGACCAGCTCCGCGAAACGTGAGAATCTCCCTGGCATTGAAGGGAAGATGGTAGGACTGGAGGATACGGTCGAGTTGGGAGTCTGATTGGTTGTTAGTCCATCATATATTCAATCACACCGCGGATAGCTAGGGGCAATTTTGAAGGACACATACTATCAAGTAGTCTCATCGATTCCAGCGTTTTCGGCACCTGAAAGTCCGCCGGAAACCGCCCATCTGAACACATCATAGGATGGATCTGCGAGTACCTGTGGCTGGCACTTTGGTTCGCGAGCGCTACAGCCAAGTTGGTTTTGCGGACCTTCTCGTTCAGACTCATTTCATGATTGTACCCTCCTCCCATGTCGTCGAACCGACCACTGCCGCCGGAAAATGGAGAACGAGGCGGCATCGGGCCAGAAGTGGTGAATCTGGGATTATCACTGAAGTAATCCGAATGAAGGCCGAATCGCGCTCCCTCAAATGCAGCGTCAATATCGGGAGATGGCATGCTCCTGGCCTCTCTGGCGAACGGGCTCCGGGGCATATTTCTAAAGCGCTCTTCTGCAGAATGCATGCTATATATTAGGCTCAATCTCAAATTTGAGAAACGATCAAGGTGGATTCGAGGTCAGTTAAGTGAAATGAACGATGTACATTTGGTAATTCTGACTTTGGATGACATGAAGTCCTAGAAGGACGCGGCCTCTTATGTGGTCTCCTGACTTGTGAGTCCTGGCAATAACAACTCACCACGAGATGTTGTGAAACAGAACAGAACATGGAACACCCTGTTTTGTCCGGTTTGCCTGTACACTGGTGCATCTAGAAACGCTAAAGTGGCAAAGCTCGGAAACCTGCAGGAAAGAGAAGCCAGTAGGCAATGTCGCATTTACTCCAGGGCTGTTCGACATATGCCTTACGCGAATTGACCTGCGCCCTTTGGGCTGCACTGCGCAGGTTGGACAAGAATCTTATAGCCGCAAGCAGCTGGGCAAGAAGGTCCAGAACCGCATATACCTTCGCCGCGGCTGACTGACTATCTCGCCCCGGTCTTCCATCCCCAAGCGAGGATGTTTGCTCGCTCACGAGGGATCAGCGCAGCCTCACATGTCGTAATTCAGAAATGGAAACTCTATTCACGATGTAGCCTCGGCCAGAAGATAAAGAAATTCTCAGCTCGCAAAGCATACCAAGCACGCTGATCGTAAGAGTATGGCGCATAACGAGTCACGCGGGTATACTGCAGGATACGAAGCCATCAAACATCGGAAGCGGAAAGAAGATCCCGGAGAGCAAAAATATACATGCTCGAGAAGAGCTTCAAGCTGAATTGCTCACGGAACTCGGCACATGAAGTAAGCTGAGAAGGTAGAAGACATGAGTAACTGGTGTCCAACTCCTCCGCAGGATGACAGACACTGCCTTGATCTAAAGGACACTGCAGTCGATGATCGCAGCCGAATGTGAAAAAAACGAGAGGCATTAAGTTATTATTGATTCTGCGGCACAGTCATCTCGTAACATAACAAATGTAGACATGCCGTCAGTCCAGCGATCGGCTTGTCGAGGGAATAATTGTTCCATATCCATCCCCGGAGTTGGTTTCCGCAGGCCACTTAACGATGATACTAAGCTCATCCACGGGAGACCGCATACGGGACCTGAAGGCTTCCGAGGTGGTTATGGTAACGATGTCTTCAAATCAGGAGAGAATGTGCCCCTCAATCACCCACTGCTTTCCTTCGGATACCTCCTCCTCAAATCAGCATCCTCACCCGCGAGTCCTTCTGCGCCCATTGCTTTATCATTATAACTAGATCCTGGCCGTGATACAGGCCGGGAGCTGTAGCCACTCCGTTCACGTTCCACACCGCGAAGGCTCCATGCTCGCCGGTGCCCACTTGGTCGTTCGCTCAGACTCGGGGCGCGGGGTTTCTCTCTGCCTCGTGCCCGGCCTCCAATAATAGGTATTTTGTATGTTACCAGCCGCCAGATATAAAGAAGGAAATCAAAGGCTATCAAAAAAGCCCATGGGCCAATGGTCAGTAGGCCGAGTATGAACTAGATATACAGAATAATGTCAGCCTATATTCTTCAGATGAAATGCCACATGCAACCAGCACCACCCATAGACCAGACCTATAGAGAATCTTGAAGGAGACATACAAAGATCCTCACAACCCACGTTTCGAGCGTTGTGAGATACGGCGGGAGAATCGAGTACCACGCCATTGTATCCTCGTTTGTCCATACACACACGATCCAGGTTCTTCACGGTATTATCCCTCTCTGCTTATGACTGGCGCTTCCCCAGACCACTCCAGCTCAGCTGGCCTGGGTCCTCGTGATGTTCAAGAGTCGGAAGCCCTCGTAACCGAGTGTCCTGACCTTCTGGCAGCGCGACACATTCAGGCAAGGAATCGCGCAAGACGTTGCAATCAATTCCAGATTCTGCGCAGACGACAGTGACAATCGCAGATTGCTCAGCGATCACGGCAGAGATGCACACCAGGCGTCCGAATCCGAGGCTAAGTAATCGCCAACGAGCGACAGGACCGGATACGCGCGGGGGTTCGTCGGAGCTGTCAAAGCGCAGCGCAGGACACCAACGCCGTCCACTTCTCAGGGGCGTGATGTCCAGACAAACGCATCAATACCAGATTAACGATTGAGAGAGTGACAGAAAATGGACATCGAAAAGGAAAAAAGAGAGATCGATCGCCCTCCAGCAAGCGGAGGTGATGTCTTGCACGTAAAGCTCGCTCGGAGCTCGACCGCCAAGGAAGGAAGGCACGAAGCGGATCGCGGAAAGAAACGATCGCAGTCGCGCCTGCCCGATCGGGAAGTATATCAGATGTCTGGGGTTTCGCGCTGGACAATATCTATAAAATTGCTATTCTTGGGAATTCAAGCGCATCCAGAGCTTGAAGAGGTACAATAGTACTAGGAAGTTGATACAAGAAGGTTCTAGCAGCTGTCTGTGCACATAGTTACATTTCTGGCCCTGGTACTTAGGGAGAGCACTAACGTCAGAATCCGATCTATCGAATCTAGGTACCTCGGAAGGGCTGGAGAGTATATCTTCACATGAGCCTCTATGGAAACGCAACGTCATATCTAGTGAGTACCATGCAGTGGTACCTGTATTCTACAATCAACGACTTACGCTTCACCTATTCTGAATGTTTTTCACGGCAGAGAATGGGCAATGGCTTCAACCGTCAACTCATAAATTACGCAGAGATCTTCGAGACATGTTCAATGCTTTACCAGCCCCAAGGTACATGTACATACATCAACGGTCCCATATGGCAGAACCTAAACCAAAGTCTAATAGCAACCAAAGAAGAAAAATGCAAACATCCATCATCGTAAGGTAACGTGCAACGTCGCGTTAAGGTATTCGTATGAAATGACGCCCAATTTCCAATACATATCCCGCCCTGAATTTGCCCGCTTGTTCTCGCACAATCGCTGGTCTATATGTGGTGTATCAACGAATTATATGACATAGAACAAAATGGCAATTATAACACAAAAGATGGTCTATCGGCGACCACGGTAGTAATCGTATGAGGTGTAGGGGTCTTGCTCTTCCTGCTCGACAGGGCCATAACCACCCGTCCGCCATCGATCTAGAGGGTTTGGTCCGCTGTTCTCGGCTGGCTGTTGCGCGTGGTTCAAAAGACGGGTTTCGCTCTCGTTGGGGAGCTGATACATGCCCGCCCCCGGCGTGAGAGCCCCGGTGTCGCCTGGGGACACTGGTCGTCGGAAGGCAGGGTGATCTAGATCGCTCGGACGGCCATCAGCGATATCCAGACCTTCATATCCCTTTCGCCCGGGCAGTGGTGGCATGGACGGAGTTGGCGATGACGCCCGCGACGAGCTGGGAGACCACTCGCCCAGAAAACTCTTGGGGGTCTGTGATCGCTCTGAGATAAGATCTTCTGGCCGTCCATAGATACCGCCCCCATATTCATCCCGGAAGTCGGCACGGTTCTTGAAATAAGAGAAGTCGAGTTGGTTTTCTGGGACAACCTCGAAGGGCGCAGCTCCAGGGCCGGTAGTCTTCCCTGGCTGCGCGGCCGACATGGATTGCATAGCGATATCTGTATGGTCAACCGAAGAGTCTGGGGTACCAAGACGGCCGCGGTAGATCTGCTTTAGAGCTTCCGCCGCCTTGGCGTGCACCATTGGTGTAGGCAGAGGCTTGTTAAGAGCTGGGTGTCCGAATCTCGAATGGAGTCGATCACCAGCTTTCTTTCCAGGCTTGCCCACTCCCAGTGCTTCCGAGTCGGTCAAGTTCGCCTTGTTATAGTATTGCATGTTGTCATCGAACTTCCTCTTGCAGAAGAATTTGAACCCGATGATCAAGAAGGGGAGAGGAACCATGCAATAAATCTGGATCCATAGGCCATTGGCTTTGACGACCAGTGCGATGATGAAATTAGAGAGGAGGATCGCAAAGATCATCCGGTTAAACAGGACTCTCCAGAAGCGGCCACCGGACTCCGTCTTGGTCACGAAAATGTACAGCAGCAGATACTTCTTCATCCACGCATCCAACCCGAAGTAGAGAGCCGTCGCGAGAAGCACGATCGGTTGAAGAGTGGAGAAACACAGAGCCACAGTCGCGTAGAAGAGGAAATAATTATAATAGCTGGCATAGTCGAATGGCGGAGGAGCGGTCCATTGGATTCTCTGTCGCGGCGTCGGGGAGAGGAACGTCTTAGCGAACCAAGTCCAGGCCAAATTAAGCAACTGAGCCAGATCGACCATGGCTCCCAGATTGCGCTGTAGAAGCCAGGATACCCAGAATGGAGACACCTGGCAGAGAGCACCCATGACCTTTTTAAAGAACTGTCCGTCCTGGATGGCTCTCCAGGCGTTCTCATCGTGGTTTTTGGCGTCGACAACTGCCGCCACGAAGCCCCATGCCGCAGAAAAGGTGGAGAAAACGATCAGGTTGTTAAAAACGAAAAAGGAGTAAAGGTGACGAATGACATGTCGCTCGCGAGAGGTCTTGGTCACATCTCCTGCTCGTACCGCCATGCGTCGGAAGAGGATAGGCAGGATAAGATAGACCAAGGATGTCAGGAGAGGAGCTGCGATACCCTGAACTGCCGCCCACACTTTGCTGTTTTGGCTCAGAGACGTCTGAAAGGCAGGCCAGACGAGACCTAGATTAGACAAATCCGACAAGAAAATGGCAATCATAGCGTTAGGAACGATCCAGACGATTGTCAAGATACTGGTCCAGATATAGTTCATGAAGCGCTTCCATTTCCTAGCTTGCTTCGACAGCGGTAGATTCTCCCAGATGATATCATGCGGCCGGGGTGCTAGACGGATTGTCGTGCCCTGGGGATGTTTCCGCCGTGCCATGTAAGCAGCCGCGTGGGCATGCTCGATAGACTCCCAGCTTGCGAACCCGTAGGGCATGGCATTGCGCTTGTCGATTGAATCACGAACATCTTTGATCTCGACTTCCAGCTCATGAATCCGATCGGTCAGATAATCGATCGCATCAACCTTTCCACCCGAGCGTTCGTCCCTGTGTTTCCTGGGTGGACGAATAGTCGGGCGGTTCGAAGGCAGGCAATCGGGGTTCTTCAAGTATTTCGAAAGCACAGATTCCAACTGCCTCACCGTCTCCTCATGCTCCTTGATAAGCAAAGGCAAATCTCGGACATTGCGTCCAATTGCCGCTCTAGGCAAAGCCGCCGTAGGATTGATCTCGTCCGTAAGACGCAAGAGACCCTCGTCCGATCTCAGAGGCTGAGGGATGTCGGTAACCTAGAAAGTGTCAGCAATTTAACGCACACCCACACCGCTACCCAGCCAGAAACAGATACATACCAATAATGTCCTCGCATGCAAACTGCGTTGATACTCCGAACTCTGAAAGTATCTCCTCCGCAGAGCGCAGATCCCAACGTAATTGCGCCATAGGAAATACATCACAATCGCATCAAAGGCCCAGGCCATGATGACCTGACTCCAAATCGCAGTCGTAGGAACATACAAGGGTGTCATGAGGGTGAACTTGGGGAAATCGGCCGTCCCTTCGCCTGAGCTCTCGACGAGATTAACGGGGATCATGACGGTACAGCCAATGATGCTAAGAAAGATGAAGATATTCCGCAGCATCTTGGCGAAGCGCAGGAAGACCGTGGCATCGAGACCAATCCTGTCGACCAGGTCATCTTCTTTGGTTCTGAGCACCGGCTTGAGCCATGAGAATAAGCCTTTGCCCACAGGCGGCGGGGCGTGCAGTTGGTCGGCATATTTCTTCTTCGGAGCGTAAACGAGTGTGTGACGAGGTCGCAGGAAGGAGAAGAACAAGACGAGGAGGATGGAGACTCCGATAGATGTGCCCAGCGAGGCCCAAACGGCGTTGACTTGGAACTATTGCAAACACATCGGGGTCAGTCGAACATGCATTGTCGATCGAAGCAGTGCCAAAAAGAGCAAAGCACTGGAACAGAATAGCTAGATAGCGCTCGCTCATCACCTACCGCAGACTTAAATGGGTTCTGAATCAGATGCAAGAACTGCGCTGCTGGCGAGTTTGCCTGCCGGCGCGCGAGGTCGCTGATATGGTCCATTGCCGCGTTTATGCGCCCTGGCCCAGCAACGCTTCCCAGGTCAACGACACTGCAGCAGGCATCGACCGATGATTCCCACGCCCAAACACAGCCAGGAGGTTCCACCGCAGCTCGATGTTTGTTGAAATGGCTTAACGAGCGGACAGAGACAATGCAAATGAGGGGAGGAAGTGAGAACGACCGAAACGGGCTGCGGACGAGACGGAGGACGCAAAAACCCAGATTGCAGATGCCCTTCGATGGGAATGACGCTGGGCGTTAGAAAAGCACACAGGCTCCAGCCCAGCTGGGCATTATTGGCCTCTTCGTGGAGGCGGGTCTGCCAGCAGTCTTACTAGAGCACAATAACGGGGCCTGGACTTGTAACGGCGGGTCGGCGGGCGAAGACGATCTACAGAAGAGCGATCCAATGCTTGGCAGGAAATGAGGATAAGCGGAAGTTTTGCCACAGTGAGTGGAAAGGTCGAGGGATGAAAAGAATATTCGAGCGGAAAAAACGAGGTCTGAGAAGAATGAGCACGAGGCCTGGTCCGCTGGAGGCCACGAGTCATGGATTCTTTTTCAGTCTCGATGGGCGTGCAAATCAGATAAGCGTTGCCCGCCAAACCAAGACACAAGACCGAGACCGATCAGCACACTACTTACTCTGGTATGGTCCTCTGGAGTCTGGAGTATGAACGACAAGACGCCAGCAGGATCTCACGAACACCCCGATCTCATGCAGCGAAGCCTGCAGGTCAAATAACGTCCCTAGCTCTCTCTCCTATTCTCGTCTTATCCCACATCTCCCTCTCTTTGTTCCTCCCTCTTATCGCAGCTCGATCCTTCACGATTCTGGTCTCATTGCCTGCGGGAAAAAGACAACAAATGCCAAGAGACGACACTCCATCACAAGTTCCATGATTGGCCTCGACTAGCTGCTATTTTTGCAGTGTTGCGCAACGCTGGTGGGCAAACGGGGGCTAGACCGTCTGAGACATGGCGCGCTCCACGGCGGCATCGTTGCTCTTGGATGACAGGTTAACCGAACCTCGCTCACTCGCTGATGGTGGTGGAAACAAAACGCTGGGGAATGATCAATGCCACTTGCCGTGCCCTTTCTCAGCTGTCCAGTCGCTTGTTTTCTTTTCTGCTGTCCCGCGGAATTTGTGAACACGGTGGGACCTGAAGCCGAGATTTCGACAGTCGTAAACAACACCTCCTTCGAGAGTATCTGTCGAATCAGCACCAGGAAGAAACATACGAGTCGCCATGCGCTTCCTGACTATACAAACTGAGAGTAAACTACTCCTACTCTAGCGAGATCTTGCATTCCTCGTGTGCCCCACGCATCTATGGAGACGCCAGTCACCCCGGAATCAGATCATTGAACAGTGCTTGCTGACTGATACTACTGGTTAGTTAACCAGTTAGTTAACTAGTTAACTAAGTAATTATTAATTCCTAACCTGCCGTCTGTCGCGTTTATCGTACATACGAGGCGAACTGTAACTACACAATGTGGCAACTGATTCGTCCTGAGCCTTACTCTAGAGGCACTGATGGTGCATGTAACCTCAAGAAGTAGCTCTGGAAATACGCCAACGCTACTCCGTAGAGTAAACTCTCTGTCATCCGTCCATTATTAATGACACGATGATGTCCCCTAAGATCCTTAGACGCGGCACATATGTTCTATTTATATTCTGACGCTTTTGAAAACTACGGAGTAGTCGAACTAAACACAAATATATGACGTCTACGTCTGGCACTTATCAGCAGAATGTACATACATCGAAGCACAGAAGATTAACTTGCACTATCCGGATTCTCCTTCCAGAAGGTAGAAAAAAAAAAAAAAAAAAAAAAAAAAAGAAAAGAAAAAGATACGGCATTTGGTTGGCTCCCGCAGCCCTTATTGCTATTCCGAGCTGCAATGGTATAGCACCCCGTGTAAAAATTAATATAATATAACCTTATATGTGATATAATTTGTGATATATAGTGAGTATTTATTTAAATTATCCGGGGACTCCTACTATTTGATATTACAATTGTGATTGTGCAAAATATGATTGGGTTGCTAAGTCACCTAATTAAAAGAAACCTTCAGCGAATAACATCTTTCATGCAGTCACAATATCAACAGTGTCAACTACATCCAGTCAAATTGTCTACCTGACTTGCTCTGGATAAGACAATAATTCACGTATATACTACATCGTTCAAGTTCCAGCCACAGCTCCAGTGAGTTGACAGGTTTTCTGCCATTAATAGACCAAGAGTAAGCGCTTGCCACGTTATGGGACAGCCCGCCTAAACACCCATGTAAAATCCGGCATTGAAATCAGACACAGGCAATCTAAGGCTGAGTGGTCAGCCACTATTGAAGAAGAACTGGGATATATTGATTGAGACGCTCGTGTTTTTCAGTCCAGCTCATCCTTCGTGTATAAGGCATTGACCCAAGATGGTGCTGAGTATCAGGAGACGGCGCTGGCAATCACCTGCCACCTATCTTATCATCGGAATGACCTAGTAGATTAAGAACGAAGATCTCATGACCAAAATAAAATCGACGGTTTTCTTCCTCGGTTTAAATTTAGACACGATGGAGGGACTTCTTGCAGACCATACGAGCTGCTAGGTGATATGCAGTGAAAACGCTCATGCTGGATGAATTATGACAAGGCATGCCGGATCGCTTGTTCCCAAATAGCGTACTGCTGTTCATACATATCCACGATCCTGCATACATACACTTGCTATTGAAATCACGCTGGTAGCTTTTGTACGACTGGCTAGTCCTGACCATCTGTTTCGATGGGAGAAACGGTGGCGGCCTAGCTCCCAGTTGAACTCTTTTCCAAAGATGGTGTCGACGGCAGAATTGTCAAGTAACCTGGTTCTAAACAAAAGAGACAATGACTTGATATTGGTTTGTACAGTACGGGTACATGGTTTGAAGAATTCAGGACAGGGCGGGGTCGCTCAACATTGCACGATCAGCGCAAAGCGAAGAAGACCGGTCTAAAAAGCAGTTGCCCTTCTGTTCACGGAGCGCACTCCCCTTTCAACTCTCCTCCTAATTCCGCTTCACAATGATGGTGTCTAACTCCTCACGCTCCTTCTGCTCCTTCTCGACCTCGCGGATGATGGGGCTGAGATACTCGACGTCCTGTAATTCAGAACAGTTAGCACTAGTTGGCCATAGAATAGCTTCCCCAATGGATATATTATCATCCCCGTGCGTTTTGTTCAAAAAATGCTGGTTGTAATCGAGGTTTGAAATCCGTGCAACGGGATTGGTCGATGGGTTATGAGATCTCTCGGAGCTTTAGGGGACTGATAAACTGGGAATTCCTCACCTCATCGGGCTTGGTCTGCTCAGCAGCGGGGAGGAGCTGGTGGGAAAGGGAGCACTGTATGAAGAGATCCATGGTCAGCGGAGATTGCAAGTTTTGATAATCCATGATATCGCAACGAACCTGGAACGCTCTGCGGAGACGGAAGACACGGTCGTAGGCCTCCTTGGGAGGAAGACGCTTGATGGCGGTCTGGACAGTATCGCTCTCTTCGGGGATCAGGTCATCGTATCTGAAGCAATCAGTGTCGGGTCCTCAAGAGAACAGGATATCGCAAAGCACTGGGAATCGTATGGATGCTGAGAACAGCGGAACAGCGGAACGGCGCCAATTGGACATCTCCCTGCTCGTGCCATTGAATTGCATCCACTGTCTCAAACATCCAACAATCCTGCTTGTCGATCGGGGAAACCAAGGGGAGCTACCTCAATCCGAGTCTCCTGTAACCGGCGGCGTTGGTGTACCACTCCGCGATGGGCATCAGGAAGCGGGTCAGCGCAGGGCGCTTGACGATGTAGTTGGCGAGAGAAGGCGCAGACATGGTGAGAGATGTCACGCGAAGGCGTATCAATCCAATTGAGCACCTGGTGGACGGGGTGGAGAGCGAGAAGAATCGCGGGAAGGGTCAGCCAGACTGGAGATCGAGATGGCCCGACGTTGGCGTTGGTTGTGCAAAACGAAAGCTGCCGGCCGGACGGCTTCCCAAAGCGGAAGTTTCCTGCCTGAGGCCTATACACGTGACACGCGGTCTCCGAACGGAGCCGCAGTCGGAATTCGGACGAAGTCGGTGCCTGATCGGCGCCTGAGGCCGCCAGCAGGGCCGACTTTGACCGGGTTTCTCCACTCGTACTGCCGACAGTCTGCGGTCACTCATCCCGCCTACATCATCCTCTCTCCTACTTACTTCTGACCCTCGACGCCCTTTCGGATCGCCCCCTCGACCACCTTACTGCCATCTCTGAGGGGTGAGATCTACCAATTGCTAATTTAGCTAGCTCCATCGGGGAGCTGTCTGTTGAACGGAACCCCGCACGACGTTATCAGAATTTGGGGTAGAGACATACTCGACAAGTCACACGCATATATCTATATCCCACGTCCCCTGCTACGAGTCACCTCCATTAGCTGTGCTGCCCTCCTTTGAATAAAAAAGACTAGCGGATAATCCTGCTCCTACTCCTGTCAGTGTGATTTGGGTGTTGGGTTCTGGGTCGAGCACCGCTATGCTCGGGTCCGTGAGCCCCCGGTGACCAAGACGGACAAAGAACTCGCGGGAGACTTGGTACGACGATGTCTCAAGGGCGCGAGAATGCCACCGGGGCGGGGACCAGCGCTCATGACCCCAGAGCCCCTGATGCAGATGTCTACCCTCCGGCAGATGTCTATCTACATGTTACGCCTCCCCCGGAAGCGAGCACTCTAACGCGCTTCGAGATATGGACGACACGGATCCCTCACAACTATGTCACACCATTCTGTGGTGCTGCGGCAGGTGTCGCGTCAGGGATTGTGACATGTCCTCTGGATGTGATCAAGACGAAGCTGCAGGCACAGGGTGGATTCGTACGGAGAGGTGGAAAGATGGTGGAGCCTTCGAATTTGTATCGCGGAATGATCGGGACGGGGAGAATGATATGGCGAGAAGAGGGTGTTCGAGGTCTGTACCGTGGTCTTGGTCCAATGCTGATGGGTTATCTACCGACTTGGGCCGTGTACCTGACCGTGTATGACCGATCTCGGGAGTTCTACTATGACAAGACAGGTCGGTCAATGCCAGCTCATCCCTTACATCAACTGACATTTGCATAGATAATTGGTGGCTCGCACGTGGCTATGCGTCTGTCACAGCAGGAGCATGCTCGACGATCGTCACAAATCCGATCTGGGTTATCAAGACGAGATTGATGTCGCAGAGGGTGGTCGGAAATGGCAGCGATGGATACGCAGCTCCATGGCATTACAGGAACACACTGGACGCTGCTCGAAAGATGTACCTGAATGAAGGACTTCGCTCCTTCTACTCGGGACTCACCCCGGCCCTGTTGGGACTCACGCACGTGGCCATTCAGTTCCCCCTTTACGAATACCTGAAGATGGCGTTTACGGGATATGGTATTGGTGAACATCCTGAAGGAGGTAGTTCTCACTGGATAGGAATTTCCCTTGCGACTTTCCTGAGCAAGGTTTGCGCAAGTACCATGACATATCCCCACGAGGTTCTACGAACGAGGCTCCAGACACAACAAAGGGCTGAGCCAGCTCCATCCCCGGAGGAAATCTCGTTCCGTGGCGGACTGCACCATCCTGAAGATTGTGGTCGTTCTGGCCCATCTTCATCGGATGGCATGCCCAACCGTCCTCGCTATCAAGGCGTTCTCCGCACGTGCAAGACGATCTTGCAGGAGGAGGGCTGGCGTGCGTTCTACTCGGGAATTGGAACCAATCTCGTTCGCGCCGTTCCTGCCGCCATGACCACCATGCTTACTTACGAGTATCTGCGCAAATCGATACAGAGGGTTCAGCACGAGGGTGAGAAGAAGCTCACTTCAATTGAGACAGGAGAAGGAGATGTTCTATGACGCAACTGATACTTATCAGACGGCGCACATCTGGAACGGTGGTCTATATCGGCCACCCGCTTAGGCAAAACGTCTCGGGCATTTTTACGGCCTTGGTACTGGAATTGTAAGACATACCTGGCCCGAGATGAGGAATCAGAGGGAACATATTTCTCAAGAAGGAATCTATCTCCGGAATGTCCGGAACGAGCACTGAAATATTTCGGCCAATGATCTGTTGCGATCCCCAACGAAGCCAAGTAGCGTTAGACACACTATCCTTTTTGTAGACTACATTTTTCTTGCTGGTCATTGTTGTGTGTTTTCACACTTTTTCACGAGTACCTCAATATATGTACAGTTTCTTTCTGCGGTTAACGTAATGTTTTCCATTCTCCAGTCATCATCCCATAATATCAACTCAAGTGTTGATGAAGTGAGGATGTCCATTTTCAAGCATGTATACCCTCTTACAACACTCTGCCTTCCCAGTCAGGACAGGAACGGATATTACAGCCAGAAATAGATAATCTCATCATGAAACAGAAAGACAGCCCCGATACCTAAGACAAGCATTCATAAGAGAAGAGACGAGAAGCAGGAACAGTAAATGGATATCTAAATATAAACAATACAACCCAAACAAACCCTGCAATAACATCAACAAATAAAGCTCTCGGAAACAACCTGTTTCATTTCCTCTTACTCTCCTCCAACGCCTTCGCCAACCACCCCGGTTCCGAACCTGAGCCCTGCCCTCGAGCCGAAGCACTTTCATCACGATCAGAGATATGATATCGCGCATCTCGACGCGCGGAGCGGATGGAGCTGATGCACCACGAGCCGAGAACAAGAGCCATAGTGAATGCGGCCAGAGGTGCAGTGAGGGACTGTTTCTCGCAATTAGACCATGAGGGAGACGGGAGAATAGATAGAAAAGTGGGACGGTAGTGTGTGATCTCACCCTTGGGCTGCGTCCCAGCGTCTTGACTTCTGAGGAGTGGGCTTTCTGATTCTGGCTCATTTTGGGCAGGTTGAGCCTTCGTTGTCTCAGATACAAAAACCAGCAGATTTTAAAACACCTGAAAAAACGACCTATTAGCTTCTGATCATGTTGACAAATGGACATGCTGGAATGAAAGGAAAGGAATGAAGTAAAGATAATCATCGAAATCGAATCATTCAGCCTCGCATTGAACAAACGGTATTGCAAAAAGACAAGTGTGAAACTATGCCTAGCATATACCAAAAATACACGCGCAGCTAACACAAAGTAAATCGCAAAGAAACCCAAATATTTCAGGCTCTCTCATTGCAATCAACAAGGAGCATTATGAATGAGGGTGTCATACTATGCTTATTCGATATCAAAGCAAAAGAATACCGTACGTGCTTTTTGGTATTTGATTTCCCGGGATGTATAATCTTCGTAAATATAGGATAAAGGAACTCCCCGTTCACCTCAAATTTCTGAGCGGTATTTGTTATGCAGTTGGAGAGCAATATCAAATGGTGCTCAGCGGTCAACGGGTCTAATCGGAGTACTTCTTCGAGGACGGACGGAATGCCGACTCCCGAGTATCATGCACCACGTGACCAATAAGGGGTACATATGGCAACATGAACAACTAAACCGCCATTTGGAGGTGACAGCATAATGAACAAGGGTTTCGTTGCTATGATCGCATACTGAGTCTAGGTGATTAGATATGAGAAAAATTGATTGGGTGAGATTTGAGCGATATCAAGTCTAGCTGTCTAACATCTATACATGCTTTGCAGTGTACAACAATAAGCTTAAATTTAACTAATTATAATCATATATGCAATCGAAGAGCCTTTCCAATGCAAGTAGCCGAATAAAATCTACCGTGGAATGCCCTCGTAACGCCAGCGTTGATGCAGACAGACGTGCACGCCGTCCTTTTCCGGTGATACCAAGTAACCCATCAGCATGTACAGAAGCAAAGATGAAAATGATGACGTTGACGTCTCCCTTCACTATGCTGAAATGCCCAGGCGACTTTTCAGCATCAGATATCTCTCATAGAGGCTCAGCTTCAGTTCCACGCGAAGGTAACCAGCCCAGGCGTAGACGAAGCGGAAGAGATTACGCGGCCACCACATGCTTCCGTACTCGCGGATCTTCTCCATCTGTTCGTCGAAGACACAGCGCGTGGCGTACCTTGCGAGAATGACGAACGTGCGAACGGGACCCTGGCGAGTGTGCAGGTTCTCGTCCAGACTGCGTGTGAGGTCGTTGGTCTTGAGAATCAGAAGCATCACTCTTGGCACTTGTCCCAGTAGCTCTACCAGCTGCTGTAGCATGCCGTCTCCCAGCGCTCCTGTTATCTCTTCCTTCTCCTCCGCTGTCCGAGCAGAGGTCACAGACTTCTTGGTCAAGACGGTGTAGTCCCGGCCGGTGATAGCGCTGGCAAACAGAGGGAACTGCTCATCTGTGATACCAGCAACCTCACGGGAGTACTTGCGCATGTTGGGCACATCCGATTCAATGACAGCCAGCCAGAGCTTAGCATAGTTCCTACGCATGTCCTTGGGAATATCACGGTACAAGCCATGGTCGTAGAGGATGACATCGAAATTGGGAGAGCGACGGTTGGGGTTCTTGCGGATGGCGATGTTACCGCCGTGAGGGTCACAATGCAAAGGCGCATTCTCACCAAAGATCATTTTGTTGAAGATGTGCGCGAGTGCAGCGGAAACTTCGTCGCGGTCAATGTTATTCGCATCCAAGAATGCCAGATCGTCAGGACGGTGACCAGAGATAAATTCCATAACGAGAATGCGCTTCTGAGCCCACATGACTATGCACATAGATTAGTATGATGGCAATCAATCATACACTGAAGGGGGCCAACTCACCCTCTGGAATCACCAATGGCGCGCTAGAGTTCTTCTTGAAGTATTCGCTCGCTCTCTTTGCGTTCTCACCTTCCTTGCGGAAGTCCAATTCCTGAGGCAGGGAGAAATCCATTTCGCGGGACAGCCATTCAAGATCATATTCGGGGAAGAATCGTTTGAGTGCAGCAAAGGTCATGCGGGTAAGCGCCAGATCTAGAGGAACCCACTCTGCCAGCGCAGGATGCTGCACTTTGACGGCCACCTTTTGTCCGGTCTCCTTCAGCGTGGCGATATGTACCTGCGCCAGAGAGGCAGCTCCGATCGGGGCGGACTCGAAGGACGAGAATAGTTCGTCAACGCTCTTGCCAGTATCCGTAACGAACATGGCCTCGACTGACTCGATGGAAGAAACGGGGCATTTGTCTTGCAGCGGGATGAATGTGGTCGTCCACTCGAGTGGCAGAAGGTAACCCATGCTGCTCAGGTGCTGGCCCAGTTTGATGAAAATAGAACCGTTCTTCTCGAGTACTCGCAATGTCCGTTCAGCACAGCGCTTGTGGCAAGCACGTAGCAGCGCATCGCCTTCTTCGGGGGAGGATGCGGACGCTTTTTGGTTGAGGGTCGTTCGATAACTAAGATCGCAGTATGCATCAGCAACTCCAACCGAAGATGCACTAGATATGGCTTTCACAATAAAGCATGCAACACTTACTCGTTGATACATATCGCCAGCGCGCTCACGACTCTTCCTGACCTCTCCGCCGCCGCATAGCCATGCTTGATATCGTCCGAGAACGCCAGCGCCCCGGCGCCCAGTGCGCCACCAGCGGCCGCGAACTTGATCACGGTCTTACGTGACTTTTTCGAGCCTGATCCGTTGCCTGCATTATGTATTCCTTCGGAAAGCCGTGTAGAATAGCTCCTGGAGAAGGTGATCGTCCGCTGTTGCAAGCACCGTCCGCATGTCCACGGAGCGCTAGAGCCAAATGAGAGACCCGGCGATGGCACGACTGAGGAAGATGATTTCGCGAAACGCTGAACGACCGTCGCAGGACTGAAACGAGACGCACTCAGCGGGATCCGGACTGATGCTCTCATGATTGACACGACGGCCGCTCTCCGGGGCGAGAAAGTGGCCAAGGTTTGCCGCAACAATCGAGAAAGAGAAAATTCCCACGCGTCAGCTATTCGCGACAGGCGTCAGCCATCGTAGGAAGAGAGAGTCGATAGATGGAGATACGGGGAGAGATTGCGACGAAACGCTCAAACGTCACAAGCCGAAGGGACAGAATCTGCTGCGTCTGAATCCGAGGCTCTTTCTCGAATCTCGCCGTACCTTTTCGAGATCCACCGTGTGGGTCGGCATTCCGTCGGCCGATGCCGGCTTCAACTCGTTGCATAGTACATGGTATTCTGCTTGAATGCCCATTTTTATATCATGTCTGCAATTCTGTGGCAGAGGAACTAAAAATACTCGCATAGCGTAGTATAGATTCACTGCTATATTAGTATCTTTTTGAATCGGCTGTGGCACTTTCCCCAGGGTTTAGCCAATGCCGAGCGCCTGAAATGTACTTCCAGACCAGAATATCACCAGTGTCGGATCAACGGTAGAAACTAAAACAGGATGTAAGCATACAGTTAGATCCAAAGAGTACGGACTCGATGTCCCTCTGTGCATATGCTATAGATACACGGACAATGTCTGCTATCTACAACCCCAAAAGCTCGCTAGTTGCCTATATCATACAGCAACGACTGCAATACCAATCGATCATTTTTATTCGTAGTAGGCGTGTTGCCAAAAGGCATCCACATCACACAGTAGACAAACGGCTCATAAGAGGTCCTGGACATACATGCTGTGCCTGAAGGCGACAAAAACAATAACAACAAAGCTCTCTCGGGGAGATTAGCTAGACGAAGCAAAGACAAGCGATTTTGACAATTTGAGAGAAAGCAAACAAAAGTTAAGCGTGCAATTCTTGACGGGAATCGACTCCACAATAATCGCCCTTCCGCCAGAACAGCATGCTTGGAAAGAAATATTGACATGTTAGAAATTGGATTAAACGAGAGTATGGGGACTACCGCGCAACCAATAGACCAACAGAGAATCCCTTTACTGTCCTTTCGGGATACGTAGTAACAAGAGAAAAGACTGAAACCCACCCAATGCGCCTGTGCTATGCAAATCAGTGTGACAGATATAGGTGTCAGCATGGCAGTTCCTTGGAACCTCATGACAAAAGGATGCCAGATTCAGACCAAGCCAAATGAAGGACCGCGGAAAAGAAATGCACAAGAGAAAGAACTATGGACGGATGGTGATGAGACTTATGGTTCATGTCCACTCGGAGTCCACGTTGGCTCTCCGGCGACGACCGTTCAAATTAACGATCGACATGCGACGAGTCGAGGACTCCGGTGTCCTGCTGTAATCGTCCGAACCCAGGGATCCCGCCTGGGGTACCCGATTTGACATGCTGGACATTGCCCGTGGCAGTCGATTTCTCGCTGCTGCCGGACCACCGCTGCCTCCATGGGCGAATACAGGGCTGCTCCCATCTCGACTTGTCGGCCTAAGGGCCGCAGAGCCATTGAGCCCGCTCCTGGTATGTCGGGGAGTTTCGCGTGGATCCAAATAGCCTCTGGACTGGCTTGATCGACTAACCTGCGGGCTCGAAGGTGTCGAGTGGCTCGAGATGAGACTCGGGGAACTGTTAGAACCGCTCCTTCGTCTGGTGGGAGGTCTGCGTTTAGGAGCACCCATGCTATCACTCTTTTCGCTAGACCTGATGAGCTTTCCAGCCATATCGCGCACTAGAATAGCAGGATCGTTCTCCAACTCTCTGATAGCATCCAGTAGACCATATCGTGCGAGAAGATCGCCTTGCTCTTCGCTCGAGTCACAGATGCTCGAGATAATGCGCAGTAGGTTAAGTCTAACAGCAGCTTTGTTGTGGTGGAGCTTCTGTCCGAGACGAGTAAAAAGGTCAGGACGAGCGAGAGTTGACGCAATCGGAGGACTTAGTCGCAACAGTTTCTGAAGTGGCTCGAGAAGATTTTCAAAAGCGTTCGCCTTGGAGATCGTGACGCATCTCACAATAGCATCAGTGAATGACGGTCCCTCATGGCGATAATCCAGAAGATGTTCTTCAACCTTGGCGGTCTCCTCTTGTAGCCTAAATTGTGTCAGCGCTCGGACGGATGTACGTATGGATGGATGTATCGCTTACCAAGTGAAAATCGCATCCAAAGCTGTCACCTGCCAATAGGGATCGGAGAGAAGTGAGATATAGAAAGCCAAACCCTTGTTACGCCAGAGTTCACGCCGTCCGACCTTTCCGGAGTGTGCCATATCGCAGAGAATAGGTAGGGCGAACTCCTTGAGTGGCCGTTCGGTTTTGACAATCTTCTGCAGAAGCGGTATAATGCCGTTCAGTGCAGCATCTTCCTGTCTTGATTTACTCAGACGACACATATTGTAGATGGTATTCAGGATCTGATTAGAGACCTCTCGGAAGTGAGGACCCTTCATGGTAGATCTCAGCAGCTCAGTTAGGACATCGATCGCGTTCGAATTCTGCAATGCATCGAGAGTTGTTGAAAGCATGGAGAGGTTCTTGATGAACTTCAGCATTGTGATTTGATGTATAGGCGTCATGCGCCTTAACTCCTTCAAGACTCCTTTGAAATCATCAGTGGCCGCGCAGAATTCATGGACAATTAATTATATACGTACTGTGCAAAACAGTCCTCTCAGCGACCATCTCCTTCACGTGGTTCTCAGCCTGGGAAAAGATGAAGAATATGTTGGCAATGCGACCTTCGCAGATCTCAGCCAACTCTCCTTCCTCATCAAGCACTCTGCTGAGAACGAGGGACAGAGGATCAAGAACAGAGTTTCGAGATAGGATCCGACAGAAGTCGTTCTTGGGAGTTGACCCCTAAAAGATTATCAGTCGATCGATATCCTCAGTCGAGATGAAATGCAGTCAAACCCACCTGCAATTCGAACACGCTCCATATACCGTTAACCCCAATAAGCACAAGGTCTCGCTCATCTTCGTAGTCATCCTCCAGGAATTCAACTAGAACATTGAGACCGCCAGCGCTCACGAACATTTGTAGGGTGAGAGTCGACGTCTGGTACATCTGCTGTACGAAAGCTGCCGCTTCGAGTCGAATTTCGCGCGGATATTTCTTCATAGCAAACTCGTTGATGATCGGAATACCTCCCACGAAACATAAGTTCTCCTGGATCTCGTAGTCATTGTAGATGATTGCGTTGACGATTTTCAGCAGGTTAGAAATAACATCTCGGCGGCGACACGTATCCAAGATTTCCAATATAGGAAGCATTCCATGCGCACTGATTATGACGTTCTTAGTGTCTGGAAGATCACAAAATATTGTGAGTAGTTGCTCAGAAATATCAGCGAGAACATCATCATCCTGGGAAGTCTTCAATGAGCTGACGAGACCCTCCACCTGATTCCTGAGTCGAGCGTATTTGTCACGGGCAATATTGGCTTCGAGATCCATCTCATCAAATCCTTCCTCGAGCTGAGCGAAAGGATCATCCTCATCATCCTGGTCACCAAGCCAGGAGTTGCCAGAGAGCTTTGAACTGAGAAGTAACGTGCTTCTATCAGAGCCCCCATCACTGTCAGGCTTTTCTAGAAGGCCTTCCTCAGCACCAAGGATATCTGAAAAGTCCTCGTCTTTCTCATTTTCGGCAAACTTTTGTATTTCTATGGAAGACCGAGTCCGTTTGACAGAAAGCCGCTTTCTAAGGGATGGCTTTGGATCGACGCTGTTTCCTGGAGGCGCAAATGAAGTACGCACTCTGCCTTTCAGATTAGGTGCGTCCATCAACGCAGTCTGTGGGCCATCATCATCCACAAACTGTGATTCGATCAGTACTGCATACCTAGACAATGTCACATGATATCTTACCTGGAAAGCATTCAATTTCTTCTCCAAGACATCCTCATCATCAACAATCAAGTCAGAATAGTCCTCGACCGAGCTCTCTGAGTAAAATTCAGTGGGACGAGGCTGTCTTGCAGGCGGAGGAGGCGGAGTTTGAGTTATGACTGGCACGTTTGCCGTCGAGGGAAGCGCACTTTTCAAGGGCCTATGCCGTACGGGACTTTTTCTAGGGCTCCTCTCTTCATCCGAGGCTTTTCGGAGATAAGGCCGAATCGTCTGAAGAGGATCAGCCTCATCGGCATTCTTGTAACCCATAGAAGAATCTCCCTCGTCGAAACTATCCGAGATGTCCTTCATTGTGGTTCCGTCAAGCGATGCGAAAGCCTTGAGCTTCTCGGAGGACAGCATGCCACCGAAATTGTCTTGAGGCTTGAACTGCGGCATTTTAAGCGCACTTGGTGAGATAGCCGTTGCAAAATCATCGTCCCAGTTATCGTCCGTTCCTTCAGGAGAGCGAAACTTATCGGCCGTACTTTTTGACACAGACGTCGATGCTGAGTCCTTCGCAGGAGTTATAAGATGTAGGTCCGGGCGAGTAGGCGTTGGGCTGTTGTGGTCAAACCTCATAGTCCGGCGCAGTGTACCAGTATCAGGGGACCTGAGAGCCTCGTTCCATTCCTGGACACTGCGGACGGCCTCTTCGTATTCAGTAGACTTCTTCGGTACGACTGAATCCGTTCTGCGTGCATTGACAATCCAAGGGTGTTTCAGCAATTTGCGGGCTGATACCCGAAGATTTGGATCTTTCTGGAAGCATTGCATGAGGAAGTCTTTCACAGCCTGTATTGGTTAGAAACATTGAAGTAGAAGAGGATAACGATCCTTACAGGAGAAGCACCCTGCGGGAGCGGAGGGTGGTCATCATTGACAATGCGGAAGAGCGCTGGCATAGGCTGAAGCTTCCAGTACGGAGGTTTGCCTTCTAATAATTCAATCACCGTACAGCCAAGACTCCAAATATCTGAAGCTGTTGTAGCTCCAGATAGTTCAATCACCTCTGGAGCCATCCAGTAGGGTGTACCGACGACACTGCTCTCGTGAAGGCCAGTAGTACGACTTGCCACACCGAAGTCTGCCAATTTCACCAGCCCTTCTTTGGTAGTGAGGATATTGGCACCCTTGATATCTCTGTGGATGACACCCTGTTCATGGAGATACAAAAGTCCATGAAGAACCTGGGACATGTATAACCCGACCAGATTCTCAGGAAAACGGCCGAAATTTTTCGAAATTGAATGCAAGGAGCCATTTTCACAGTACCTAGTTGCAGTCAGTATACCTTGAGCCTTCAAATGACGGCGTATGGTACATACTCGAGGATAATGTTTAAAGTTTCGGCTGACTTGACAAACCCATGGTACTTGACAATATTTGGGTGCTGAGAGGGACAGATTAGTTTTTGACCCACGGTTCCTCGCTATGGCCCCTCCCCCTGAATCGCAAGACTTACATCCAGGTTCTTCAGGAGATCAATCTCGAGCTGTATCGTTCGTGGTCAGCAACCGGTCCTGGTATAGTCCGTAGAGAAGCATCGTAGGTGCACACCATAATAACTCGTAGCTCACTCTTAGGAAGATCAGCGAGCCTGATCTGCTTAACAGCAACTGTTTCGCCCGTATTCCAGTTCAATGCTCGATAGACTGAACCAAAGGCGCCCTTTCCCAGACAGTCACCCAGTTGCTGCACGCATATCCCACGTCAGTTTTGAGGAATTAGATCCCACGATAGCCAATGCACATACGTAGTCCTTAAGCTCAGCGACATCCTTAGCGGACGACTTGGACGTCCTCTCCTCCTTGCCTGAACTTGTTCCTGGTCTTGCATGCCGCGATTTCGCCGGAGTCCCTGGAGTGCGTGATGCCGGAGGCTGAGCCTCATCTCCATCGCTGGAGCGTGGTACCATGGCCACAGACTGGCCAAATAAAATTTCCTTCCAATATCAAGCTCAGGAGTATAGACCGCCCAGTACCAGGTTATGCAAAGTAGATCTCGCGTGGTGGGTGGTGAGAACCAACGGTTTCGGCCGTCATGTCAGGAAAGTACCGACGAAAGCACACAACACTGTGCGAATATCGGTAGGACCCGGGTGAAAATGCGCACGAGATCAGACAGATCACGCGAAACACTGTGTTGTGGTATTAATTTGAGATATATGAAGGATCCCTGCCCTCGCGTCTGGAAAAGCTTCTGCGGGCGCACACCTCGTTGCACATTAGAGGCCTGTTCCCATTCAGAGCCATGAAAGGCCATTCAGTCAGCCCCATCAAACACTTGCATAGAGAGAGGAAAAGGGGGATAGGCAGGAACGAGAACTGACCGTGGCGTGGTGTAGATATCTCTACAACAGGCAAATTGTTGTGTCTCAGCACTTTCAGCCTCCGCAAGTGAGCATTTGGCAGGGGAGATGACGCAGTCGGGATCTTCCTCTCCAGCTCCGATAGCCCTAAGGCCGACCCATAAAACTATGCCTACGGAACGCTAGCAACAGATCGAGACATAGCTCTATGGAGTAGCTTGAGAAAGTCCTGTCTAGCGTAGTGTCATGCAGTATATGAATTGGTAATATTCTTCTTGAGTTGAGTCCGTTTTTTATCTACTCTCTTTCTATGTGCGGGGGTATCCCTTGTTCCACATTCCAGCCAAGGCACGCCACCTGACATCTTATACTGAATTTAGTTTCCCAACAGGGTAAACAAGCGTATGCTTGGTGACTGAATACTGGAGATTGGGTAGGTTATTTCTTTTATAAGTCTTTCTTACTCTCCCGGAGTAGACGGAGAACATCCGATACCAAGTAGAGACTGCCCGCAATCACCAACGGACCACCCTGTGATATAGTACTCGCCCAATTGAGAGCTCCGACGATATCGCCATCAAAATCCCTAGTCGTTCCGATTTCGTGGATATCTTGTATAGATGTGAGAAGTTCCGATGTATCAACCGCTTTCACCCACGGCATGCCGTCAACGGGGCCAAATGAGACAGTAGCGACATTATCACCTGGCTTGATGATGGGATGAAATAGCCCTTTAAGGTCTTTCCCGCGGGATGCTGCGATGACCCAAGTAACATTACGGCCGGACTGGCGTAGTTTGCGATCAACGTGGTGTCCCAGTACCTCGGCGGATTGCGAATTATGGGCGCCATCCAACAGGACGGGCTCCTGGCGAGCGACCAAAGGGTCTAGAGTGACCGTTTGTAGGCGACCTGGCCATTGGACCTTCGAGAGCTCCGGCAGTAAACCATCTACTGTGAGATCAGGTCGGATTCGAGGGAGTGACTTTTTCAGAGCAGCAATGGCGCAGCAAACATTAGCCTGTTGATGAGGCTCAAGATCGAGCTCTCGAAACATACGAGGGAGCAATGACGATAGTCCATCAGCTGTTTCCGGCCTGACAAGCACAGCATCTATGTCCAGTTCCCTGACGCGGTCCTTTATAACACGGATTGCTTCTGGCAGATTTGTGCCATCAATAACACAAGGCACACCGGGTTTCAAGATACCGGCCTTTTCCCGAGTGATACTCTCAATCGAGTCGCCCAATAAAGACTGGTGATCAAGCCCAATCTTGCAAATTACCGACACCAGCACGTCCCTGAGAATATTTGTCGCATCTAATCGACCGCCCATTCCCACTTCCACCACCCCAACTTCGACTCGTTCATGGTTAAAGATCTCGAATGCGGTCGCTGTCAGCAACTCGAACTCGCTGGCCCCAATTCCCAGACTCTGGTCCCGCCGCTTGACCTGGTCCTCAATTCGACGGAAGAGTGATTCTTGAACGACCTTTTCGTCGATCGTTATGCAGTCCCAACGGTCGATCAAATGAGGGGACGTGAAACGGCCGCAACGAACCCCGCCAGCGGTGAGCAGCGCAGACAGGTATGCAGTCGTGGACCCTTTTCCGTTCGTACCGGCCACGTGGATCGCTCTCCATGGAATCACCGTATGCTGGAGGAGGAGGGAGATTCTGCTCAAGCCTAGCTCAATCATTGTCCCAGGCGGAAAGTTGTTCGAGGTCGCTCTGACTCAGTCTGCGCATGGCTCACGTCTAGCGTGGAGTACCGACAGGGAGGTGTGCCGCTTTCACTGAGATATCAGCAGTCCAGCTGAAGGTGAGAGTGCTCAATTGGATATGATATCCCCCGTAGGATGCGGCATGGTGCCGTGGATTTGTCGCATGTCTTTTCGCATATTTTCGGCGCCGGAGGTCATCAAGAAGCTAAAGACAATTGTTGGTGCCTAAGGCGTCAATATATCATTACCTATTTTGTTTTGGCAGAAGTCACATGACACCTGCAGCACGAACATGTATGTATGAACAAAATAATTTAGCAGCATAAAGTTCCACAAGTGAAGGGTCAATAATATATCAAGTATTCCCATATCGCGCGTGGTTTTTTCTGTTTATATTAAACAATTAGTAGACAACCAGTCACTTTCAGCGGAGACCCTTCTTCCATTTGATAAGTTCCGGTTAGTTTTATATTTAATTGTGATTATCAATACCATAACAGAACGAATCTAATACTGTATTAGTCTGCTGTCCAATACCATCTATTTAGCAGGAAATGACACAACGGCAAAGGCTGACTCCACAGCTATCCTCCTTTTTTACCTGTGATTCCTGCCCAATCGCTCGATCACAAATGAACGCGTTCTATATCAACCTACACAGGAATGTCTACTTGGACCAGCTATAACACACGATCGCACCATCTAGCAACTCCACTGTTACATTACACATACTCGTCAGACTGGAAAGTTGGAGGCTGCCCTACTAGTATCCCCCCAACAGAAGAGTTGGCAGTAGACTTAATGGACTTAGTTGAACTCTTCGCAGTAATACCTGACGGCGCTGGAGACGCATCAGGTGGTCAACTCTTCCATTAAACTGGAAGTAAAGACACCAGGGCTGCTCGTGCTGTTCTATGAAGTATCACGCAACGAAGTGGCCGAGAAACGACAAGAGAGACGTTGTGTACGTAGTAGGCAAATGATTATTCGCGTACCTGGCGTGAAGGCGACCAAGCACGATCTCTCAGATGCAAGGTCCACCATACACTGTTCATCGTAAAAGTCCCCGAATGCCCGAAAGGGCCTCACAATCGCTTGCATAAGCACCCTCGGGGTAGGGTCTGTGACGTGATCCCGAGTGACGAAGATGCCTCTGACAAAGTGGTCGCCCAGCCAGTGTTCCAACAGGAACGGTCACCACTCACGAAAGCAATATTTAGTTTGGTAGGAAAGAACAATGGAAGCCTCTACCATAAATACCGATAAGCTAATACCACAGCCACTGAGCTGGATATAGTATAATTACAGACCAGCTTGAACATACCCCCTATTACTCTTACTCTCCTAAGAATGAAAAGAGACAATAAAAACAGATGTAGGAAGGGTAGATAGTTGCACCTTAAATGTGCTGGGCTAACAGGGTTGGGGTACAGGGTATGGCCCCATGCAAAGATCCGATGAACAGTCAAGCTGTATTTCAAAATAGACTAACTATACACACTACGAACGTAAAGGAACGTCGAATTAATGTGAGGATTGTGCAATATAACCGCACCCCTGCCTTCTGATTACTGCCCTTATCACGCATAGAAAGACCCCATTACCTCGAACCGGACAGGGTGCCATTGCCTCCACCATCACGATTTAGCCCTGGGCGCGTGGCTACAGAACCACGCACCGCGAGCCCGACAGCGTGATGACAGCTGCGATCCAGCCAACCTCAACCTCAGTTCTTGGACACGTTTGCTTGTAACATAGGGATAGAAGAAATCCAATGGATGAATTTGCGCTCAAAAACACTTGATTATTATCATGAGAACAGGGATGACAAAACAGATATGGAACGATTCCTTATTAGGGTAGCTCTACAGGACCTTGAGAAAGAAAACATGCAAGGACACTGCATTTACAGCAGAGCCTGGAGCATGGCACCGAAAGCAGCAGTGATGGCAACAGCGGGAACGTTGACACCAATGACGCCGGCAGCAGACTTGGCAGAGGAGGAAGACGAGGAGCCAGAGCTAGTGCCGGAGCTGGTACCAGAGGAGCCGTCGGTGGTGGTGGGGTGAGCAGTTGAAGCCTTGCAGGTGAAGGAACCACGGACAGTGGACTTAATGTCGTTGAAGTCCGAGCAAGAGAAGTTACCAGTGGACTGCATGTTGAAACCACCCTTGACCTGCTTGAGAGCGGGGAGATCGACCCTAGAAAGGAAGGGTTAGCGGCTGGGCTTGAATAACACGGGGGCATAGAAAAAACTCACTTGTTGAACTCTCCGGTGAAGTCCAGAGCACCGGTGACGGTCTGCAGCTTCTGGAAACCAGTGATGTCCTCGAGGTCGTCGTTCTTGGAGATGGTGAAACCACCGTTGACCTTGGTCAGCTGGGGCATGGAGATGTTGGACAGCTTTCCGTTGTTGTCGAAAGCGAGATCACCAGTGCTGGTCAGGTTGGCAGCAGAGAACTCCTTGAAGGTGTTACCGAACAGACCGAGCTGGCCGGACAGCTCCTTCAGCGAGGGAATGCTGACACTGCTGACGTTGCGGATGGTGATGTTCTGAGCACCGCCAAGGTTGGGAAGGGTGACCTTGAGAGAAGGAGCGTTGGCGGCAATGTTCAGGAGACCGGTGACGTTCTTCAGATCGTTGACGTTGATGGTGTCCATGGCAGTGTTGGCGGTGATATCGAAGTCACCAACGTTGTCAAGAGTGATTCCGTTCAGGTTGGTGAGACCAGTGTTGGTGATGGACACCTTCTGGGCCTGGCTGACACCCTTGGCGAAAGACAGGGCCTGGAGGTTGGGCAGAGCAGCCCAGTCGATAGAACCGACAGAGGTCAGGGAGCCGAAGTTCAAGGAAGTCAGAGTGATCAGTCCCTCCAGCTTGAAGGTGTCTCCAATGGACTCGAGGTCGCTGGCAGACAGAGACGAGACGTTGGCGGCACCGTTGACAATCAGAGAACCGGTGAGCTTCTTAACACCGTCGATGCTGATACCCCCGGTGGTGTGCTCAGCAATCTCGATGTCACCCTGGACGGTCGAGCAGCTGCTCAGAGCACTAGCATCACCCTGGTTCTGGATCTGGATGGCCTTAGAGGATCCATCGCAAGCATCGGAGGCTGTATCAAGTCAGCCTCTGATTTCTTGTGTATTGTAGTCGATCTCGCGTTGAGCGCGATGGAGGAGTTCTCACCTGCGAAAGCAGTCGAGGCCGCAGCCAGGACGGGGAGGATGTACTTGGTAACAACCATTTTGTCTATCTATTTTGTCGCAACTCAGTTAGTCGAATGATCGTTGAAACGAGAGACGGTGGTGGTGGTTGTATTTCTGTTGTCGGCGAGGATTGTTGACAGAGCACGATCCGGCGGCCACGTCGACAGCAGTCGTTGTGACAACAACAAACACCCGGGCAGACGACAGACGACAGAGAGTTGGACACACACAAAACGAAGGAAGAGGTTTCTGGATGACTGGAGAGGACTCACCAAGGTCTGTATTAAAAGATGCTATGGAGTATTGACTGGCAATCGATAATCTGCCCGTCGAGATTTAATGCGTAACAGGCTGTTTCAGAAAAGAGGATGCTGGGGGCGCGGCGGTGGTAGGTGCGAAAAGGGAATCTGAACGAGTGAAAGAAGAGGGAAAAAGCTTCGAACGAAGGAGAAGCTGTGGCTGGCGTTCCTGTAACGAAGGAATAGCACCAATTGGGCAAGCACGGTCTCTCAAGCGACGTTGGATGGGAAGGAAGAGAAGGAAGAAGAAGAAAGGGTTCTGGGCAACGAGAGAGGGACAGCGAGGTCTTTCACTGCTGAGCAGGAGGCGGAAAGGAGGCGTGTGCGAGAGCGATTATTGGGGGGTCTTCGCCCGCTTGTTTGGCAGCCGGGAACGAGCCTGCCCCTCTAGACAGTCTAGTCTAGTGTAGTCGACCTCAGACCAGGACCTCAGCAGGACTGGGAAGTGGATGTGGATGTGATGGTCTCTGCCGGGGCAGTGGGGCTGTCCTCTGGCCAATGACCATCACCCGGCCACGGGAGCCCCCTGGGCCGGGGAATCTGGCGCGGGCCTTGTATGGCATGAACCGGCCCTGCTAGTGCCGAGTCCCTGCAACTATCGGACCAGTTACAACGCATCCTCCCAGACAGAACGGGGCCTTCCCCCTGTTTCTCAAACCAGCTGTCTAACCGATTCCAGCCAGGCTGCTGCTCGTCGGCTCATGCTACGCTCGCGTCGGACTAGGCTGGAATAGTGGTCAGAGAACTCCCCCGGGCGTCATGTTAATATTATTATTATCACCCTGCGGCCGCCGCTTTCCTTTGATTTCTATCGACGGTTATCGACCGATCCTGATGATCCGATCGCCCAGAATAATTTGCCGCACTTATGATGCTTGTTGCGACGGTGATCCCGCCAGGAACGTCCCCACGGAGAAGCGAAAGGAAAAAAGGGAACACAGCACAAAAGAAGAAAAAAAAGGAGGGCCTCGGGAGAAATGATGATGCCCACATACGGCACCGCTAGCAGTGTTTGCCGCTTGGTGGGCGATCAGATTGTCCCCTGGAATTCCGGCCCACTGGCTTACCATTATCGACAATGATGGACAGCCTGCGAAATTGCAGCCCTGTGCTGCTTGGCTGGAGATGTCCATGACCTCAAGTCTGCCAGTAGTTGCACCATAGCTTATCATCCCGTGGTGGTATCCTCCAGGAACTGCCAAACGACGACTCCAGCAGAGAGATAACATACGGATCAATCACCCTCCCATTATTGGGCCAAAGAAAACACACAGATACACAATACCATGATCAAGACAGACTACGTAGATACTTTTGTTCTAACTTCTTCCACCTTCTGACTGCGGCACCGAATAATAATAGCTTGCGTCATCCCTGATGCCCGTGTACAAGCCACTACTCGGTCGCTGGCCAACCTGGAATTCGCTGTCTGGTCTGGAAATAGGATGTCAATTTTTAGGCTCCGCTCCGTCTGATTGACTTTTGCCGCCCCAAGCCCAAACTAGGTGCTAGTGCAAAGATGTATCCAAAACTGCGGTTCAGATCCTCGCGGAATCCGTGATGGGATTATTTATTATTCTACCCGGGATCGCGCCCCGTAATTATTCTCGTGTCAATCGCGATCATCCGGAGATGATTATCATTATTGTCGACGCCATGATACACAGTGCGTGCCAAGAAGGCAAAACATCAACAACGAGGGCAGACTCGCCACTGGACTGGGGGCTAATTCCATCGAAAGGGGGACAAACCCTTTCTAGAAAGACCAAAACACATTTGCCTCGACCTGCTATTTGTTGACTTGTCAAAATTAGGGTAGACAATTAACCTGCAACTGCATATCCATTCCGCCTGGCTTCTACATAGATCCATTGTGCCTCAACACTTTTCAATCTTAATATCGCTTAGCGAAATTATAGATCTGAAGTTGCTGCCCCCATATTCTCCATATATCGTCCAAGACAAACCGGTTTCGTCGCGACGGCCAATAATTGACTTGCAGCAGCAAGGCTTGTGTGCAGACGGGACTGAGGCCCGTTTCGACCGGCCGGGGTTGTCGGCACTAGAGGAATTTCGCCCTCATCCGGCCGCACCGGAGTCCTGCACTATAGTATGCATAGACATGTGTACGCACTGTGCAGATGTAATGGATGCATCCAGAATCAAGACCCTTAGTTCCAGGCTATTATTATTATGACGCAGACACAGAAGCAGACCATCCTCGCGCTCTGTTCTACTCGTAGTCTCGTACGCACCGGTCCAAGCTATCGTTTCCTGATATAATTTTGGACGACTGTCTCACGATTCTAATAGCATCAGACTTCGGGAATCCGAGACTGTGCCTCGGGCGCTACCCGAATTCCTTTGTGCGAAAGGACCAAGGGGGAGGGGACAGGAGCAGCGCTTCGGTTCTAGAAGTGCCCAGCCAATGATACCCAAGCGTGTTTTCCTCGGGTAGATAATTACCAAACGATAGATAGCAAGCTAACAACACACCCTCCAGCGCCCACCGCTGTTAGCATAACAATACCACAAACCAAGCTTTCGCGGGCGCTCTCAAGACTCAGCCAATCCTCAAAGAAGCCTAGTGGATATTCTAATATTATCCCGACCACGCACGTTTGAATGCGAAATGTGGCTGCAACATTGCACGAGGGGCTCCATGCCAGGCATTACCCTAGCAACATCGACAGGGAGAACGATACCGAGAATCTGAATCCGAATCCGCATTGTCAGGACATCGTCATTCCCACATGATCCAAATAATAACCAAATATGGTAAGCAGAAAATATCTGCCACAGTGCTGAACCCATCTCCCTATGCACAGCGCATGCACTGCAGAATAACTCGCCCCAATCCCATTCCTGGCTGTCCATACCAAATCTCATGTAGTTACCACGGGAATCGAGGTCACGAGAGCAAAAGCGCACATGAAATACCTCACTGTCACCATGGAACCAAAGTCCATCAGATTTTTTCTTTCTCTCCTTTTCACTTTACTATTTTACAATAAATCTACACCGATAAACAAAATCGCCCTTGCTTCTATCTATCATCTGCTGAGAACATTCTTCCCTCGATAATCGTTCATTGGCCACGACAAAACCATGCATCCATGGATGTAACAACACTTAGCATGCATTAATTATCCCTCGCATTGCAACCCACTGTTTCATACCTTTCTGCGCATAAATCTGATTTACTGTCCTCGTCATAGCGACACGGACTCATCGTATCGTACGATCACCTGCGGACGCATATTTTTATAATATTAATATATTTCCGGTCACGGTTAAAATGCCATCTGTGGCGGTGATTCGGTTCATCGAAAAAAATAGCGGGGAAATCAGATGACGGTTCCAAGAAAAGGACAATAACAGGGCAGGACAGGGCAAGGGTGCAGTGCCATGAATGATACTGTTGCAGGACCATGGGTGCGGTTGCTATTAATGGCTCAGTAGGCTGAGGCTGTTCCATTCCTCGCCAGTTACCGTTCCCGAGGAACAGGAGGGGCGGAGAGGTGCAGGATGCCGGAGATTTCATGGAAAAGTAAAGTTATTAGGGTACCAATCCAAGGAAGACAAAAAAAAAAAGAAGAAAAAGAGTGAAGGCGAGTTTTCATTCGTCTCTGGAAAAATACTTACATCGTGATGAACTCTTTTCAGCCCTCACCACTTGCGACGGTATATATTGACATCTCGAGATGACAGACTCATCTTCCCCAGGTTAAATTTATAAACGTCTCAAAAAACCCCTGCTCCATATTCCCCCCAGTATCTACAAAAAGGGATAAAAAGAACATTAAGATCGGTATAGCTATGCTGTCTTTTTGAAAGTCAAAATGGTATATCCCGCGCCAATATATACAAGTATGAGCCAGAAAAAGGAAACCAGAATTAGTGAACGATTATAAAATCGGCCAATGACCATCTCCGCCTGTATCGTGCTAGACTAGGGTTCGGGATTTACAACCGGTTCGACAAATGAGATAAATCGAGGGTCTGGTAGGTGAAATTCATCCCCGTCCACAGCGAATAAATAGCGATATTCAGGAGGCATAATCGGTGGTGGTCCAATATCGAGAAGTAAGATCTCCCTAACCAAGCAACTCAGGCTCGTATGTTGTTCCCCAGTCGGTTTATTGCTGAAGTGCCAATGCCTAATCGCATCGTCGCTACTGCTTTCGTACTCTGGTCTCTGCGATCTTATCAAAGATCCGCATGAATCTATCATTAGAACGTCGATTCAGGACTACAAATGACTCCCAACAGAGTCAGAAGTAAAAACTGATTTATGTGACGTACAAGGTAATCAACGGTATCTTTCAATGTCATCCCAAAGACCATCAGTTCGAGTTTCTCTCTGGCTCTTCATTTCGTCGATTCCGTCGAAACGGAGACGCGAGGAATCGGAATCCGGAACGAAAACTCCTCAATATGAAGAGAATATTATCAAATCCAAGTGGGACCGACATAATGGGAACGGTGAAGGTTCGTGATTATTATCGAATGATATAAGCGATGACTATAGCATTGAAAAATATCTGGGAATCACAACGTTGATATCTATGAACTTAGATGAGGGAGGCTATGCTAATATTAAGGGGGCTGTGCTAACTGCTTCGTATAGGTGACTTTTCAGGGGAAGTTGGTTCAATCATACAAGATGGCGAGTTACACATTTCCTACTCCAGCATCCTTATTTTTTATTTGAGACCATTCTATCCGGAGTAGCTATGTATCTTGATGAGGCGCGTGGTCCCGTGCCCAGGCGTCACTCTCCGCGACCGGGGAAGCCAAGCCTGGGGACGAGCCGTGGACCTTTGTTGCTACTGGACAATCCAATATCTGCTCATGTAATCAGCTCTAGGCATCAAGGCCCGACGTGCTGGTAATATTAATGTCTGTCCAGACTATACTCTAAGAAAAGGACGCACAGAGCGTTGGCGATGAATGCTAGACCTCTCACGGTATGAGGTCAGAGGTCATCAATACTGTCCAATATCAATTCTCGCGAGTGCAGCTAGAACATCCAAAGTGGCTGCTGGACTCCGCATTGCCTATACCTATGCCTTCCGGGCCTTCGTACCTATAGCATCATTGTCGACATTCGTTAGGATGGCTCCAAGGCGCTCAGCTCGATTACTTGCTGCCGGTGGACCAGAGTCAGCAACGACGCCGCCGTTGTCAGATGCCACCAAAGAGAAAAGCAGTAAGATCCAAAGCAATGGGATCAGCAAGCCGCGCAAGACAGCTCCAAAGGGAGGCAAGAAGAAGACAACAACGTCCACGTCTCAGGCAACGGATGCATACGCAGATATTTTTGGAGCGTCGGACCTGAAGACCAGGACGAAAGATGCTGCGTCTATAAACGGCACAGCTAAACTGGAATCCACACCACCGCCTTTTGATCGTCCAGTTGACCCTCATAGAACGAATGCGGCCCTTCTTACCCCACACGGATCATCACTGGTGGCATATCAACCAGGCGCTGAAGACGTTTCTCCCAGCAAGTCTGGTCTGCCCCGTCCGGCGGCAACGACGGGGAATCTCCTAGAAAAGGCAGTCGAGCACTTAATCGCGACAGAGCCGCGGTTGAAGTCTCTTATAGACAAGCACCCTTGCCATGTGTTCTCGCCCAAAGGACTCGCGGAGTCCGTTGACCCGTTTCAGAGTTTAGCCAGTAGCATCATTTCGCAGCAGGTCTCGGGTGCAGCAGCCAAATCCATCAAGAACAAGTTTGTTTCTTTGTTCAACGGCGACATTGAAGATGAAATCTTGCGCACGAAACGGTTTCCGACCCCAGAAGAAGTCGCCCGGTGCGACATTGCCACCCTTCGGACAGCAGGTCTGTCGCAGCGAAAGGCGGAGTATATACAGGGCTTAGCGGAGAAATTCGCGACTGGTGAATTGAGCGCGCAGATATTGTTGAAAGCCTCAGATGAGGAACTTGTTGAGAAGCTCGTGGCTGTCCGCGGGCTGGGTAAGTGGAGCGTCGAGATGTTCGCTCTCTTTGGCTTGAAGCGAACTGATGTCTTCTCGACCACCGATCTGGGAGTGCAGTAAGTGATTCTCTGATACACATTGTTTTGACTTGTGCTGTGACCTGGCCTGTTCTAACGCTACGCATAGGAGAGGTTGCGCTGCCTTCGTGGGTCGGGACGTGAGCAAATTAAAGGCCAAAGGAGGTGGGAAATATAAATACATGTCTGAGAAAGACATGTTGGAATTGGCAGCCAAGTTTTCCCCGTATAGGTAAGTTTTATCACACTCGGTCTCGAACCAGTAATTGCCGCAAGACGTACTAAGATATCATTCAGGAGTCTATTCATGTGGTATATGTGGCGTGTCGAAGAAGTCGACGTCGAAGCCTTGGGGTAGATAGAGGGACAGACTATCATGACACGGACGTCATTCGTGTGTTGTATACACTACAAAGGTCATACGATTGTAAAATACGGGCGGTAAAATATATACGTTTCACGAATATTATATCTCATGTAATCGAACCAATAGAAGACTCCAAATATCAAATTACCGACATGAGAAGTATATATATTGAGAAGCATTTTCCGACTGACATCTATATACCCTCAATCCAATCCCCTTCAGCAATAGCCCTGATCCCTTCCCATCTGCACAACAACATCCACGAAATCCCAACCCTCCCTCCTAAACAGGAACACAAGCATACGTCTGCGTCAACTCGACCCCATCCGTACAATACGTCCCATCCACAACAACCGACGAACACGTCTCAACCTGCGTCCCATTCAGCGCAACGCCCACAATGGTCTCCCCATCCGAAAGACAAGTCAAAGACAGGTCCGAGATGCCATCGAGTGTGAAAGCGGTTCCGCAGCGCGGCGGCGCCGGACCACCATCTGATCCAGTCACGATGGAATGCTGATTGCAGGCGTCCTTGCTGGAGATGGAGGCGTCCCAGGCGATGAGTTGGCCGCCGGATGGGAAGGTGTAAGAGCCCAGGTTGATGGATGGGAGGGCAGATGCCATGCTGAATGCCGTGGTGGCTAGGAGGAAGAGGGTGGGATATTGCATTTTGAGGTCTTGGTCTTTGTAGTGGTGCAGTTGTTGATTGAATGTTTGTTTGTTGGGTGATATGACGATATGACTAGATAGACTTGCTTAGATCTAGAAGATACTCGAAAAAGGAAATATGAAGTTTTATTTCTTTGGCTGTGAATATACAATCAGTCCCATGGCGCGCTGAATGTCAATTTATACATGTCCCGATGATAAATACATCCCGCTGAATCGAATCGAATCTAAACCCAGCTCTTAAAAGACATCATTATATCCCGACCAGAACATACTTACGGAGCTTAAAATAGAGTCTGTCGTGTTCGAGAATATTTAATACGACCCGCTAGATCCTTTTCTTCTATCGGTCTTGGAGCCACGCTGAAGCGAGGCGCCTTTGTCTCAAACACCGCCACTAATTGGGGGTTTCCGGCTGGAGGCGCGACTCAGCTCACTCAAAAGCATGGTCTTACATGCAATGTAACGTGACTCTGAGTAAATCGCCTGCCTTACCTGACTCGCACTCGACGTGAGAATAAAAATATAATTCATATATATCGTTCCAGTCCCAGCCACAGGTGCTTAGTGTCATACCATCCTATTAATAATTCCAGTGTTTCTACACCGTCAGGTCATGTGTTGATATCCTTTACCGTATGATTATGCAGCAGTGTTTCTACTAGGGAGTATCGATGAATCCAAGTTGGAAAACGTCGTCAGTCTCATTTCTCAGCGTCTTCAATTTATTCGATGTGGCTGAAGAGATAGAGTTTTATTTGCGGTATCTTCGATAACTAGTTAGTTATACGATGGGGCTCCGGTTATGATGTAATCGAAACAGCTTGGACTAGATCACGACCGAAGTATTACATTGGATACTGTCAAAAATCCAATAAGGCAATTGAGGAGGAAACTTTTGGATCATTATCTCATTCGTTCATGCTTTATCTACATACGATACACGTCCCCGATGGCGCTCCGGCCAACTCACAACTCCACATCACTGAAAAGGCTCCATGAAGAGAACAGATGGTGATGATTATTTGAGTATCGAAATGTCCAGTCCAGTCCCGCTGCAGATTATTAACCGGTCATTTTTGAGATTTGCAAAAACCGAGGAACGGCCGACGGGGACCGTTTACAGCTGGCCAGCAGTGTTGAAGTCCGCCAGAGCTTCCTGGACACGCTTGCTCATGGTCTTCTCACCCTCACGGACCCAGACACGGGGGTCGAAGTACTTCTTGTTGGGCTTGTCAGCGCCGTCGGGGTTGCCGACGGGCGTCAGGAGGTAGTCCTTCTTGTTCAGGATGTAGTCACGGATACCGCTGAGGTAGGCGAACTGCATGTCAGTGTCGACGTTGACCTTGACGACACCGTAGCTGATGGCCTCCTTGTACTCCTCCTTGGAAGAACCGGAGCCACCGTGGAAGACGAAGAAGACGGGCTTGTCCTTCTTGGAGCTGAGCTTCTCCTTGACGTAGGCCTGGTGCTTCTTGAGCAACTCAGGGTGGAGACGGACGTTGCCGGGCTTGTAGACACCGTGAACGTTACCGAAACCAGCGGCAATGGAGAAGTAGGGGCTGATGGGGGCGAGGGCGTTGTGGATGGCGAGGATGTCCTCAGGCTGGGTGTAGAGGGAGTTGTTGTCAACGTCCTCGTTGTTGACACCGTCCTCCTCACCACCGGTGATACCGATTTCCTACCAACCGTTAGCATTTGTATTATGAAGCTTATAATCATCAAAAACTTACCATCTCGAGCCACTGCTTCATGGGAGCAGCACGCTTGAGGTAGGCGGCGGTGGTCTGGATGTTGTAGTCGACGGGCTCCTCGGACAGATCGATCATGTGGGAGGAGAAGAGGGGCTCGCCGTGCAGCTTGAAGTACCTCTCATCCTCGTCGAGCAGGCCATCGAGCCAGGGCAGCAGCTTCTTGGCACAGTGGTCGGTGTGCAGGATGACGGGGATACCGTAGGCGGGAGCGACGCTACGGATGTAGTGAGCACCGGCGATACCACCGGCAATGGAGGCCTCCTGCTTGCTGTTGGGGACACCCTGGGGAGAAATGATCAGTATCACTGTCGAGAACCATACCTCAATCGATGGCGGAGAGAACTTACCTTGCCAGCGAAGTAGGCGGCACCACCGTTGGAGAGCTGCAGAATGACGGGGCAGTTCTGGTCACGGGCAGCCTCGAGGGCAGCGACAACGGTCGAAGAGGAGGTGACGTTCTAGTTCCAATGTCAGTCATCCATCACCAAAAACGTTCGAGGTAGAATTGCATTGGAGTAGAGATACTTACAATGGCGGGGATGGCAAAGTTCTTCTCCTGAGCGTACTCGAAGAGACGGAGGACATCGTCACCGACGATGACACCGGACTTGCGGCTAAGCTTCTCGAGGACACCCATGATGAATGATTGCAAAGTGATGTCTTTCAAATCAAATGTCTGTTTAGTATAGGGAGTGAACTCTCAGTGTCAGTCAAGAACAGAGAGGAGCAGTAGTTCGTTCGAGTCGAGAAAGTCAGTCAGTCTAGCAGGAGGGGGACCGTAGAGGGGAAATTAAATAGGAGCATCGGGTGGTGTGAGAGCAGAGCAGAGACTAGACCAACTAGACTAGTGGAGGGGCAGGACAGGAAGAGGCAGCTCCGTCATTTCTCTCGAAGAACTCACCGGTTGGGCCTTGACTTGTGGTGGAGCTGATCACGGCCGGCTGAGGTCAGTATGATTCAATCCGGTGAGAGGTATTAGACCAGACTGTTACTTAGTTCATTAATTAAATTAAAAAAAAAAAAAAAAGAAGAAAAAGAGGAGATGAAGGGATGAACTAATAAATCATTGATTCAATTCACTAATTCACTATTCCCACCTAGCTACGAATGAACCCACCCCCTCTCTTTTCTTCCTGTTGTTACACTGTTGTTCATGTTCATGCTGCCCCTCGTTGCTCTGGCGGGGTTGCGCTGGCCGATGACGCTGTTGCTCGCCCGTGCTCCGAAATGCCCCGTCCAGCCCTCTTCTCTTTCTGCTCTCTTCCATGGGCCCGATGCGCCAGCTCTCATAACCGCGGCTGTATCTCTACTTGCTCATGAGAGATCGATAGTGTTTTATCCTGCATTCTTGTATTATCATGTACCATAGTTAGTTACTCTATGCTGTATCTCTACTATAGATCCATAGCAGTGGATAACCCATTCCAGACAGGCTCCAGGTACCATGCAGAATCCAAGGACCTTCGAGGCATCGCTCCCATCCCTGCTTATTGCGAAGAATCAAATCAATCGTCACTGGTCTTAAGTTCTTGACTATAGCAAATACTCAATACCACCGCGGATAAAGATCCCCCCTCCCCCTTTTTGCCCTGGCGCATGACCTATTCAGAGTAGAACTTTGGACATCCATCTCCCGTATCTCTTTCGTGCTTCCCGTGTACCACCTCCCCCGGGCAATCGCTCTGCCGTCCAGTTGTTCAATCCAGACTGTCTCGATCCTTTCGACCCTTTTCGGCTGATTTCCATCCTGCATTCCTCGTTCCGGTGGACCAGAACTGGTTCCTGTTGCGGCTTGCCCCTCTCTAGAGGGTGAGGGTGAGGGTGAGGTTGAGAGCTTCTCCCCCGGATCCCCACCGGCGTGTGGGCGATAAAGGCCTTCGATTGAACGGGGAGAGTTGTCGAGACAAAATAGACTACTGTAGTAGTATTATTGACCCTCTGTTGCTGTCATAGGCACGTCGACAGGGCAATCGGTCTAGCAGATCGTCTCGACCCATCTGGCCACCGCTGACTAACGGGCCCGCCATCATTCGGTATGGAATTAAGCAGTTATGTTACTCCCAGTAAAGGCGCAATATGGTGCTCTACCAGGATACCTACTTAATGGAGGGCTATTCTGGTCTCGGGTACCTTTCCAGTTTGATATTCGCTCCAGTTACCATCAACGCACTCTCGAATAGAGCAGTCGTATGATACTCTGTAGACCGCTCTAGCAGACTGTTCCACGGCGTTCTCATGACCTGGAGAGGGCCACGTATTTGAACAACAATGCAGGCCTGTAGATGTAGATCAGCAGAGGTAGTTCCTCTAAGACTCGCACCTGGAATTAGGGTCAACGCTGCAAGGTCTGCACAGTCTTTGATCTATATCGCCTACTCAGTTCCAGAAATGGAAGGTAATTGTCAAGAAGCCAAAGTGAGCTTTTGTATGCAGCGTATGTATGTGTATGTATGTGGACATCTCAGACATGCAGTGTACAGAATATAGTGCACTTATATGCAACATATGCAAGAAAGGAAAAGAAAAGAGTTTTCTGTCCGCTTCGTCAGGTGCATCAACCATCATCGGCCCGATGGGGACTGGTGTCGGGTTTCTCAATCTCATAAAAGAGGAGATAGACCTCCCTCTGCATGCCAAGCACATCCGCCGTCTTGCATTCCTTGACTTTCTCGTCCGAGATCCGCCACCATCGATCCACGTGTTTACGCTTGCGGCGGAAACGCGACGTAGCTCCCGATAGAGCGTCCGTGGAAGGTCGTGGTCCCCCGTTCCCGCTGGACAGCGATGCGCTCGATTTCGAATTACGCAATCGTATAGACGGAGATCTGGAGGAGTCTCGCCCTTCGGGTGTGGAGGATGGCACCAGCTTCGACGAAGACTTCGAACGATTGCTCTGGAAGGACACGCGGGGGCTCGACGTCGGACGTGAGTTTTCCTGAGACTGCGGGACCGGAAGGGACGTGGCGGGAGACGGTGGTGTGAGACTGGAGAGCGACGGCGACGATTCAGCGGGAGAAATGTTTAAGCTCCCAGGCTCTTGGTCTGCAGAGCTCTTGGCTCTGATGCGCGGGCTGGGAGCTCTGGAAGGGTTCTCGCTGGCGACCCGGCTCTGAGCAAAGGACCTGAATACGTCAGGCGTGGAGAAGGGAGGATACAGGTTATTTCTGCGGAAGGACTCATAGTGACCGCTCTGGTGGCTTCCTTTGTGACACACAATGGCTAACAGTTTGTACCATTTTCGCGTCAAGATGCCGCCTAGAGGGAGCCGCTCTGGGAAAGCCACCTTGGCTGCGTTCTTGGTGGAGCTGCTGTGGTCGAATATCGATCGCGATAGATGAATCGCGATGATTTTCGGGAAGACGACTATCCGCATATGTCTCGCAATCCTCCGTTTCGGCGCGAGATCTGAGGGCGGCATCGTCACTCCGTCCGGTGACTGCTCGGGATCATTCTCCAATGCATCCTTGATCAGCTGTATTTCCTTCTCCATCCTTTCTCTTTCTTCCTCCGTATGAGCTCGAGCTTTCTCGCTAAGCTTGATTTCCAACGCATGCTGTAGTCGGCACTTGTCGCACCGGAAGTCATCGATGTACTCCGTCTTGAGCAGACCGTCGAAGCAGGCATTGAGCGTAGTTGAGCTCGCCTGTGGCACCTGCAACGTGAGGTTCACGAACGACGTCTTGTTCGGCTTATATTGATAATGGCAGAATTGGCATTCGATTTGCGACTCCAGCTGCCCTTCGAATGGGAAGCCATACTCGTTGTCCGTCTCTTTCAACTTCGTAGTCAGAATAGCAGGCAGGCCATTCTCGGATCTATCATCAATGCGTACCTCGACTTCACTAGCCTCTTTCTGGTTCATCGCATCGTCTGGATCCTGCGCAGGTTGCGTGGACGCATCCGGGTCGAACGATGGGTCAACCAACGTGGGCATGCGCTGCCTAGCTTTGATCCCGGCATGATACTCATCACTGAGTCTCTCCGCCACAATCTGCAAGAACTCCTGCGCATCCTGCTGATTGCGGCTGATGCGCGTGCGGAACGCATACTCGAGCGCCTGAACGAACGGGCGTGCAGAAATGGTCTTCTTGTAGATCGGCCGCTCATTGAGCCTGTCCAGCATTTCCTTCAATGCCTTCGTAACAGTCCCCTGTTGTAGCTCCCTGAGCCTCTCAGGCCTCTGATCCCGCGGTATGTCCTGCGGATCCGGCAGCATATCATACACCTCTTGTCCATCGAGCTCGCGCCGGTGCAGTTCCCTGATCAAGTATAGACGCAAATCCCCAAGGCCTGCGAGCGCTTGCAGGACCGAATTGATGAAGCAGTCATTGGCCGGGTTCGAGAGGCCCACGATCCCCTTTTTACGATTGTTGTCGCTCGAATCATCGCCGTCGATCGTGAAGTTAGGCCCGAAGACGTAGAAAAGCGTGATCGCGGCGAGGGACGCCCCCGCCGCGTATGCGGCAACAGTTGCGGGCTTGTCGGGCATGAAAGTCGAAACAACCCAGCGACCGGTCGTTATAGACGGGAAATGGTAGGAGGTTGGCTAGCAAACGTGGGGGATCATGTCTCTCGAGTCCAAAGCAGCCGAATAGCAGGAGTGAGATATGGATAACGACGAGCCAAAACTGCAGAGTATCAAACCGGATCCCGCCCCTCAGGGCGATTCTCCTGAGCTATCGATCCTTCACAGCTCCTCTGAGAATATAACTGAATCTTCACTATCTCCCGGTCGGTTATATCACTGCGCGTTCGGGGAAACAGTTAGTTTTGAGACTCCCGGAATCGGAATGCTAGAGTAAGACTGCGGGGTGAAGACGGGGTAAACCGACCTGAAGGCTCTTCTCACTTATCTTCACAATGCCACGATCAACCGGCCGCGGAAATATGCCTATCCCACTGGGAGATAAGAAGACAAAAAGGAGCCGTGGAATGCAGCGGTGTCCATTGTCTCGGTGTCGAGGCGTGCCAAGCGCCGCTCTCCAGGCGTCGGAGGTGCGGCATCTCCGAACCCCAGAAGCCCCCATAAGGAACGACTCCTCACAGCCGATCTCCGCACTTCTCTCAGCCGTTCATATCGACCATGAGCCATCCATCGTGCTGTGCGGATGTCATAAATCTTGTTTGATGCTGCCTTATGAAGACGATCGACGCCAGACCATTCATGGAAACAAGAGCCCTGTTTCCATCTGCAGTGAAGAAGCGTCGAGGTCTTTTGCTGCACATCGGAAACGGCTGGCCGCAGTAGCCGCGCGGGGTGACCGGGGTAGCGATTGATTATGTGTATGGGATATCAGTAGAGTACATCCAACGGGGAGATTCTGGTGAGAGTATCTTACTGCATACTATACCCCGGACACAATTACACATCCAGACAGTCTTGTTATTGTTACCATTGCTGTTATCATTCTACCTAGAACCGTCTGGTCTATCTCGCATAAAGCCATCGCTGAAGAGAGATCGACGCCGGCTGAAGACCGTCGCGCCGATCAGCCATTCCTGGTCGATTCCCTGAGCAAGGCTAGCCTCGGCTTTGTTCTACGTCTTTATGACTCGAGAATATACCTATCATGAATGGTACTTTCTCTTTTACCACTTGATAATCGACGTGATGAAGAATATAGTTATATCCGATACGTGGAGCGAATACATCACACGTTGTTCTCTACCTGCGACTATTTTCATACCAAAACCAAGTCTAATTTATGCATCCTATACACCCAAGGACACTGTAGGCCCATTTTCGTTACGGAAAACGTGAACAGAAAGCTTGTTCTCGAGAGATCCCGAACCTTATCAGGAGGACGACGTGATGGGTATTCAAGCGCTCTGGGGCAGGGTCGCGACCTTCTGCTTGAACAGCTCCTCAGCCTGGGTCCATACCCGGGCGTTGGATCTATCCTTCAGTTGCAACAGGCTGGGCAGCAGAGCCTGGCTGAACATCTCGGAACTCTCACGGGGAAGCAGGGATGGCAGGTGGTCAATGCTGATGACGCTGAGCGGCAGGTTCTTGCTGCCAGCTGGAAGCTTGACAGGGGCAGTAGGCTTATCAAAGGTGGTGATCACGTCGTAAACGGGAACCGGGTTGTGAGGGTTCGTCCTGTTGGGAGAAAGAATTAGTATGGTTGTCAGTTATGACCCAAAGGCTACATACGTATCGGCGCTCACGTCGCAGACGACGCTGAGCTGTCTGGTAGGCGAGGACAGAGTTTCGCCGTTGATGAACGGTGGGATCTTCGCAGAGAGGTAAATGCAGTTGACGAAGATGTCAGCATCCTCCACGATCTCCTTGAAAGGACCGCCTAATAAAAGTCAGTCAAGGTATTCCACCAAATATCCATCAGTACAACACGGGAACGAACCCTTCTTAGTCTCCTCAATATCCCACCGAATAATATCAGACTCTGGGATACCGACGTCCTTGGCAAGGTCGACAGCACCGGTACCGCATCGACCAAGCTACGTAAATCTTAGCGGGCGGCTCAAGAATAAGGACGAGTGTTTGTTACTCACAGCTCCAATGACCAGCAGCTTTGGGGATCGACCAGCGATCTTCTTACCGGCCTCCAGCGACTCCTTGACTGACTCGATCAGGAGCTGCTTATTAGCATAGGGCTTCTCGCCTGGCAGAGGCTCACCCTCGGGGTGTGCCAGCTGCCACGCCCACGTCTTGATGGCCAAGGCAGACCCTGATATCTAGTCTTAGTTTCTTCTTATATATTATAGGGGTCTGGTGCAATCATACCAGCGTATCCAGCAGACCATCCGAAAGCTGTATAGCAGCAATAAAATCAGCAAAACTGCAACTCCAACTTAGACTCAAGAGACAAGGTATTCTTTACCAGCAACTCTGCGACCAGCCTCGTCCGTAAGGAACTCGAGGTCGAGGAGGGTGCCGCCGCCGCGGGGCCATCTGCTCAGGACCTTTTCCCATCCGGCTTGCTGCTTGTAGCAATGGGCAAAGGAGATGTGGACGTGCTCCAGGGGAAAGTCATCCTCCGGCAGCTCCTTCAGACCCAGGATGTACGCATCCTTGGGGGCATCCTTTTCCCAAGATCCCTCCTCGACAATGCGCGCTCCGACCTGATTATCCGGTACTTATAAGAATGACTTCCTGTCTCTCGAAGGTGATCTGCGACAAACCTTGGCGAATTCCTCATCTGAACCGTGACTCAGTCAGTACTCTGCCCAATGAATGACTGCGAGCAAAGGATAGGGCAAATTCCATTACCTTCAAAAATTCTCTGCGTAGACTTCTCTACGGTGACATCGTACCCAGCATCGAGAAGGGTTTTGCAAGTAGTGGGAGTGACTATACAAAACCATCGCGAGTTAGAATGAAATCTTCCACTGATAGCATGCAAGCTGCAATTGCAGTTGCAATTGGAGCGGGGTAGCGAGATTGAAAGAGACTTACGAGCTGATCGAGCCTCAGCGGGCTTGGTTTCAGCTCTCAGCCAGATCTTAGTGCCAGACATGATCACTGTTAACAGTTTATTTTCTTGACAAGAAGAAGTTGTGCAAGTATATGCCAAAGCGGGCGGCAATCATCTATTGACTCAGCGATCTGCCTCCCCGCGGCCCTAGAATTTCCACTTCCGGCGACATCGGGGGCAATTGTTCTTCCCCTCCGACACCGGGAGATGGGCAATCCTGCTTCAAATGAGCGTCCGGATGACAATTGTATCAGCATTCAACCACGAACTGGGCCAGCATCATTGTCCATCCAGGAACTTTGCTCTTGTAACTACCAGAAACCGTGAATGTATTGTACATACACTGATGGCCTCCTTCGACGAATAATGTTCGAGCAATTGGAGATTACAGGTTAACACCGGAGTTTGATACGAAGTGCTGAAAAGATGCGATTGGTAGATCAGACGCCAAAATTTACATGTCTAGAGAGTCCAGACTAAATGGCTGCGGTAGATAAGATAGCGCAAGCCGGTTATGCCCATCGTAGAGAGCCAGCAACATGTTCTGTTCCTAAAGTAGAAAAGTAACCTGACAGGGCAATACGAGAAGTCCAGGCTTCTGAAGAGCTTAATTCCTTCATGACAGAGCGAGCTGATCGAAGAGACTCTGATTATGTTGCCTTGGTTCGGCTTCTCGTTCGACTCCCAATCCCGTCCGTAGAGGGCGGGTTTACTTTCTTTGAGACCTCCTTCGATTTCTTTGGTCGACCAGGTTTCTTCTTCTCTTCATCATTGGATGCAGACGGTTTGCCATCAGTAGCAGAAGATTCGACTGGTCGATTTTCAGCCTCAGATGGCTGCTCAGTCTTCTGCTTCTTTTCTGAAGATTCACCACTTTGTGCGCCATTCGCAATTCCAGTCGCTGCGTCATCGCTCCCATCGATGTGTCTCTTTTCACCGGTTTTCGGTCCTTCACTATCTTCCGCTGTTGGAGGTTCAATTGCCTCCGGTTTTCCCGGAGTACTAGAATCTCCATTAGGCTTCGGTTCATCAGTCACTCCTGCACTCTGCGACTGCGGCTCAACGTCCTTTGCAGGACCGTTCTGCCCCTGAGAACCAAGCACGTCATTGGCTTCTAGAGAAGCAGTCAGTATGAGCCCCGAAGCACGTAACAGGTACTTAAGCGTCTATATCGCTCAAGATGATGCTGTCTCTGGCAAGTGGCCGAAAATCAGGTATCAGGAATAGAAGACACGTACCAGAGGCCGTGGAAGGCGCCTGAATTCGTTCTCCCTCAGTAGCCATATCGGGCGAGTGACGTCGTATGCTGGAAGGGCCAGGGACAACCACAATTCGATGGTTATCTGTAGAAGACAGCCAAAACAAGAGTGGAGATGGGAACTCCGGTGGGATGGCCTGCCTTGTCTCAAAGGCAGATGGTGTATGAAATGTGCTGATATCCGATCAGACACGAAGAGGTCAAGTTGCGCAATGCGCGGTGAGCAGGTGGTGGTTGATGTTTACCTAGGCCAGCCCCCGTTCAGCCCAGATGAAGCAATGAACGTCCCGCTCCAAATCCGAGAACCCGGTGGGGAGAGAAGCGGAAATAGAAACGAAGCTTAATCGGCCATCTGAGGGGCAATTGCACAGCTTGCTCAGCTTCCGACTCCTCATCACCGCGTCCACTGTGCGGAGTCCCGATCTTCATCGTCGCCCACGAGCGAATGAAAAACGGGTGATCAAATCAACATGATCCCCAACCTGATGTAGAGTTCCGAAGCGAAAGCCACATGCTTACGTAGTCCAAAGGGAGACATGGGGAAACCAGCAAGCAGGTCGCCTCAGTATAGTATAGTCTTGTCCTCAATGCAATTCGTGGGACGGAGAAACATTTCCTCCCCCGACAGACTACTGGGACTAGGCCAGAGCCAGGTCCAGGTGGTGCAGCATAACTTCCTGACTTGACCGAGATCGAGACTCTTTGGTTTCCTTGACCACGGATTGTTCATCTGACAGTAGCTGCTTGACGTGTTGCACAAGCCAAGTAGCATCGCGGAATTCTTTTCGCTCCATCATCAGCCTGACAGCGTCCAGGCTAACCTTGAGGAAGATCTCCTTCCTGGGCTCCTTCCAATTACTATACATATGGGATGAAACGGATTTCGCATACTCCAGAAGCGGTCGGGCATCGGGACTTGTGGGGTTATAGAGCCAAGCGGATGCACTCAAGAACGGCTGCGTGGTTATTGTGGATATAGCTTCGCAGAACTGGTGATATAGTGGAGGAGGTATATCTTTAATTTGCTGGCCCTGGGCGTTGTCAACGACCCAGTGAGTCAGCTGAGTAGCGGCGGCAACGAGCATCATGTTCCTCGAGTCGGGAGTAGACGGGGATATCGAGAACGAGCACAACCTGAAAGCCTGCAGATAATAATCTAGTGCAGAGGCAATGCCTCGCCCATAGCGGATTTCGGCCGCTATGAAGTCCGATAAGAAGGACTTGAATACCCGCTGCACCGCAGCCTGGGGTATCTGGCCATCGATTCCTCCAAGGTCATTTTTGCCCAACATCCTCAACCAGACCATGACTGTATCCTGCAAGTCTTCCGCAACCATGAATTTAAGAGCAGTCGAAGTGGCGTTTCGTGATTTAAATAGTAATTTTCTGGAGGAGGGGTCGGAGGCCCAAAACCAAGAGACGAGTCTCTTCCCGGCACCGGAGCTTTTCATAGCTTCACGAGCCCCGTCTGCTGAACCTGCCAGGTAAAGCTGAGCCTTGAGACAGTCGACCAGAGAAGATACTTCCGCATGGCCCGATGCTACTAGTTCGTCAAAGACGACCATGGGCTCTTTGGCGACTCTGTCCTGCAGTGCCCGCCGGCTCTGGGCGTCGGACTGCGAAACCGACGAGAAGACCGTCTGAGAAGGGACGACTTTGAAGAGGGGGTTGTCCAGGATAGACTGTAGGTGTTTATCAGCGGCATGCGCTGACGACTCTGCGTCTCGTGCATCTTTATCATTCTGTTGCGCCTCGTCCAACGGGGGGTAGGCCTGGTCAAGCTGGCGACGGAAAGACGAGGTGAGCGCGTTCAGCAGCTGCTGAGACTCACGCGGAGTTCGAGGCAGGGGCGGATGGATCTTGCTCCATGGCTTGAAGCTGAGGATCGAGGTGCCCTTCATACTGCTGAAGGAAGCGAGTGTTATGTTCGTTAATGACTGCGTGACATGGACGATGCCCGAATTGCACGGCGGGAACCGGTCAGGCTGCTACGACGCATGCACCAACGCGAGACGGACAGGCAAAAGCGAGGGCAGTCCCACGGGCAACGGTCGACAGGATCAATTGCCAGATGGCAGGCCGGTGGGGAATAATGGCCGTTGGTGAAGCCTCTATTAGATAGAACGCAAGGACAGGACAAGACAGGCGGAGAGCAAAGTGGTGACGCTGCAAACCAAACCCAGCCTCCCGAGTCACTCTAGCGCCGCTCGCTAAAGCACAGAACGCGAAAGTTGCCTCTCCCTTAGTTACATTACACGCCTCATCCTTCCAACAAGGCCCAAACCTCAACCTCGTCTACTCCAGCCCTTCTGCCTGTGTGCATCTTGAATCTGGCGGCCTCTCTGCTGCGGTTCTGGTGCTGACCTCTCTGGGAGGGAGCATCGTTGATCTTCCACCTACGCCCGCTTTTTCTTTTCACTAACTTAGCTCACCCGACCAACCTTCCAATCCCTCTCCTTCGCTCACATCCTGACGAACTCTCTTCGTCTTTCCTCCCTTCCGACACTTACCTGATTCCTCTTCCTCAGAACCCTTCACATCAGAACCGAAGACATGTCTGAGGTTCAATCGAGACCATCAGCCCCTCGTGGCAGAGGCTCTGCCCGTGGTGGCAGAGGTGGTTACAGCTCTAGAGGCGGTCGCGGCGGTAGCAGGTCCGCAAAGCTCGACACCACAGACAATGCCTCGACTCCGACGTCGTACGAGGACGAGGGAGATATCGGACAGCTCAAGAAGAAATACTCGAGCGAGCTGCCGGCACTGAGAGAACTGTTTGCAGACTGGACTGAGGATGATCTGGTCTTCGCATTGGAGGACTCAAATGGTGATCTCGAAAGTGCCATTGAGCGCATAACTGAAGGTACGAGTCTACATCCTCGAATCCCTCCGGTGCAATTGCTGACGAGTCGGTGAAGGTAATGTGTCGCAGTGGGGAGAGGTCAAGAAGAAGACGCCCGCAGACAGGTCCCGATCCAAGGTCAAAGAGACCCAGAGCTCTCAGACCGAACCGACCCCAGCCTCGATTCGTGGAGGCCGTGGACGTGGCGGATTCGAAGGCCGTGGTCGCGGTCGCGGAGATCGAGGTCGCGGTGGCCGTGGTGGCAGAGCAGGAGCTCATACTAACGGTACTCGTGCTGAGAAGCCCGCTACAGCAACCGCTTCGGGTGACGCTGGTGCTGGCACGAAGACAGGTGCTGCTGATACTACGGTTGTAGGAGATGCTGTTGATGCTGCAAAGGAGACATCGAAGGATGTTCCTAAGCCCCCTGGCATGCCTGAGGGCACGAAGACGGGATGGGCAAGCTTGTTTGCGAAACCGACACCTCCACCTCCTCAGAAGAAACCTCCTCCTCCTGTCGCTGCACCCGCTGTCGAGAAACAAGTTGAACCTGTCCCTGAACAGAAACCAGCCGAACCAGAGCATGTTCCTGCTCCTGCTGAGAAGGCATCAGAGGAGCAAGTTACGCCAACTGAAGCACCCGCTGAAACCACGGCTGAAGGTATTGATTCCACTACGGACGATCTCACAAAGCAAAACCTCGAGCAAGTTCCTGATGTCTCCGTTCCTCCTGCTACTGCTACGGCAGCGAGCACCATTGCCAGCGTCCAGGATCCCAGTAGCATACCTTCTACCGCAACTCCCACCCGCAGTAACACTGCTACCTCAGGCTTCGCCGCAACTGCTTACAAGGCCACCTCCATCTCTGCCCGTGGACCTGGCTACCAGCGCCGCGTCATGGAACAGCAGGAGGCAGTGGTCATGCCGGCTAATCACGCTGTCGACCGTGCCGCCGTCCAGTTTGGCAGTATGGGTCTGAATGGTGGTGCTGATGATGTCGACGTCGATGAAGAGAGAGAAGACGCTGAGACTCGCGCTCAGCCCCCGCAACACTCTCCTGTCGCTCCTCGTGCTTCGCTGCCGCCCTCTACGCAGGCTCAGCCGGCCGCTGAAGCGCCAGCTATCCCTCGTCCCGCTCCTGGTCTGCCTCCTGCTCCTCAAGCTACCGATACTTCTTTCACCGATTTCGCTCGTTATGGCGATTCTCAGAAACCCTACGACCCCTTTACCCAACAAGTTACTCAGCCGCAACCCCAGATCCAGGAGCCTTTCTCGAACCAGGCTCCAGCTCAGCCAACTGCTACCACCGGTAGTGAATATTCTCCTTTCTATGCTGCCGATCAGCAGCGTCTCCCATACAACTACTATGGCACGTACGGCCAGTCGCAGGATGTCACCGCTAGGGCTGCCACGGGCTTTGGCGTCACTGGAGCTGAAGTTCAGCCGCAGATCCCTACGACCCAGCCTCCGGCTCGCTATGGACATGTTGAAGCTCCCAACAGTGGACACAACACTCCGAACCCTGCTCTCCCCGCCGCAACTGTCACCCAGCCGTCTGCACAGCACATCCCCGGTGCTCAGGCTGCTCATGGCGGCTATGGCTACGGATACCCATACTACTCAAACCCCCACTATGCTTCTTACATGAACCAAATGGGCCAGCAGCAGTATGGACGGAATCGCCCAGTGTACGATGATGCTAGAAGATACGACGATCACTATATGCCTCACAGCAGCCAGTATGGCGGCTATGGAAGTCAGTACGGCCCCTACGGCAAAGGTGGAATGTATGGTCAGCCGCAACATGCGTTCTCATACGACCACTCCTCCTCTCCTGCCAATGTAGGTGCCTTCAACCAGGGTCTGCCTGGTCGTGAATCGATGTACGGACGCGCTGGATCCGCCCAGCCGTCTGAGACTCAGCAGTCTGCTGGTAGCAACGCCTTTGCTTCTGGCATGACGGATGTCTTTGGACGTACGCAGTCTGGTTTCGGTCAGAACCAGCCGATCGCTCAACAGCAGCCGGTTACTTCTGAAGATGCCTCGAAGACATTTGAAGCGTCCAAGGCTGGTGGCCCGAGTCCCTCGTTGGCCCAGGCTAACCGCCCTGGTTCCGCTACAAACAGCGTTCCTGGACAACCCCAGGCCCAAGCCGGACTTCCCCCGCTGCAGGCCCAGCAGGGTCAGCCAGGCTTTGGTGCCTATCCTCACTTGAACCCGCAGTATGGTGGTCTTGGTGGACTTAGCAACCACCAGGCTGCGGCCACGCAGAGCCATCACCAGGGTACTGGATACGGTAATTACGGAGGCGCAGGTTTCGGAAGCAACTATTACGGGAACACGGGCCGCGGAGGCTGGGGAGGCAATTACGGTCATTGAGGGTCACGGCGTTGCATTGCATTGTGGTGATGAGAGCTCTTTTCAATGGCGAAAGGCCTGAAGAGCGTTTGGGTTTCTTCTCAAATGTGTAATCTCTTCTCTCTTGTGGGAGCCTGGCTGGCTTTTCGTTTTGATTTTATTGCTCTGTGGGTTTATGATTGATGTGGCCCGCAACGGAACAAAAAAATTTTAGCCACTTGACCATGCTTTCATTATTGCTTTATGTCTCGATCTCGCTAACGTGTCACCTCTATGACTCTCTATCTTTTTCTTTTTCTTGCTATTCTTGTTCTGTTCTACAAACGTTCTTCAAGTTTCCTGTATCACTTAGTTCCGTCTTCGATGGGACCGATGACGGATGAGATTAGGATGAAGATCGGGAGAGGCGTGGCTGACTTCAGGCTCGCCTGCCCATGCAAAACTCAATCAAAAAGTCGTTTGATTGACCGACGCTGAACATGTCTCGCTAAGCTCCTTTTTTCTGTTTTTCTTTATTGTCTTATGCCTGGCTTGGTGCACAATCCCGTCGACTTTTCAATGGCGTACAGGGTTAGAACCGCGAGGAATGGGAAAAAAGAAAGAAAAGGGCACAAAGGCAGTGGCCCACTTGTAAATTTAGTATATGAGCTTCAATGAAATGAATTGGTCATGACGTTGTCTATCGAAGTTCGTGTTATCAACCCAATTGCCCGAAACCCAAATGCGGCAATACTATCTTCGAATCGACAAAGAACAAATTCCCTTTATTCCAACAAGCCTGCTCCTTGAACCAAACTCAAGCAAACAAAATATCATCAGACCTTTCAGTTACACTCTCTTTGTTCCCTATGATCTTTCCGCCCTTGTCCTATACTATTCTCATCGAAAAAAGAACATACGTCATATCGATTCCTCTCCCCCTTCACCATAGAATCAGGTAGGCCGGTTAATTAAGTTCTTAAACTATCTTCTATCTAGCGGGGGTGGCGAAAAGAAGTTCCCATATCAAGTTTACGAACGAGTTTTTAATCGCAAAGCCCACCATAGCTTGCCTTTACCACGGTCGCTGTCTCTTCGAGTTCGTGTGCTGTAGGGCGGGATTTGCGTGTGCTAAGTACTAACTTTAAAGATTAGTGGGGCTTTTTGCCTTCTTCTCCTCGCGTTAGGATGTTTTCCTGCAGTAAGCAGGCAGGACTGTAGGGGGCGTTTAATAAAATGTTCTATTAAGGGGGTTTTTTTTTTATATGGAAATTGATCGTGTGCTGTTTGCATAGTGAAGAGGGTATGGTATGGTAGGTGGTGAGTGGAGCACTAGATATATAAATGTAAAATGGATGATAACCGATTGAACCCGGCGACATCTGGATAATAGTTAGGCATTGCAGAACCATGACTTTCAAGTGTATACATAGACTAAGTAACATGGCATAGGCATTTGGTATTCTGGTTCATCTCAACTATCCCAATTGGGCGTATCTAAACCCACAAATATCGATATGAAGCGATATCACATTGACCTAAACGTGGCTAGGATCCAAGACCGATGTTGCTAGTTCGGACTATATACATAGATTGCGACAATTCGCAGTCAAAAGAAGGCGGGTAATCAACAGCCCGTCCGCGATGGTATCTGCGGGATATGAACGAAAAAGGAAAATCCAAACCCGAATTCTATGTAAAAATATATCCTTTGATGCACGACATGACTCCAGGTCTTCCCTTCGAATGGAAACATAGGGCATTCGGTAGATCTTTAGTTGGTCAATCCTAGACCTCGGCCGCCTTCTTTGTGGTATGGCGATTTGGCATCCTGTGCTCTCTCCTTGTCAAATCGCCATACACCGCCTGTCTTATCGGCGTCGATGGAGTCGGCGATATTCAGCGTGTTGGCGAGCTTCAGGAACGTCTTGTCGTCATTCACGTCAATCCGCTTGAAGAATCGTCGTTCCCATTCCCTTCCTTCTTCTCTCTCGACCTTGCGCAGCTCACGCTGGGCGTTTTCGATTTTCGACTTCGCTGCAGAAGTGGCCTCCATGTCGCCGCGTTCAATGGCGGAGGCGACGTCCTGCCACGCCCTCCGGCTCTCATATGGGTCCTGGTCGGAGATAGCAGCGACCTTCAATGGGACCGTCTTCTGTTCGCCCACAGTGTACTTTTCGACTTCCTTCTTAGTCTTGCAGTCCTTGATGACGAAAGTACCCGACCATTGACCCTCGACACTGTAGAGAGGGTTCTTCTCGCCCTCGCTTTCCTTGTAAAGAATAGCGGTGAAGCTGTTCTTCTTTCCGCCCAGCCAGCCTTTGCCAGAGTAGTCAATCTTCGCGACGTATCCTGTTGAACTGGCAATACGTGTGGTCCTGTCCAGTTCGACAAACGGCGTTCCGTAAATCAAGGACTCGATGTGCAGACTGGGAAGCGTGATGAGGAATGTCTCCTTCGCAGCCGCATCGTCCTTGTTCGCACCAGGCGGGGTAACCGTCAGAAGGGCGTGGCCCAGCTGCTTCACCTGGATCGAGCTTGAGAACGAGGCCTTCTGGGCATTATAACCTTGAAGCTGCAGAAGAGTAGCATTAGTATATTGTATCACGATATTAGTCCGTCGAAAAGGGGTCTTACTTCAACGCCGTGCTTCTCGTTCTGGATGGCGTAGGCAGTCGCTGGCGGGTGATGGCTGCAAACATCAGTACCCAGCTCTTTCCTGAGGGTAGACTGTTTTCCCGTACCTGACCTGTTCACTAACCAGGGTCGTTTCACCAACATCACCGTCGTCTTCCCATTTTCCAATGAACAACTCTCCCAGGAAGGGATTCAGGGGCTTCTTCTCGCTGCCTAGCTTCTCACTGCGACTGCAGTATTGCTGGTGGAGGGTGCTGATGAACCATTTCAGGACCAACAACGCCCTCTTCTCTGGATCCGCTTCCTTTGCCGGAGCGACGAATAGGTTTGGCTGTTCTGCCCAGTATGCAGAGTATTCGACCAAGGAGGTGGAGGAGAGGATGAAGGGGGGAGCGGTCAGGGATGAGAGATCTCCGTTGAAGGATGCAATCGACTGGTGGAATAGCGAAGTCAGCAGCTGCGTCGAACATTTCTGGACCCGGGCTATAAGAGACCGTGGGGTATATTCACCTTCAAGAAGCTCGTCCACGAGCCCTTGCTCGCGGCAGGGATATTGGCAGGTACATCGTTGCTAGACGCCATTTTGGAAGTTCCTCTGTGAACAGCAGAGGAGTGACAAACAAAGAGGCCAGTTGAGCGCGTCCTCAGAACAGCTGAAGTACTCTACGGAGACCCAAGCGGCCGGACAGACAGAGTCAATATTATCTGGCCTGGAGATCTCGTCGAAAAAGATCTCAAATGCCGTTCGAAGGTTTGGTGGAGCCGCCAGGAGTGACCGTTTGCGTCATCCGCTGGCGATCATCCAGCAGCCATGTCTGGCTAATTCGGCGCTGAGGCCTCCAAGGGACCAACCCCGCCCGTGCTCACAGGGCCTCAAGTCTGATCCCTTCTCGTCTAAGGGGATGGTTACTGGCGTCGCAGCCCAGGGGGGAAAACCCAAGCAGCAAAAGGAATTGCTGCCCCTCGATTTCGAACCTGGTGACCGTGATGGTCGAGCGTTCGGTGGTGGTTGATGTCATGTGCATCTTGAAGCGGCTCAGAGTCTCTCGAGCACCTCATTCTCTACCATAGAGTTCTGAGATCACACACGGCTGGAGAATTGCGATGTCGGAAGTCGACAATGGCGAATAACGACAGCCTGGCCTTGCCTGAGCGTCAGTCGGATTAATGGCATACTCGAAAGGAACATGACAATAGTGTTGGATTGAACATGTTGACTCGACCGAGGCTATGTCGACACTTATAATGTGCCTATGCTTCCATTTGACTCTTTGGGTTTCTGCTAACTATATCAAACAGAGAGCTGAAGACCAAATACAGTCTCTATAATACTCACTACTGACAAGTCTCAGGCGATGGTATCAAAGGACCTCTTCTTCAACCATCATTACTTCTATGAAGGTGTATATTCATCAGAAGACGTAGAAGGCGGATCGCCTATCTCTACATGGATAATACACCACGACAATGAAGGGAATTTCTCAATATTCGATATCAATATGTGGAGAGAACTGCGGTGATCATTACTTTAATATTGCTTTCCTAGCAGCCTCTGTTATTTAAGCATGTGGAGTCAACGGTTTTTATTCCACAACCTCGATATGGATTCCTCCGGCGTCTCTCACTAAGCCCTCTTCTCTCTTGGCTGTTGCTGTTTCGGGAATAGTATTGAGATGGACCTGATAAATATTAAGTCCTCTATACCTGTAGAGCCAACCATGTCTGAGTGTGAGAGCTTCGAAGGGTGCTCATCCAGATATCCTTGGGGGACAGGTGATGACCGCCCGCGAAGCATACACTCCGACATCTCTACATCCATCTTGAGACTTGGATACAGTCATGCCCTCACATATTGCACTTAAGTTGTCCAAGAGTATCACAGGCACACCCGGTATAGATATGTGATTATCTTCCAGAAGAAAATTACTCAACATCAATATCTGTAAAAATACTAACTTTTTTTTTTTTTTTTTTTTTTTTGATTGTATCTACTCAGCAGCCAGGAAACCCTGAAACTGCACCAGTGATATGTATGTACCTAAAGGACACAGCCACACTACGTAGCAGCGCCCTAGTCCATGAACCCCCACATCGCCATCCTTCTCTGTGAACCAGCGTTGCGATTCGGGCTGATTATAGAAAAACAACGGCATAATATGTATGCTATCTCTAGCGGCTAACTTGGCCTTGTTAATCTCCGATATTCGTATCTAAGAGCGCTATCATTTTCTTGACTATCGATCGCGTTTACTGCTCAAGATGGCACAACAGGGAGGCACGTATTGCCCTCGAACAAGTATAGTTCCTCCCTCTTGCCTCCCGCTTTGTCAAACTACTAACATGTTCAATAGAGGTTTCGTCCCCTGTCCGATCAGACTTTTCCTCCAAACCCCAAGACTGGGACGACACTGAGAAAGATAAACAAGATTCACCAGTCCAAGAACGAACTAGCGATACTCGTATGCTTGATGGGCAGACCATATATTAAGCTTTGTGGAAGTTGACTCTAGTCATTCACAGGATTTTCATCTAAGATTCAGCATCAAGATGAGCAGATAGATAGCCAGAACGATGATCAACAGTGGGCGGTCGTATCACCTCCCGAGGATAACGATGAGGATAATCGATCCAGCTCGGGATTTTCGAGCCATTTCGATTTCAAGCTGGGGTGGGGTAAATGGAAATTCACGGTATTCAGTTGGGATGTGAGCGTCAGAAAACATACTGGGTAGAAGCGCCAACGAGGTATTATTGAGTGGAGGTAATAATAACATTTCGGGAGTCACGACACAATATACTCGATGGAGTATTGGGATCCATCTCGATCCATCAGCAGAACTATCACTTCGCAGCTTTTGCTGCGCCATCATATCAACATTTCGAAGTGTAACACACCTTACCCTACACGAAGAACATCTCAGGTACATGCCCTATCTCAGTCATAGGATATCGAGAAATGAGATTATCTTGTCCTGTCCAGATACATGGAGGGACTATTGTGGAAAACCAATACTATGCTAATTTGGGATTACGGGGCACTCATCTTAAACTTCCTCTAGTTAAGCTTCTTGAAGCCATCTTTTCTTATCCACCATAGTAGTAAGTCTTGAAGATAACCGCAGATCGGGAAGAAAGCCGGTCTAAAACCTGCCACGGATATTTATCCGCTAAAATACCCGGTGCCTGACTGCGATTCCGCCGAGGGAAACATGAACAGCAACAGAACACGCGACGTCGAAATAATCTCGTTGCGAATTAACAGCCAGTTATCAACATAAGAAGTTCTTTATTTTTCATTTCTATAAGCCAACGCTAAGAAGAAATTGATCTGGCGGTCAAGGGTAGTTTCGGGGCAAAGGTATACAGATATGGACATGGCAAGGACCTCGAATATACGTGGTTGGGCTTTTCCGACCCATATTGTGGCAACGGCGCCATAATATTCTGCAGCTAGAAAGAGATGGCCGATCGGCTAAAGTAGGCACAACTGCCAGAAAATACTCTGTTAATTCTCGAATTGACCCTATCAGCTGTCAGACTTGACAGGTTTTTCCCATTGCCGATCGTCGGCTTTTCCTAATCGCACCGGATTCCCATAGTTAAATCGGCCCAGATCCCTATGCTGCATAGGAACCCTTATCGTTCATCGTTCACCGTCACTTTGACTCATTTTACCATTGACTGTGTCTTTAAAATTCAACTGGTGCCCATTTTCATTTCCAGGACTATCTTTTTCCATTTCGTCGTGTGTCAGTGTCAGGGACAGAAATGTCAGCGGAGAGACTTCAAATGCTATTCCTGTTCAATTGATATGGACATGTTGATGGATTCGCCAGCATTATTTCCAATATAATATCTTTCTCTCCTTGAACTTTACATTTCATCTCGCTCCTGTCCTGAGTACTGGAAGTAGTCAAGGAAGGTCAATTGAATGGACTATATCCGAATTTTTGAGTTGAGAGCATCCAGATTCAACATGGAATCAGAATCACCAAGAGACTCGATTACCAGGGCATCGTCCCTGAACGATGACATGATCGGGGAAGATATCGAGAAAGCCCAGACTCTATCTCAATCCCAAGCAGCGGATCCGTTGGACCTTGTACAGAGTCACATGTCCCATCAAGACATGCATGCAGCGACCAACGACTATATCGAACCTAATGCTGAACAGTACTTGCGCTTCTCACGAGCACGGAAAATTGTTATCGTCGCTATTCTTTCTTTTTGTTCGTTCCTGGCTCCGATTTCCTCGACTTCGATTCTGTCTGCTATTCCTGAGGTCGCCGTCACCTTCAATACGACGGGAAGTGTGATCAACGCCAGCAATGCATTATACATGGTTTTTATGGGTATAGCAGCTACTTTCTGGGGTCCATTGAGTCAAGTCTGGGGTCGTCGTCCTGTAAGCATCACACTCATGCTCGTCTGGTTAATCAGAAGCTCATTCTGCGTTAGATCTGCGTTGCGAGTGCACTTTTATTCTTTGCTTTCAGCATAGGCACGGCGCTATCTCCTAATCTGGCATCCTACTATATATTTCGGGTGCTCACAGCTTTCCAAGGAACATCATTCTTGGTCGTAGGTAGTTCGGCCATTGGAGATATATATGCGCCTTCAGACAGGGCAACTGCGCTGGGCTGGTTTCTTTCAGGCACCCTTATCGGGCCTGCAATCGGCCCTTTCATTGGAGTATGAGTAAATCCTCCTCATTAAAAAAAAAGGTTTTTAGCTGACAATTTTCATACAGGGTGTCATAGTTACATTCCGATCTTGGAGGGTCATCTTCTGGCTTCAGTCTGCCCTGGGAGGGTTGGCTACCGTACTGGTTTTCTTATTCATCACGGAGACGATCCCATACAAGACAAGCAAGGAGCTTGCTGGACTTTCGGTGCCCCAGAAGACGCAGGCAATCTGGCACCGTATCTCACCAATTCGAGTCGGAGTTCTCCTCTTTTCCTACCCAAACCTCAGTTTCGCTGGTTTGGCCGCAGGCGCCCTCGTCTGGAACCAATATTCTCTGCTGACGCCGATCCGATACGTCTTGAACCCACGTTTTCATCTCACATCCCCCATTGAATCTGGTCTCTTCTACATGGCTCCCGGTTGCGGATACTTGTTAGGCACCCTCGTGGGAGGCCGTTGGGCCGATTATATCGTGAGGAAATGGATTCGGAAACGTGGTAATGTCCGAATCCCCGAGGATCGGCTGAAGTCTTGCCTGGAATTCATCTGCATTGTGATTCCCGGAAGCATTCTCATCTACGGATGGACAGTGGAGAAAGAAGTGGGCGGAGTCCCCGTACCAGTAGTGGCCATGTTCGTGCAAGGGGTCGCCCAGCTCTTCTGCTTCCCTAGTCTCAACACCTACTGTTTGGATGTAATGCAGGCCAAAGGCCGAAGTGCGGAAGTGGTTGCGGGTAACTACATGCTCCGGTACGTCTTCGCTGCTATTGGCACTGGTGTTGTTCTTCCAGCAATCGAGGCCATAGGGGTTGGATGGTTCAGCACTATCAGTGCATGCTTCCTCCTTTGCTCTGGGCTCCTCGTCTGGGCGACGACCATTTGGGGCTCCAAATGGCGACTTAAAGTGGACGAGAGAAATCGACGGAAGAAGATCCGACGCAGCAATGCAGACGCCCAGAGGCAAGCAGCAGAAGTTGCAGCAGATGAGGTAACACAGCCTTCTGCTCAGGATAGTGAAAAGCAGTGAACGTCACACATCTCCTAAGTCTGAAGTTCGGATTCAAAAAAATTTTCCGATGATTATTCTTTTCCTACTGACATTTTCTCTTTCCCCCGCTTTTCTCTTGTTTCATTTATCAATCACGGGCATGCATAGACGGGCATAAAAATATCTTCTATTATACCTCATTGTGTTACGAGCACAAGAAAATTTGTTTCTGATATGTTACGACTTGCTTGGATTGCCAGATGCTTACATGAATACACGATATTAACGATATATAGAACGGCTGGGAGGAATAATGTGAACATATACATATAATTTCTCTCTTATGCTAATAGGTATTTATATCTTAATGACTGATGTCGATCCACTTAGTTCTATAAATTCCTCTATTCATAATAATCAGGCCACTCGGGGATAATTTAGCAGCGGGTAAGTGCCTCTTCCCGCAACACGCGAGACGAAGAGCATATACATAACATGTTTAATTGCTTTTCATTCTTTGTCAGTTCTTCAGGCCACCCGCAGCTAGCTTTACTGATCAGCTACTCTGTAGTTTTTGGTGGGGCCAATATGTCTAGACGATCGACAGCCCTCCCAATGACAAGATCTGCCTGACATGATCTTAGCGATAAGGGCGTTAGTTTTTCAGTGGTTTGACGGTGAGACGACATGCGGTCGTGCAGGGATTGCGAATCCGGTGAGGCAGTAGACACCACAAATGGCGTGCTCGAGAATATCTTCATGTTATCAACCACCTCGTCAATGTAGCTACACATGAATTGAGGGTTGGCTCTAGATATATTTGACTTCTTTTCTAGTCATATTGCTTTATTATTTGTCTATTAACCATTTGTTCTTCAGACGACATGAACGAGGACGAAAAGGCTACGCCCGCTGTGGCCACTTCCATCCCAGCGCCGGAAGCCGGACAAATCAAGTCGATATCCGAACGATCTGCAGATGTCACATTGCGATTCATCGAGGAATATGGAGGTAGCGTGGGAGCACTGACTCCGGAGAAAGAAAAGAGATTACAGTGGAAGCTGTATTTCCATGTCATCGCTCTGTTAACTTTTATCAATCTGATGCTGTTTGTGAGTGATATGCAACGAGAACAAAAGAAGTCGTTAGATCTTTCCTGGACTATTGGGGACTAATTATATATCTATGTAGATTGACAAATCTACACTGTCATATTCTACATTGCTGGGATTGTTCGATGAGACCCACATCAATGATACACAGTATAACAACTTAAATACGTTATTTTATGTTGGTCAGTTCGTTGTGCTATAGCCCTTTCCATTTCTATCAAATGGTGAGGATAAGACGTTAACGTGTACATAACAGGGTATATCATTGCGCAAGCCCCAGGACACTACTTAATGCAACGCTTGCCACTAGGGCGATTTGTGGCTATTACTGTTTTCATCTGGTCAATTATTATCTTCCTGCACTGCACTGCGAAAAATTATGGCGGCCTCATCGCGCTCCGGTTGTTACTCGGCGTTTTCGAAGCATGCCTGGTGCCTGCCATGGAAATTACCCTTGGAATGTTCTTCCCGCCCATCGAACAGGGGTTGTTACAGCCCATTTTCTGGATCTCATGCATGGCTGCTCCTATCCCGGGTGGATTCATAGCATACGGCCTTCTGTACAGCACGAGTAGTATCCGACCGTGGAAATTCTTCATGATTATCACCGGCGGCCTCACTCTCATCTTAGCTGTGTATAGCTGGTTCTTTTACCCGGATAACCCTGTCAAAGCTAGATTCCTTACTCTCGAGGAGAGAGTACATACAGCACAGCGCGTGCATGCAGCGACTAGGAGTTCCATTGAACAGAAGCAATTCAAATGGTACCAGTTCCGGGAAGCCATCCGTGACCCGGTATCGTGGCTGTTTGCCTTGCAGTCATTCACGCTGATGCTCTCGAATAACCTCTACTACCAACAGAATCTCATCTTCCTGGATATCGGCGTATCGAATCTAGGATCCACTCTCGTGGGTGTAGCAGGTGGTGGATTCGCTGTGGTCTGCTGCATCACCGCAACCGTCCTCCTTCGACTATTCCCGAATAATAACGCCTACTGGGGAACCTTCTGGTGTCTGCCTGCCGTGGCCGGTGGCATTGGCATGGTTACTGTACCTTGGCACAAGAAGATCGGTCTCTTGGCCTGTCTCACCCTTGCAGGAAACACCTACGGCATAACATACATCACGTCCCTGGGATGGACGACCTCCAGCGCAGCAGGTTACACGAAGAAGCTAACGCGGAACGTGCTATTTATGGCAGGATATGGAATCGCAAATATAATTGCGCCACAGATCTGGGTTGCTCACTCTGCACCGCGGTATTATGCTGCGTGGATCGTACAGATCGTGATCAGCTGGGTTGGCACACCAGTCATTCTGCTTATTATCCGATGGATCTTAGCGCGCCGCAATGCAGAACGTCGAGTCTGGATCACTGAACGCGATGCCCTGGGCAAGCGAGCCACTGGATTTGTGGAGCAGCTGGACGAAAGTGGCCGTCTAGCCAAGGTAGAGGTGGAAGTCTCTTTGTTGGACCTGACTGATTTCGAAAACAAGTATTTTCTTTATCCACTCTGAAGATAATCCAGGAGAGATCTACAGAATGCTGTAGTTATTCGGATGGCCCTATTAAGCAGGTTTCTGGAGGTTAGCAATGATTACTATGTAACGGAGAGATACTAGAAAGGAAAGGTACTGAAAATAGAGTAGTCACGGGAAACATGAGTAACGAATAATAAGAGTGGAAGCACATTGTAGAACGTTTGCGACTAGTGCGATTAGAATGTAATGTAAACACATATCATCACCAGAAGGGGTTAACCGGTTGCTTTCCATGGAACGAAACTCAATCAAGGGGTAAAGGGGTATACTGCTCCTCCCCACCCCTGGTCAGCCAGCCAGAGGTGTGGAATCAAATACTTTCGGTGTCAGCCCACATTCATTTAACCATAAAAGTCCGGGGAGTGTGGATCTTCCCATGCATCCCGTCCCGTCGATATTTGGAATGTTGAAGTACCAATGTCACTGAGCTCGTGGTATGTCCCCATCGGAAACCCGTGATTGGCCAACCTGACGATCATGTACAGATCGGTAAAGAGTCGATGATCACGATACATACCTTGAATAGAGCACGAAGTACTTCTCTGGAAGGGATAGACTTAGGAGTAATGTGAAAATGTCAACCACTTACCTGATGCGTCTGCGACGCCGTATAGTCCTGACTATAGAGAAGGGCATGGTCCGTGGTACTCAGGTATTTATCGGGCAATTGATTTTCATTGGCCGTATGGTTTCAGCATGACTCTGTTAGATCGCACATGCCAGTGTATCTGGTTGAGAATGAGATATATTTGACTTCAATGATGAGATCGGCGTCGTCTGTTTGCGGACAGAGACGGGCTGGATGGGATATAAAATCGACTGTGTATACCATCTAGCAAGGAGATTCATCACCGCTCAAGAAACCCACTTCAAACGAAAAACGAAGTTTATCATTTCAGATTCCAAACCTCCAAGATGCTTGTCAAGGTCTACGCTCCTCTGGCCTTCGCGGCCCTTTCTTTCGCCGCTGCGATCTCCAACCCTTCAATGGTGCGTACAGTGGCTGGGCTTCTATCTGTTTACGATGTCGAACGGTCGTAGCTAACACCTCACAGGTTGAGAGATCCGAGATGGCTGCTCGCCAGTTCCCCGGTGACCCCTTTGACAGTACTTCCACCAAGACTGGCTCCAGCATCGATGGTGGAAAGAAGGTAGATGAGGGTATCGGACCCGTCGTCACTGACGAGGGTGACGATGGCAGCCCCAAGGACAACGCCAACGACAACGGCAACGACAATGCCAACGGCAACATCTACCCCGGTGGTTGGTTTGCTCGCCGTCAGTTCCCTGGAGTCCCTACGGACCCTTTCACCGGTTCTACCGACTCCAAGACCGGCTCCAGCATCGATGGCGGAAAGAAGGTCGACGGTGGCATCGGACCTGTCATCACTGATGGGGGCGATGATGGTAGCCCCAGGGGCAACGCCAACGGCAATGGCAATGGTAACGGCAATGGCAACCAGTTCTACCCACCACCACCCCCTCCTCCCCAGGAGGAGTGTGGTGAGTGCCAGCAGAAGCAGTAATTTAACGCTGGGCTGATCGAGAGAGTGTACATAGCCCATGCTTTTGTTTCCATCAGCACTATGTCTATACTATAATGCGACCGCTTATGAGCGGTATCTCTGATAGTGAAAACGATAGGAAACGAGAGATCGGTTTGGATCTGTGATAGTCTTTCAGTCTTGTTCGAAACATAATGCACATCATAAGCTTATCAGTTTGGATTCTTGTCCTTTCTTTTTCTATTTGTCGTAGTATCCCATCATATCGAACCACAGGTGGGTGCACTATCTGTTTTGCTGAGGTCGGTCCACTTCTAAGTTGAGCATTGTGGGTATATAAATGATAATCCTTGGAGAAGAGACGGAGCCGGAGGCGGGGTTGGCTTGTTCTTTGTGGGACTTCATCTCCAGCCGCCTCAATAGTTCTTTGCATAAGTACCAACGGTGGGCTCATTCTTCTGTTTCAAGAACATGAGACTGTCTCAATCAAATAAGCAGTGAGCCACACCAAAGAAGAGCAAGCAGGGTCGAAACTTCCCTGCCATTATCGTCACTGCTTTAGAACATCCACAGTGCAATCGCTCAAGTGACCACCGACTATGCCGATTTCCCGGGGACTGAGGACCAAGCGTCACTTTTGATTTGTTCATTGAAGAACTAGACCTTTGATTCTGGCGCTCGAGCAGATCCCTGCGCGCGACCCTGGCCTCTCTCGGGTTATCGTCCATAGAGATTGTTTGATCCGATATGCATCCATACATAGCGTCTGTCCAAGGCGTGCTTTTCTGCACAAAACGCTTATCACCATGTTTCGCTGCACAATTCTAGTCCCGGAGAGATCAACTTTATCCTTAAGGATACGTCGAGGATCGCATTGTTGATTATCTTATGGGATTATTATTGCGTGTGGAAGCTCTTTTTGAACCACTATTCCACGGATGCGCCACCAAGGGATCTCTTGCCGGACGTTTCGGGGCATCAACGGCTGCGATTGCGTGGAGATCCGGAGAGACGATGTAGACCCCGGCAAAAGCTGAGGTCTCCTCCCCGAGGTCGATTCAAGTACGGCCGCACTATTTTCAGTGGCTCCCCACCATGGCTATCGATAAAAGGTCGTGGCCAGTTTGACAAAGAAATCGCTGGGGCTTCTTTCTTCTCTGGACTGGTACAATTTTCCTCTGTTGTTGTGTACCATTTCTTATTATATAGCGCTGTTAGATATAAAACCACCCTTTACGGAACTGAAGCCTTCTGGAGCTCGTTTTTCGCAGAAGGACTCTCGGAAATGAAATAGAAATAGATATGGGACACGGAATCTCAAAAACACACCTACTTCCTCCGTCGGGAGGAGAGGAAGTAGGGCCCACCCAGTGAGTATTACTCCTAATCCGTGTACCATCCATACATGTCATTGTTAACCTAAATCCAGAGATGGAAGACCCAATGAGGGAAGCACAGAAATTCAAAACGAGAATCAAATTGTACTAGGACAGGCACCAACAGAGAGCAGATCGACGTTAGGCGGATTTTCAGACATCGCCATAGCAGAGGAAGAAGAGAAAGATATCGAGACTGGAGATGTCAATATTAACCGCAAAGCTTCTCCTCTGAAGGAGCATACCACTGAGATACAAGACGAGAATACAGTATGGTGGGATGGCGACGATGACCCCGCGAATCCTATGAACTGGAGTGCGACGAAGAAATGGGCAAACATCGCTGTTATGGCAATGATTACTTTCCTCACGTACGTCTCAACATGGCAGCTTCCACGTTCAATGCTTACAATGTAGTAGGCCGCTGGCATCTTCCATGTTTGCGCCTAGTGTCTCTCAAGTGATGGAGGAGTTTCATAATTCCAACCAAATGCTGGCCTCGTTCGTCGTCTCCATCTATGTCTTGGGCCTAGCTTTTGGTCCACTTGTCCTGGCTCCTCTGTCGGAAGTATATGGCCGATGGATCATATACTTCGTGTGCAATGTCCTGTACCTGGTTTTCACCCTAGCCTGCGCGGTATCGACCGATCTCAATATGATGATCGGTTTCCGTTTGCTAGCAGGCGTAGTTGGCAGTGCGCCCCTGGCAATTGGAGGAGGCACAGTCGCAGTATGAAGGCCTTCTTACTCCCTTCAATGTCTCTTTCAAACGCTAACGTACAGAGCATCTAGGACCTCTTTCCTGTCCACCAGCGAGGTAAAGCTCTGGCATTCTACACGCTCGGCCCCATCTGTGGACCTGCTGTAGGCCCTGTTGCTGGGGGATTCTTGGCCGAGGCAGAAGGCTGGAGATGGGTCTTCTGGCTGCTTACCATTCTTGTAATACTCCCCTTAAACCCACAAGTTTAGCTGCTTCTATAATGAGGATATCAATACTGACGCCGACTGATTTAACAGAGTGGAGCGACCACCATAGCACAGCTCCTCTTCATGCGAGAAACTTACGCAGTCACAATCCTCGCGCGCAAAACCAAGCGCCTTCAAAAACAAACTGGAAACCTTCAACTACGCTCTAAATTAGACACGGGAATATCGCCTCGAGAAGTCCTCACGCGAGCCATTGTCCGTCCTACGAAGATGACCCTTCTCTCACCCATCAACGTCCTCCTATCAATATCTTCCGCTTTCGTGTACGGCATGTTCTACCTCCTCCTAACCACCTTTCCTCTCGTATTCAGCGAAACATACGGTTTCTCACCCGGAATATCCGGCCTAACCTACCTTGGTATCGGAGTCGGCAATATGATTAGTATGACCGTCTTCACACTCACCAGTGATCGATACATCAAGGCCCGTGCCGCAAAAGGGAAACTCAAGCCTGAAGACCGCCTTCCCTTGCTCATTGCAGCAGGACCACTCATGACCGCGGGCCTGTTTTGGTACGGATGGAGCGCACAGGCTCACACGCACTGGATCGTTCCTATTATCGGATCAGGCCTATTCGGATTCGGGAGCATGTCTTTCTTCATGCCTGTCATGGGATACCTGGTCGATGCATTCACAGTATATGCTGCTTCGGCCCTTGCAGCGAATACAGTATTGAGGTCTATCGGAGGCGCTCTTCTACCTCTAGCTGGCAGGAGTATGTATCAGACGCTGGGCTTTGGATGGGGTAACTCGTTGCTGGGATTCATCATGGTTGGTTTCTGCCCATTTCTGATCATGCTCTATAAATTTGGCGAGACTATCCGTGTGAAGTATCCTATTGAGCTGTAGATTTGGTCTATGGTCGGATAGTTTACGGTTATTTGGTGTCTTTGTCGTTGCATATGAGCTATATAGGTCTAGAAATGCATTGATTCCGGGTTAGAAGTTATCGCCCTACGTTAACAACATGAAACTAATGTCATTGCTATCATACTTTGGTCTGATAATTAATATACGATAACCAAAATATTCTGGAGTGACCAGTTGGGATTATAAGCAAGCTTCGCCCGATGTACAGCTGTCTTAACCCTGACCCACTCCATCTTCGGGGTTAACATCTTGATCAGCACGTAAGCCGCCGTCAGCAGCTTTCTTGATTAGGTCGTCTTTGCTTATGCCACTTTCTGCTGCAACCCGGCTGATCTTTCGTTCCTCTGCGAATTTTCTTGCGTCATCGCGGCCCTTTTCTATATCCACAAAAATGATGCCGATCATGGCTGCGGCGCAGATAGCGAATAGGAACGGGAAACCCATCCAGTTATTCTCAGTGTCATTTATGATTGCCTGTACTACATTGGGGCCGATTATTGAGGACTGTCGCCTTTTGTCAGCTAGATACTATACTCTCACAATGAGGAATTTCCTTACAGCGCGGTTTGTAATGCCAAAGAGAGCAAAAAACATGTTATCGTAGCCGCGAGGCATTAGCTCGCTTATCATGGTTTGTGAGTACTGCAGGGATAATTATTAGTCCTATCAGGTCACATTGACAAGATGGTCATATCTGCTTACCGCATAGTAAGGTGCCTGGAACAGTCCAAAGATGATGTTGTAGAAATAAAACTCCCACTGCGATACATAAGTAGCTGCTAAGCATCGGCTACGTCGAAACGAACCTTGTTATGATACCCGATCTTTTTCGTCCAGAGGCCTAGCATACCCCAGAATGGGATGAATACGCTGAAGAAGTTTGTGACCAGGAACATGGGCTTCGTTCGTAATTTGAAATATTTTTGAATGTACCAAAATCCGAAGGTCGATGCGATCGAGCAGCAAGCTTGTGCGATTCCTAGGTATGTGATTTGTAAGAAGCTGAATTCGACAACACCGTTTTGAATGATTCTTCATCAAAGCAGTTAGCCTTGGTATACATATTTAACTATAGTTCTAGACAAGGCGTACGTGACAAGTGATCCTGGCAGGTATTAGCGTTATTGAATATGATACGCACATATGGAAGCCACACACCTGTTGTATTCAGTCCATCGGCAAGCAGGAAGAAAGCGAACAGATAGAGAAAGCTCTGTGGAAGGGACCGAATTTCCCGCAATGCTAGCCACACTTGCTTGAAACCGATAGTGGCATAGTTCGATCCCTTCGGGATCTTAGGACCAGGTCGTTTCTGCTGGAAAAGAAACCACCATATCCCAAGAATAACCCAGTCTAGCGCAGATGTCAGCATCTTCTCATGTTCTTTTTCAAGTTTACCCACAAGAATTCGTGAGACAAAGGGCCAAGTTATTCGAATATGTGTTGTTCTGCAGTGGCAACAGGACGCTCAGATTGATGACAAGTGTTAATAAGTAGCCGATATTGCTGTGTGCAGTGGAAACATTACTGTTACGACGGTCATCAGTAAGTGATCAGAGTTGCTGAACCTGGGACCTTGCCTGATATGGTTTCTCTCCAGAGACTCAATAGCGTCATAGTCCTGCTGGCTAATTTTTCCATCCTTGAGATCTTCCTCGCGAGCCTTGCGTACGTGAGGCATATAACGAGCCAGCCTTGGAAATACGGCCGCATAGAAGACCAAGGTGGCTCCGTAAGCGATGTATGCGACAATGTACATGCCCATCGCTGCTGGCCATTGACTCGGATGTCTAATCGCCATCATCCCATACTGAAGAATCCAGCAGACGACCGTGAGAGCTAGAAGTAGCCAACGTCCAAAAGATCCGTAATCTGCAGCACTTCCCAACCACACAAACATGACAGTCATGAATGTAAAACACAACCCATTCGCTATCAACATAACAGAAGCAGTTGATCGCGTACCACCAGCCCACGGAACGACACATGGAGAGGAGCTCGTACAAGGTTTAGGCGGATTTGTCCCAGGCTGGAATCCAGCCCCGTTCAGCGCCCATTGAAACCTCAGAATTGATCAGCCAGGAGTCCACTCATGCAATCTTGGAAATGGGACATACAGAGCTTGAGTGTAGGAACCTGGGCCCACGCCATTATCACCTAGAGAGCCGTCAACAATACCTAACCTAATATTTCACATAAAATGTAGCACTGACCATTGTAATACAAGTAATAAGACCACAGCTCTTTCTTGGTTGTCGTCGGTTGATGATATGCCTCCTCGTCGACGCCAAAAAGCTGTTCGAATTCCTCTATATTCTGACGGATATGTTTCTGTTTCGAATCGAGAGGAGTTGGATCGGTCGGATCTACCGTTTCTTGGACATTGTCTGGAGGCTTCGAATCATCTTTAGACCCCTCATTGGGATGGGGATGGCCAATTTCGGACATGCTGCTATTAAGCACCCTCAAAAAGAGCTTGGATTTACGTTCTCCTTGCGGGCCTGGCAGTGCTTATGTAGGTCACACGAGATATTCCGTGGCGAGACCTTATCTCTTGCGGGGAGAAGGCTAGATAGACTCAACCTAACAGTTCGATCGAACAAATGTGTATTCATGCATGACAAGTACCAGGATAGCTGGAATAAATAGCAGCTCTGGGGTACAAGGTATCTCATCTGGCGCGGATAAAAGACACGATAAGAGATGCCTTCAGGTTGAAGGCCTTAGAAAGGTTTGTGCATGCGCATACCTGCACTACCCGTACTATTGACATCCCGACAAAAGACCTCCTCCCCAAAGGAGCTTAGGGGGCGCAACTGCCGAAGATAAGAAGAATAGCATGTCAGCTCTTTTAATATTGCTATTATCAAGTTTGAAAGGTACTACTGGCAGGGAGTAGCATCATCGGACCAACAGACCAGGAAGTTACACCCGAAGGTAGCATCGAGTGAGGAAATGACACTGCGATCTTGGACGATTGATGGACGATAAACACATCCAGATCAAGCTATTAGACTGGCGTCTCTCACTCAGACGTGAAAACCAATCGTTGATAGAGCCTCTGAAAAGTGACTACGCCACCTCCGCACTGGGACCTCAGGGAACCATTTGGATCCATTCGCGGTTCCCGATCGCGGGCAACATTAGCTAGTATCGCGTTGGTGCGCGGGGCACTCCAGCGTTGAACATCGGATTCTGAAGAAACAACAACAAGCACCACAGTAGCAACTGGTTCGAGAAGTTCATTGACCATGGATTGGCGGAAAAAGGTCGGCCAGGTAAGATATACACACTTCAATTAGACCTCGTCTATAGAACGCTCAACTGATGTGCAATCCCAGCTATTCGTTGTTGGCTTTCATGGCACAGCACCGGGTCCGATGATCAAGACCTTGATCCGTGACTATGGTGTCGGTGCAATTATCCTGTTCAAGCGCAACATAGTTGATGCGGCTCAATTGCAGGTATGAAACCACTTATTTACTGATTGATAATTTTTGGCCGACTGACAAGATGTCAAGTCATTGACGCTGGGTCTCCAACAAGAAGCCAAGGATGCAGGACACGAATATCCGTTGTTCATCGGAATTGACCAGGAAAACGGCCTCGTCACCAGAATATCGCCTCCGGTAGTCTCCCAGCTCCCTGGTCCTATGGCTCTGGGGGCCACTGACTCGCCAGAGTTAGCATACGAGGTAGGCAAAGCCACAGGAAGAACTCTAGAGTTCTTTGGGATAAATATGAACTATTCTCCGGTCTGTGACATCAATTCGGAGCCGCGAAACCCTGTCATTGGAGTTCGCAGTTTTGGAGACGACCCAGAATTTGTTGGTAGGTTCGCAAGTGCCATGGCAGAGGGACTGCGGGAATTGAATATAGTACCGACCGTGAAGCATTTCCCCGGCCATGGTGACACCGCTGTGGACTCCCACTTTGGACTCCCAGTCATAGAGAAAAGCAGAGACCAGCTAGAACGATGTGAGCTTGTGCCATTCCGCCGGGCAGTGGCTGAAGGGATTGAAGCAGTAATGACAGCACATATTGCCTTGCCTCAAATTGGTGCCAATAATATGCCTGCAACATTATCCACGGAAGCCATGAATATCCTCCGTGATGATATGAAATATCAAGGCATGGTGGTGACTGACTGTTTGGAGATGGATGGTATTCGGGCCACATACGGAACAGAAAGGGGCTCGGTTCTTGCCCTCAAAGCAGGCAGCGATAGCATAATGGTCTGTCACAAGTACAGCGTGCAGGTTGCATCTATAGTAACCGTATGTGACGCTGTTCGCACAGGTGAAATATCCCATGAACGGCTGGACGAAGCATACGATCGGGTTGTTCAACTTAAGAAACGCTTCCTGAACTGGGAGACGGCACTGAGTCGGAAGGGAGAAGAGCATCTGGAGAGCCTCAATGAAGGTAGTGCTTCTCTGTCAAAGAGAATATATTCCAGGTCAACCACAGTTATCCGCGACAAAGATGGTCTTCTGCCTCTATGCAAATCCAGCAATGTGGTGCTACTCACCCCCGGCGAGTCAAGTCCCACCGGAGGAGCTGTTTACAGTGGAGAAGCACCGACAAGAACGCCGTACATACCGCCAGGATTTGTCGAGTTTCTTCGTATCCATAACCACAAAACTGTCGACCTTCGTTACAGCAGTGCCGGATTAGCTGCCGAGAATTGGACGATGGTTGAGAAGGCAGATGCCGTGATATTTGCAACGCGTAATGCTCTCGAGGCACCATACCAAAGGGCCATAGGTCTAGAGATAGCCAGAAGCCAGAAAAGATTGATCGTCGTGGCAACTTGCAATCCTTATGATTTTCTGGAGGAGGTAGACGCCATCGGAACATATATTGCGACCTATGAGCCCACACCTGAAGCATTTGCTGCAACTGCAGATGTAATCTTCGGCAGCGTCGCTGGAAAAGGCTCTTTACCAATTGGGCGGCAGTCCTTGCAGCCAGTGGCACGAGTGGTTCCATTTAGCACACCCGATGATCTCGAAGAGGTAGCAAAAGTCTGGAACGCATCCCTGCCTACGTATCCACTCCCCCTAGCCAGTCTAGAGAGACTGTTGATCCGCTCAAATGGACATCATTTTGTTGCTCGCGTTGGGCCACATATTGTGGGAGCGTGTATAGCATATACCGCGATGAAGCAGGGTAATACAACAGGCCAAATAGCTGCGTTGGTGGTGGACCCTTCTTGGCAGGGAAAAGGAATTGGGACCTCCTTACTGGCAGATACGCGCGCGTACTTCAGAAATACCTTTGGACTAGGAAAGATTGCATTGTCGAGCGTCTTTCCCCGTTTCTGGCCGGGAATACCGACTGATTTACCACCAAGCATACCCGAATTCTTCGTCCACCGTGGCTTCAGAGTGACGCCTCCAGATATGACACACAAGGATCTCTATCAGGACATAAGAAACTACGAAGCTCCTTCAAAGTATGTCGATTTAGCAAGTCAAGGCGGTTACACTTTTAGTCCTCTACAGCCCGAGCAGTATGATGCGTGCATTGTGGCCCAGAGGAAGAACTTTGGTTATTACGCAGTAAGTATCTTCCCAGAATATCAAATGAAAGCTATTGGATATTGATGTGGATGGGCAAATGCAGGGATGGGTTGAGGCCTACGAGACGCTTAACCCAGTGGATCATCCTGACAGTGTCATGGTCGCTTTTGACTCCGAGGGCAACCAAGTAGGCTGGACCCTCATGCTTGGCCCATCATGTCCTCTTCTTCAGCAGGACTGGGCACTTCCACCTCTTTGTGGGCCGAATACAGGATTGATTGGATGTGTCGGAGTCGACGCAGGTCATCGCAAAGCCGGAGTAGGGCTTGCAATGCTTTGCCACGCTATTCTCAACATGAAAGACAGGGGTATAGAAGGGGTCTTTGTAGACTGGGTAAGCATGAAGGAGTTCTACGAGAAGGTAGGTTTTAAGGCATGGAGAAGGTATAGACTTGCGGAGATCTGAACGGCCTCGCTGCCATCAACTGGCGCATCCCCTGATAGACGTAGTTTTACATTGTTTTGATAGTCATGACGACTACGGTTTATGAATATGGAATGCACGTTCGTTAGCATCATACCGCAATTCAATATCGGTTATACTGGGATTAGACGGAACAGGTAAGGTTAGGCGATCGTATATGTCCAAGAACAAGGATAGATGCTTCGCTTAAACATGCAGTATACCCTATTTCCCTGAGCCTCGTGCTGTCATATTCCAAAAGCGACAAAGGCACTGTATATCAGCTGACGACCAGACAGCCACGTGTATAGAATACTGAGTCGCATTACCGAGATCCTATCGGTAGTTAGTTAATAAATTAGAGTTGTCATATACTCATGCTCCAGCGTCGATCCGGACTTTACCGGATCTACACTATCCGGAAGCTTCCCTGCCTTCCCGCATGCGGAAGAATGTGAGTGTGCATGAGATCTGAGATCTATGCTTGAGCTTCTTTCATGAAATTTTTCTTGATTTGATGTCTGAAGTGTGGGTGTTTCCGGTAGTTTTCATTCCTTTCCGGATTCGGATATGGAGCTTATTGTCGGGTGATGTCAACCCAGCTGTCACTTTGTGGATCCGGGGACTACTCCAGAAATCCGGGGAAGTACTGAATCTACTCCATTGGTACTCTGAAGACTAACTCCAGACTTGACTGGAGTGGGGAATTCTATTATCGTATTGCTATTGTTCGAATTGGGTTACAGACTGGCTTGGAACTGCGTATGTATCCAAAGTATATCATAATATATCACATACTGTACATGGTCATGTAATTTAGTGCCCGGGTCTTTTTACAGCTCTAATGCTTGTCCGTATTTTCCATCGAATCGATCCTCGCCCGAGCGTCTGTCAGAAACTGCTCGAACTGGCCCGGAGAAATTTCGCGCTTGGGGACGTCGGCACCCTTCTTGACAGCGTCGCGTTGATCGATCTCTTCTTTCCATTTCTTGAGGGATGGCCATTCGGATAGGTCGAACTCGAGAACCGTGGGCCCGCTGCGCACCCAGGAATAATTGGCGATGTCCGCGATCGTGTACTTGGATCCGGCGAGGTAAGCGCTTTCCTTTAAGCGGGACTCGAGAACGGAGTAGAGACGCTTGGTCTCTTCGGTGTAGCGTTTAATGCCATAGTCAGAGCGGACTCCGGCGAAGACGCGGAAGTGGTTTGCTTGGCCTGTTGATTGAGTGGTGTGTTAGTGGAGAGATGCCCGGGGGAATACGAGACTTAAAGGCTGGTAGACTAGGTAAGATCCGTTGTCATGTACCTTGCATCGGACCCACGCCTCCCATTTGGAACATGAGCCAGCTCAGCATCTCGACGTAGTCGGGTGTGCCGGGTGCATAGCTGATTTTCTTCTCCTTGTCATACTTGTCGACAAGGTAGAGCATGATGGCACCGCTCTCGAAGACGCGTTGTTCGCCATCTTTGATCGCCGGGATGCGTCCATTGGGGTTGATTTTCAGGAACCATCTAGACATATGTTAGTCATTCTGAGCTGTATCCGGAGTTCTTAATTAAGAGATGTCGATAGCGTACTCTTCCTTCTGAATATTCGTCCCGATATCGATAGGTTCTACCTTATACGGAAGACCCAGCTCCTCGAGGGTAATGGACGCCTTGATGCCATTGGGTGTAGGCCAGCTGTACAGGGTAATATTAGACGATGAGGTCGATAACGGCGACCTTGTGCTGGGAGCTGCACCGAGAATGGACGAGAGTTGTCCGAGTCTGGACAGCGCCCTCGTGGAACCCGAAAAGATGGTACGGGAAGTCATGGCGAGGAGATCCTATTTTACAAACATTGGCAAGAAGAGAGAAGAAGTAAGGTTAGTATGCGGTTCTCAGCCATTATCTTAGACTGGTTGATAGGCACTCGATTAACTAATACTATCATTAGCTTCCTCCGCATTCTGGTGTTGCTGACAAACCAAATCAATTGTTAAGTTAACTAGTTAACTATGGAAGATCGGGATGATGTCACAAACTCCGCATTTTCGGATGTGTACTTGAATTACCTGATTGGGATAGGTTTGGGCGGTTTGAGATAGTAATAATACTGCTGTTTGCAGACAATTCCAATGTATGTACGTGAGTGCACGATAACTGCAGTACATCATGTTGAATCACCAAAGGACCTCTTGGCAGAGTAGCCTGAAAATCAGTTAGATCGGGGTAGGATAATCGCAGAAACCCCGAACTCTAAGGATCCAATGGACTATGCAAAATCCAAGAGCGGAAAATAATTATAAAGCAAGAGTTGAAGGTAGAAGCTGTCATGTGCCTGCTCACGTGCCTCTACGCAGCATCCGGTTTAGGCCATCGCGTCAACCTCAGGAATGTGGAAGTCGACACCCGACATATTCCTCTGGTCAACATTTCTACTTTCAGGCTTCAGCATACGGCGCGGATTGACTGCATGACAGAACCATGTGGGCATATATCTGATGCCCATGTGAACATGGGAATAGATGGCGATTCTACCACCACGTTGGCATGGACTAGACGCCATCTGAGGTCCCAGATACTGTGCCAGCCGCAGGCCAAACAGACTGTGATAAAACACGTTGCTTGCCATATCTAGTCTTTTGAGACAGGACTGGCGAAGACAATGGTCAGTGCCAGGCAAGGAATAAGCCAAGGACGTATTTGCACACAACACTCGATGGTCCGTTACAGCACAGCTGAAGTCTCGAGTTTGCTGCTGTGACTTTGGGTCCCGTGTCACTACACTATTTGTTTAATGTCATATCACTGGATTTCGATAGGATGGTATCGGACATCGCATAGCAGAGTCGAGCAAAAAGGAGAACTCCTCAATGGTCTGGATCTAGATCTGATAGTGCGCCTTCAGAGACAGAATAATCACGGCGTGGGAAGAAAAGAGTTTCTTTGCCATGATGCTATAGGGTCTCGATAATGCTCTTAACGGTCATGCACAGACCGATCATTACCAGGTTGTCAGTGCGATAAATGCTCGATCTGTAGCATCGCTGGTCGTGCTCTACCTTATCGTAAGCGAGGGTGTGGCTGGCGCCAGTATCGCGATCAAAAATTCCCACAACAAGCACGGCGCGGCATAACATGCAGGATTGAAATGCGCGATTAATGTCAATAATAGAGTTACAGAGACCTTGAGTGGCGCTTTTAGAGCAGCAGATTGTCGGACAGAGAAAGAGCATGGCCAGGATCTCATCCTCAACGCTCGGTGGCTTCCGACATGTTTGTCCGTACACACGACCCAACATCGACGTTCCTAACCTCTCTCATTGGTGGTGTCGGCGAGACCTGAGCGCATCGCGTGCCGAAGAACGTTCGACGGACTCGGGACATCTGGGGCTTTGCAACACGAGTTGTCTTTCTTTTTCGGTCCCCACCCGATCCCTCAACCCCGGAGAATGCGAAGATGGTCGCTGAAGACCGACCGCCCTGGTCATCAAACGACCATGCCACTGTGGATCGTATTTCCTCAGGAACATTACTGGTATACGTCCCTCTTTGTCGCAGACCCCGATTCTTTTCCGCTGCTGCTTTTATGGAGAATTAGACTACGGGAATATCTCGGCATCTACATTGCACCCATGCCGATTTGGATTGGTAAAGGCCCGTCTTTTCGCAACCCAAGGTAAAGACCAGTCAATACTACTATATGAGATGTCAGTTAGGACGATTCCCTTTCTTCAGAGCGTGTAATATGACTGCGCCGGTAACAGCAGTGATATATCCCGACTGTTGTTATCCACAAAGGAACCATCTGCCCTGAAAGAAAGAAGAGAAAAGACCACGAAGTGCCTTGCTTAATCTAACAGGTGCCCACATAGCATCGAAGCATGACGCAATGTATATTGTCCAAGCGCATGGCAAAGACGCGCGACCCCTGCGAACTCGTGATACTCAGAAAACATGGCATCTGGCCCTATCTTCGTCGCGATATCCCCGCTAAGTCTGTACGTGGGGTGTGTCTAGGCCTGGGATACGATCTCAGTAACTAGCGTGCCATCTTGACTAGCACATTATCATGAAGGTGGCCGAAGAGCGACCGAATAAGGCTCGTGTTGACCGGCCGGCGAGAACTTCTAGCAGAATCGTCGGTCTGGCCTCCAGAACCATCCCTCTTGCTGTTGAGCTCCATTTCTCCACATCCCCGCGCGAAATGTTGCGGGACCCCAAAAAAAATGGAGATATGCTAGTACGACACACTACGACTCCGTCTAGGAGCATCTCCCCGGATTTTCCATTGGGTTCGATAGCTGTTTGAACTGTGCGTTCTTGTCGGCCATCTCACATCGGAGTTTTTAGTATCCCGATCGCATACGGATGAGCGTTGGTCAGGAAACCCGAATTCACGAGAGAAGCCGACTCGGGCGCCCTCTGAGCCACGAGAGGAAATTCCCTGAGGCTACGGCCATCGGGCGTCGATCGAGGCCCGAGAAGATTGTTTCCCATGGCTCAACTTTATTGCCAGACAAATACGGACTCTAGCGCTCGCTATCTGGGGAGACACTAAACAACATCAGGACTAGTTCTGAGAAGCCATGAAACGCCTACGTGCACAAAAGAGGCAACATAGCCTGCTGGCAATCGATCTAGATGACCAGCGCCAGATACCACGGACTGGCCGCGATAGAACTTTCCTCTTCTGTCTTAGCAAACTATGTGATTGGGGCGAGCAGAAAACTTGGCACTTAGCCTTGTTTATTCCAGTGTGAAATGAAGCTTCGCCAGCCGACAGCAGCGTGGCGCATCGATCCCTTAGCCGGAAACGCCATTTGTTCTATATTCTAGTCCGAGGACTTCAAGACAGTGGCCATATTGGTGGGATAAGTTTCTTTTCATGTTAGATCGAACACTCGGGGTCGGCTACTTGTGGGCGTCCGAGGAATGTGAGAGGCGAATCCCATAGCAAAGTAGCCGGTTACCGGATCGGGAAGACAAGGTTCTGTATGTATTCTTAGGTACCCTTACGGACAGCCTTGTGGCTTAGCGGGGGGCCAGAGATGTCTTTTTCGTTGTAAGGTCTGTTCCTTGTTAGATGCCAACATCTACCCCGAAATCAGCTAGATGGCACATATACGCTAAGAGACCTGGTCCATGGGGAGTTACCCCAGATAACGAATCAATATCCGGGGTTACGGGCAGCTCGTCTATCTGCTAAATGCCGCTTCCCCAGATTTGACACTTTAATAGCCCGCTTTCTGACAAGGTTTGGCCATCTATGGCCGAGGAAATTGAATATACTCTCACTGTCCAGTGGCGGCGTCGGATACTCTTTGAGGCCCGCCGAAGCGATGATACGTGACCATGGTCCATCTTGCCCCCGGGAGCGGCATGAAATGATGGGAATTACTTACCGGGTAGTCTAGTTCTCACCGTATTAACTCTAAACTTCCCCAGCTGCGCTTGTTTTCCCCATGGGCAACCGATCGCCACCGGTCCGGCCCAGAGCTATGCCCGAGATGTCTTCAAAGCCGGTTCGAGCCTGCAAGGAATGCCCGATTTACATCCATTTTCCGCTCGCAGAGCATCCAGCTTCTTCTCCGGACCCATCTAAGGAGGGGCAAATAGTCTCGATGAGGATGCGTGACAGGGAGCATGGCGAGTGGAGATCCGGGGTGCGTGCAGATGGATGGATAACTTCAGAATGGATGTCCATTAGGACTTGTAAACATATATAGGTCGGGTCCGCGCAGCCTACCGACCTGAAGATTTCTCTATTCTCGTCTTATAACACTTTTACTATTCTACCTCTGCCCCGTGAAGCCTCTGCATAACTTGCGTGCGTTGTCTCTTCATTTAAGGTTTCTGTTCAGGGCCTCTTTAGGTCTCTTCCATTATGACGAACATCATGGAGAAGGACGAGGTCACCCAGATTGACACTGGCGTGGTCCCTTCGACAAAGGCTCTCGATAGGTCAGTCATGAGGAACAATCTTTGGGATTGAATGGCAGACTAATACCTTCAAGCGAGAGTTCTGACCATGATTTGGAACTTGCTCATCTTGAAAAGATCAACCTGAACATGAATGTCTCGGCAAAGTAAGTCAGCTCGCAAGGTATACTACCGAGAATAATTTACTAATTAATTATATTCAGGATCAAGAACCCTCTGGCGGATCTCACGAAGATACAAGTGCTCAAGGATGTTGATGAATTCGCCAACGAATACCAACTAGATCACATCAGACCTCTCCTGAAGAAGGGTGCTCTCGTCGCCAGGGATCCGGCTGCCTTTGAGTCAGTGGAGGACTTGACTGAAACTGAGTCCGCTGCTATCCGTGACGAAGTTCTCCATAAGTGGAGACAGCCTAAAGCGCTGTACTTTACTATCATTCTCTGTTCTATTGGCGCCGCCGTGCAGTAAGTGACAGTGTTTCCAGTACTGGTCTGATCGTATACTAAACAGTGTACAGGGGGTGGGACCAGACTGGGTCAAACGGCGCCAACCTTTCGTTTCCAGATGCTTTTGGGATCCCTGATAGCAGCGGTCCTAATGCAGAGCGTAACCAATGGATTGTCGGCGTTATAAATGCGTCAGTACCAATGCCCTGAATCTTGGTATCCGGAGACTAACGCTCCTTTATAGGGCTCCTTATATCTCAACGGCTCTTCTGGGTTGCTGGTTGTCTGACCCACTAAATAACTTGTTCGGCCGTCGCGGTTGCATCTTCGGAGCTGCCATTTTCTGTGTCCTCGCTCCTATTGGGTCAGCATTTACTCAAACATGGCCTCAATTGTTTGTGACCCGTCTGCTTCTCGGTCTCGGTATGGGTATGAAGGCCTCGACTATCCCTATTTTCTGTGCGGAAAACACACCTGCCGCCATTCGTGGTGGATTGGTTATGAGCTGGCAACTGTAAGTGGCCACCATCTATTCCTTTACGCCTTGGGTATGCATTATCTGTTACTAACCTATATCTGCAGGTGGACTGCATTCGGTATTTTCCTTGGATTCTGCGCCAACCTTGCTGTGAAGGACACTGGTGCTATTTCATGGCGTCTTCAGCTCGGCTCTGCCTTCATTCCTGCGCTTCCCCTCCTTTTCGGTATCTACTTCTGCCCGGAATCTCCGCGCTGGTACATTAAGAAGGGTATGATGGCCAAGGCATATAAGTCACTATGTCGTCTGCGAAATACAGAGCTGCAGGCCGCCCGTGATCTGTACTACATCCATGCTCAAATCAGAGTGGAGCAGGAGATTACAGGACAGAGCAATTACGTTACTCGTTTTGTGCAGCTGTTTACGATCCCTCGTGTCCGTCGTGCAACCCTGGCCTCGTTCACTGTCATGATCGCGCAGCAGATGTGCGGTATCAACATCGTGGCCTTCTACTCCTCAACCGTCTTCCAGCAGGCTGGTGCGACCACTACTGGTGCGCTGCTTGCCTCTTGGGGCTTTGGTCTGGTGAACTTCCTGTTCGCTTTCCCGGCTGTGTGGACTATCGATACTTATGGTCGACGATCGCTGCTGCTCTTCACCTTCCCACAGATGGCATGGACGCTTCTTGCTGCCGCATTCAGCTTCTACATCCCATCCGAGTCCAAAGCTCACTTGGGAATAATTGCGCTTTTCGTCTTCCTCTTCGCAGCTTTCTACTCCCCTGGTGAGGGACCTGTTCCATTCACCTACTCTGCGGAAGTCTTCCCATTGTCCCATCGTGGTAAGTTCTGCCCTATCGAGAACTCTCTTTCATATATCTAATAACTATCTTCAGAGGTTGGTATGTCCTGGGCCGTGGCCACCTGTCTCGGCTGGGCCGCTGTACTCTCAATCACTTTCCCACGAATGCTGGCCGTAATGACTCCAACTGGCGCTTTCTGCTTCTATGCGTAAGTCACACCCACCATTCCTCCTTCCATTGCCCCACGTGCTAACATTATCCTCAGTGGTCTCAACGTCGTTGCTCTGGTCATGATCTATCTCTTCGTCCCAGAAACCAAGCAGCGCACTCTGGAAGAACTCGATTACATCTTTGCCGTCCCCACCAGAAAGCACATCCACTACCAGGTCTGCGAGGTCCTCCCATGGTGGATCAACCGCTATATCTTCCGTCGTGATGTGCACATCGAGCCTCTCTACAAGTTCGACCACGTCGCCACGGAAGAGACGAATGAGGAGCTGCGCAAGCACAGCGTTGTTTCCACTCACATGAAGGATTGAATCCGATGACGAATTGGCGTTGCTGACCGTTTTATTTTCTTTTGGCTTTCTGCTCAGAAAGGAGTATGATCTATGCATGTCACATGAAAGATACCGAGGCAGCCTACCGGCGCCTATGTTATTATGAATCTATGTTCTCGACCCTATGTCACGGAATATACGGGAAGCGCTGATTTCTGTCCCGTCTCTGATACATATACGAAGTAATAATGGACGGGCAGATGGTGCATTGGGAGTCTAATAATACCCGGATTCTTGTTGTGTTTCTGTTGGTCTCTAAACCAACGAAACCCCACGAAGTTACGGATTGCGTTCATGAATGTTCGGGATTGCTTTTCTCTATATTATTCAATAGTTATTCTTTCGGGACTACTATCCATATATTTTTCTACCTTGCCATTAATCTTGAGTAACATTACGCGTAATTTCTCGTAGAATAATGGCGCATACTATGTCTTGTCTGGCATGACACACATAGTGCAGTCGTAGGTCCTGTCTTGATTGAATGATCTCAGGGCTAGGCTTCCTAGGAGTAAAATCCTAAATAGTAGATATTCGTGACATAGCTCTACCCACGCCGCGAACACGCGCGGTAACTCGCATTGGTAGCCACAATAGACATTGGTCATATTAGGACTCCTAATAGAGTCAAAGAAATGGAGAAGAAGAAGAAGAAGAAGAAAGCGAAAGGGAGACGTGACACTTAAAGTAGAAATCATCCAAAGTCTTTTTGTTCGTTTGCTCACTGCAGAGCTAGCAGATAAGTATCTAGAGGATATAACTCAGAGCCAGAAGAAAATAGGAGCCTAAACATATTCGCTCGCTAGGAGATCGAATTCAAAAAGCAACGTCGGGAGACCGGTCCTGAAGGTTCCCATGTTTGGAAGCAAGCACCGAGGCCGGAAAACGTGAAAAACACTACTCCAGATCCGACAAGCGGAGAAAAGAAATGGGAGGCAGGAACCAAAAGCAGCCATCTAGTGCCAATTGGACCATGGAAAGGAGACAACCGAACATGTCAATATCACAATTCCTCCTCAACTTCCTCCTGTTTCGGTTGCTGGGTCGCTTGCGGAGTCGGTTGGGACTGTCCCAGACTTCCACCAAATGCACCTGCTAGACTAACGTCTGCTCCAGTATCAGCAACTTCTGATGATCCCAGGACTTCACTGATGTTGCTGGTGAGTCCAGAACCCATGCGCTTCCTAAACGCGTCCTCGTCTGCTCCAGACACGCTCGCTCTCTGCTTCTTCAACGGACTCCCGACAAAGTCACTACCCAGGGAATCAACTGCAGCCTTTTTCGTTTCCGCAGGCCCAGATAGAATACCAGATGGGTTCGGGGGAGTCGTCGACACCGGCGGCGTAGAGCCGACAGCGGGGGTGTTGGAATCTGTGGCATCGCCCTCTCCACTAACAGCTTCTGACGAGTGCTGGCGTTTGAGCTATTCAATTGATCAGTATTATTTGTGGTACGAAGAGGAAAGCTCCGCTCCTCACCTTTATCTTCCTCACACCCTCTGCGAGCTCTCCCTGGCGCCTGAGCTCTTCGGCCGACAGTTCCACATCGGCGTCTTTCGCTTCCTCATCCTCAGCCTTGTTAATGATCAAATCGTCATCGTCATCATCGTCACTGTCCATGTCACTTGCGCTAGACTTCTTCGACTTTCGCTTTCCCTTGCTGGCGTCTTTGTCTCTGAAGTTGAGGAAGCCGACTGTACCACCGGGCTTGAGAGGCCCAAGGTTGGAGAAGTCGGGCTGTAACGATCGCCTCTTCGAGGAACCAGGAGTTTCCTGGGATTTGGGATCTTTGAGGATTCCCATCTTCTGCAGTTGACCTGAGAAACCCATTAGCGTCGATCTTCACGCAAAACATCAAAATATACCCACGTTCTCCTCTGTACATAAATGTAAATATAGCGTATGGCTTGTCTGTCGGGTCGATTCCAGTGACGGTCTGGGTGCTGATAGTTTTTGGATCGAGCGTCTTAGGTTTCGCGAAACTAGTGGTATGGTCGATATCCGCATCTGCACCTCCCCCTTGTCCACCTTGCGATTCATCATCATCATCGTGAGCATCGAACTGAGGAGAATATTCGCCCCTCTTGATTTCCCCCGAAGCTAGCACTCGAAAGAGGGCGACCTTGATTTGACCAGCGGTTTCCGGAATGGGATCGTCATCAGAATCAGATAACGACGACATATCATCGTCGGAAAGATCCTCGAGAGGCGACTTGTCGTTGTTGCCGTAGCGCATAACGTCTTTACCAGCAACTGCGGACTTCCCATCCATTTCCATCTCGCCATTCCTCTCTGCGGCACTCTCGGCCTTTTTCTTTTGTCGATGCCTTTCAATCTTTTGTCTCCGTCGCTCAATCTTGGCAGCAGCATCCTTTCCTTCAAGATCCAATCCATTGAGCCATCGCTCCAGGCCGACCTCACGGAATAAGAATTCTCGTTCAGCGAGGCCACCACCCTCCGATTCCGGTACACTGACCCATCTTGAGTTGACCCAGGTCTCCTCTCCTCGCCGCAATAATGTCGCCACTTCCTCCTTCTGACGTCCATCGAAATATATATAGGCCGCCACGGTTTCGTTTGGAGAATTGGTCAATGGCTGGTAGGGACCTATGACGGGGCCATACTTCCCCCGTTCAGCGGTCTGTCCAGGCAATCCACCGACTACCTTGGGTTTCGGTGACGGGTTGTCGGACGTTGGCTTCGGGGTGGAATACGGCACATTCTGTCCTGGGTTCAGGAGCGTAATGGAGATGGCAAAGGTCGATTGCTCGGCTTTCCCTGCGTCGGAGATCTTAGGAGGAGGGACTGGGATGTAGCAAGCGATCCGCGACGCTCGCGACTGGCGCTGCACCGAATGTTCAGGGAGGGGGCCATCCGGGGTGTGTATGCTGACCGCAAGGCCCTTGAAGCACGGCATGACGGCGCGTCAAGGGAGCAGCACCGTGAGTTGTGAAGGACCAGTCCGGAGATGGATGTCAGTGGAGAGGTGCTAAAATGTGGCGGTGATCTGGTAACGAGGGCAAAATGTTCCGATCGACGGGGTCCGACTCGAATATTGGGCTTGGTCTGCTATACAGTTGTTATACGACAAAAGTTTGAAACTATCGGCAGATAAAACACGGGCGGCCACCAGTTTCAAACTTTCGCGGGTAGGCGTACACTACACTGCGCAGGACAGATAGATTCAGAGATCTCAGTGAAGACACACGCAACAGGACTCTGAGCTGTTTGTTTGGTCAGCATCCGAGATTGATGCTCTGTCAGTTCGGGAAGTACCATAATACACCTGGGAGGTATCCACATACACACAACACACAACACACACACACAGCGCAGGCCAGGACCAGCGTCACGGCTTGGCTCTGGGACTTGAGTGTGAAGCGCAGAGACCGTCAGCTCCCGGACAATGCCACGAGGACTAGCGGCAGCAACACTCGATGGCGGGGATGGACATGGGAAAGGTAGTCGACTGTCTCTTGTCTCTTGCTTCGTTCTGGTCCACAATTTGGGTCACGCTGAGCAGTGCCACGTGACGCACCTTATTGCCCGCCTTCGACTCCCGTTTAGGTCTAGTTGCAATACCCCGCCTTCACCGCCTGCCGTGTCTGTCACCGCCGGTTCAGCGGATCCGATCCATTCCGCAATCGCCGTCTCTTGGATCTGGTCGATGTGCCATTATTATCCACGATTGCTTCAAGATGTAATCGATTGTTCTGAGAATATATGGATTCTGTGAGTGAGTGCCATACATACGCACAATGTACGGTGCATCTTGGCTATGGCACGTGGTTGCAGATTGGTCAGGTGACTCTATACTAGGTACACAGCCACCACCGAGACGACCCAAGGATCGCCTTATCAGTTATCTCTCTTGGCATGTTATGCCTCTCTCCCCAGACATACCAGAGTGGACGGGATGAGTGGAGCTGGGCTGTTGGATATCCGATTCTCACAGGTGGGCGCTGTTCTGACAATAGGAGCATCATTGTTCATGTTATCCTGACACTGTCTTTGAATTCTAGTCATGCGTAAGTCGTACACAACCACCGCATTCTGGATCAGAAACTATCTCTAGTAATTACAAATGGGACCCTGCCCGGTCTATATGTGCCATACAGCCTCCAGGACTGTATTCACTTTATCCAGTGCGCTTTTCCGGCCCTGCAGAGCAATGGGAGTATACATAGCAGCCCGCCATCTCCAAAAGAAATCGCTCCATATATTCAAAATGCTGCGGGCTCTTTCGGATTATGAAGCTCCTTGCGAGTTCCAGAGTCTTGGACAATACCTGCTCGTCCGAATCTAGCAAGTTGCGCGGTGAAATCGAAAATTCTGCGTCTGGACGGGACTCCACATAGAAAAGTCTTCTCCAGTCCGCATGTCGGAGGAGGTAAAGGCAGAAGTCGTCAAAGAGGTCATATTCGAATATAAACTGGAGGAATGAATCCAGTGACTCTGGATTCGATATAAGTTCATCCACCGCTTGGCCAGGCTCTTCCAGGAGAAGCTGGTGGACGGAAATGACATCTTCGAGCTTCTTGAGGACTGGTTTGTGGCCGACTTTGTCCCAAGTCTGAACGAGAAATCGGTCGTAGCCAATGGTCTTTCTCCAGATATAGTTGCAGGATATTTGCGATATGATACACGGTATTAAGACCACGTACCCCCACCACATAGTGGCGGTTACCATACCAGCTGCTCCCGCGACTATAGAGGATACGCCGCTAAGTGCATTGTGCCGTTGCATCATGTGGAAACGATCCGTCAAGCGATCCTTCATGGTATCTGGGAGCGACACCCCTTTGACTGCCCTGGCATGTCGGTGGAAACGGACACAAAGGTAACCGGTCCATGTAGCATTAAGAATGCCAAATAGTACACCCGGTGCATTGCCGATATAGCCTGACAGGAGATTGCTTGCGTGATATATTGATTTATTGGCGCCTCCAATGGCTAGGAGAGCGCCAACACCGACGATGACGGCGGAGGTTCCGAGGAGAAGGTCCATCACGAATCGATCAACCAACTCACTACCCAGCTCTCTGAAATTGACGGACAGCCAGCTGTCCAGTTCTCCCTGGGAAAGTATCTCCATTTTCTCCTCGTCGTGTTGGATGGCGGCCTGTTTCCGTGATCGTAGGAACGCCCTTTCCTCCTGCAAGAAGCGGACATTCATCCAACTTAATCCCAGGTCTATGAAAGCAAAAATGGACGTCAACAGAGCGGCTGTACCGCCTATGGCCATCAAGACGGTCGCAAACTTCGGTACGGGTATGGTATTCCACGTGTTGGCGGCGAAATCGCCGCAGTTGGCGAGCTCGAGAAACCCGACTCCCAGCAAAAGATTGTTGCGAATTTTGCGCAGATGGTTCGGAGATGGGACATATGTGCCACGCTTTCTTTGGACGTAAACAGATTGATGATCGAGGAGACACTCTGACAGCATTCGCGTTTCGACATTGAGTGTAGGTAGTGAAGGCTTTGCCTCATCGTTTATGAGATTAGGTCGCCGATCAACGGTTGAGGAACGAGACAGCGACGTTTCCCTTGACAGCTCTGTGTTCCGTTCGGAGGGTATAGGCGTTTTCGAATCATTGTCCCCATTTTGTCCTTCCATGAGAGTCTCGCGCGTGTACGCCGCTCATGTAATGAAGGTGGTTGTCTTGATACTTCCTGGGATCTGGACACCGAATGTCGATGATAAGCCGGTGCGGGTAGGGAGACCACTGGATCCGAGTTGTCCGTACCAAAAATGGAGTACACTAAAGCGGAAGTCACCCCTTCGAGACACTGTCTAAACATATCTAGAGCAAAGATCATCAATCCTCTGATTGACCATTGCACGGTCCTTACACAGGTCCAGACTCCGAGTCCCACGGCGATCCCTGCAAGCTTAATGATACATTTAAAAAACGGCCAGTTCTTTCTGACTCGAATAGAAGAGCCGCCCGGCAGCGAGGGGAAGATTCTGGAGTCCTCTAGACAACAGTATGCGCATATTCAGAGTGACACCAAAGATAGTGACGTGGTAGACGGATTAGTCGATAGTCGCCGTTTTGGAACACTGATCGAAGTGATATCGAACGTCAAAACGGCTTGGCACGAAGCAGGGCTGAACAATGACAGAGCCAATAACATATCAAAGTCAAGAGACACCATCTCAACTCCCAGTCTCATCGTGTCTCTCTTCCCCATCGCTTAGTTATCGCGTCTTGGATGACGAAAGAGCTCGGACACAGCGGATCGCCTAAACCTGTTGAAGAGCTGCTAAAGATTTGGGGCCGATAGGGCAGAGCAGACAATGGAGGCTAGTTTGTGGCTAAGCTCGTCTAGCGTGAAGCTATCCAGACAAGGGAGTTTCCACAATCTGTGTGTACCGAGGAGGATTTGGATCGCATTCCTGGGGTAGGCTGGTGTTCGAGAAGGATTCCTGGATGTACGACCCATCAATCTGTAGCTTCTGATCAGCCAAAACAGGATCACGTTTCCAACAGTTCGGAATCGCCGTGGGAGAAGGAGGACAAGAGCACAAACGCTTCTCTCAGCCCCCGCCAAGTTGACTGATCATCATGCAGAAGTTAGGAACCGGTAAACCGCGCCGTCGCTAGCGATCGGACTTCCCGTCACTCGTCCGCCAATTTTCTCGACGTTTCAGCCAGCCCCGGGCGTCCGGTTGGACCATGAGGCCGGGGCTGGCGGTGAACTGTCTCTCTGGAGACTCCACTGTTCGTTTCTGCAGTTCGTGTGTTTGGCACATATAATGAAGAACGCCATCCGCCGTGGAATGTCACACTCACAGCGGCTTGTCTCGCGACAATCGAGCCTCAGAAAGCGTACATCCTGCCCAGTTTGCCCTATACAGGCCTCTCCAACAGAAAGAACAGACAGAAATCTCAGATTTCCGCTCACGATCGCTCACGATCTGTGATCTGAGCAGAAGAACGCGCCATCTAACCTCTTCTCCACACCCGTTCTATGTACCTCCCCCCGCGTGGACCACCACCAACTGGCTGGGCCAGCTGTCCACCACAGCAACAATGGATTCCCATGCAGCAGCCCTACTCGTAAGCTAGAAACCTCTCGAATTATGTTGTTATTCCTGTGAGGTTTTGACAGTGTCTCTAGGTATGAGAAGCGAAGGCCGACGCAACCAGTGATTACTCCACTCGCCAATTATCAATATCAATATCACCAGCCCTATCAGCGACCCGCTGAGTCTCACCATCATCGCCGACGACGCCCATCGAAGGGGCACAGTGCAGGCGGGCTCTATATAAGTAAGAAGATACATTAACTATGTATAACTAATTATGCTAAGAGGATATAACTAGACGCGCCACCTGATCTGCCTCCTCGTCCGGCACGGCCACCGCAGGGCGGACAAAGCTTTGGCCATGGTGCTCCATCCAACTATAAGTTCCAGTATTCGAACTGTACCGGTCGCCGCAAGGCGCTCTTGATTGGAATCAACTATCTTGGCCAGCCAAACCAACTGAGAGGGTGCATCAACGATGTTACGCAAATGTCCATCTTCCTAAACAGAGTCCACGGCTATCGGAGAGAGGACATGGTCATCTTGACAGATGATCAGAAGAACCCTATGAGCCAGCCCACAAAGGCTAATATCCTAAGGGCAATGCAATGGCTGGTCCAAGACGCCAAGCCCCATGACTCGCTCTTCTTCCATTTCTCTGGTAGGAAGATGCACACGCTGAGGTGGAGATCGACGTCTTGCTAATACTATATAGGCCACGGAGGACGTACACCAGATCTGGATGGAGATGAGGACGACGGTAAGATTTCCGACATCCTCAGTAGATTCAGAATCGATGCTGATAGACATAGGATTTGACGATGTCATATATCCCGTGGATTTCCGCGTTGTGGGCCACATTGTTGATGATGACATGCATAATATCATGTAAGACGGAGTTATTTATAGATGCCTCTGTTTAGCTGCTGACTTTCGCTGAAGGGTCCGTCCTCTGCTACCAGGCGTTCGCCTCACTGCCCTATTCGATGCCTGCCATTCCGGAACAGCATTAGACCTTCCTTTCATCTACTCGACGCAGGTTCGATTCTCCCCTTGCCAATTAGCATTAGACCGTGTACTAACTCTTCAAAGGGTGTATTGAAAGAACCAAACCTAGCCAAGGAAGCGGCTCAGGACCTCATCTCCGCCCTAGATTCGTACGGGAAGGGTGATATCGGAGGTGTGGCTTCAACTGCCATTAGCTTTTTCAAGAAAGCGGCGATTGGAACCTCTGCCCGCGAGCGGTGCATGACGACCAAGACCTCCCCTGCGGATGTGGTTATGTTCTCTGGTTCCAAGGATACACAGACATCGTAAGTAGCCCAGCCTTAAATAACTCGAATCTCTATCTCACAAAGCACTTGGCAGGGCCGACACGTTCCAGGCTGGAGAAGCCAGAGGCGCGCTGACATGGGCATTCATCAACGCCTTGAAGAAGTACCCACAACAGAGCTACCTGCAGCTATTGAATAGCCTCAGAGGAGAGCTTAGTGGTAGATATACCCAAAAACCGCAGTTGAGCTGCAGTCATCCCTTAGGTATTTACAGCCCCAGACTCTAGTAAAACAGTATCTGCAGAAGTTGGTGGCTAATATTAGTATATCACGGCAGACGTGAATCTCCTTTTCGTCATGTAATCTGATATGAATATACGACTCCCAGTGTGGGACTGAATGAGTCATGACTTACGGTTTGTGCTTTACAGCCATCAGATTCCCAGGCGCCATGGCATTGCCGGGAACTCTCATAAAACAAATGATACCCCTTTCGTCAGATCCGCGTACACACATTGTGTTAGAAATAGGATTGAATGCCATTCTGAATTTGACATCTGCTATTACTTGGTTATTATTATCAACATACCTGCTGTACAATACATATCGCACTTCCATTTTTAGTAAACGTCAATCTCCCCGCAGATGTAATCGTCACCTACGCCCGACAAGTCTTCCCCATCGTTCTTCGACTGATACGAGGATGGAGGTGCGTGTCCAATTAGATATGCATTGTGAGACCTTCTACATTGCTATGCATTTACATATGGACTAACGGCCCAGTTTACTCCGCCGCGATCAGGTAATAGCGGATTAATCGGAAGCCTGCCTATTAACTAGGGCCTGTCTCCATGGCAGGAGGTGGCAAAGTTCGACCATCTACTCTAACGCCGTGGATCAACCGAAAGCATATGGGCGCCATTATTCGTAGATGGGATAAGTCTGACTTGAACTCTAGCATGCGGTGAGAGACATGGTGGGGTAATCCGATCTAGGTAATAGCACTTGTATTATGTCTCTTTCGATTGTTTTTTCCAAAGGGTCGACACTAACATGAAATTATTGACAGGTCTCGAAGTGTCAACCCCACTTCTCCAGACTCGTGGATGGGAAAACGATTGTTCCGTGCCTTCGTAGGGAGGATCATAATTTACAAGTATTCCCCGAGCGACTTAGGATGTTGTTCCTGTTGTTCCTGTCTATTGCCAAGCAGGGGTTTGGGGATACTATTCGCGGAGGGGAGCGGAATCACCCCCGTGGCAAAAAGATCAGCGTCTATGGACTGCCGAACGCCCCATATAATTTCTGATCTAAGAACCGAATAGGAACCAGATCTGATACAGTAAACTGTCTGGAGTCTGCATACTTTCTCGAGGAAACCACCGTCAAGAAAAGGAAAGAATTAAAAAGAAATAAAAAGGGCAAAAAAAGACATACGAATACGCTGCGCCTCGTTCATCAGCGCTGACGCGGAAGAGCCTTGAAGTAAGTAAGTATATACCAAGAATAGCCGTCTCTTGGTTTGTGTGGACGACGGCTTCGACAAAACCCCGATTGAACCGAGCACAGGCGTGAAACAAAGCGCAGCTAAGACGCCTAGTGAGGTCTCAACGGTGGAACGTGATGAGGCTTGAGCGGAGCAGTTTTCTGTGTTCTCGAGATCTCAGCGGTCGCCCTTGACAGCCGCGTCATCCGAAGAAGCCCTACTCGTTCCCGATATCCGACCTTGGGGGAACGGTTCGTTTAGTAGATAGTAGGTCGTCAACAGAGCCGGATCTGTCGTGCTCTCGCCAATTCTTTTCTGTCTGCATTATTCTTCTCATGAGAAAATAATAACAATTCACAGCGCTGGCAGTCGGCCGTTTTAAACTCCTTAGTTCCTGTCGAAGCTTTAAACCCCTTAGTTTTCGGCATTGTCGATCCCAATTTTATGCCATAGTCAATCCCGTTGACATCAGAAGCGTGCTTGGGGAAATCAATTACCTCTTTCTCACAGATTTTGTTCCTTATCTCTTTCTGTCGCTCGTTCTATCTATTTATCTGTCTATCTGATCGATTCTTTCGTTATCCGACAAGGATATACCCATGATGCTTCCCCGTGCGGTCTCAGACAACCAGATATACATCCAGGTCTACGAAGATGAGCCTCTGCCACCACCGCCTCCTGCCAGCGATACCAGCTCGAATAGTCAGAAATTTCAGTCTCCAAGCCGCTATTACAGCACGCCGCTGAACGCGGACGTTCCTGACTCGACTCCCTTGAAGATTTATGGCCTCAAGCAACGGCCTCCATCGGTCGTCGACCCCAAACCACCAAAACTCCTGAGCAGGCTGTCAATGTACGCCTTTGAGGAGGGAAGCCAGGAGAAGCTGCCGTTGCCACGAGTGCCAGGATCCCCGATCAAGAAAGCTGCATCAGTGATGGAGCGCCAGGCGACTCCTACCGAACCGTCGCCTCCTTCTAGGTCACTGACTAGACGGCCTTCTGTCCTCTCTTTCGACATGCTCTCTTCTTCCAATGGTTCTCAAGAATCCGTCCCACCTCCTCTAAGAAGAATACAGAGCAGGCTTTCCGTCTTTCGCTCGTCTTCTTCGTCTTCCCGGCCTGACAGGAAACGTTGGCTGTCGTTCAAGAAACGAACAGCAACGGACCCTGAGCTGGCAGGGAGAATCTGAGCATGCCAACGTGGGGAAGCACTTGGGGAAAATGCTTGGAAAAGGAAAAGAAGAAAACTTCATAAATCTTGATACCCACACCTTCTTTCATATATTTCACCAAAAAAAGGACGGTTCGTTTAGCATAGCGTTTGTACATTGATTTTGCATGCCGGGAAGTCTCGAAGGCGAAGGAGAAAAGACGGACTAGGACCAATCGAGAAAACAAAAAATGAAAGGGAAAGAAAGGCCAAAGAGACAAACATTGGTGGACTGGACATCTCATCTCATAATCTCATCACTGAAGACATGTCTTTTACGAACGATCCATTTCAAGTGGAGCAGAGTACCCGACAGCCTCGACAAGTCAGGTCCCCGTGATCATATACCGAAGCTCGAAGACATATCCGCTCCTTTTTTTCTTTTTTTACGGTTTCCAAAGCGTTTCGCATATCTGCTTGCATCTTTTGAATCGAATCGGAGTGTTTTCGGTCGGTAGGTGCTGGAACATCCTGCCTATTTTTATTTTCTTTTATTATTTTTTTCTTCTGTGACATTTCCTTACTGAATACGTCAAATAGCAATTCAGCAGAGTCGTCACATGTCTTTTGACTCTTTGCGCTCCTTGATCTCTACATTGTACATAGTGCATCTTCCTTGGTTATCCGGTGTTATCCATAGCCTATTTTAATCAATAATGAAAGACTACTTTCTCTTTCTGAAGTCTTTGTTTCGTTGTCATCATTATACACAACTCTACTTCGAGACAGTCGCTCAGATATCGCGGGAAGCGCCCGTCACACTTGGGGCTCCAAGCGACAATGTCTTTATGCTGAACAGTACAAAAGGACTCGCAAATCTTCGAATTCGATGAAATAGATCGCAACCGGCATCATAATTATATATACACTGACCTAGTTTTCCTTTCGATAATTGCTCTTCCTCATTCTGCATCTTAATCATGGCTACGCTCCGGAATTTACTGTCTCTGGCGCTCACTCACCTAAGATCGCGGTCATACTTCTCCGCTCCAACATACGACTCAACGCCATATCCATGGAGTCCGAAACCACAAAGACCATTATTCATCAAAGGGGGAAAGCAAACCACAATAAGGCAACCACTCACTAAAAGCAAATATCGTCCCCTACTAAACCCATTCAGCTACCCATCACTCACTCCGCCAGATTACTTCAAGCCAGTCACAAAGCTCATTAAGCAAAACCAACAGCGGCAGAAACACATATTCCGCAATACTTCCTATTGCCCCGATTGGTGTTTCCCTACGGGTTACTCCTTGATTATGGATAGAAATAGAGATATATGGGATTGGAAAGTCAATCGGACTCGGGAATGGGTTAGAGAGCAGCAACGAGAGCAACGACAACAGCGGCAGCAGGAAGAGGAAGACGACGAGGAATGCAATGATGACTCGCAACTGCAATCTCCGCTATCGTCCTTCTTTTCTGCAAAATCGATTAATTCCGACCGGTCCACTGATGGCTCTTCGACAGGGTATCTTTGAGTATCTCAATGCGATAGGTAGTGCTTCCGTAGGAACTTTTGGATATAGATGCGCGATTGCAGCTAGCAATATTCTCGGTTTCGAAAAAGGAATGACCATGACCATAAGAACAACAAGAATCTCGATAAGAGTGGTACCATATATATGATATTTTATCGGGGCCCGTCGCTGGACCCAGACTCTACGAATTTTCCCTCCTTTCAACTTGAAATTCGCAATAGTCGGAGCAACGGAAGTATAGCTATGTTCTTCAGAACATCCAATTTCATCATCACAACTGGAGAAATCATAGCAACCAACCTGAACCAGACTTTCCTTAAGACGAAAAAAGTCCTTATTTCATCACTCAACGCTTTCCACTAAAACATACGTACCTCATCTATCTATAGTCCACATGCGGTCGCGACCAAACGATCGGGAAGGCCCGGTCCGATTCTTCGCGCTTATCTTCGTCGTTTGCGGAATTGTCCTGTTCCTTGCTCGTGATTGTGGTCTCGAGTTAGAACTGTATCCTACCATAAACTCATTTCATGTTTTCGGCGGGTTGGTCTTTGTGTCTCAATTGTCACATGTAGTGAATCATGACTTCTTATTAGCTAGTCCCGTTATCACGGGCAGGGAGCGATAAGATAGCGACACATGTCTGTCTGTCTTGTTTCTATCCAAATTGGGGGGTAAGAGAAAACATAAACAAATTTGCCTCCTTCTTTTCCGATGCTCAGCCATGTGATTCTCCTTATACCATATGAAGAGCTGAGAATGGAGAATTCAACAACAAATTCTCCATCACCATATCCGCCGAGGTCTTTCAACTCTCCCATACCATAGATCTACTATACTTCCTAGTTAACCACTGCTAAGTGCTATTATTCCTCTCTTCTTCCATAATTACGTGATGTCTCTCGATTTGACGTCAAAACAGATTCAGCGACGATCGATACCGTCTTCCAGAGCGGTGGTAACCTTATTTTTTGGGTAGAGCTCCAATTTACCTAATCAATCTCGCATCCGCTCATGAAGAATTAACCTCGGGAATTGACTCAGACTAAGTAGGTGTTTATGTTGGTCCATGCTGAGGGTCGAAAGGAAGTCTAGACGTTACGTAACGGGTGCATTTTTTTCGTGTCCTGATGTGTCGATGGATTTACATGTTTTAATGAACGATGGGTTGTTCTAGCTGGATCGATGGTTGTCGGAGAACCTGCTTATGGTGGATGGAGCAGGATTTGGGATGCGAGTCTCCGTATCCCCGGCCAATGGCGTTGCTGCCCGGTATCTAACGCTGGAAACATAATGGCCTTCTAGGGCAGAGTAGTAGCTATCTTGGGACGTCCCTTGCATGAAAGCTTTTTGCATTAGGCACTACTCTTTTCACTATCTTCCGTAGACAAACCGAACCCATCTACCAGTAGCTCTGTTTTCTGAGGTAAAAAGGCATGTAATAAAGAAAGATAATAGGGCACATTTCCAACCGGAAGCGGTAAGGGAAAAAAGGTATCAATGTAGGACAGAGCTGAGAGACACGGAAAAGAACCAAAATGAAAAATCCACCAAAAGCCCAAAGACCAGCAGGGACAGTCGAAGTCCGTAGTCAAACGGAAGACACTGCATCAACACGCATGCCACCCTTTTATAGTGTAAAAAGGCATCGTCTATGTCCGAGACGAGAGACTGCCAAAAGTATAGTAATCCGAATTAGTCGTAAGGAAATCCTCTACAGAAATATACTGCAGGATTCGTCATCGTCATGTCTTCACGTAGGTGATGTCGAAAGCCGATCACGCCGTGTAAGTCCCAAAAACGCCAGGAAAGAAAGAAAACTCCACGCGAGGTCCACTCTATTATAAAGTAATACCCTCTAGGTCACGCATGACGACAGCCATCTGGGCTCGCTTTGCAGCTTCTGCGACCAGAGTAAAGTCTCTCAGGAAAGGTGCCGTGGCAGAAGCACCGGCGAGCTCAGAGGTCTGAGCTGGCACTGAGCTGGGGGCATGATGTTGACTGGCCGAGGGCTGCATGCCATGCAGATTCTGCGAATTGCTTGCTTGGGGCTGTGACTGGGCCCAAAAGATCGACGTCTCGTTTCCTGATGGCGAGGGTACCGTCACTGTTTGTTTACGAGCACCCAGGCCGGAGAAAGGTTGTGACATGACTGAGGCTGAGGATGCAGCAGTCAGACGATCACTGCTGGACGAGGTAGATGGAGCGAACGAGGTCATGGCGGCGGCGGTGTGAGCAGCAGGGTGATTAGAGGAACGCAGATTGTAAGGAGTTCTCAGGTTGCGATCCATGAAAGGTATGCTCTAGACTTGGGTGTGCGGACGATAGGCTAAATAGATGTCGACCGGCTTCTGCACGGTAACGCAAGACTGACCACTGTGCCTTGTGGGGTAAGACGACCTTGTGGAACCTGGAGAACCGCAAGGGCCGAAGACCTGTTCTGCTTGTTTGATGATAAGGCTGGGAGAATGATCTATGAAGAGAGATCTCTTTGGACGAGGGCTGGGCAATGGTGACGACTTCAGATGCGGCTCGGAACACAGGAAGATACTGAAAACAGACGGGGGATGGGCAGTTGTGGGGGACGGACAGCCCGATCAGGAGAGAGAGGTCAGTATGAGATGATAGGCGTGGGGGGCTGATGTCGAGTACAGAATGACGTCCAGGACGTAGAGCTGCCGGGATAAAGGAGACTTGTATAGTCTATCTGTTTCTAAGAGACGAAAAGGAGCAATAACCCTCGTCCCGAGGATTCTTGAGATAGGACGCCGACGGCTTCAGCAGTGACAAGGACAGCGCTGGGGAAATCCGAAATCTGGAGGAAAAGGTGGAGAAGAAGAGCAGAACGTGATGGAGAAGGGACGAAAGGAACCGCGATCCGCCGATAAATACCCGGCCTGGTATGCTGTATGTATTTCTGACCGGCCCCACGGGGAATGTCGCCGGCGGGCATTGTGTAAACATCCGTAACAGTACGGTATCCGCACATGTCGGGGAAGCCTCGGCATGCGGGAGCCACGCTGGTGGCATCACGTGGAGATCGTCATCCCGAGCTTCTCTTTTGGGCCTCATGACGCCTGCACTGTGCGCTAGTCCGCTTTCGGCCAGCCCCGCGGGAGAATTCAGCCGGCACTTTCTCCGGATTTCCCTTTCGGGCCATATCGTGTCGCTTTTTTTCGTTGCTGCTTCCTCGACAGCGGTTCTCTTCACCACGGCCATGGTTTCAGACAGGGAGGACGATACGCTCCAGGACGGCCTCGATGCCGGCGGCCTGTTCGATGTCCCAGAGGGCTACTACCCGCCCGAAAAGGAGCCCACTTATGCGGAGCACAAAATGCTCTCCGGCCAGACCGTGCGTGTGCGCCTGGTCGGCAGCCATCCATTATACGTACGAAACAGAATGACCTCCTGACTATTTTCTTGCACTTTCTAGAGTGACTATATATTGCTCTGTGATCTTGTGACTTCGAACTAACAGCCTTGGAGGGAGATCTGCTGTGGAACGCGGGCCGGACCAGCGCAGACTATCTAGAAGAAAGGGCGGGCGAACTGATCGAGGGAAAGGATGTATTGGAGATTGGAGCCGCTGCAGGTGTTCCCAGCATTATCTGTGCCGTCAAAGGCGCACGCACCGTTGTCATGACGGACTATCCGGACCCAGACCTCGTCGATAACATGCGCCAGAACGCTGCATCCTCCGCGCCGCTCATACCAGCCCACTCCTCTCTGCACGTCGACGGATACAAATGGGGAAATCCTGTTGACGGACTGCTTTCATACCTGCCAAAAGGATCGAAGGGCTTTGATGTCCTCATCATGGCGGATGTGGTGTACGCCCATCGGGAGCATCCCAACCTCATCAAGACCATGCAGCAGACGCTGAAGAAGACGAAAGAGGCGGTTGCTTTCGTGATATTTACACCTTACCAGCCATGGCTACTGCCCAAGACGGAGAAGTTCTTTCCACTGGCAGAGGAGAGCGGCTTCAAGGTCACAAAGATCTTTGAGAAGTTGATGGCCACAGTCCTGTTTGAGAATGACCCTGGTGTATGTTTTCGAATTCGCGATGCGCGGAAGCTGATCAAATGGCTAACAATGTACTAGGATGAGAAACTACGACGCACTGTCTTCGGGTATGAAATCAGATGGACCCAAGACCAGCTATAAAAGTCATTCAAAGGGCGTTTAGGGCATTCATGATGCATACTATAAGTTACGTTCACGACAAATTCATGATATTTAGAATAGAGACTCCGTCATATAAGAGGCAATACAGAATATGCTAAATCAAATATCGCTTTGAGATTTCGCTCCATCAATGTGTAGGTCGAATTGGTTGTCTAAGTTTTAGTGACAGAATGTCCAATGTCCTGATAAATACTTGCCTCCAGACGTATAACGCTCTACATCGTAAGAAAAAAAAAAAAAAAAAAAAGTATATCATAGACCGTATATTCCGTCTCAGTAAAACTACGACCTGATCCAACCATCCAGAGCCCGTACACAGGTCATAGAATTGTCTCGGACGCTGTTCCATGCGGGGTCCCGATTCACCTCTCGGCATACCGAAAGCTATCCCGAGTCACATGCCCGCCTAACCCCGCGATTCCTCAAAATTTCCCAAGATGCTCGTACTTACGAGGAGGGGAAAGAAAGAAAAAGGGGACCTGAGCGCCCATCCACCGCAGACCTCATCATGCCAGTAAGAAACAGCTCCCTAGATCCTTTCCTTTCCAAAGAACCTTCCAAAAACTATAGACCCCAGCTGACGATGTATTTTCTTTTCTCAACTCCAGCTAATCATCCTAACCGGCTACCCTTGTTCGGGCCTCTCATACCGTGCGCGCCAGCTCTCCACATCCCTCGAAGCAGTCCAGGAGGAATACCTCGCCTCAATCGCGGACGATGATGAAACGGCAGCCAGCAAGCCGAAACCGCGCTATAAGATCCATGTCGTGACGTCGCATGATGAGGCGCATCCGCGCACCGTGTATGATAATGCGCGCTCGGAGAAAGAGGCACGTGCGGTCGTGTATGCGAAGACGAAACGCGCGCTCGGTCGCGATAGTATCGTGATTGTAGACGGGATGAATTATATCAAGGGCTGGAGGTATCAGTTGTGGTGCGAGGCGAAGGCGCTGAGTACCACTTCGTGCGTGGTATGTTACTCTATTACTATGACATTCTTGCCATTATCCGCGTTCCTGGTTCTTTTCTCGAATTGTAATCCCGGCTTTTTCCCGTTGAAAAGATCCTCGACGAAAAGAAAAGAAACACAGCCCTTTTACTAACGTTAAACACTCATTCTAGGTCCATGTCGGCACGCCAGCTGATCAATGCGTCGCAAACAATCAAGCCCGTCTTCGTCGAAAAGAATCACAACAAGGAAACGAACAAACTCAGACACCACCGACCCAGCATGACTCCCATAACGAGACCTCGAATCAAACACCAGAGACCGCTCAAACACAACCTCAACCAGAACGAAATCCCGAAGAACCCTACCCGCCTGAACTCCTCGATAACCTGATATTCCGCTACGAGGAGCCCTCGACCTACAGTCGATGGGACAAGCCTCTCTTCACGGTCCCATGGAGCGACAAGGAACCTCCCATCCATGACATCTGGACCGCACTCACGGGCACTACGATCGCTAAGCCAGATGCGACACCACATGCTACACCTCTCGCTGACGCTCTGTCCGCCGCGTCCGGTCAGTCGTCAGCTAATAATAATAATCCGTCATATGCCCCCAGCGTGGTTACGAAAGCGACTACCGCAGGGGTAAGCCGCGCTGGTCTCCCTAGACCCAAAGTCAAGCCTCATCAAGCAACAATCCTACCGACCGCTACCGACCCTACCGCTCTTTACTCCCTGGAAAAACGCATCTCAGCCATCATCAATGCCATCCGGACGTTCACCCTGTCCACCCCCTCCGCTGAAGCCGCCGTCGCTCAAAGCGCTGATGGTCGCGGCATCACGATCCCTGTCCCGGAGGCCTCTTCCCCGGTTTTCATCCCGGCTCATGTCGCGACCGGTGGTACGACGGACGAGTTGGCTGGCGCAGGAGGCATTCTGGCATTACCGCGCCTGCAGCGCCTTCGGCGGCAGTGGATCGGTTTGAATCGGGCATATATCGGACAGAGCCACGGAGCAGGCGGAGGCGGTTTGACGATGGATCAAGTTCCTGATGCATTCGTCAGGTTCTTGAATGCGGAGTTTTCCGGCGACGACGCATGAGCATTACATCGATAGATATTGTTCGATTGGGGTATCTGTGTGAAATTTGGCTTTGAGGCCTAAAAGCGGTGGCCTTCTTGACGTGATATGACACGACATGAGATAAAAGTATATACAATCCATTTGTTTGTTTAAGAGGGTATTACTCAGTTCATGCTTAAGAGCGCTGCATGCTTAGCAACTAAGTGTTCATGAGAAGTGTATGGGAAAGAATTGAGACGAGTGTAATAATATCATTTTGAACACTGAAACCACATATATATCCTTGCTTTTTTTTTCCTAATGAAAATACCGCCCGAGCGTATAAACCCTCTTAACCCGAATATGCTCACTTTGCGGAGCTTTTTTTTACCCTTTCCCCTCTTCTCTGAAGAGACCTTTCCCGGAGGACCAGCCTAGTACACATCGGTACCGAACCATTGTAATCTAAGATTCGCCTTTAAACCAATAAATCAAAACATGAAACCAGTACATAAACGGATCAGAAAATCAACAAATCAACTAAAACCAACATTGAACGCCTGAAATCTAGCCGCCCTGTGGAGGGTCGGCCTGCACAAATCCCGCCTGACCTTTCCCTCCTTTTTTCTATCCCCGTTGTGTGAAGCCATTCTGACTTCCAACCTCGATATACATATTTTCTCCTGCGAAACAGCAGCCGTCATTCCTACCAGGGGAAAGACAGTCCGCCACAGATTATCTCCGAGGCTGTGAGAAATATCAAACGTTCCCAGTGGCAGCAAACCCGTTCTCTCCTCGACTGCAGTCAGTCTTGAGCTGGGTTCCTAGAGTCGTATGCATCAACGACCAGACAAGCTGCCTACTGATACAATTATCACATCGTGCTGCCTTTCTTGACGACCGCTCTTCTGGGAAGAGTTATGGTCTGAGTAGAAATGGCATCATTATATATGGTCTTGTCCCTGGGACGGAAACTCAGCAAGAATGCTGTTGATGCCTGGCATGAGCTCGCAAGCTCTTAGCAGACGAACCGCCCATCTGGGGGCATGTTAAAATCCAAAGAGGCCTTCGGGCATGAAGACCTCATCCTGTCTGTCCTCAGGTAGAGGTGCTTCCGTTCATCTGGGTCGCAGCTTGGCTAGCTTCAATGTGACGGTAGTTCAGACCCAACGTAATCAGCTCCTGGAGGCTGGCATTGACCTTTTCGTGCATAGCTGGGTCCTGAGGGGTGATGCTGCTGAGCTCCTCAAGCAGGCGGGAACGGCAATTGTAGTAGTTCCTCTCTGCATTCTGTAGCCGCTGTCCGAGGTGGGCCGTAGCATGAGCAACCTTCAGTGGGTTTGCCTGTGAGTGAGTAGAGCGAGTACGCTTCATTGTCTGGGCACCGGATGGTGCGGTCACCTTCCTCTTGCGCACAGTGTCCTTCTTCTTTGCATTGAGAACACCAGGAGCAGTCTCTGGAGAGCTGGGGCGCTCAGACGAAGTGTAGTCATGGACCCTCTTCATGTGGTCAAAGAGGTTCCATCGGCGGGGAAAGCCATATCCAGGGACAGATCGGTCACATCCTTCAAACAGACACAGGTGGGGGTTGTCTCCGTGGCCGTGCAATCCATGGGCTTCTCTCTCATGACGGAAAAGGCAAGCGTTGGAAGAAAACTGCAGCTGGGCATCCATACAGGCGGGAACCTTGCAGCGATACGGCTTCAAGTGAGAGTCCAGGTATTTACTGCATACATGTCAGTATCCAGTAACAATAGCCACAGAGAAGTAGAGGAACTTACTGGTAAGCGCACTTCTGAGTAGTAGGAGGGTGGTTACAGGGCTTCTCTCCAGTGGCAAACGGGCAGTAATATTTTCCATCGGCCTGGGTTGGCAAAGAATAGTATGGGTGGTCCCGGGGAGCGCGAATCTCGGATCCATCCTTGGAGCGTTGGCGAACAGGCTCTCTAACAGACAAGGAAGAATAAAACTCTGGGTCTGATTTTCTCTGGTTTCGGCTTGTGGCCGCTGAGAGCAGTGGCCTCTGTGCCTGTTTGGAAGGTCTAATAGTCCTGCGACAACATTGTCAGTATTTTCTGTCTCGTAAGAGGGTGGTATGGTATATGTGTCTAACCTGTTGCGGTCCTGCTCACTCAGCGGCGGTGTCAAGGGGAAAAGCGGATCACCCAAGTTGATCGTCTGTCCTCCAATGGTGGTGGATGTAAGGTCTCCAAAGAATGCGTCGTCATGGGCATGGAAGGAATAACCAGAATTTGAACAGGACGACGTGACAGACATATCATTGCTTGCCTCCGTCAAAGGTGGAGATACGGGAACAGGGTGGAAGATATGAGACGAGAGCTGATCCATAGTTGATCCGTGGAAGTTTCCCGCGTCCATGGCCAAGGAACCCCAAGCATCGCTGGCAGTCATCATTTGGGTGTCATCATTCTGGGAGCTATGTCCCACCGAGGCAGCATCATCTGGTGTGCACCCCTGAGTCCCGCTCGAGGTGCAGGTATCATTGTCATAGGAGAAGTCCACCATGGAAGAAAACTGGTGGAAATCCTGTGCTTGGGTAAAATCCATGTCATTGTCGGTGACATCCTGGACGGCCTGGAAATCAGAAAAGGAAGAATATATAGGTCCCCTGTTGACGGAGTCACCGTGACCGGCAGACATCAGCTGCTGTGACAAGGGAAAAGACAACATCTGGACTTCCGGGGATTCGGGTTCGCTTGGTGTCATATCAGTGGAATTAATGGAGCCTGAAGATGCCATGGTCCATCCTTCCATTCCATGGGATGCCTGGTTGCTCTGCATGTTTGAAGACAAGGAAAATCTATCCTGGCTTGAAAGATCATCATCCTGCGAAGCTGTAGAGGACAAGCTCGAGATCCCGTGCATGGAACGCCGGACTCGAGAACTCTGGGGCAGTGCTTGAAGAGATTGAGACATCATCCTGTCTTGGTCTGTCTTGATCCTGGGAGACATTGTGGCCTTCAATCCTGCGGATGACATTGCCAAAAAATTGGCAGAAATGGTCACTACATAAAAACGATACAAGTCAGTTACCCGAAGCTATTAACGATATATAAAAGAAACTTTTTAAGTCCCAATGGTCCAAGTGGCGTGGCATCCTGTGCCCCATGTCAGTTAATGTCTCAGATCAAGTTTACGGCATTGTCATTCACCAACCAGTTAGTGTCATCATGAATGATCGTTCCGGGCGACCAGCGTGGCAAATAATCCTGAAGGGTCCTAGATAGCTTTCGTTCGAGTTGGTCCTTTGTTGGGTGTAGTGCAGTATGTCCTATCACCGGAGCTCCATGGTCTTTTACTCCTGTTTGGGCCTCGTCATCGACAACGCAAGCTCACCATTGAGCATGCGACTGTCAGCAACGTGTCACAAGTGCTGTGGTCCTATAGTCCAGGAGAGGCTGTCATAAATAACTGTGCACATTTGCCAGCGGCTTGGAAAGTCCAGTGAGGTAGCATAGCTGATCATCATTAAGACTGGTAACAATCCCGTCAACATAGCTACGAGTCGATCCTAGAGTCCATGGGGTTCCAAAAGTAGCAAACAAGTCCAGGAAAAATCAATAGCAAGTCCAGGGGTTTATCCGAGATTTCTTTGGGTCCATTGGTCCATTTGTTGTTTATCCAGTGGTCATCCAGGCCAGGTAGAAGAGCAGTCCACGTGGGTTAGAACATTTTGAGGTCCATCCTTATGGTCCATATGAAGTTAATCCAGTTCCAGACTCCAGGCTTGGAGTAGGTGTTCCATTGGCAAGGTTCCACACGGTATCAGTGAGCTTCGAGTATGCAGCATTATGCACTCGAGTGTCCATAGTCTCCTGACGGCTGTCAAGAGTCCAGAAGTCCTTGGTAGTTTCATCATCATCATCATGTATGACCGCGCCAGTGACCTTGGCGACGGTTCGAGAAGAGGTCCAGTAGTGTAATCCGGGAGTCCAGTGCGGGTTCGCACATGATCCAGGTTACACGGTTACGGATACAGGTCCGGGTCAAGAGCAATAAAGCAAAGGGGAAGAACGCAAAGAGAAATGTAAGGGGACTACCTGTTGTTATCTGTCACCTGATCAGAACTAAGCCTGGGGAGCAAAGATGAAGCCCGCTACGGGCCAACTCAGAATGGGTCCTTCAAAAGAACAACAAAAACAGGTCCTGTCCAGGAAATGGATTGATGTCCAATGGGTTCTTTTGTGGAGCCAAGGAGGTGTAGTAGATCCACGGGTTGTAGGTAGGTTTTGTTGTTGCGTGAGAAGTAGATCTGAAAGCATGCACACAAGACCTCAATGCAGATGCAGAAGAATTGGTATTGCGATAGCAAGCTCGAGTAATTTTGCCTTCTTTTTGGAGTAGTGATGGAAGTAGTAGTGTAGTAGTCAGCGATGTTTCTGATTCTGAATGTGAGAGAGAAAAAGAGGAAGCAAGATGGAGATGCAGGAAAGGGGGGAGAGGCCGGGTCTTTAACCAGCGTGGCAGCGGGCCTTCCGTCAGGGAGCGGGCAATCACCGCGTGGGGCGCGGGAGACGGTGCGAGCCGGGCGCGAGCCGGACTTTGCGCTGGTCCAACCGGCGGCACAGCGGTGTGTGATTGCGCTGCAGCGACACTTGCGGCCGCCTCGGCCTCGCGTGGTGCTCGCCAATCGCTCGTGGCTTGACGTGGCATTCCCATGCAACTCGACGTCAGGCTGCGTCCAGCGGTGAGTTGGATATCAAGACCCACCACCGCCTTGTGCACATCGCGCATCCAGTCAGCCGGCTCCGCGATATCATCATCGTCGCTCTGCCGGAACGATTGGACCACAGTGCTTCTCCCGCCATGAAACAGTGCTACGAGGCGGTCCTGGCCTGGTACAACTGGCCAAGAGGCACACCCTCCGCCTGCTGTATCAGCCAACCATACATCAATTTTCCAGGATATCTTCTGCGAGAGCAATTGCAATCCCACCCGCAAAAGGGGCGCGTGCGACACACACTGGTTACGAGACTGACTCGTCCCACTCGGACTCTCTACGGATAATCACCAGCTTTGTGTGGGGTTAATTTCCGACCAGGAGAGACCGTGGGAGAGTGAAGACCAGAAGCGGATGGGAAGGAGAAAGAAGAGAGAGAAGAAAAGGAGAGCTTCGCGGGAAGATGAATTGATTTATCTATTGAAGTCTAACTGAGCGAACTATTGCGGCTACGACTGGATTCGGGCCTTCAGACCTCGAAGGAGACAGGATGGACAAGTCATGGGACCATCGGGCAGCAATGCAGTCGCCGTCCTGACTCGGGACAGCGCAGCTCCCAGAGCCACTAAATAGACGCCGGGAAAAGACACTATCTACAGGTGGTCAGCGTCACGTCGCGCTAGAGAACAAAGGCTGCCAGAGGGAGGGAAGAGAGGCTTTCAGATAGGAGCGAAAGATGGTATAGGTTTGTCGTTCAGCGATCCGAAGATCTCAGGTGAACTATGCTTATGTGTATGGTGATCATCATTGACAGAAGAGCTTTCTTCTGCAAGTGCAAGGCAAAAAGAGGGAAAAGACATCAATCAACTCACCTAGTTACTGGTAGAGCATTACAGTTGGGCACTGGCTGCCAGCCAGTGCTTCTGGCATCCTCCTCGCTGTAATGAAAACAATAAACTGATTATCCTCAAGACGCCAATCCCTGCATAATCTCAGAGTGCAAATATCATCGTTGCCACTGCTGAGAGATGAAACTGGGTGTTGAAACGATTCAATGATGAATCGCCCTGTCTTTGTGTGCGACCGACAAGAAGAGTTTCCCTGCGAAATTTTGCATGATTTAACCTCGGAAGCGGTATAATATTAGTCCGAGATCCGAACATTGCACGTGTTTCCACATCGGGTTAGCTCGATTGGATCTCTGTAGAGTAGATAATATTTGCCAGAGATTAAAAGTAACTGGATCTTGATGGCTTTGTTGTCTCGATATTTTGAGTGAAGAAAGGCTCGACGACTTGCTACTCAATGAGGCATATTGAAACGAGACCTCTCCACTCTCCAGTCGCACTCAGGCTCCAAACATCGACCAAGAATCCTTCGCAATGGCATCCACATCCAGAAGCTTCCTCATATATTTGACATGGATTTTTTTATCTGCTTGTGACTGCATAAGTCTAAAAATAATAGCACTATGATAACAAAGTATTGTGTGGAAAGCGGCTCAGAGTAAAAAGACTCGCGGTCCAGAGCGAAGGTAGTACTCCGGAGAAAGTCCTCTGACTTATCGCCGCGTGCCCTCCTAACAAGGAACATGCTTCGTCTCATCAATAGTCTATCCTCCTTTGCCGCTTCATCTCTTATCCTGAAAATTTGAACTTACCTTGTCGAGTAGATAAATTGGGCCCCTGATCTCCGATGAATTGGACTGGTGGTCGACTGCAACGGCACTCACACAATAAACCTGGGTCGCTTGCCAGAATACAAAAACAGCACTTTGCCAAAGCCAGACTGAAAGCTCAGAGGGAATCTCAACAAGAATCTGCGACCCAGTTCAGCCCACTGCCTGCCTCAAACACCCTCTCAGCGACTGGGAAAGGATGCCAGCTTCTTTCTCAAGAGCCTTGCCTCGGGGAACCTGGAACTAGAGGCACATTAGAGGTCACAGATTCTCAGGAAGACGTTGACACTATCTACCTATCGCAAACTCATTCCAAGTCTCTAGAAATACCTGATCAGTTGAAAACCTCGGAGACGCTGGAGAGTAAAAACGAAAACGTGAGTTGACATTTCCTCTCCATCATCCGTTGAATCCTTCACTCACTTTATCAGGCCACACTTAGACCTCCCACTGGCTCTTCTCGACTGGATACTCTTAGGCAAAAACTATTGCAAAAGGATGATTGGGCTACCGTTTCGGTTACCCGTCCGCTGAGAATATCGTTCGCTCCTCCTGAAGAGAGAGAGAAAGTGGGTAGAAGAAGGAAGATAACGGATGATGACCGCAAACGACAGACGATCCCAGTTCAAACGGTGATATCGCCAGAGTTTTATACTAGAAAACGAAGAAAATTGGAGCAGGGAGGGCGTAAAATCAGGACACCCGGAGATATCCATATAACGATTAATGGTCACCAGCCAGTCACGCCTCTAGCAACCGCGGGAAAAATACAGCAGAGACAGGAGTCATCTGAATCCATGCTCTTGGACAAGGAAGAAAGGCATACCCCTTCGAGTATAGTGAAGACCAGGGAAAGATCAAGGAGACAAGCCAAGCGATATGGCTCTCAAGAATTTCATTCACAGCTTCTCAATAGCACCGATGACGAGCTGGCTAGAGCTAATTTAACAACTAGCATTAATCGAAACCGCCAACACCGCTTTGCATCAGACGATATCCATTTACAGTATACTCCTTCGCTGGAGCTTCTGGACAGCAATGGCTGTGAAAGTGACAGATATTCCTCCATCGCTTCAGCGTCCACAGGCAATATCTCGATGCAAGACTCTCCCTGCGTGTCAGGGATGACAGCTCGTCCGGTCTGTAATCGATTCACCATTGACGAACAAGTTCTGGCAGAAAAGGAAGGCAGATTGGACAGTTCTTTGCTTCAACGGAATGATGACAGACACAGTCGATTCTCACTGATGCCCCTGAGTCAGACGTCAGATGACAAACGGACAAGGTATTCAGTGACAGACCAACTGTCTCTTTCTAGCAATCAACGGTCTGATAGACTTCCTGCGGTAAAACACAAGATCCTTAGACCAATGGGGCCGGCGCAGAAGACTAGGACCAGGCTATTTGAAGACATGATGCGACGAGCCTCATCGGAAGTAGCTGGTCATTCTGAACCTCCAATGAAGTTTTTTGGACAGTCTCTAGAAGAATATACAACGGAAGATAACCCGTTGCACCTGAAATTGGGCGTCAATACAAAAGTGTACGATGCCTTATTATCCGATCAAAACAGCCACCAGAACCTCTGCGGTCACAGATTAAATTATTCTCCGAGGAGCAGTCACAAGACATTTTCTACGAGCCCCCTGAACATCCCAGTCTCGGATGCACTTCTAAGTAAAAATGGACCGCGTGAAGGCACCTGGATTAAGACCAAGAACACACTCTCATCTGAATACAGCCCGCACCAGCGAGAAGAAATACGTTACGGATCTATGAATGAGAAAACCATATCTCCTACGCTGCTTCACCCCAGCAGCTGCTTAAGCACACCATTGCGCTCAACAGATAGGTTATCCATACCACAGATTCAATCAAATGCACCGCCTGTACTGGGATGGAGAACGTCCTCGCCGCGATCATTGTCCGCGACAGCTTTCCCGCAGAGACAGAGCGATGATAGGTTCGCTCGATTCGAGAATATCCACGCAGACGACGTTAACAGGTTACCATTCTTTAAAAAACCTTTCCGAAGATAAAATGTGCAAGCTCGAGGTGTTGCAAACCATTATATACCGACCATCTGCTATGTGTAACTCAATGCGACCATTAATGGACACTATCATGTGCATATATACAAATAAAAAGTCAAATGCAAGAACAACTCGTGACGGATCATAAAGAACAGTTGTTATGGTATGTTACAAGAAAGAAACCGATTAAGTATGTCATAATGCCTCAGCCGTTATCCCCGGGATCTTCTGACGATATTCTTCTACGATCTGTAGAGTCACCTTGTACGGATCGGCCTCGATCTGATAGAATCCTGAAGGGACCACGGCGAGGAGTAGGTTTGAACCGGGAGGAAGGAGAGCGAGATCTTCGGGGAGAAGTAGGTCTCCTGATAGAGTCGGTAGCAATCGTAACAGGTGACATAGACCGGTCCGTTGACACCCAGTCTTTCGCAACAGGAGGATGTAGGAACCCATCATCTTGAGGCTCCTGAACGGAAGGATCTGACGGCTGCTGGGGAGGCCCATCAGCGCGGCGATCCTGGGTCCGAGTCTCGGCCTGACTCTCTTCCACATTGTCTTCGAGACCAATATCTTTCTCTTTCTTCAATACCGATTCTTCTTCTTTCTCTTCTTCGGCCGCTGCATCCATGTCTAGATAGCGTATCAAGCTCTCGCAGAGCCGGTCAAGAACCCACTCTGGTTCCGTCTGCTCAGCTAACATTGGGCTCGTCTCTCCAATCCAATCCCAATCGACGATGCCGTATATATCTTCATCCTTCTCGAGGCCTTCTACTCCGGGAGGACTCGTGTCTGTAAAGCAGATTAATCGCGTAAACTCAACCCATTCTTCATAGCTGTACTGTTTAGCTTCTCCAGAGCGGAAATCGTCCGCGGTTCTGCGGATAGCGAAGGCAAGTTCTCGTGCAAGTGCTCGATTAGAGGGAGGTGGAGACTGGGCGAGTTTTTCGATCGTAGGCCTTGGACGGTCCGCGATAGGGTTGCCTTCCGAGTCAAGCTCGACATCTAACCCGACCTGGAATCCGCGCGACACGCGTCTTCTCTCTTCGCTGCTGAGCAGGAACCTTTTGAGCACGGGAAATTTGCCGAAGAACTTTCTGTATTTGTCTGCCTGCGGTAGGATCGTCCATTCTGCGAAAGAATTGGTCGCTCGTTTGAAACCGGCAACTATCGTGTCGCTCATTTCGGAGATGAGCACTGTCATGGTGGGAACGGCAATCAGAGACCACACGATGAAGAACGGCCTTCCGGGGTTGGACTTAGGCGTGATATCTCCATAGCCGATAGTCAAGAGAGAACAGAACCCGAAGTATAGCGCACTGAAATAATCGAGTGGTTCCAGACTCCAGAATACGGCTGCTCCACCGGTCCAGACAATCGCGAAGGCGAGTATACTCATAGACAGAGTAAACCAGCGGTGGAATCGCATAGTCTCGGACTGGATGGCACGCATTGCATCAAAGCGGTCTTTCTCTTCCTTCATGATAAGCACTTTCGGTCGGTTTAGCGCAGCGCGGCCAATGGCACTGATCGCGCTGCGTATAGGTTTCCTTCTGAGTTTCTTCCTGTACCCCGTGCCAGATTTCATGCGGTCAGACCTAACGCTTTCCCTGCGCGATAATGATCGAGGAACCCCGTTCTCCATATCGTCGTCACTGTCTTCCCGTTCGATTGTGACGGATCGTTCGACAGCTGCTTTCCGTCGCCGCTGGAAATGAGCTTTCACCACATTATCGTAGCTCATTTCGCCGGCAAATTCACGAATACTTCCTACCACGAGACCTAGAATGATAATTCCAAACACAGCGTAGGGGAATATTAGACCTCGGCTCACAACATTCGGAGCTGTTATATCACCAAAACCGAGTGTGAGAATTGTGACGTCCGAGAAATATAAAGCATCCGCAAAGGGGATACCCATTACTCTCTGAAACACGGCGCCACCAATAAGCAACCAAATGAAAAATGCCATCGTTTGCAAGATCAAGGTTCGTTGATCATCTGTCAACGCAAAGCATTGAGGGTAATGGCCAAGGAAGTATCCCAGCATGTTAATCAGTAATATAAGACAAAGAATGAAGTAGAGTACCCCTGCAATTACAGCGCTCCAGTAACCTTGGGAGTAGATTTGGTGCGGTCGAATGGGTGGTACGTATAGCTCAACCGCAGCGGTGATTCCGACTAGCTTTAAGGGTGACCGTCAGAATGATATTGTTGAAACTATCATATAGAGCTGGTAGGTACTTACTAGACCTGTTGCTATGAGCCATAAAAGGATCGAAAGGGGCACCCCGACTATGTATCGGACAGTTCGAGTGAATGTAAATAAGAGAAAGATATTGCCAGCGAGCCCACAGGCCAACGAAGTAGCATTGAGCGCAGTGCACCTGAGTCACATTTAACGTTGTACATGGGATAATTCTTCGACTTGAACGAGAGCTCACCAGTGTGGGTCGTGAATGCCTACTTGCTCTAATGGATCATCTGCATTGGCGGTTGGCAATATATCGTTTCGTAGCGGGTTCACCAGCGCATTGATAGACATCAGATTGGCCATAGGTCCCGCAGCCGCAGCTACAAGAGGGATTGCTGTTGATGCAACCCACCAGTCCCTGCAGTTTGTCAGCCAGATTCATATGAAGTGGATAGACGCCTGAGTCGCACCGTGGCTCGTCGTCATCGGGGGGTCTCATTTGAAAATGGTCCTTGAATCGTGCCCATGGCGACGAAGGACGCTCTTTACTCCCAACTTCTGAAATCGAACTCGAGCTTGATCGGTTTTGCATCTTTGGTGAGCAGCTTTTGGGGCAGTAACAGCCCAAACTCTTGGATATCTGAAGACGACAGATTCCGCAATTGAAGAGCGTCCCACTGACGCGTCATCCGAAAGGATCAAAAGGATGGCAGCGTTAAAACTGACAACATGGATCCTTAATGTACTTCAGCTCATACAAGAGCTTGCAGACATGGCTATCTAGATGAGAAAGCAGAGTTCGTCTGTAATTCTGTATAGGACTGCTAGTCACTAGTTAGTTAGCCAAGATCGCTTTTATACATATTACCCAGGCATATGTATCCGGATAGACACCGTTGTCCCAGGCTCCAGGTAAGAGAAGGGGTTGCAATAGAAAGAACCACGTGTAGAATTCGCATACCGCAGAAACGAAGCGGGGAGTGAGGGGACCTTAGGTTATTAAAAGAGCGTCTTGTTCCCATGATCCACTTGAGGTCGATCTGATCTGGCGATCTGAACTGCCGCTGCCAAGAACGGCGATCGCCAACCGTCATCGAACCGCCTCCGTCACATTCCCTCCTCCAAGTCCCAACCGTCTTATCCGTCCCGTCCTGCTGACAGCTCCGTCAACGAGCTCCATTTCTGACTCCTTCATCAAGAAGAGCTGACGATAAACAGGGACTACCAGTTGGGAAATATCGAGGAATATGCTGGTCTTACCCTTCGCCGTCGGGTCGCTTGTGCTATCCACCATCTCTGCAGCACTTCCGACGTCTCTGTCGTTTGGTCCCTCAGCAAAGGAGCTCGCGCCTCTTCCGTTGGTGATATGGCATGGCCTAGGTGATGACTTCGCGCGCGAAGGACTTCGTGAGGTTGCTTCCCTGGCTGAAGCAGTTAACCCAGGAACCTACGTGCATATAATAAAGTTGGCGGACACTGCTTCCGCGGATCGCCAGGCAACTTTCTTTGGCAATCTCACTGAACAGGTAGAGCATGTCTGTGAGCAGTTGGCGTCGGAGCCAATCCTGAGCACTGCGCCCGCTATCAACGCCCTGGGGTTCTCCCAAGGTGGACAGTTCCTGCGCGCCTACGTCGAACGTTGTAACTTTCCGCCAGTCCGCAACCTTGTCACCTTTGGCAGCCAGCATAACGGTATCTCGAAATTCCAGTCATGCTCCGCTGCTGGCGATTGGGTTTGTCGCGGTGCCGAGGCCCTGCTGCGGTCCGGAACGTGGACAGACTTCGTTCAGTCGCGCCTTGTGCCTGCACAGTACTTCCGTGACCCAGAAGAGCTGGACGCGTATCTAGAGCACAGCAACTTCCTGGCAGACGTGAATAACGAGCATACCAAAAAGAACCCAGCCTACAAGAAGAACCTATCGTCATTGAATCGGTTTGCCATGTTCATGTTCGAGCATGATCAGACGGCCGTTCCGAAGGAGAGTGCCTGGTTTGCCGAAGTCAACACGACTTCTGGAGAGGTTACACCGCTGAAGGAAAGAGAGTTGTATAAACAGGACTGGCTAGGCTTGAAGGTGCTGGACGAAGAGGGAAAGTTGGATTTCAAGACAGTCCCAGGCGAGCATATGCATCTGACCGAGCAAATTCTATCAGATGCTTTCAAGGAGTATTTTGGCCCTGTGGAGCTCGACCTGGCACCTGCTGGAGGCCTCACGAAACAAGGTGGAAACTGAGAGACTGCTTTTCAAGTTGTTGTTATGTCTATACCCGGGTCATTCTGCCCGTTCTTCAAGCGCGCATGTCAGTATGGATACCACTTATTAATGCCTAATGTATACCAGAGCCCACTCTTTTGAACAGCAAATCCGATCCACTTTTAATATTGCACAATTTACTTCTTGTATCTCTCTGTTGAGTAAGACATTTGTGACCCGATATAATTAATCTCTTCAGCGCCGCCTGAGCTGAACTACGTATGGATCACAATAATTAGGCTCCCGAATACTTCTAGTTCCGTCAGCAATATGACTCAGGAATATGACTATACACTTCGCAAGAATAAAAGCCTATAGGGTAACCTCTGCCTCATACACAAAATTTCAATACTTTAGACAAATCGATCCGAAATACCGCCTATCATAAGGGCATATTGCGCAGTTTTTCAAGCTCAGAAACGATGCTCCCACCATCTTCCCTCGTCCAGCCCCGCACATGGAGAAGGAAAGACGAGAAAACCCCCGACGACAGCGACTTTTTCATCTCAACAGACCCAAAACTCATCTCGATAAAGGCAGTCAATGATGCCTGCTCCATGGATTTTCTCTACTGGGCGAAACCGTTCCCCGATGAGATCCTGAAGCAGATTATAGCGGGATCGCTCTGTTTTGGAGTCTACAAACATTCCCCGCGAATCCCTGATAATGACACCCAGGCTGGAGAAAATAATAAAAGTGTCAATGATTCCGAGATGGACGATCAAAATGCGCATAAAGATCCGAGATCCGTCGAGCAAGTGGGTTTTGCTCGTCTCATCACCGATACTGTCACATTTGCCTATTTGACGGACGTCTATATCCTACCTGCGTACCAGTCATACGGGCTAGGCTCCTGGCTGGTGGAATGCATCGCAGAGACTCTATCCGCAAGCAATATGCCGTATATGAGGAGAGTGATGCTGGTAGCTGAAGGAGGCAAGAAGGAAGGATTCTATGCAAATATGCTCGGCGTGCAGGCAATTGGGAAGGAAGAAAGGCCGGAGATGGGAAAGTCATTCGTTATACTGGGTAGGAGAGGCGGTGTTCCATCGAGAATGAGGGCTGCAGCATAGTTCCATGGTGGTAATTCCAGATCCTAGTTCCTCAAAGAGAGATACCTACAGCTAGTTTAAGCATCGGTCCGTCCTACATGCAGCAACCAGCTTAACTTGAGCACCAAATATAGAACATTTCTGACGGGCAGTCCCAGAAACCCACCGGTAATGAATAATAACTTCCCACGAATGTGCAATTCATCTCAATTGCTTCAAATGCCCTCCCAGAAGATACATGGTGACTAAGCATGCTTGTTCGGTCCTCCCCTTGGCCTCGGGCCCGAAGCTCTTACTCAGCTCCGAGGCCCCCAAAAATTGTAGATGTTTGGGGGAGACGGGCTATTTTGGGGCCAGTAACGGTGTTTACAAACCCCCGAGAGATAGTAAAAACTGGTGACGCTACTGCAATGGCATGTTTTACGTTTGTGTATATAAATAGACTCGTTAGTGGTCAGACGAGAAAGGAAAATACACGGATCAGAGAGACCTGGAGATTATTCGAGGCGCTGGCTATTTCTCTATATTGAAATCAACGCCTGATAATTACATTTTTTCAAAAAGTTCTACCTAGTTGACTACAATGTCTCCAGTTATTGCATCTCCAGATACAGAAAAGGGCTCCGACAGCGAGGACCATTCAAACAAGGCAGAAGGTGGCCATGAGTATCCCTCTGGCAAGGTTGTCATTGTTATTATGATTGCACTATGTCTGGCAGTCTTCTTGATTGCATTGGTATGTTCTCCCTGTGAACCATCTGCTTTTTTTTTTAAGAGCGATCGCTGACCTCGATTGGACTGATTAGGATCGAACTATTATCGCGACTGCTATCCCTCGCATAACGGATCGATTTCACTCGCTCGACGACATCGGCTGGTACGGCAGTAGTTATCTTCTAACAAGCTGTTCATTCCAGTTGATATTCGGTCGCATATACACCTTCTATCCACCAAAGTGGATATTTCTCTGCTCAATTGGAATCTTCGAAGTCGGTTCAGCTGTATGCGGTGCCGCACCAAGCTCGACCAGCTTCATTGTCGGACGAGCAATCGCTGGGTTAGGTTCATGCGGCATTTTCTCAGGCGCAATCGTTATTATTGTGGACAATGTTGAAATGCAGAAGCGGCCAATGTATATTGGTTTTATGGGTGCCATGTTTGGCATTTCATCGGTTGTAGCACCCTTGTTAGGAGGCGCATTCACGGATAAAGTTTCCTGGCGCTGGTGCTTCTATATCAACCTACCCATAGGTGCCGTTGCTGTCCTGATCATCATATTCCTCCTGAAGACGACACAGCCACCGAATCCTAACCAGGCCTCCGGTATAAGGGAGAGAATTTCGCAACTGGATCCACTCGGAACAGTATGTTTCCTTCCAGGAATCATCTGTTTACTTCTGGCCTTGCAATGGGGAGGCTCCACATATGCATGGAACAATGGCCGCATCATTGCTCTCTTTGTTGTCTTTGGGGTGCTCCTGACTGCCTTTGTTGCAGTCCAGATATGGAAAGGCGACACTGCGACCGTTCCTCCTAGGTTAATCAAACAAAGAAGCGTGGCGGCCGGACTATTTTATTCGATGTGCGTCGGTGCTTCGATGATGAGTATAATCTACTATCTTCCTGTCTGGTTTCAGGCGATCAAAAATGCAACTGCTGTCAAGTCAGGGATTATGAACATCCCTCTGGTTTTGTCGCTCGTCATAGGCAGCATCATCGCAGGGACGTGCGTCTCACGAATCGGATATTATACGCCGTTTATGCTCTTGAGCACGACTCTCATGTCCATCGGTGCTGGGCTTTTGACGACGTTCCAAACCACCACTGGACATGAGAAATGGATTGGTTATCAAGTGTTATATGGGTTTGGTCTTGGTCTCGGAATGCAGCAGGCAAGCGTAGCTGCTCAGACAGTTCTTTCAAGGAAAGACGTCCCGACAGGCGCATCCCTCATGCAATTTGGAAGTGCCTTTGGTGGGAGCATATTTGTTTCTGTCGCGCAGAATATCTTCACAAACCGTCTGATCAAAGATCTTGTGAAAGCTCTGCCACAGTCAGGGATGGACATTGTGGGAGCTGTGGTCAACACAGGGGCGACCGAATTGAACGGAACCATTGACCATAGATTCCTGCCGACGGTTCTTAAGGCGTACAACGATGCGATCAGTGTTGCCTTCACCGTTGCTCTTTGTATTTCCTGTATTTCAATTATAGGCGCATTGGCCATGGAGTGGCGGAGCGTTAAAGGGCGCAAGTGATTCATCAAATATCTACCGGTAAACGGTAAAAGCGGCGTTATGGAGTTTAGTGCGCAGATATGCTCCCTCTTTTCGAGACTAGCGGATTGGAAAACGGCAGAAACCTTTTATATCCTGGGAGTATACGAGTTGAAGCCTGCTTAATTACCCTCTCTTTTCAAAAATAGGAACTTGTTGGATTTGATGTCGAATATCTCTGTGAGATCTCCAGCAATAACGAAATTTGTTGATAATCTCGAATAGCAAATTATAAATCATCCAATCGCAAGAACTCATCATCCTGACCCTGTTTTGCGAATTGTTGGAGCAGGTCATCCCATTGAGCCCAATCCATTGGACTGTCTTCAAAGTTAGGCATACCAGGTATAAGCCGCATATCTATGTCAGCAGGTAAAGAATCCATTTCACCCGAGATGGCGGAAGGCATAGAGTCATCATAGTGTGCATGTGCACCACTCGGGAGGCCACCAGCAAATGGTTCGCCCAGGTTAGGGGTAGATGACTTGGCAGTATGCGTCTTCGGATTACGTCTGTATCGTCTGTAGAGTGCGGTAATAAACTCTGGCCGTGGCAGGGCAGGCCGGTGAGACCGTATTGCATCAGCTTCATGAGCGGCCCATGCTTTCAATGCCAGGTTCCCGATAGCAAGATGTAAAGGACTTTTGGTATAGGTGAGCACCTTTCCATAATGTTTGTAGTAGACTGAGTCCACAAGACGCCATGCTCTCTCTACCTCTTCACCTGTAGTCCGGTGTCGTAACTCAGAAAGAGTATAGATTAGAGCATGCAGAGGGCAATGGCTCTCAACATGCCACAGATATCTTGCTGTGAGTTCGCTGGTTTGAAGTATATTGGCGAAGTCTGCGATTTCTAAACACAAAGAAAAGAACCGATCCTTCTCAGCTTGTGGCATCTCTCTTCCTTGAGATGCATACTGTCGAGGATGATGAGCTTCTAGTCTCATGACCCAATGAGCAGCCTTCGCCACTAGAAGCGTTACTAAATGCAGGGGAATGGATTTATCACAATGTCGGAGGAATTTCTGCTCCACGGTCCTTTCCATGTCATCTAGAGCTCGGTCTTTCTCTGCTATTGACTTTGACGGGTCAGTGAGGGCAGACCAGTGACCGTCAAAAGTAGACAGAGTAGTGACACTGCGAACAAATAAATGGCCCGTCTCGCATCGCATGAGACAGAATATCATTTCGGTTGGGCCCGTATGTTCCGTCGGTGTTTCTTTCATGCCAGGATACAGATCACTGTCGTTAACGTTCGATGGCAACTTTGTGTCCATGTGAGGATAGAAAAGCGCGGATCCAGAGCCGGAGAGACGTCCACTGATACTATCCAGGATTATCAGCTGCCACCATAACCGGCGCCTTATTTCTGTCTCGAAGACCGACAGTCCAAGGGCAGATCCATCACGATGGAGTCCGATCCGCTGAGCAATTCGAATCGCAATGCCGCTCAGTGACCACAAAGACCGCGGATCATAATTTGAACGTAAAGATAGCTTGGGAGACCATCAGAAACAGCAATATCAAGGAGCCAAGGTACATACCAGAAACAAAACGAACGCTTGCAGGACCATCAAATCCGAGGTTTTCAGAACCCCTGCGTTCACTAATGCCTGCTGTGCTCCTTTTCTGTACTTAGCAATCAAGGTGGACTTCGATTGTCCAAACAAAGTTTTAACGTCTTCATTTCGCAGAGAAGCAACGGCAGAGCAATAGACCGCAAACATGAGACACTCCAGCTGGATCCCAATTTTGTTCAGGTGCCCACAGGCATCAAGAATCATATGCTGTACAGTAGGAGCATGCAAGACCTTCGTTAAGGGATTGACATTATCTAAGAATATTTGCCATAGCTTGAATATGTGTACAGGATCGGGATGCAAGGAGCTCAGATCCTGATTTGAGCTGGTGCCAAAGAGTAACGATTCCTCGAGATCGGGCCCACGTGCTTCACCAAATCGTGGACACTCTCCATTTTCAGATTCTGAAGAATCGTGGAGTGTCTCTTCTACATCCTCGAGCTGCCATACAATGAGCACAGACAACAGAAATAGACATAGGATATTATCTTTCACGTACCTCATAGCTTACGCTTGTCCATAGATTACTGCTCATGTAAGTATCTGCTACATATGCCAATTGCGAAGAAAAAAAAAAAGAGTGAACACACTTATCAATATAAACTGGCTTCCCTTCCGTAGTTATAAGTCTCCCAGATGCTGTGACAGAAGCACGACTATTTACCGAACCATCCTCTGCCGGTACGGGTTCTGGAGAGTTGATCGCATTGATGTGACTATCCCCAGAGTGCGATGCAGTGTCATGTGAAGTTGTACCATACGGACTTATCCCATTCTTCTTCATAACATCTTCGTAATATCTAAGTCGCGAAATCAGATTCGCTACATTGACCTCCGGGTTCTTTCGGCGTCGTCGTGGAGGCAGCGGATCCCGGAAGATACACTCAACTCCACCCTTGACACAGTTCGTACACGGAACAGTGCGATCACATTTGACCTTTCTTCTTTTGCATACAATGCATGAATGATTTGGCCTCGCCTGTCCGGATGCTGTTCCAGGGGTGGCTGGAGAAGCTGCTGTATCGATAGGAGCCTGCGCGGACATTCTTGCAAGCCGGGCGGCACTAAATCCAGCAAGTAATTAGACAGTTCGCGTCTGCCGCATAACCGGAGGAACGTGCGAGATCCCGACTACCATAGAAAGACTGCCGAAGCCAGCGAACGGGCTGGACGAGTTGCTATTTCAGAATCTGCCGGTGCGACTCTGATGGTGGCTGTGATATGAGACAGTCCCCAAACCGACGATCGGGCGGGCTTAGTCACTTGCTTATCCCACTTGGCGCTGCGTCTGGGCTTCGGCCGCTTTCAGACCAGCAGTCAAAACCGCGGCGCTTTCTCCGTTTCTTATTATTAAATGCTGGACTTGATGCTGGAGCTGGGCTCCCCATGCAGTTGTCCGGTCCGCGATGATATCCGTTCTCCAGAGCCAGGTCAAGAAATTCCGCTTTTCCATCGATAGAGGCAGGAGAGGGGAGGACAGGTCGCCCAAGCCGAATGCGCCAGCGAGGTATGTATTATTAACCATTGCCCAGTACCACAGCAGCTGTTAGTGCATTGATCTACCGGTGCTAATTGACAAATGAACCATTGCAGCGCGAGCAAAGTGAAATACACCCCTACGTCTTCACCTTGGGACCTGCTGCCGGTAGAGCTGCAGATAAAGATATTCGCCCAATGCAGCGTCCAGGATCTTTTACCCCTGAGGCTTGTCTGCCGCGCTTTCTACGAGATCCTCACCGCACATGAGCATTCCATTGCCCGACAGTATCTTCGCCAGCGCAGACATGGCACTCTTCCATCGCCGATCGATAATGAGCGGACATACACTCGAAATCCAGAGGATGATGTGATGCTGCTATCTGATCTCTTCCCGCCGGCGAAGAGCGCGAAAGGCGGCCATCTATACACATTCAGATACTTGCATAGTCTACGGCGGCGGCAGAAATGGTGCTCAAGGCTTTGCTGGTATATTGCGAATCTTGTGATGACCGGATTCGTGCACCGCGAGCCAGCATTTGTCAAGTCCAGGTTTCCGCTGAAAAGCGAGCGCCAGGAGTTTTCCAAACGAGGTGCTGCAAGCTTATGGTTCAACCTTACCCCTCTCATGTAAGACTGCCTATGCCCCAACCTGAACTGCCAGGGATCCCAGCTAATGCGCCAATCGACGGTTGCAGGTATTGCGTACTTTATTTCCTAGAAACATACGCCCGTTCGCGACAAGAACATAAGAATATTCTCCTACAGGAATTCGAAGCAGGACGATTACCCGTCCCTATACCACCGGATGTGCGAAAGATTATGTACCGAGAACTGCAGTTCAAGATATTACAATCGCCGCCTTTCACGGATACGCCCACACTTATATCTACTCACCATTGCATGCAGCTCCTGGTTTCAATCCTGCGGAACACCGTACCACCCCCTGAAGAACGAGGGACAACCGACGATAGCTGGATTGGATCGCTACTCACTTTCTCGCCATTTGTACGAATACTGGAATACCTCTCCGCAGAAATCGGCGACGGGGGCAACCAACGAGCGCAACGGAGATATTTCATGCAGAATTTCGAAAATGACTTGATGAAAAACGCGCGGGATGAAAGGAGTTCTCTAGTATTTAAGGGCGCATTGAATGGGAGCGAGCATCAACCTATTAGGGATACTTGGTTTGACGTCGCGAAGCACGAATTGACCACACGGCGTGCTGTTCCACATGATATAGAGCGCATTTTGGTTTATGATGATATTCCCATCATTTTCGGGTGCACTAATTGTCACCCCACCACGGATGGTTGGTATGCATGATTTTATATAAGGTTTCTATCGGGCACGGGAGTTGGGGTATGTTCTGGGCTTGTGTACTATGTATAGCATTGTTGAAACCTATAGGCATTGCCCGTATTACAAATATTACCTTTCTTCGTTATGATAATGTTTCCAAGCTCGGTATTACGGATATGGACGGTGCTTTGGATTAACTGATCACGATGCTATCAAATTCATTCACCCAGTGGGCCAAAGATGATCAAGGTGCACTAGGCACCGATCTAAAATACAGGACAGCTTCAGGGTCTCGTTAAGGCCCGAAGGCCACAAAAGCGGAGTAAAAAATACAGAGTAGAAAAGAAGAGCCCACCAAAGTGCCGTCGAGATAGAGGTGCATCTATAAAGGTAGAATTCGTTAGTACTGTAATCAAATCTACCAAAGGGAAACCTTTACACGCTCTGTGAGGCGTCACGTTTCCAACGCGTGAAATGAGGATTAGAGAAGACTCACATGCCCCCGCCGTCTGCTCAAACGCTCTGAGGAGTGAGGCCGGCCCACGGGTCTTCGATGAAGCTGGGCTGGAAGTAGACGGTGTCGCCGTTCTCTTTCTTCACGCCACCGGCCAGGCGATGAAGGTCCTTCTGGGAGAGGACGGTTCCGTTGGGAGCTTTGTAGGCTCCATTTCCGACCTTGTCGTCGTGGTCGTTGCCTATATGGATGAGAGAGTAGTGATTAGTGACTCAGTCAATGCAGCTAAAAGGACGCGTTATGCTTGGACAGGGTTGGGAGTCTAACCGTCAGCAGGGGATCCTTTGATGGCAGCGTCTCCCTGGAACTTGTTGGCCTTTTTGTTCTTCTTGAACTTCTTGGCCTTCTTTCCGACGTGTTCGTCGGGGACGGCGACCCCGCCGGGGGTCTCGGCTTCGACGACTTTGTCGTCGTTGGCTTGAGGTTCTTTTTTCATGTCAGAGATGTCAAGCTCTTCAGGCGGCGCCAACAGATAGTGTTCCTCGAGAGTCTGCGCGTCGCCATCGCGATCCTCATTACCCCGAAAGATAGGGAAGTAGGAGCCGTCAGAGTAGCGACGAGCACGAGGAGACTCCGTAGTGTATCCTTCGGTAGTCATGACGCGTCTGTGGAAAGCAAGAAGGGCAGGGGAGAAAGAGTAATAATAGATTCCAGCATTGACACCAGGACTGGGGTTGAGGACAGGTTCAACGAAGAAGTAGATATGATCAAACAGACCTTCAGCATCGTCACCAGCAGTTCCATGAGACTCAGGAGAAGCCATGTCTTCAGCTGTGCGTTTCTTGGTATCTGGGGATGCTGTGTGTGAGAGAGACGGTTGTTTTGGTTTGCGAGGAAGAAGAGATGAGCGTACCCTTATATGCCATCGACTCAGGCGTGTTGCCCTTCTTAGGCTGCATCCCAAATGATGAGAAGCCCATCGCCGCGGCGACAATGGAATCGTCCGGATTGTCGTCCATGTTGTCTGAGTTCGTGATGCATAAACAGTGTACCGGTATCTGGGTGGCAACAGTGACAGTGAACAGAGATAAACAGTATACCAAGGGTAAAACAGTAAGCGAGATGTTCAACTGCGTGAGAACAGTTATGTCTGTTAAGGAGGTTGTCTCATGAAAAGGATCCTGAGTTGTTGTTTCTCTACTTTGACTTGAACAAATGATATGGGCTTATCCGTAGTTCTTATCGATATATCACGTGTCGATAAGCACACTCTATTTCTACTCTTGTGGATCACGCTGTATACATTAAAGCCTCCTCTGACCACCTAGTCTTCTCCAAACAATCCAAGGATGGTGAAGACATCAGCAGGTGCATCATACTGATAAATCATGCGCCGTATCCATCAAACACTGTCATAGGTATATACATCTATTGGAACACATTCTCCTCATCAATAGCCCGGGTGATAACGCGAGTAAAACGTCCGACCTTATCAACATCTTGTTTGGCCGTTTCGATACCGAGCAGAACTCGCTTGACACCAACTCCGATTCTAGTATCCTCCGAAATGCCACTAATCCCCTCGATGGACTGCTGCACTTCTTGAGGGTTGAAGGATCCAGATTGTTCGAGGACATATCTCAGCTCATCGGGCGTGTTGACGGTGGGGACCATTATATCGGAGTTAAACGAATTGTACAGGTCAAGCTGTTTCAAAACGGCACGTTCCGTAGTGGTCGCGAGGATCAAGAGGCGGCGCCCCTTGGCAGGCTGCTTCCTCAAGAATACCATGACGGTCTGCAAGACCGTGTTGCTGAAACGAGGGCCAATAGGGACCCAATCAATAATTCTTTCAATGTTGTCCACAACAACGACGCTGGTAGGACTCTTGTAGGCGTCATTGAACACCTTGCTGATGTGCTGAACCTTGGCGCCCTCACTGAAGCCGACCATATCTTCAGGGCTGATGAGCTTGATGAAGGGGAAACCAGAGTCCAGAGCAATCTTCGCTGCCAAGGCTGTTTTTCCACTGGCTGGAGGGCCGTGCAAAAGCACAGAGAACAGAGGGGTAGAGTTGGCCTTGCCGACCTGCTTCACAAAGAGTTCTCCCTCCCTCAGGATCTCGTTGATAGAAGGCGAGAAATGGATAATGCCATACTGGATGCAGGTCGCAAGCTCTTCTTCGGAAACACCAAATGCGGGCTTGACTTCGTCCAGAGCATGGAGAAAGTCGGCCCGGTTAACCTTCATGTTGACGATGTCGTCGCTGATACCGGCCATCGTACCAACCTTGACGTGTCTGCTGAAAGCGAATGAGGACGCGGACTTCACGAGACCACCAATTTCAGCACCAGAAAAGTTCTTCGTCAAATGAGCCAGCTCCTCGAGGTCGACGTCCGAGTCCATCACATCGTTGGTCCTCATCTTCTGGGTGTGGATCTTCAAGATCTGAACTCGACCCTTCTCGTCCGGAAGCGAGATCTCCATGTGCACTTCGAGACGGCCGGGACGCAGCAGAGCATCATCAATCATGTCCATTCTGTTCGTCATACCGATAAGAAGGATATTGTTCAGCTGATCCACACCATCCAGCTTCGAAAGCAGCTGGTTCACCACGCTGTCTCCAACTCCAGTACCGCCACCTGCTCCGCTGCCTCGCTGCTTGCAGACAGCATCAAGTTCGTCAAAGATGATGATGTGTAGACCACTCTCATCACCCTTCTCCTTATACTCCTTCTCTGCGTCTGCAAAGAGCTTTCTGATATTTTCCTCAGATTGACCAACGTATTTGTTGAGCACTTCAGGTCCGTTGATCACCTTAGGTTCCCGAGCATTCAACATCTTTCCAATCTGACGAGCAATCAACGTTTTACCGGTTCCCGGGGGTCCGTATAGCAGGATACCCTTGACGTGCTGAATACCCAGTTTGTCGATCAGACCCGGGGGAAAGATACGGGAGGCAAATGCACGACGGAAGATAGTACTGAATTCAGAATCCAGACCACCAATACCCATGTCCTCAAACTTGAAGTCCGGCTGGATGATAGAGTTGGCCGCCGGTCTTCGGTTGGAAGCTTTCAGGTTAATACCAGTCCTAGCATCCTTGAAGAAATTGATTAGAGAGTGGCGTGTAAGGATTCCTCTCGCCGTAGGTTCAGTGGACACTGCAGAACTTGAGGTACCCGGCTTCTCGGTGGTCAAGTCCATCAGTTGGACCGTCTTCACCGTCAATATAAGAGGAATGCTCTTGTGATCCATCAGGATCTTCTGCCCGGGAGCGAAGATCTGGTTTTCAAAATTCTACAGCAGAATGATAGTCAGCAGCGCGACCTTTCAAGTCAAGATGCAACTATAACCTACCTTGATCACAGCGCCTGCCAGTTCATCCTGGTCGTACGGAGTCTCAACTCTCTTTTTCCCAGCGAACCCAACTTCTATGTCGGCCGAGCCAAGGTAGGCCTGCCCGCCTTGACTGAAAGGATCGTACATCTGCACCTTCACAGTATCCGTAAACGCGACACCAGCCCATGTTCTCTGCGGATCGGACATACTAATCTGTCCAGGTGGGAATCCATTGAGCGGACGTGCAGAAAAGACATAAAGGTCGTTAACAAGCAGCAAAAGGTCGGTGCCATCTCGGGAGGGAGGGAACTCTTGGGCAGAAACGGCCACGCTACACCAGAATCAGTTGAGGACTTCTCCAAACGACACTCGGCCAAAAAACTCACAGGTTCCCAAAAGTATACGTATTATCCGGGCTCTTAGCTGGCCGCAGCGTCCAGACTGCACCGCTCTGTGGCCTGCCAGCAGGTGGGCGCGCCGGCAGTTGTCTTTCTGCGGGAGGTTGCGGAGCTCCATATCCTCTTGAATTGCCGTAAGCGTCAGTCATCACAGTATCAGAATCATTCGAACGAGGTGCAGCTCCATACCCTCTAGGAACCGGCTCATATCGTGCGCCCCCGGGTGCCTGTCCATAAGGGTTCTGCGGAGGAGCGCGACCAGCATCTGGCCGGGAACCGAATGGGCCGGGTGCTGAGGGGTAGTTGTTGCGGTTAAACATGATCGCTCGAGGTGCGGATTAGAATGTGTATTTGTCTGCGCAATGAAATAGATGTGAAGGAGATCCGGCTATCTCTAAATATCTATATTGTTGTCGTTCAGGCCGAAAGGTGAAATGCGGAGAGGTCAGGGCTCAACAGTTCTCGTTGCGTGGCTGTCCGTCCAGGCAGCGAAATTCCGTTGCGATGAATGAAATCAGCAATCCTGCTGATTCAGACGAAAAAGTATGGACTCCTCCAGCTTTGCGACAGGAGGGAGAGAGGGTGAGGGAATGTGTTTAAAGCAATAAGCAAGAAGTGGCCAGAATGAAACTGGATCGAGTCGCAGCGTGGACTTAACTACCGCAGCTCCGGTTTCAGCCACGCCGACTCGCGGGGACAGTTAGTTCATTAGCGATCTAATGCTCTCCACGCGGAGCTTACTTAGCTCCCGCAAGCACGTTCAGAGATATGAGGTTTCTACATTAATACTACTTTGTATTTCATCCAGTGAACTGTTCTCTACATTTATTTGCATAGATCCTATAATCATAGATCCATAATATTTCATCAACACTGTTGTGAAACCTTTTTCCTACTTCCCAAATGCCTCTGTAAGCTCCAACCCAGGACTCTTTCGAAGCTTCCATACTGACAGCTCAAGGCACCTCCTAGGAAAGAAATCATGGAACGTCTACAACGCAGAGAACATCGCTCGAGTGCGACGTGATGAAGCCCAAGCCCAGGCCCGAGAGGAGGAGGAAGAGCGGCGGATGCAGGAGGTCGATGCTGAACGACGCATCCAGATCCTTCGTGGCGAGCGACCTCCCACCCCGCCTCCTCCGCCATCTGAGCTTTCTGCAGATCAGCGCGATCGAAGACATGGCGATGACGGTAGCAGATACAGAAAGAGACGACGTATAGCCGGCGAGAATGATACGGATCGCGACATCAGGTTCGCGCAGGAGGATGCGGCCTTGGCCCTTGCGAAGCGCGAGGAGCTGTTGGGATTTTCGTCGGGCGATGCTCCGCTAGTCGATAGCGCGGGCCATATCAACCTCTTCCCTGAGAAGGAGACGGGAAAGAAGTCTGTAGAGAAGAATGCGGAGGCCGAGGCGGAAGCTTCGAAGAAGAAGCGCGAGTTTGAAGACCAGTATACGATGCGGTTTTCTAATGCAGCTGGCTTTAAAGAGTCCGTGGGCCGGAATCCGTGGTACTCGTCATCAGGGAAGGAGGCTGTAGCGCCTGACAGCATAGCTGATAAAGACGTCTGGGGCAACGAAGATCCTAGGAGGAGAGAGCGAGAGAAGGCTCGTGTGGACGCGAACGATCCATTGGCCATGATGAAGAAGGGTGTCCGTCAACTGAAGGAGGTGGAGCGCGAAAGGAAGAAATGGCAGGAAGAGAGAGTCCGAGAATTGGAGTCACTGAAGAGAGAGGAAGAAAAGAAGTCGAGAAGAAGAAGAAGGCATAGATCTCGGTCTAGATCCGCGGGATCTGTTGATAGTCTTGAGGGGTTCAGCCTCGATGCGACTTTGGACGGAGAGAGAGAAGAGAGATCCAAGAGAACACATTCGCATCGACATCACCATCGCCACCATAACCATCGCCATGAAAGATCGTCTGAACGGAAATCGAGACATTCGCACTCCCGGAGTCATCGCGACCAACGTAAGTCTCGAAGCCATGGTCAGGAGCATGACCACTCCGCAGATCGGTATAAGGCCACTTACAGTGACAAAAGAGATGACCGGGAACCTCTAAGGCCCTACTAGTTCCTATTCGATGGTATAAAGATAATTTTTTCTTCTCTAACATATTCACTGCTCTATGACATGATACCCAAATCCGATAATCCCTTTTTTTTGTATAGCAGCCTCATGATTTATGATCCAGGCCACATAGCTCGTCTATACACTGATAGTGTGAAAAGATGTACTTTTTTAGATACAAAGAAAGAAAAGCCTTATTGCAAGGACCACCCTTGTTTCCCACTCTCTCCTTCTGTGTCCCATTTAACTTCAATGTCCAGTAATCGGGATTTCTCCGACTTCTTTCGGTATTCAATCTGGCCCTTGATGACCTGGCCCTTCTTCAGGGGAGCAGGTTCTTTCTTTCCATGGTTGATGAGCAGGACTACCTGCTGCCAATGCGTCTCGGGGCCGTAAGGTCCAGTGGTGAATGCGACGAAACCCAGCTTCTGCATGTCGGCTGGGACAGCATTCTCTGGGATTGTAGAGGTACACGATGGCATAAAAAATATATCGAACCAAACAGCAAAACCGTCGAGGGCATCGATATCCTCCTTAAGCGTGAATTCGAAATTCTTGACGAATGACAGCTCTTCTTTCGTGATCGTGTGAAGTGGCAATTGCAAAAACAGATTCGAGTCTGCAGCAATACTCGATGGCGGTAGGACCCGAACCTGAGCCTCATCGTGGATTCCGAGAAGCATACTGGACATCTTAAACCCATAGACGTCATTCCAGAACGAGATATGAGACGCAACAAAGTCCGGATCGGCTAGAGGCGCAATACGGAGCGTGGCGTGCGAGGGAACCATGAGACCACCGGGGGCAAGATAACGGTCTCTAGCATAGATGACGGAGTCAAACATGGCCTCGAAGAGCAGACCGTAACCCATCCATTCGGAAACGATGATGTCCACCTGTGGAACGGGCAATGTAACTTCTTCGATTTTTCCACGGACGCACCTTGAACCAGTTGGTTAGCAACTACATCTGCAGTACTTCGTCAAATTTTATACATACTTGATCACATCACCGAAACCGTTGTCGTACACGATTTCTCGGGCTCTCTCGATGATGTTCGAGTTGTCGACCGCAATGACCATCTTTGCACCTGCTTTGGCGCAGAACATCGACAGTATACCAGTGCCACACCCGACATCTAGCACCACCTTATCCTTGAACAGGCGCTTGTTTTCATAGATGAAGTCTCGATAGGAATCGGTACGGATGGCGTCTTTGAGCATAGACTCGTGAATTGCTAGAACGGAGGGTCAGCCCAACGTACTCATCATTTGTAAACCCGATTTAATAGCATACTGTTGTAGGAATAGGAGGTGAAGTAGTCAGCATCTGCCTCCTGAAGTCTATCGGTGGTTTTCTGAGTCGAGGCCTTGCTGTCATCCTCTTTGGATAGCTGGTCATCGAGAGACTTCTGGACGGCTAGTCTGTATTCGGAGAACTGGCCCTGGAGACGCTCTAGTTGCTCTTGCAGCTCCAGCACACGTTTCTCTGCATTGGAAGCAGACGTCTCGCCTTCTCCCTCTGCCTCACCAAGGTCGTCGAGACTGTACAGGAGCGCATCATCCTCCAGGACAGGCCTCATATAAATTTCATCCTGAAATATATCTTTGGAAGAGACATCCGGTTTGGTGTTTCCAGCTCTGACTTCCGATCGGACGTAGTTGACAAGCTTGATAGTATCCAAGAAATCGAGGTCTGATTGTATAGAACAAGGAGAAGAGGTCAGCCACTTGATAAGAATATGTAAATTGCAATTTTCGCTGAAAAGAATAGTATAGGAGACATAGTCCACGGCACATTCCGCGACCGCTCCTATACAATCTTAGTAGGCTAATTACACACCCAGCTCCTTCTGAATCCTTCTCAAGTCAAAGTTGTATTTCTCCTTGGTCTCCTTCAACATCGACCGTACATCGGGGTAGACGTCCGCGCTGAATAAACCAACTATGGGCTGCGAATCGTCATCTGGTTCCACATCTTCCCATCCCTCGTCCTTGGTGATATCCAACTCATCGGAGGTAGAAGAACCACTGTCGGAGAAGTTATCGTCCGTTTCGGGAAGGTCCCGACGGGGGTCAGAAGCAGACATTGCCAGGGCACACTGCTTGTGTATCTTGATAGAATGGTTATCGAAGTCCTGACGGTGATGTTAGTGCGACAAGATTGTCGTGAACGGCACAGTCAAAATGTAGATTAAAAAAAAATCTCGGTCCCTCTCAGATTGCTGGTTGCCCCGCCCGATACCATTTTGTTTATCGGCGCAACGACTGGCCCAGACTGTGCGGGAACCCCGCCGCGCCAGTCACCGCCTCCGCCTTGTGTGTGTTGCTAGATAGTTAGACTTCCCGTTCCAGGCACTCTCGTCTTGAGCGTCTTTCCAATTTCCAACTCCTGAGCTGAACTATCCTGGAACATTTATCTCAATTGCGCTTCTTGTTGTCCTCTGTTCAGGAAAGTCAAAATCTGGCATTACTGCTCTGCCACCTGTTCGTTGTTTGGTAGCTTTCACATGCGCTGAACGCCTGCAATCCGCATTGTTGTTCGTCAACAATCACTCCCTGCAACAATGGCGTTCTTCTTCAACCGTGGTCGGACACGTCAACCATCTGATGTTGCCAGGACCGTTAAAGAACTCCTCACAAAAGTAGAGGAGACTCCTGGAATCGCCAAAGTCAGTCGAGCACCCCAATGACAGACATTGACTCGCCCCCTGCTGATGGCAACATGATCCAGGTGGAAGAAGATCTAGCGAAGCAGCTGTCCCAGGTTAAATTAATGGTCCAAGGAACACAAGGTATGGCTTCATCTCTTGGAGATACAGTTGGGAGGCCTAAGTAACTAACGTAGCTAAAGAGGTCGAGACGTCCCCCGAGCAAGTACAAGCACTAGTGCAAGCCGTCATCCAAGAAGATCTGCTATATGAACTAGCCCGGGGTATACGACTACTACCTTTCGAGTCTAGAAAAGATACGCAGACAATATTCTCACATATCCTACGATTTAAGCCTCCGCAGTCTACAAATGCAGATCCGCCAGTGATATCGTACATTGTGCATAATCGACCTGAGGTCATTGTTGAATTGTGCAGGGGTTACGAGTTCAGCCAGAGCGCGATGCCGTGCGGGACAATCCTAAGAGAAGCCTTGAAATTCGATGTGATCGCGGCCATCATACTTTACGACCAGTCTGCTGAAGGGGAACCCGCTATTCGATTGAGTGACCTGCAAGCCGGTATTGTGCAATCAGGGGAGGGCGTGTTCTGGAAATTCTTTGGATGGATAGATCGAGGGAGCTTTGAAGTGAGCGCGGATGCGTTCACGACCTTCAGGGTAGGTTTGAAAGAACAGGTATCAATAACTGTGGCGAGCTAATCATGGATCCATTATAGGAGATTCTCACTCGTCACAAGACCCTTGTGTCTGGCTATCTGGCCACGAACTTTGATTTGTTCTTTTCGAGATACAACAACATCCTTGTTCAATCAGACTCCTACGTTACAAAGCGCCAAAGCATTAAGCTGCTCGGGGAGATCCTTCTGGACCGGGCCAACTATAATGTCATGACAGCATATGTCGACAGCGGAGAGCATCTCAAACTGTGTATGAAGTTATTGAAAGACGACCGCAAAATGGTGCAGTACGAAGGATTCCACGTGTTCAAGGTATGTTTTGACTCAACGCGCGGTTTGTGGATTAGGAAAAGCGAGGGACTGACTGAAGAATGCGGCAGGTCTTTGTTGCGAATCCAAACAAATCTGTGGCGGTGCAGCGGATCCTGATCAACAACCGCGATCGATTGCTCAAGTTTCTCCCCAAATTCCTGGAGGACCGGACCGACGATGACCAGTTTACGGACGAGAAAAGCTTTCTAGTGAGACAGATCGAGCTCTTACCCAAAGAGCCCGTGGCACCTGGACGGCCCGCAGGTCCAGCTGGCTCGGGTGCCAACATGGCAGCCGTTGCGTGATGAGGTACGACTGGCGGCACTTGGACGTTCAAACACGACACCAGACACGCTGGTCTCTTTAGATTTCTTTTTTTGATATCCCTGTTGGCGGTCGCTGCGTTTGCATGTTAGCTTGTCCCTTTGCATTTGGCCTGCTGGCGAACGGCCATGGCGTTGGAGTGCTCTCGTCCTTTTTGGTTAAATAATCATGAATCGGCTGTGGTCGATCCAGCAGGCTGCTCCTTGCATCTCTGATGTAGATAGCTTCCCTTTAGTCTTGGCGGGACATACATGCTTGCCTTCGAAACTAACTTAAGCTTTGGGCTCGGCTATATCTCGTCTCTCATCTCTCATCGTCTTTGCCACGCGCGATCGCTGGTAGTTCCGCTGCTATCTCCTAGGCTGAAGGAGGCAAGACCATTAAGATTCAAGCCAGATACTTATTAGTTAGCACCGTCCCAAGGGGTCTGAGTCTGATCCTGTATCCATCATCGCTGGAGAATGAGATCTCATCAGGCGCTGCCCCACCAGGAATTGAAGCCTTAAAGAGCGAGATAGATCCATTGGCCTAGAGATTTAGTCGCCTCCAGGGAGGATTAGCGGCCGTGACTGAACGTACGCGAGGCCGCCGTTTGGACGTTTTCCGGGGACGACAAGGACGGGAAAGTCGGGAGGACACAGCTCGAAAAAAAAAAGACAGCTCGAGACAGAAGAGTCGTTAGAGGAGCAGATCGCCATCGTTATCATCCTCTCAACCAACACAGACCCGTCCCCATGCCCATGGCCGGCCGTCAGTGCGTCCAAACCAACTGACCATCGCTCGGATCATTATTTCGGTTCGCCGTTTTCTGGGCTCCAGGAACTTGTGGGACAATCGCAAGTTGCGCGACCCCTTTCAAGAGCCCACTTCGAGACATCCACTTCCCCGACGCTGATCAATGCCGTACTTCAAGCAATCCAGATCTCACTTGCTCCATCTTCTCCAGTCGACTTTCTCTGGAATGAGACAGTCCCAATCCCGCCATTCTTTGACGCTGGGATTTCGCATCCGCAAAACTATCGATCTAGCTCGTGCCGGGCTTTGATTCCGTCGGCCACCATTCCGTGCTGGTTCGGCCGCATAATTAACTGTCAAGCACGCGATCCTATCAAGTTTTTGATCCCTGGCGTTCAGTTGTGACTGGGAAATTCGATCTATCCCCTCATTCCCCTGGCTCAAGGGTGAATTGACTTCGTGCCTTATTACGGGACGGCCCCCGACCGAAGGGAAGGTTGACAGAGCCGTTTCGAGTCGCAAGCCATGCCAGAATAATGGTGGATCAGAGATCAGACTCGTCAGTTCCCGCTATGCGGCCCGCCGACTCGAGCGTGCGCGCTGTCGCGTTCGATGACACTGTCGCGGAAAAGGCACCTGTCCAGATCATGTCCGTTTCGTCCCCTACACCGATCGAGCAACCCCCGGATAGAAAGCTATCGTGCACCAGTACGCCATCGTCAGACGGGCGTTCTGTGAAACAAACGAGCGAGTCGGATAATGCTGAGAGGCAGGACTCCGGGGTTGCGACCATGTCAGCGTCGAAGGAACTGAGGCCGATTCGAACGGCGGATAGTCAGTCTGCGCAGAGCCTCAAATCTCCCAGGAGCGTCCCTAGCATCGTTGTGGACGAACAAAGCGGCCGTCCCAGCTCGCGCTGGTCAGAGCGGAAGTGGGCTGGTCTGAGGGGCAGGAAGATGTCCACTGATTCAGATGTGAAAACGGCGCCACCGCCCACGCCTCCAGTTGAAGCGCCATTCCGTGGAATAACACTGAGTATCCCAACCGGGTCCTTCGAAGACCTTTCAGTGCACTCCCTAGAATTTTCAAAGCGCGGCAGCATTGTCAGCAACGTCAGCAACGAGAATCGAGAGAACAACCCTTCAACGTCCTCAGAGAACAAACCAACAACATCCTCCGGTCTAAGCGACTCCGCAGTCAACGCACGCAGGACAGAAAAGACAGACACTAGGCGCATGAGGTCCTCTCAGTCGCTCCGGGTTCGGCCAACAAGTAGCGCATCACGGGCAATCTCCGCAGATGAAGACCTGCTATCGCGCCGCGTCCGGTTGATGTATGAGAAGGGGGAAGAAGATGTTTCTGACGCGGAGGTGTCCAAGGCAATTGCTCTTGAAAATGGAGTACTGTGGGAGGAGAGCACACCTACTGAAGGAGGAACGGATGTGGTGTCAGATGCTAATGTGTCTACGGATGCAAAGAGTGTTAATTCTGGCAGACAGACCAATGGGTCTATAAAACGACACACGCATGAACTGGCCGGAGGAATCGAGGATTGGCATGATATAGGGGCGGGAGAGGTCGACCGTTATGGGTTCATTATCCCACGGTGCAACGCTCATTCTGGGGAGAGTGCACCGGAACCCCATATCCAACGTGTATCCACCAGTCTCCTACTTGCTTCTGAGACCCCCCGTCGAAAGCATACCGTGAGACGCGCCCCATCGACTGTCGCCAGCAATCGTTCCTTCTCAGGGCGTTCTCCTGCTCGAAAAATGTCCGACGTTTCTAATCGCCCAACATCTTCGCAAAGCGCCTATTCGTCGCTACAACGATCAGCATCGCGATTCCGGTATGCCACCAATCGCCTACCACACAACAAGGACCGCAGGCTGAGAGACGAAGCTGGCGATATGCTCACGCTTCCCTTTGAACCCATCGCCACGAACGATGAAGTGGACACCCCTACATCTCGTGCAATGAGACGAAAAGAATGGGAACGAGAGGAGAAATGGACAAAGATGGCTAAGCCTACGAAGAAAAACCCAGATGGTGGCGGCATGACATTCGAATTCGATACTAAGAGCTCGAAACTTATGGAGCGGACATGGAAAGGAATACCTGACCGATGGCGAGCTACTGCCTGGTACTCGTTTCTTGCCACAAGTGCAAAGAAGAGGGCAGATAGTCCTACTGAGGAAGAGCTAATGCAAGCTTTCCATGATTTCCAACATATGTCCTCGCCCGACGATGTCCAAATCGATATCGATGTACCGCGCACTATCAGTAGCCACATTATGTTTCGAAAGCGCTACCGTGGCGGGCAAAGATTATTGTTTCGAGTACTTCATGCGATGTCGTTGTATTTCCCGGAGACTGGATACGTTCAGGGCATGGCTGCACTAGCGGCTACTCTCCTTTCCTATTTCGACGAAGAGCACGCGTTTGTCATGCTTGTTCGGTTGTGGCAGCTTCGCGGGTTGGATCGGCTATATAGATCTGGGTTCGCTGGATTGATGGAAGCCCTGGATGATTTTGAAAAGGATTGGCTTGCAGGTGGCGAGGTAGCCGCTAAGTTGGTAAGTTGTGGACTTTCAGCATAAGACACGCCAAGTTTCTAACACGCACAGAACGAACTGGGGATACCCCCGACCGCATACGGAACGCGTTGGTACCTCACGCTCTTCAACTATTCAATCCCTTTCCCAGCACAACTGCGCGTCTGGGATGTTTTCATGCTTCTAGGAGACTCTGAAATCCCTGCATCATCCCAGCCACCTTTGAGCCCCGCAAATGGCCCTGGCGGTCAACCTGCAGCAAGTCCGTTTGGGAGAAGTCTGGATGTCTTGCATGCAACTTCAGCTGCTCTTATCGACGGCATGCGCGAGATTATTCTTGAGTCTGATTTCGAGAATGCCATGAAGGTCCTTACTAGCTGGGTACCCATAAAGGACATTGAGCTTTTTATGCGCGTGGCGAAAGCTGAATGGAAAGTACACCGGAAGAAGGCTACTTGAACGATACATTTCTTCAGCACGGCCAACAACTGGCTCGATTTTTCAGACTTTGTTCCCAGTTATCTCACCTGGGACGTTGCTAACCGTTTTCTAACGGTGGCAAGACATCAAGCATGAAATCTGCCATCGTTCCATCGATTGCTCGAACTCAATACTCGAGAATCCCTCTGCATCCGGCTAAGAGACTTGACTTGTCTTGGGCGCCTTATACCATTCCTGAGCTCTTATTAGCAGGATATCATCAAACTAGACCTGTTTAAGATACCCATCGCCTGCTTCTTCCGATCGCTTTTACCGCGGTTACGACTATTGAGCTCAGTCATCAAGACACATTCGTTCACGTTTTCCTCGCTCGCCGTTTCTGCCCAGAGTCCCTTTCCTACTGGGCTGGCAGGCCATGTTCCGTCTTAACCCGTCTGTTATTACCGGCCATTCTCGGTCTGATTCTGTTTCAATCCGTACTGCATTGAGCGGCTATGTCTAATCTAATCACTATATAATTCTGGAATACGATACCCCCAACGGAACGGTTCTCTGTTCTTTTCTTAGCACTACACCACTGCGTTCTATTGTTCATTCGTCATCTTTTCCATCTCGCACTAAGATCAAGATACCTGCAGACCGAAATTTTCCTTTGTACCGTGTCTAATGCGTTTCGATTCTATAACGACATGCCACTCCAGAGAGGCAGACAAGGGGCGTGGGTTATCAGCTTTAACTTTTTTTGTCATTTGAAGAATCATTAGAAAGGAGCAACAATAGTCAGTCATGGTGTATTGCATACACTGTGGTTTATGGCAAATTCGCATATGTTTTTTTCGTTCTCTTTGCTTTCTTCCCCATTTTCATCCCGATATGTACGAATAGGCAACCGTCCTTTTCTTGAGTGGTTTCTGGAGACGTGGATGTATATTAAGAGGATATCAATCTTGTTGAATCAAGCGATTCTACGTTTCCTAGATCTTCTTCTGTGTAGTTGGTTATGCTATGCCAGTTTACCTATTATGACTGGTTCTGATAGGAGGATAGTGGCTGAAATTTATATATACGTTCCATGGGGCCGTAAGAGCTATTCGCACAATCGATCCTACCTTTCTCGTACGATTCGATCAGCGCCATCTCAACAGCCCTGCACTATTCTACATAGCACCAGAGAAAGAAAGTAATATAATATAATATATATACCGATGGACATGCGGCATGTTCGTATTGTGCACTAATTGGTATTATATTATAACAAGATCAAAAAGAAAAAGCGACTCCCAGGATGCGACACCAACAGAAAGATCAAGGTGAATAATTAGCAGATCTAGCTGCAGAAATAATTATAGAGTTCATTTTCTTTTCGGGGTTTAGATCTTGGTCGCCTTTAGCGTTACTCCGTCCCGCGGCCGCAACACCAACCGCCACATCTTCAGCTCCTCAGGGTCGGTCACGGACTCGTCCCGCTCGAAGTGGAACTTGCTGAGCAGAGAGCAGAGAAGCGTCTTCATCTCAGTCTCAGCGAACTTGCGACCGATGCAGCCGCGAGGGCCCTGGAGGAAGGTCTGGAATGCGTTGGTCGTGTAAGATTCTGGGAGGTGATCCCAGCGGTCAGGGTCGAAGGTGTTGGCCGTGGGTCCCCAGTACTCAGGCATGCGGTTGATGGTGTTGGCGAGAACATAGACGGTGGTACCGCCGGGGACGAAGTAGTCACCAAGCTTGTCGTCAGCGAGGGACTGGCGGACGGTCATGGGGATGGGAGGAATGTATCTCAGGGACTCGCGGCAGACGTTGTCCATGTATGGCAGCTGGTCTGGGTCGATCTTCTTGAAGAGCTCGGGGTCATGACGGGTGGCATCATCAAAGAGGAATGGGTAGTGGGCTCGAATCTCCTCACGAAGCCTGTTCTGGACGTCCTGGTGCTTGCAGAGGAGGTGAAGAGTCCAAGCAACGCCAGTGGCAGTGGTGTCGTGACCGGCACCAAGGAAAGTCATCACCTGGTCGCGCATGGTCTCGAAGGTAAGGCCCTTCTCGCCAGCAGCCTGGAGCTTCATGTTATCACGGACGAGCAGTGACAAGATGTCCTTGTCCGCGGGGTTAACAGAAGCCTCCTTCTCCTTGATGATGTTGGTGGCCTTTCCGAGAATGATCTGGCGGGAGAACTCCATATCACGGTTCATCTTTGCAGGCAGATACTTAGTCATAGGGAAGAAAGCCTGAAGACCGTGCAGAATTCTGGACCCGAGATCGAAGACGAAGACAGCACGGTACGCCTCACGCAGAGGAGTCTCCGGGTGCTCGAGGGAGTTGATATCAGAGCCGAAGCCAGCCTCGCCGATAATGTCCAGCGTGGTGCGGTTCAGCCACTCCAGGACCTCGAAAGACTTGGTCTTGACATTGGCAACATTCATCTCCTGCTCCCAGAGATCGGCCATCAGGATGGCCTTGCGCCAGAAGATGGGTGCCAGAGTACGAATAGACGCAATAGAGAAACCGGGAGTCAGAGCCTTGCGCTGGTGAACGTGGGCACCACCTTCAGCCAGGAGGACACCCTCGCCCAGGATACGGAGCATCCACTTCTTAGCTCGGACAGGCTTGGGGAAGTTGTACGGGTTCTTGACCATCATGTGCTTCAGAGCGTTGTCGTCCGCAATAGACAGTCTCTCCGCACCCAGGGGGAAGAAGTAGCGGACGACTGGGCCCAGTTCCTTGTGCCATCGACGCTGAGGAACACCAACCTCTTCTGTGATGATATCCAAGAATTGACCCCATAGAGGAAATCCAGGGACAGTGGGCACAGCACGGAGAGGAGAGACATAGAAAGGGTAGATGTACGACTTGTACAGGATCCACGCTGGGATGGTAATTGCATAAGTGCAAAGGAGGGCAGTGAATGTGTCCAGAGATGTTGTCCTTGATGCAACACCGGCAGCGAGAGTGGATGCAAGTATCAGACCTGTGAAGGACACCTGATATGGTGTCTTGGCTGGGGTCGGGGCAGCCATGGTGGTAATGTTGAAACAAAAAGATCAATGAAGTATTGTTCAGTGTTGCAGGCCCTGATACTGAAAGAAAGAAGAGGGTTGGCACCGGTGAGAAAGAGGATCAAGAGGGCCTTCTCGTTTATATTCAGAAAGAACGAGTTGATCCTGCCTGCAACACTTTACTCCCTTCTTCACATGATGACAGGGAGGGAAGGGTTCCGGTCCAATTCCGCTCGAGACCGAGAAACGAACCATGTTGATTGCATTATCCAAGGTAGGGGACAATTCTGGGCCTCAGCAGTGGATATGATCCATTGGAGCCACGAACTAAGGGAGCGGCAAATACTTCACCAAGGCGTCAAGCATGACAAAGTTCGAGCTGTCTCAATTGCAGCGCGTGGCGTCCATAAGCCCTGTGGAATATGCCTGCAGCCTCGACCAAAAAAGAAAAGTGGAGGCTATGAGTTCATGTGTGCAATGTCTGTTTATCGCAGACGGGTAAACTAAGGGATTGATTGATTGATTGATTGATTGAAGGAACATTCCCTTCTTGGTGTAGTGAGAGAGCAGTGTATGGATGTATGGATGTATGGATGTAAGGACGGTAAGATACGTAAGGTGTAACATTGTCACGTTCCATGCCGGTATGTTACAGCGCGTATTGTTCGCGTTCCCGGCCGGTACGAGATCTCCGAGATCTGGTAACTAACTTTCGCTATCAACATCCCTGCTAGCCGCACACACTAAAGACGGCTCACATCATAGCGTGGAAACTTCCCAGCGCCTACCAAGTAAGGCACTTTCCTTATTCTTACCTGTGTATTACTTTATACAGAACAGGCATCTCGCTTGCTTATTATAGGTCATGGCACTCTGGACAGGGCCAATGTTTTGAGCCCGCCGCATGGAGTAATTTCGGGGAGCCTCCGTGGACCCGTCTATCACTGTTCCTGTCTAATTCCTTTTCTTTTCCGTCGAAGTTCCGGCGATGATTCAGATTATTCACGGGGAAGTAATCAAGGGCGTGCGAGAGGCTAGTGGGTCGTCCTTGCGGGGAGCAGAAGATCCCGATAAACACAGAATTGATGCTGTACCAAATGACTTCAACCCAAGATACCAGTCGAGATGGATTGACATACTATGACGCAGAGTTTTCTCTATGATATTGATCACAACTGTTCGCACTGATCGTGCAGATCAATGGGCTCGAAAATAAGACTTACTGAACTGGATCACAACTTACTTGAAGGATCTTTCTGGATCAGGGACAAGCAGGGACTGGGCTCCAGCGACCCACCAGGATCTCGAGTTCCACGTTCACCCACGTTCATCTGTGCTACTCTGCAGATAGCAGTGTCTGTAACTTCGTATAGGGGCGTAAGCAATCGGAGAACAGTACCTTGGGCCCCATCAGTGGGGATCCCAGCTGAAGTCATGGAAATTCCTGTTTTAGACCTCTTTCCCACGTTAACTCCTAGTAATCCAATGGAGAATCGTGTGTACGCGAGATCTAGTTCCTTGCCAGAGACCATATCATCAAATGAGATGAGCAGTCGCATGTCAGGATCCACTTGGCTTTCGGCAGCGTATTCCGCGGAGGGCGTCTCGATAGTTGTGCATGAAGTCAGGATCACGATTGGAAATACTTTGATCAGTTGCACCACCATATTGCATCCGTGCTCTGCATCTTATCGTCAGATATCGTTCGATTGGCTAGTTTGCAGATTGGAAATCCAAGATCGGATAGGGTTCTAGGCCCCTAGAGATGTCTGCAAGGACAGCAGGCGGCCCGAAATCAGAAAATAGCAGATTCCGGCTCCCTTGAGGAGGGGTCACTGAGGATGTAGATGGAGTCCTAAGTCTACAAGGGACAATACGTGGTATGCAGTGGGTCTCAAATCGAAGTGCCTTGCCACGGCATACGGAGTGCAGGAGATACTGCGCCTTACGCAAGACGTCCTTGATACCCAAGAAGGAGAAAGAAAGAAAGAGTATATATCTTTCCTCACAACTCTAGTCTCCGGTTGGACTGATCTTGGTTTCCACCTTGCTCATCCAGGCTTTCCAGTTTTGGTTGGCGAAGATTGGCCTTCGTTCCTTCCCGGTGGCATCCATATAGCCGTCCAAAATCGCAGCTCTGAGACTGTCTTATTTATCCTTCTTCCCTCTCCGCCGTGCAACAACTCCAGGACCAACTCTCGCTAATCCCACCGTCCGCTCTCTTTTGTCCTTTGTTAGATAGTCCTTTGTCCGATAATCTCCCCTCAGTCGTTTCTTCTTCGAACGCATTTCGCAATGTCTGCCAGCTCGCTGGATGCGTTCTACGGCCCAGCAAGCACTGCCTTGCTCAAGTCATCTCCATGGGCTGTGTTTGACCGGACATGGACCTCCGTGATGGGGTATCCTGCTGATGAATTCAAATTCGTCCCTGGAGAGACCCCTATGGGCACCTTGAGGGAGACCTTGATCATGATCTCTCTCTACTACATCACCATCTACACTGGTTGGGAGTTCATGCGCAAGCGTGAGCCCTTCAAGCTGAACACACTGTTCATGATCCATAACTTTGTCTTGACTGGAATCAGTGGTGCACTGCTGGTGCTGTTCCTGGGTCAGCTTGTTCCATCGCTCTGGAAGCGTGGAGTCTACGACTGCATCTGTGGTAACCCTGGTTGGACCAACGAGCTGGTTACTCTTTACTACGTAAGTGTTTCCCTAGCTAGTCCCCCATTCTAGGATATCCAGCTAAAGGTTCTCCAGCTCAACTACCTCACCAAATACGTCGAGCTCCTCGACACTGTCTTCCTCGTCCTTAAGAAGAAGCCCTTGAGTGTGTTTCCCATCATCTGCAATGTAACTTCGTTTGTACTGATAGTCAACTAGCCTTCCTACACACATACCACCATGGTGCTACTGCCTTCCTCTGCTACACTCAGCTCGTTGGCCGCACCCCTGTATCATGGGTGCCTATTGTTCTCAACCTCACCGTCCATGTTGTCATGTACTGGTACTACTTCCAAAGTGCCCGTGGCATTCGTGTCTGGTGGAAGGAATGGATCACTCGTCTGCAGATCGCGCAGTTTGTTCTGGACCTTGGTACGTATTCTAACATGCGCGTTGATGTGAAGTTTTTTCTGACTGACTTGATGCGCGCAGGCTTCATCTACTTTGCCTCCTGGGACTACTTTGCCAGCGTCAACCCTCAGATGAACCTTCCTCACGTCGGAAAGTGCGGTGGAGAGCCTTTTGCCGCGATGACGGGCTGCATTATCCTCAGTTCCTACTTGGTGCTGTTCATCTCCTTCTACATTGCGACCTACAAGAAGTCCGGTAGTAAGCCCCGGAAAGCCGGTGCCAAGGAAACGGCGTCCGCTACAACCACTGGACGAGCTGCGGAGACACTCAAGACGGCGCGCAGCAGACTTGGAAACGCCAGTATCGACATGGTTGAGTCGAGCAGCCGGGGCCAGTGGACTGCGGCCGCTATCCAAGGGAAGGCAGAGTAATTTCATTTCGTTCACAGATTACAGCGGCACCAACAACGCGAACCCTATATGAAGTCATTGGTGGACCAGCCTGTCGATCTCTCATCCTGTCTTCTACCATAATTACGGTCCCTGCAGCGTGCCTGAGCAACCATGTGGGGCGCGGAGAGCGGACCGGACCTCCTGGATCTTGGTTTGGCCAAGGCGATCATATCCACCTCCTTGCGCAGGGTCTCGGGCCTCTGCGCGTCTCGTATCCGATTCTTACTGTCGATAATCCTTTCATGGTCATCAGAACATCTGCTGACTGACTCTTCACTGACTACATCTTTTTTGCGTTCGAGCTGGATCCGTCCCGCAGTGTATGGGAGGGCACTAATGGAGTTCAATGGTCGCGTCTGCAGCCGTCACAAAATATATATACACTGTTATGGCCCGTAGGCGATTCCTCATAATATGATTACGGTTATCCTTAAAAATTCTTTTGTTGAACTGCGCTAGTCGTACGGAATACTCTGTAAACCCATTAGCATATTTTTGAGTGGCAGCATCGTCCTGACAATAATGCCTCAGGCATTAGTAGGAAGCGAAAACTCACAATCCAGGATAGTATTTACCCTTTATCAGTTACAATTTATGATGTATGGAATAGACGGTGGCCTTTTGGCACTCTAGATTTACTGCGGGGCGGGGGGGGGGGCCGCGGACGGTGCCTCAGAAGTGCCATTTGTTTCA